>CM050426.1:7061969-8261969 GCA_027564155.1 Gymnocypris eckloni scoliostomus
ACACACATGCTTAAAAATTATATATATATATATATATATATATGATTTTTGGAATATTCATACTAAAAATACAAAAGTATTGCATGTGATTTACACATGTGATTTGCTCAGAGTCTGAAATTCTGCTAACTACTTCTCATTCAGCTTTGCACATTTTAACACCAGGATATAAAAACGAGTTATTGGGACAGAAATCCCGGCTGAGAAAGGGCAAGTAGCAGGAAAAAAGGCACAACTGAGTCATTGAATAATCCCTCCTGGTCCTGCTCTCAGGGCAGCCATAAAGTCCCGCCAAATGAAAAGAAAGTCACAATAAATGGCTGCACCTAATTACAAGGTCCTCTATTACCACTAAAGGTGCAAACCTATAAAATATAGGCATATAAAGTCTAATTAACCATAGCTTCGGTTTTATAATCCAAAGGCATTGGTTATGACAAATACTTAACTCACACTCTCATAATACAAAATGATTTACCAAACGAAAAGCTGCACCACACACAGAGCAATTACTTTCGCAAAATAATCGAAAAACACACTTCAAAGCCATTTGACTCTGTTAAAATGAAGAGCCAACATAATTGTGGCAGCCATTCATGTTATGGCTGTGTCAGCACAGAAAAGCATGTCCCAATCCCCACCGCCTCAGTGCCTCCCGTGCTTAACCTTTGTCTACAAATAAGGCACCGCTCTCCATTGAGCTCATTTTGCACCTCACTGAATTTTGCACCACCTAATCTGACTTGATTACATCCAACTCGTGTCGAAGCACAAACCGACATACGGGGAGATCAGATTCAAATCAATATGATTGCTGAAGTACAGCCCTGGGCCATCAGATAAGCATGGCAAGTATTAAACTCAAAGACAATGAATTATGAGTGCATTATTATTGTACGCTTGCTTCTGAAACATTGATTTATCGCTACACAACACAGAGCGATCATTCATCTCAGTATTTAGCCAAATCTACATTTCAAATGCCTTTTTGGATGTTCGACGAGATAGTAGTAAAAATAGCAGTACTGCTTTTAAAACACAGACCAAGCAAACATATCACACAAAAATGGCTTTTTAAATACCCTCATAAATATTCACAGACTTAATGGGTAGCTCAGGGTTATGAATGTGGCAACAACAGACAAAATTGCCACCACCGCAGAAGTAATAAGCAACTAGCCCATAGCTGTTCCTGAGAGAGAACAGTTTTAATATCAGCACGGCGCATAGAAAATAACCTTTAACCTTACGTTTCTCTGTATATGTTTATAGTGACTATAAAGACAACATGTTTTTCAGACAACACACGGTTTAAGTCAACAAGCCAACGTGCCATCACTGAAGGGTATTCAAAAAAGGATTCATATTTTATACAGCAAGTCCCTAGACAAAATACTGACATATTATAACACTTGAGAGTCGGTCTGATGGATGATTACATTCTCGTTTAACATTTTCAAGAGAGAGATGTAACCAAAATGTGTGCTAGTCCTTTTTAAATAACTATTATTTTCCTATAAAAATAAATAAATTAGTTGCAAAATCATATGCTCAAGAATATGTAGCCACTTAGAATCATATTCTACAAATCACATGTCTGCTTATAACAGCTCAAGGATGTGCTGTCATGTACAGGACGGTGAGGATAAAACAAAAGAACGAGGATAAAATCGGAGGAAGGGTTTGAAAATGTGAAGCAACTAGACTCAGTTCAACAAAGGAAAAAGACTTGTGTCATCCAGGACAATAGCAACTAACCAAACCAACGCATTCATGTTCATGTGAATTTGTCAATATAGGCCAAATCATAAATGCTCAAATATTTGGAGAGGTTTCACTGTTATTGTTCATTTTCTCTGATATTGCTTTTGTGTGGATTCATATCTGCACTCCATGGGTTCCTGTGTTCTGCCACACGGTGGGGATGTAGAGAGTGTTAAAAATCAGCAGATTTAAGGCAGAGAATTATGCTGAAATCATATTGTAGTGGAGGATAAAAGTACATAAACATATAAATAACATATAACCCTAACCAGCAGTGGGCGCACTAGCTGAATGCCCTCATTAACAATGACACCTAAACGAATATGAAATATTTATGTTTGCATGATAAATTAATGGATAAATCCAACTGGCAATTAGTAGTAGAGGTTTATAACAAAACTTACACTTTTGCACTAAAAAAGATAATTTAATAAGGGATTGCTTTATAAATGCAAACATTTCCAATTCAACACAATATATATATGTCCATGTACATGCAAAAAACCTGTAGGACTTTAATCAACTGGATTTTAGATGATGCATCACAATATATTTGACTAATATGTAATTACAAGTTAATTACATGTATATTACTCACTGCTTATGTAATTGCCTAAACATGAAGACTAATATAAAGTGCAACTAGCTGACTCATATAGGACTTGTGATTCATAATAGTCTAATCAAACAATAATCAGATAAATTCAGTTTAAAGTAGCAGGAAGAAGTAGCACTTTGTTTCTTTTATGCAGTTTAAACATATAATTCAATGCATCAACATGCAATTCATCACAACAGCGATTCTGTAATTAAAGTTTGTCTCATCTATATAAACAGAAGAGCAGTCACATCACCGTAGACAGCAGAAGTCAGCACTACGCACCCTAGCGAGCTGCCTACCAAGACAGCATTTCTGGACATCACAGGCGCTTTGCGAATGCGCGCTCGGAACGCGTCTACGATGACCCAAAACGCTGCGAAGGTAGGCTGCTCGCTAGAGTTTGAGACACAGCCGCTATCATGCGTCATGATGGGTTTCACTCGTATTTCGGAATGTGACCACGTCAGATCGGAGCGCATGACAAAGACATTTCATTCAGTAAAACGAATGAGCATAAACACATAAAGCCCGAAGACGTACCACTGTTGTTCCAGCTCCCAGTCCCTGAAGAAGTCAAACTCGAATAGGTCCATGGTCGGTGTGTTTCAGTGAGGTGCCGGTGGCCGCATATGCAGAAGCGGTGTCTGTCTCCCTCACTGACGCGCGGCGCAGCTCGCACTGCCGATGCCTCTCTCCGCTCAGCGACACGCAGCCCTGCGGAAGGCGGAGTCAGGGCTCGCTGGAGGCGGTCACTCGTTCTGAAAAGACCGGTGCAGCACTTTGAACCAGAGCAGCTCCACCTGTGTCCAGCACACATCACCTGTGAACACAGTCGAGAGGCTTTAATAATGCAATATAAAACCAAGTCATTCAACAAAACTGTTTAAGCAACCTTTTTGTTTTTATTTAGCCAGTCAAAGCAGAATTAACTTTATTTATTTTTTCTTGTGTTGTCCAGTAGTTATAAACAGCTTGTTCTGAGCCAGGTGTAATTTGTTCTTAATTACAAATAACAAATAAATAAAGATGTGTTATGTAATATTGTTTAAGAAGACTAATCATAATACTACCATGTACAACACATTGTTAACATTGTTGACCAAAATGTAATGTGATTAATTTAGCAATATTGAAATAAACATTTCGGAAACAAACAAATATTAACAAAACAAATATGTAACACTTTTTAAGGTGTTCTTGTACACATATTACATGTAGGCATACTTGCTGTAATAAAACATACATTAATAAAATAATTTATGCATAATTGCATGCAAGTAACCCTAAATCAAACCCTAACCATATCCTCCTGAGACACGCCCCCCCCCACCAACAAAAAAAAGTTTTGTGAATTTTGTGTTTTTTCATGTCATTACATTGTTTAGAGTAGACCTAAACTTTGTTTAAGGATGATTTTCAACTATATTATAAAATATATAACAAAATAATTTGATATACCATTTTGTTTCATGCAATATGTGTGTAAAAATTTCCATAAACTGGTTTTCCCATTAAACACAGTGTATCTATACACTGTATCTAATTTGCATTTACATTAAGCAGACACTTTTATCCAAAGCGACTTACAGTACATTCAGGTTATATTTTGTTTTGTCAGTATGTGTGTTCCCTGGGAATTGATCCCACAACCTTTGCGCTGCTCTACCACTGAGCCACAGGAATGTGCATATTAATGTGGTCCTGTAGGGACAGCATGTTGAAAAAAAGAACTGTCATAATGGGAGTAATAAATGGCCAGATTTTCATAATAATATCTAATATTTCATAAGACAATTGATAAATAATACCTATTCAATTGTTGTTGAAATTATGTCCTGTTTCATAACAAGAAGTCATATTTGAATTTGAAAACCCATTTTCACATGAGATGTTGCTTTATGACAAACAATCTGAAAATTATTCAGATTTAAATGACAATTACAAAATATAATCATATTTCCATAAGGATGTAAAAATTTTCACTAAATTAAATTTTGCCATCTTTAAAGACCTATGAGAGGGAGTGGTCATGGTGAAACTTCCAAACATTTAGCATCTGTACAGGACATCCAGGCGTATAACTGTGACATGTGAGGTCTCAGCGAAATTCACTAAAATATAATGTACACTACAGAGGCAAAAACTCCATAGCTGGGTCTCAGGAGGATATAGTAAGTACATGTAGTTTATTACAGGTTTTCTTTATTGCTTGACACAGTTTTTTTAATTATGCCTATTTTTTGCAAAACTCTAAACACAAATCCATAACTTCTAACTCAATTCCTCAAACGTCCTATATTCAGGTCAAAATGAAGCTGTCCACTCCAAACTTTGCTCTTAGACATGACACACAAACCCTAAAACACACACACTACAACACAGTCTTACACACTGATGAGATACATGTAAAACAATTCTACAAACAACGGTAATAAGTTATGTCGCTCGCGGTCAAAAAAACAAAATAAAGAATTTCACATGATGAACATTACAATTCTGTCCCAGCATCCTGTCTTTGGTCTGGAACAGGCCAAGGCCAAAGAACCATGTCAACATCACAGGCTATATTGGCAGCGGGGGTTAAATCCTCTTGCATGCCTGATCCGACCCTGGCACACATCAACTGAAATATCCAGGCAGGTTTCTTACTTGGCCTGGAGGAGGTGAAAATAGATGCAAAGTCCTCTGTCATATACTCCCCACCATCCTGCTGAAAAAAACTCCTCTATTGGGTTTAGAAAGGGAGAGTATGCAGGTCGAAAGATGTTTGAAAAACTTGGGTTATTGGTAAACCAGCCACGAACCAGATCAGAGCGAAGGAAGCTGACGTTATCCCAAACAACAACATAGCAAGGCTAGTGCAGTTGTGCTGGCTCCCTTTGGTCAAGCTGGAACACAATTAAACCATCAAGGCAAGCAAGGAGGAGGATAGTGTTATAAGGTCCAAGAATGGCATGGTGGTGGAGTACCCCTCGTTGGCTGATGGCTGCGCATTTACCCATATAGCAAAACAATTTTCAAATATATTTTTAAATATAAAAAGTTCACCTCCTCCTCTCTGGTGTCTTCACGTCTCTCTGGATACATTGTTTCAAACGTGAATGAGCTGATTTTGGCCCTTTTATCATCAAAGGTTCTGATTGGTGTGTGATCAATTTTGACTCCTAGTGTTTCCACTTGGGTACTTTTGTGCTAATTGAGCTCAAACCGTGCTGACTTGAGTGACAATGTTGAATGCTCGTGCTTTCTAAATGACCACGTGGAGTAAACACTGAGAAATGTGAGGATTTGTTCAGTAGAGTTTTGCAGTAACAGTTCACCAAATCTGACTCATGTGTCAAAGCAGGGGAATAGTGTTTATAGTAAAAAAATAATGGCGTTATGGTTCTGAAATTTTAGTTTAAAAGCTTGGTTGTAGTGTTTTAGCAATCGAGAAAAACTGTAATATTACTCAGTACTTAAATGTATAAGTACACTGTAACAAGGACACCTTCAAATAAAGCATAACCAACAAATATAAAAAGTACATAAACCAATAAATAAACAAATAAACAAACATATAAATAAATAAATAAATAAATAAATAAATAAATAAATAAATAAATAAATATGCATTGCTTAGATTAAAAAAAAAGTATTGTAGTGACCTCTTATTATTTTTATTTTAATAAGTAAAATAATTTAAATAAAATAAATGATTGAATAATGGCTGAATTATTCAACATAATGACATTTACAGTGTACTCAGGCCCATAATAAAATTATGATTATTAATAAAATAACATTTGTATTATCATCATCATCATCATCATCATAATTTTTACAATATTTAGTAAATGCTATACATTATTCATTAGTATCATGATATTATATAAATTATTATAATATAATTATAATAACTTTATATATGCATATTAATTTAGAATCATTTATAGTTAAGATTATTATCATTTATATTGTTTATAGATCCCCTGAGGAACAATTCCACTCATTCTTTACTATAGGAGAGGAAGAATTGTATAAACTTGTTAAATCAGCTAAACCAACAACATGTATGTTAGACCCTATTCCATCCAAACTACTAAAAGAGGTGCTTCCAGAAGTCATAGATCCTAGATTGTAATTAGGGTATGTCCCCAAAACCTTTAAATTGGCTGTTATTAAGCCTCTCATTAAAAAAACACAACTTGACCCCAAATATCTAGTTAACTACAGACCGATCTCAAACCTCCCTTTTCTGTCAAAGATACTAGAAAAGGTAACATCCTCACAATTATATTCCTTCTTAGAGAAAAATAATATCTGTGAGGATTTCCAGTCAGGATTTAGACCATTTTATAGTACTGAGACTGCTCTCATTAGAGTGATAAATGACCTGCTCTTATCATCCTATCGTGGTTGTATCTCTCTATTAGTGCTACTGGATCTTAGCACTGCGTTCGACACTATCGATCACAACATTCTTTTGAATAGACATGAAAACTCTGTTGGCATTACTGGAAGTGCATTAGCATGGTTCAAATCGTACTTATCTGACCGCCATCAATTCGAAGCAGCGAATGAAGAAGTATCATATCGATCACAAGTGCAGTATGGAGTACCTCAAGGCTCAGTACTAGGGCCGTTACTTTTCACGCTTTACATGTTACCTTTGGGAAATATCATCAGGAAATATGGGGTTAGCTTTCACTGTAATGCTGTTGATACTCAACTCTATATTTCTTCACGGCCCGGGGAAACACACCAAATTGAGAAACTTATGGAATGCATAGTCGATATAAAAAAAACGGATGACAAATAATTTCTTACTACTAAATTCTGAAAAAAACAGAGGTGTTAATTATCGTACCTAAAAACCACACAAGTAATAACCTAGAACACTTGATGGCTGCTCTCTCGATTCTTCATCATCAGTCAGGAACCTAGGTGTGCTATTTGATAGCAATCTCTCCTTTGACAGACACGTTTCTAGCATTAGTAAAACTGCATTTTTTCATCTTAAAAATATATCGAAACTGAGACCTATGCTCTCAATGTAATGCTTTATTAGGTGGATGTTCTGCACGCTTAATAAACAAGCTACAGATGGTCCAAAATGCAGAAGCTAGAGTTCTTACTAGAACCAGGAAGTATGACCACATTAGTCTGGTAATGTCAACACTGCACTGGCTCCCTATTAAACATTGTATAGATTGTAAAATCTTCTTAATTACTTATAAAGCCCTGAATGGCTTAGCTCCTCAGTATTTGAGCGAACTCTTATCGCATTATAGTCCTCCACGTCCGCTACGATCTCAAAACTCTGGCCATTTGATAATACCTAGAATATCAAAATCAACTGCAGGCGGCAGATCCTTTTGCTATTTAGCGCCCAAACTCTGGAACAATCTACCTAACACTGTTCGGGAGGCAGACACACACTGTCAGTTTAAATCTAGATTAAAGACCCATCTCTTTAACCTGGCATACACTTAACACACTAATACACTTCTAGTATTCCAATTCGTTAAAGGGTTGTTAGGCTGCATTAATTAGGTCAACCGGAACCGGGAACGCTTCCCATAAAACACAATGTACTTGTTACATCGTAAGAAGAATGACATCTACTAATATTAGTCTTTTGCTTTCTTATTCCGAGGTCACCGTAGCCACCCGTTCGGGTCCTTATCCAGCCCAGATGATCACTGCAGTCAACAGATCCAGTCCATATCCAGATCAGATGATGGATCATCACCTAGACGACCTCTACAGCTCTGAACGCCAGCGAAGTCCAGGACACCTAGATGAGCCCCAGAGACAGATCTCCAGTGAGGACCTCGTCACCTAGACAGCCATCGAAAAGACCACTGAAACCAGTGGAGCCCTTACAATCTGACTTTGCTGCAGTTGGAACAAACTGCTGGTTCGTCTGGCCAGAGGAGAACTGGCCTCCCGACTGAGCCTGGTTTTTCCCAAAGTTTTTTCTCCGCTCTGTCACCGATGGAGTTTTGGTTCCTTGCCGCTGTTGCCTCTGGCTTGCTTAGTTGGGGACACTTCATTTCAAGCGATATCACCGACTTGATTGCACAGATACTATTTAAACTGAACTGAGCTGGACAATGACATCACTGAATTCAATAATGAAATGCCTTTAACTCAAAAATTCCTCTTTTGATATTGTGCAGTTGCTTTGACACAATTTGTATTGTTAAAACGCTATATAAATAAAGGTGACTTGACTTGACTTAAGGAATCCTGAAATTGGGTAACTGCAAAATGTTAAGTAACGTTTACTGTCAACCTGTTTGTTTGTCTACAAATTATCCAGCATAATGGCCTTATTTTATGTATATACAGTTCAGATTTATTTTTGTATCAATGTCATATCAGCATTTCATTCAAACACTGATGACTGTTGTTGATATTGCAGCTGTAACCAGAGACCTGGTGCTGCAGCAGTAAGCATGCACCTCTGAAGGCAGCAGTATAAGAGAAATGTGCACAGCCGCTTGGCAAATATATTCATATCCCCGATAACACAATAGAAACATTACACAGAAGAATACACTGTCAGAAATATGCCTCTTTGTTCAGCACGAGTAATAAAGCGCATGTTTTCCCCGAAAACAAGCCACGAGATAGACCCGCATATGTTTGTTGTTGACATTATGATGATTTGGCGAGAGCATATGGTGATCATGTTCCACGCGGCACATTGCCACGACAAATTTCACTTTTTGCATACTTTGCCCGGGGATGCCCTATCGAAATTCATCGCAGAGCCTTCGAACTGATATTAATCTTACCTTGAAATAACACAGTGGGAGAGGAGAAATACATTTCTGAGGCAGAATGGCTTTCCGGATGTTACACGAATGAATGCTTTGCTGATGGATTTCACAATGGTCAGGCAACACAGAGAAGATGCCACTGTGTCTAACAATAGCTCACACTGATACAATACTATACCCTTACCATCCGCTCTTTACTAGCAGTGCCATAAAAGTGGAAAAGATGAGTCAGGCTAGCTCTCCCCTTTGCTCACTGTAAATAAAAATGATATTTATTACGTGTCAAAAAGCTGAGTAAACCTGATGGTCCATTCAGCCTCTATTTTTGTCAATAATTTACTTCAATAAATTCCCTTTATGAGGTCGTCTCTTCTGAACTCAATAACATTTTCATATTAACCTGCATATAAGAGATCCTCAGAGTAACAGCTCTGAAGCTTATCGTAGCAGAACAAGAAGTGCAATAGGGCAGTTTGAGAGGCTATTTCAGGATCTAGGCTAGTGTGTGAAGCGAACAGGTTGAAGCTTTTCAGGTGAAATGAAGGGATTATGGGTCTGTGAAGCCCTGGGGCACTGGCTCTCTTTGGAGGCTCCCTCGTCACAATTGTGAGATGAAATGTCCAAATAACAAGAAATTTTATTGAAAAAAAGAGGACTAATGTCACAATTGTGCGATATAAAGTTGCAAAGTTGCAGCTACGAGAATAAACACGACATAGTATTGCAGCCAATGAGATAACAATGTGCTGGGACTGGAGACTGGTGTACTATAATAAAAGCTTCAACAAGGTGTTTCGAGAGCACAGTGAGTGCTGAGAAGCAAAGCACATTTCTCAGAGACTTTCTCTATATCATATGTCTGTATTTCTATATCTAAATCTAGGTTTTGTTTCCGCAGTGTTTTGATTCTAGTTCCTAAAGTCTGAAGTCAAGTCAATACGCTTCTTTTGATTTCGAAAGTTTTAAAAGGCTTCTGTGGAAGCAATCTTGTTGTATATCACCAGTGAGGTAATGGACTGATATAATTTACTAAATAAAGTCAGCATGAAGGATTTTATTATTTATGCTGTATTATTTGTTTTCCATACAGCATACACTTTGCGTAGATGTTGCAACTTGCATCCCGATAAAATTACATTTAATTGATATAATCTTTCATATATTTAATACAATTCTCATTACTATGCCATTCAAAAGTTTGGTATTTGTTTATTTAATTTACTTAATTTTATTTATTTATGCTTTTCAAATAAGTCTCTTACACTAACCAACAGTAATATTGGGAAAAATTATTACAATTGACATTGAATTTTTTTTATCTGTTATAGCATTTAAAAATGTAATTTATAATGCAAAGCTAAATTCTTCATTATAAACAGTTGTGTATATTTTAAAAAAATATTTAAATTTGTGTGGGCAGCATGATACAGTTTTGTAACAGATTATTTGAAGAATGGAAAGTTGGAAAGATAAATGAAAAAAAAAACTATGGATGAATGTTAGACAAAAATCTTTTTTAAAGAGAAATCTTTCGTAGCAATATAAATTATCAAGTTACTTTTACTTTACTGTCAATTTAATGCATCCTTGCTTAATAAAGTGATCTTTACAAAAAAAATTGAATTGAAAGCAACTGAAATAAAATAAAAAATATTCTTCATATTGACATATTGTCTGTCAAGTACTTAATGGACATGAAGTTACTTGGACTTACAGTACCAGAACACAGTCTGTGCGTGACGTTACCCATTTAACATATTCATGTTTTCATAGATTTAGCATTTTTGGTCCCCTTAAACACTGCTAAATAACTGTCCAAAAGACATTCAAAACTGCAGCTTATAGTTGCATGGTGACGTGTAAACAGCACAGTATTTTTATGTAATGTCACTCTTTAACACCTGTTAAAGCAGATCAGAATCATTTAAATGAATTGCTGATACTTCTGATTGTGCGTCAGCCTAATGATGATTTTTTTTATCGCCACTCATCAAATGCACAAGGGACGAGGAAACACTTCAAACCACTTACTGTTTCTTGAACAAACAGTTTGCTTATGATGAGTAATGTGTTCCTTCTCAAGCATCACAGCACAACTTTAGTGTGGAAAAGACTTTCAGGCTTAAAACACACACAATATCGGTTTGATTACAGTTCAGTGAAAAATGCTACATGCAATTGTTTATGAAAGAAACAAGCTTTTGACCACTCATGTGAACATCCCACCCGGTCGGGACACATCACAACTGTTAAAATGGTGAAAATAGCTTTGAGATGAATAAGAGAGTCATTACAGCTGTGCTGATACGGTCTAAAGGGGATCGCCTCCTAATTATACCACTGTAATTTCTGAGTTAATTATCTCCTGCCTACTGTCCAATTCAAACTTTATACTGCAGTCGTCCTACCGTTGGGTCATTCCTTTTATTTTCAAGTCCTCCATCATATATGTCAATGCATTTTTTTTCATTCTCAATAATTGAATTATATTTACATATTGCATTGTAATGCATTAAGATTAAATTCTAGATTTTTCTTTTTCTTTTAAATCATTTCACAGGCTTGATCATTTTAACTACTTTCAAAAGATATTGAATTAACTTCAAGTGGAAACCTGTTAATTCCATTGTAAAACATAAATAAATAACATGTTGCAATTAATAAAAGTGCACCTGAAAAAAATCATATCAAAATATGCTATACCCTTAGATAACACAAGCATGTTCATTTGTATAAGGTTACAGAGCTCAGAGGGGCGCTACATAACAGGAATGGCCAGTTTATCATGTGTTTTTATGTTTTGAATTCACACAGGCATTCATAAAGAGGGCCCCAAGTTTGTTTACATTTATTATCAGATTTTACAAGAATATGTCAAACAAAAGTCAAAACACAGCATTATATATATGATATAGCTTTTAGACAAAAATGCATGCACAAACAAATGCAAACAGTTTCCTTGCATTTATAAAGTACTTTAGTAGACCCTAACGTGAAAGTACTTTGGAAACCATGATTATTCAACAGCTGATTCTGAGAACTGTGCTGAGGGGCATCACAAAACAGCTGCTCCACACTCAGGGTTTTCTCACTCTGGTGAAAAGGTGAAATGTGCGAGCTTATTTCAATTCAGTGGTGCACAGTACAAAAACACGGTTTCGAAGAACAACAATATTCTGTATTTGTAATTAATTCCTTAAAAGAAAAAGGGATAGATTTCTGAATTGTTTATTGTTATTTATTTATTCACCAGAATCTGGACTGGGTTTATGTGTCTGTTTTTTTTAACTCTTTCACTGACATTCAAATGTAAAAGTTGCATTGCTTATCATTGATAATCACAGGAAAGCTGTCAAGTCATCTATACCAGTAATTATTCAAAGGAATAATTCACTTAAATAGGAATATTTTTCATCGGTATCTCACACTTATGCTGTATTATTTTCTTTTTACGATGGAAATATTTTGCGGAATGTTCAAGCAGCTCTTTTCATACATTGACAGCAAACAGTGGATGTCGATCTCCATTACAAAACAGTATTTTACTGGTTTAATTTATACAGTTTTGACATTTAATTCAAGTGCAAAGTTCAACTATCTACATACATACACATAAAATAAATCTGAGAGCTACAGCACAAGCATTTTCAGCACAAATTGTCTACAATTTGGCTCTATTCTTCATATAAAGCTGTTGTATGACTTTAAAAGGCTTGGAATGTATCATGCGAGTTGTATTTTCTACTTTCATGGTGCTTTTGACATTCCCTGCAATGCAAGCCTTCATTATGAGGAAAAGAGCAGTATGAACCTTCTTCAAAACATCCCGTGCATTTAAAATAACAAAAGAAGTACGTGTTTGCAACCCGTGAGGGTGAATTAATAACAGAATTATCATTTTTGGGAGAACTATTCCTTTCCTAATTGCAGTTTTAGGGCTTGAACAAAAGGCACAACACCTCTGAAGTCAGTCAGACACATTTATTTGATCACTTCCCCTGTAACAATAACCCGGACACTTTAACACGGATCTCCTATGAGTTCATTGATAATTGGCAGGCGCACTGGCAGCAGGGCACTGCCACATCAACAGCTCGACAGCACTCCTGCCTGCTGACTGACAGATGTTATTAGCCCCCTTTGTTAACTGCTGCTTCGCTTAGTCTGAAACCATTTCTCTTTTTCCTTTTCTCTCTCACATGAGATGATAATAGATTAAATCCAGAATCAGTTAGCAGAATCGCCTTGATATACCTTGGAGTGCCAAAAGTCTAGATGAGTCGACTGATTTGACTCATTCACCAGATGTTCAAACATTAATGGTCAAGGGTCTCTTTCTAACAAATTAAGATTTTGGTTATTTCCAATGTAGATTATGTGAAAAAGAGTATAATTGCTTTCAAAATGTGATATACTTTAGAGTGAAATGGGATATTTAATGACTACTAATTCTAATAGATGATATCATTTTTCATACTTTTTTGTTTTTTAAAACAATGCCTGAATCGGTAACACCAGCCCGATCTCACGGCAATTCGTACATATTTTACAAAGCGGGTAATTCGTATGACCTCACTCGTGCAAATTCATGCGATTTTTGCTAAATCGTACGTATTTTACGAGTTGCCAATGCGTATGAATTTGCACGAATTACCTACACCTAACTGCACCCCTAAACTTACCCATCACTGGGGTTTAAAGAAAGCATACGTGTGAGGTCGTACGAATTCGGATGAATTACCCACCTCGTAAAATGTGTACGAATTGCTGTGAGATAGCGTTGGTAACACTATTTTAAGGACCAGTTCTCACTATTATCTTGTTGCTTGTTACGTATTACTAGTATATTGGCTGTTTATTAGTCATAATAAAGTACATATTAATGTATTTATTTACTTATTCCATATTTTAGATCCCTTAATACTACCTCATACCTTCAGTTAACTACTACTTAACTAACTAGCAATAAGCAACAAATTAGGAGTTTACTGAGGCAAATGTTGTAGTTAATAGTTAGGTAATAGTAAGAATTGGTCCCTAAACTAAAGTGTGACCGTTAAGAAACCTCAAAATTCTTTTTGAAAACATGTCTGCCATAGGTCGAACAAACATATAGCCCCACCCCCAAAGTCACATCATTGGCTGAGAAAGGATGCTCAAACAAACAAAAGTGCATATTAAACTATAGGATAAAGGATGGATACATCTTAGACATCCTTTTAACTATATCTTAATTTGCAACTAGATGACAACTACAGTCATTAGAGTATTAGTAGACTGTTAGGGTTAGTAGAAAAATTAAAAGTATGGGGGAAAAATGTTAGATATTAAGAATAATTCGATTAAGTCTACTAATACTCTAATGAATGTTGACATGTAGTTATCGAAATAAAGTGTTACCAGAAATATTTTATCATCCCAAAAATTGCATCAGTTTTATATAATATAATTTCAAAATGTAATTTCCTGGCTAATCCATTCTTTTGTTTTATATATTCATGAATCTTTCGTGGTTTTCATGGCGCTGTTATCTTCGAAACTAAAGGAATTTGATTGAATGAGTTCTTGAGTCATTTTCATTTATATTCCCTGTAGATTCAGCATATCTCCTGATTCTTTCTCCTGCTCTTAGACAGCAGTCATCCAGAACGTTTGAACAGTGGGGGGAAAAAAAGAAAAAGAAGTGAGAAAAAAGGGGGGGTGCTATAATGCAGTGCACAAAACCAAAATGCCTGTGGCTAATTTCAGCAGTAAAATCTCTTTGGCACTGATAGGATTCTCAATACTGCTTTTGTGCTTTCAAAGCTTCAATTGATCTGAAAAAAAGAGAGAGGGTGTTTTTTGCTAATTGCAAAAGTGTCAAAGAAGAAAAGCTCTGATGTGAATAAACAAAGCGGCATGAAATGCAAATTAACATTATTGTAAAGTCATCACTCTTTTATGATCAATCTAAAATCTGACTCAACGTTTAAAGAACCAACAATGCCATATCACGGCACATGCAATAATTATAGTATTAGTGTAAATATTGATAAAACGTGTTATTAAAACTACGATTATCTGAAGTAAATTTCAGTGGTGCTTGTGCCAAGATTGCTGTGTGATTACTATGGTGTGGATAGCAGGCTGATGCTGTTAAAAAAAAGTGCATGTAGCTGTGTCTGCAGACAAATATCTATGTTTCATACATGCAACATACTTATCCCATGCTTTATTATGGGCTCAATGAAGTTTACGTTTATTCAATTTGTAAAGCACATTTGAAACAGCAAATGAAGCTGACTAAAGTGTTAAACAACAACTTTCCCAACACTAGTCCAGCGCAACTGATAACACTCATAGCAAATGTTGATTACCACAAAATTAATTGCATAAGAACACGTTTGGGTTACAGTAAGACACTTACAATAGAACTAAATTGGTCAGGCTCTGAAATGTAAAAAAAAAAAAAAACGAATAACCACCATAAATTATTTTAAAGACAAAGAAAAACAATCACTTACTAACCATTTCCGTGTAAAGTCATTTCCAATTTCACAAATGCAATGCTGTACCAGGTGAGCTCCAGAGCAAGTTTACATTGTCAGAAAACTCAAGAAGTGCAAAAATCACAATTCTGAAAACAAAATAACAAATTACAAATGCACATGCAAATCTAAACAACTAAATACCAAGTCAGAAAACACAATGACACTTTCAAGTATAGGTCTCGTTTCTCAAATGTTCAATGTCATTTCAATCTCATCTAAATTATAATGCCACCTAATGCCTCCTACTGGAAGAGAATTCATTTGCATTTTCAATAAGGCCGTTTTTTGATTTTGAACATTGTTAATGCAGTTTGATATAACTAATTAATTTAATTTTCCTAATAAAAAGACTGTTCAACTCTTTATATTTTGTATTTATATTCTTCACTTTAAATGATCTCTGCCCCACATAAAAAATCTAAATAACCCACGACTTATAGGTCCATACCTGGTCAGGGTCCTTTAGAAAAGCCACTGGATCCTCGTGTGGCCGAGTATTCTGAAACGGAGCCGACGAGACGTGATGCGAGCGGATCCAAGTTCAAGCTTTTATTATGAAACATGGTCATAACACAGGCAGGGTCGAACAACAGCAACACTGTTATTCTTAATCATGTAGAGTTGCTGGGCACAGCCACATCCTGTTGCCAAAGGTCACTGCTGTTCATGTTGCCACAAGTTGTAAGGTCTCACTGACAATGTATTATTTCAGATCATTTTATTGCTGCAAGTCATTGCCAGTGTGACTGTGGCAAGTCTGCACAATATAATAGGGATTGCTTGCTTTAATAAAAGTTACCAATACACCCCCCATCCCCAATTAAATAAATGGTTCAAAAATTAGAATTTGGTGAGATTTATTTTTTGCCATTATATCACTTTTTCACCAATCAAGTCAAGTAGTCAAGTAAAGTTTTATTGTCAATTCTTCCACATGTACAGTACATACATACAGAGAATTGAAATTGTTACTCTCAGACCCTTGGTGCATACAGTTAACATTAAACACTGACAGTAGACATTCAAATACAGATAAATACAGTTTAACCATATGTACATACAAACTATACAGATATACAAATGAGGACAATTGTAGAACAATAAAAAAAATAAAAAGGGAGATAAAGTGACATAAGGCACATGGCAGATAGAGTGCAAACCAGTTAAATAAAACAAAACTGTGCAGATGCGAGTAGTGCAAGAAAAAGAACAGTCTTTTA
The DNA here is from genome assembly GCA_027564155.1 of Gymnocypris eckloni scoliostomus. Classification (NCBI taxonomy): domain Eukaryota; kingdom Metazoa; phylum Chordata; class Actinopteri; order Cypriniformes; family Cyprinidae; genus Gymnocypris; species Gymnocypris eckloni. The sequence goes on from CM050426.1 coordinate 7,078,855, forward strand.
TCAGACTTTCAGAAGAGGTAGATTACAGACAATGCTGGATGAGGTAGAGATCATTCCAGTGCTGCATAAAGTGACTGGTGCGGGTCACAGTTTGTAAGGGGGGGACCTGGGGTGTGGACATTGGGGGTAGTGTCAGAGTTCAGTGTTGCGTGGGGTAAAAGAGGGGAGGGGGGGCAAGGACGGGAGGGAGTTCAGCTTCCTGACAGCCTGATGGACAAAGCTGTCCTTCAGTCTGCTGGTCCTCGCCTGGAGACTCCGCAGTCTCCTCCCTGATGGCAGCAGACTGAAGAAGCTGTGTGTCGGGTCTGGCTCTTCTGAGTTTTGGAGGAAGTAGAGACGTTGCTGTGCTTTCTTGGCCAGTGCTGCAGTGTTGTTAGTCCAGGAGAGGTCCTCTGTGATGTGCACACCCAGAAACTTGGTGCTGCTCGCTCTCTCCACAGTCGCACCGTTGATGGTCAGAGGAGCATGCTGAGTGTGCACTTTCCTGAAATCAACAACAATCTCCTTTGTCTTCTCCACATTCAGAGAGAGATTGTTGACCCTGCACCACCCAGCCAGGTGGCTCACCTCACTCCTGTAGTTTGTCTCATCTCGGTTGCTAATGAGACCCACCACAGTCGTGTCATCCGCAAACTTGATGAAAAGGTTAGAGTTGTGTGACGGTGTGCAGTCGTGGGTCAGCAGAGTGAAGAGGAGGGGGCTCAGCACACATCCTTGGGGGGCCCCTGTGTTCAGTGTGATGGTGCTGGATGTGTTAATGCCGACCCGTACTGCCTGAGGTCTTCCGGTCAGAAAGTCCAACAACCAGTTGCACAAAGAGGTGTTTAGCCCCAGCTGGGCCAATTTGTGAGTGAGCTGCTGAGGGATGATTGTGTTGAATGCTGAACTGAAGTCTATGAACAGCATCCTGACATATGAGTCTTTTTTGTCCAGATGTGTGAGGGCTGGGTGGAGGGCAGTGGCGATGGCATCATCGGTCGAGCGGTTGGACCTATATGCAAACTGGAAGGGGTCCAGGGAGGGGGGGAGGACAGACTTGATGTGTTGCATGACTAGCCGTTCAAAGCACTTCATTGGAATAGGAGTGAGTGCTACTGGACGGTAGACGTTGAAGCAGGATGGAGATGACTTCTTCGGGACTGGAATGATGGTGGTAGCTTTGAAGCATGTGGGGACAACAGCCTGACTTAGTGAGATGTTGAAGAACAATGGATTGTTCTTCAATCAATGTTCAACAAGAACATTGTGAACAATGGCACAATGGATGGGTGCCGTCAGAATGAATAAAAACATCACAATAACCCACAAGTAATCCACACCATTCCAGTCTATCAGTTAACATCTTGTGAGGTGAAAATTGTGTGTTTGTAAGAATCAAATCCATCATTAAGTTTTTTTTAAGTCATTGTTTCTGACTAAAATACATATCCTCTATCCATAACATTGCTTTCTCCAGTGAAAATGTCATCTTGTCTTAATCAGGAGAAAAATATGCAGTTTACAAGCAAAAACAGCCCAAACAACTTAGAAAAACATCACAGTAATCCACAGCACTCCAGGCCATCAGTTAACGTCTTGTGAAGTGAAAAGCTTATGGTGTTGGTCCATAATCAATAATAGCACTTACTACAGTCCATCTCCTATTGTCTTCTCACATCAAAACCCACAGACATTTTTTCAATTGTAAAGTGTACATATTTTTTTCTCCTGATTAAGACAAGATGACGTTTTCGCTGGAGAAAGCAATGTTATGGATAGAGGACATGCAGTCAGAAGCAATGGTTTGAAGTAAAAAAAAAGGTATTTAAAATGGATTTGATTCACACAAACACACAGCTTTTCATTTCACAAGACGTAACTGATGGACTTGACTGGTGTGGATTAATTGTGATGTTTTTATCAGCTATTTGGACTCTCATTCTGACGGCACCCATTCACTGCAGAGGATCCTTTGGTGAGCAAGTGATGTAATTCCAAAAGATAAATGTCTTCAGATGAAGAAACAAACTCCTCTAACATTTTGGATGGCCTGAGGGTAAGTTAATTTCCGCATAAGTTTTCATTTTAGGTGAACTATTCCTATAAATATCACATATGTATTTTGCATTGCAAGATCTAGCTCATGCAAATTGTGTGAATGATAACAACTGTATCAATGTTGATAAATGTGACCAAGACTGTCATTTTTCTACGTGAACAAATTAAAATACACAAAACAAAATTCAGAATAATAATTCCAAAGCGGCATTTGAAAAGACGAAAAAATCATTGTCTGCATAACGCCAGCACCTCTGTATTTGTGCATTTGACAATGACATGTGCATTATGAGTGTATACAGATACAATCTCAACTCTATTGAGAAACATCAATTATTCGGCAGCGGTGTCAGTTAGAAAGGCAGCGCTTTTATATCTGCCAGCCTCTCATTCCAGGCATCATCTGTTTGTGCTGGGTGGGAGAAAGTTCTCTGGCAGAAATAATGACCAAATAGAAGCATGTCTTTGAAGACAAGAATCAAAGAATTCCAGCCGCTGGATCGAGGGAATTGATAATGACAGTGCTTTTTCAGGGAGTGAGATTAATCATAGACTGGGGAGAGGGATGGAGGGAAAGAAGGAAGAGAAAAAAACTGAGGCAAACATTTCTACCGATCCTAATTTTTCTGGCGTGGACTGACTGCTGAGCTCAGTAGGTTCTGGTTTGTGGAACAGACTGGGAGTGAGCTCATTAATGCTTCGTGTGGATGGATCAGAAGAGAGACTCACTATGTTCTCTTTTTCTTTAACAGCAGACTGAAAAACACATCCACAAGATGGAAGATCCTGCCTTAACGGAGGCTTCTGGTTGCAATGCTTCACTGGTATGGGAGCGGAGTGATCTATGGACAGCATGCAAAGTTAGTTTGATGTCACCTTGTCAAGCTATTTTGCTTCAGGGCCGTAAGAAATCACAACACTGCTGGAAATGCACTGGGGATTTTCGACAGGCATTTTTTATGTTTCTTACGGCATATTCTTTTTCTGTTCTATTCTGCAATGCACATGTCAGTGATTATACAACAGTTCTGTTGAACAAATTGCCTTTAAAGATCAATTCAGGTAGAAATGCTCATGTGTTAAAGATCGAAAGCAATAATGCTTTTGTGATATGCTATATCAGCATCAGCCAGTATTAATGTTTTTCTCCTTAAATTATGATGCCATTCTGATATTGCAAACACATAAGGTAACACTTTATTTTAAGGTGTCCTTGTTACATGTACTTAATATTATAAAAATAATAAATTATGCATAATTGCTAGCCAAACCATAATCATATAGTAAATGAAGTGACATTCATTTGTTAATTAATTTTAATCAATACTTAAATGTATAATTATACTGTAACACGTTAAAATAAAGTGTAAACCAAATAATATTAGAGCCTAACTCAAAAATAAAGATATATATATATATATATTGTTATATATTAGTTGTGCTTGTGTATACATATGGAATATGTTCCTTACACACACACACACACACACACACACACACACACACACACACACACACACACACACACACACACACACACACACACACACACACACACACACACACACACACACACACACACACACACACAGTATGTATGTATGTATGTGTGTGTGTCTGTATGCATATACTGTATATTTGATTTTAAATAAACAAAATCAGTAATATAGAAGCTTTATGTAATATATATTATGAGTTCTATTGTACATAATAAACATTTTCAAAATGGTTAAAATATAGATGGAAGATTTTTTTATTTGCCATAGCAGCAACAACGACAACAAAAATATTATTTATCTGTGTAATTATTTTATCTGTATCTATACTGGTAAAATATCAGCACATTTCTATTCTATTCTATTTGTGCATTTTTTTTTTTTTAAGTCTCTTAGCCTATCAAAAAGGTCAAAATATAGAAAAACAGTAATTGTGAATTTTGTATTTATTTAAGGTCGTTTTTATATTAAGATATCCTTTATTCCGGTGATGCCAAAGCTGAATTTTCAGCATCATTACTCCAGTCTTCACATGATCCTTCAGAAATCATTTTAATATGCTGTAATTAATGTAAAAAATTATATATTTTTTATTATTACTAATGTTGAAAAAAGTTATCCTTGAAGAATACAAGTATTAATCATAACAAAAATATATCTGAATTTTTGTTCATGTGATTTTCTTTTTTCATTGCACATCAAACTAAAGCCAATTAATGTATTATTTAATATTCATGCAAATGATAATTAGTTAAATAGTTAGTGAAACATCGACACTGCTCACTGCTTTTTACAATTGCCTCATAACATCTCTCTTATTGAGGAACATTTTGAAAACAAATACTTACAGGACAACATAAGATCCAAGCAACCTGTGACCCAGAAATGCGTCCCTCTGCCAGAGCAGATCTGATGGGCAGGACTCTCTGAGCTGAGAGTCAGCGGACAGTGTGACCTTTTAGCAAGCGTAGGGGATAAAATAAACCGCTGTCAGTGGTAATGAGCCATCTGGACCTCTCATCCAGTCACCGTCCCACCTGAAGGCCCCATCAATCCGGGAAACATCTAACCTGCCTCACTCATGCAGATCACTGTACCTGTGAATGTCCAACATCACCTGACCAAACCAACTCCACTGGTCAGAGAAAGTGTTTACAGCAGTATGACCTGATGCCGATTTCTATGGAATTTAAAGCTAATCCACTAACCTAGTTGTTTTATTGATGGTGTTTATTCAGTTTTAATATCAGAATGATAGTAAGAGCAAAATTACTAGATATTAATCTGCATATGTGATGGACATCAGTTGATCCTCTTTGGTATCTCCTTTGAAGGCATCTTGAGTAAAACAGCTCCATATTTAAGAAAGCACATACAAAAGACCTGAAGCAGAAGCAACGAGACCTCTTTTAGAGAAAGTGTGTTGCGTGTAACTTGCATTAGATAAATATTATAAATGCCACAATTAGCTTTTTTGCACGCTTTGATGAGTTTGTATTTATCCAGTGTGATACTATAGGTTTAATAATGTGTCTGACTTGCTGCTTTTGGTCAGACACACAGTGCTCTCTGCTGGAACTGACAGGAACTTTACACTTATTGCCCGAGGAGACAGTTTTGGTTGGTAAGAGGTGGGGAGCATTTTAACCCTTGGAATCAGAGCTCAGCTCTACACAAAGAAGGTACTGCGTAAAAGGTCTGGATTAGGTTCAACCTCCAAAGTGGATAAAGCCTAAATTAAATGGCTTACATAAAAGTAAATATAAATAATAAACAGACATTAAATGAATCTAACAGTCATATGACAGTGTTTCTCTGGCTCAGTGGTTAGAGCATTGCGTTAACAGCGCAAAGGTTGTGGGTTCGATTCCCAGGGAACACATGTACTGACAAAAAAAATGTATAACCTGAATTAAGTCACTTTGGATAAAAGCGTCTGCTAAATGCATAAATGTAAATAACATATTGCGAAATGTTATTAACATTTCAAATAGCTGAATGTATTTTAAAATGTAATTGATTCCTATGGTCAAAGCTGAATTTTCAGCATCCAGTCTAGTGTCACATGGTCTACATACACACGTGCATCTCAGTAAATTAGAATGTCGTGGAAAAGTTCATTTATTTCAGTAATTTAACTCGCCAAAATCAACACAATTAAAAGAACCAAAGACTTAAACGACTTCATTCAGTCTGTGTGCATTGGATTTATTTAATACACTAGATTCACAATTTGAGTTGAATTACTCAAGTAATGCGGTACTTTTTAATTTACAAAAAAATGTCTGAGTTACTTTTCTCCCCATTTGTTGACTAACAAGTCTCCTGTCCCCATGTTTGGAGAAATCAGAACATGTGAACATGATCTTGTAGTTCTAGACTAAATGTGAATGTGCATTAATTCATCCCACTTGCAAAAAAACTGATTTAGTATTCATCAAAATCAATTATGACGCAAACCTGCAATAATTAAATATGTTAAATTACACAAATGTATCTAATCCCATTTTATTAACCAATGTCTTTGCTGCTGACCTTTGATGATCCAGTTCAATCATACTAATAAGCAAAAATGACTTTAGATAAACAAACAATTGTACTTCGTTGTTTTTTATTGCTGAAGACTGTTGAACCTTCTTCTTCTGTATTCTACTGTACAGACGTTTATTTACTCTTCCTTCATCCTGAAGTTTATTTAGTACATTTTTTGGTGTGAACGTGCTTTTGCATTTGCTATAAATATAACTTATTATGTTAATAACACACAATCAAGCCCTACTCATATTTAAAACGTGACGCAAATGTAATGTAATGCATTACTTTCCAGAAAAAGTAACGTAATTAGTTACTTTTTTGGGGAGTAACGCAATATTGTAATGCATTACTTGTAAAAGTAACTTTCGCCAACACTGTGTGTGTGTGTGTGTGTATATATATATATATATATATATATACACATACACAGTCATGGCCAAACATATCGGCACCCTTGGTAAATATGATCAAAGAAGGCTGTGAAAACGAATCTGCATTGTTAATCCTTTTGATCTTTTATTATTTTTTTAATCAGAGAAATCTAACCTTTTATTGGAAAATAAGAATTTAAAATGGGGGCAAATATACTTATGAAATAAATGTTTTTCTCAAATACACGTTGGACACAATTATTGGCACCCCTAGAAATTGTTATGAGTAAAATATATCTGAAGTATATTCCTATGTATATTCGCAATTTTAAGCACTCCAGGGCAGGGCTGGACTGGGACAAAAAAAATCGGCCCTGGCATTTTGGCCCAGACCTGCCCACTTCATACGATCAAAATGCTACCCATCTTTGCATGCCCTTGAATACATATAGCAACTCCTATTCCATAAAAGCACTAAAGCCATATATCATAGCCATTGAGTGTATATGCTGCTTCATTCTCCATATGCCTATAGCTCAGCTCCCTCTTCCCGAGCATTTTCACCACATCCACAACACACCCCAATGGAGTCTCTTTCTCACTTGTTCCCTGTGAGTAGACTGACTATGCTGCTGATATCTGCATTTGAGCATCTTAGGGACAAAGCTTCAGCACATGTTTGTGTACAATGCTCTTTTCATGCTCCTCTATGCGCTAGTGAACATGTCTCCAATCTGACATTCCAGTAATGAATATCCTGTTGTCAGTCTTCCCAAACACCATACACACAAAACAATGCATGACGTCTCTCACAATATGTGAGCCACTTCCTGCTGGTTCCATCCTTACAGATTAATACCTCCTGCACAGCTAGATGTCTGGTATTCTGTTGTGGGTGGTAATCTAAAAATCTTTGTAAATCAGAAGGCGTAGGACGGACAAAGTAATTGATGTCCCCCTGCTCCCTGATCTCTCTCTCACTGACACTCTCCTCCTCTTCTAAGGATGCTATCTCAACCTGGCTCAAAAAAGACACGAGGAGAGACGATATGGGGTGAATTTTTGTTAACATAATGAAGTCAGGTACACTATTAATATCCTCTGATAAAAGAGGCACACAAAGCTGCATCGGCGTAATATACGAAATGGATAAAAAAGTTGTTAAAAAAATAAAGAAACAAATACAGTCCTGTGGGTGTCTCAATTTAATATCTGTATAGTATACTGTCCATAAACATTTTTTGTAGGTCCACATTTCACTGCTGATTATACTCTGTATAATTGTGCATGTGACAAATAAAAAAATATATTGAATCTTCTCTCTCTCTCTCTCTCTCATTTGACCCACTATATACGACACTTGTGCTGTGCTTTTCTTCTTTTCAGGGCTTGACAGCCTCTGGTCACTTGACGCTTTCAAAAGATGCACCTTGAAATGTATACTATTAAGTTCCACATAAAGAAAATAATACAGGTTTCAACTGTGTATTAAAGTAATAGACTTGTATAACTATGGCCTATAGACTCTTTAAATTATATACTATGAGTAAACAGAAAGTCTTGAGTTAAAAAATATATACTTAAAAATGGTTCTGACCATAGAAAACAGAAAGGTCCTGTATAAACCAACAACAACAATACACGGCATGTGCAGTGGCTTGTCACTTGTCACTTCTGTTTGGCTTTTTCATCCTTGGACGCTGTCAAACGCAGCTCACACACGCACACTGAACGGCATTGACTCACTCCTCATTCAGAGTGATTCAGAGCCACTACACAACAGCACTACTCCAGAGTCTGGGAGTGACATTTCCCCACATCCTGGTGTGGAGACTCCTGCTTCTGCCAGCCTGAGAGAAGAGCGGCTCAGACTTTATGTGTAGAGATAAACATATGCCTCATGTAATCCTAATCCGTGCGTTCGGTTTTTACAGTAATTGAGTCAGGGAACTTCCTCAGAACAGATGGTAAACCTATGATCTGCGTTTAAAAGGTACTTTCCATTAAGGATATAAAAAACCCTGACATTTTTAATTGAACAAATGTTCAGAGAGAGGTTGTGATAGTCATATCCTTAATAGGTTAAAGTAAATATTATAAGCTATTTTATGTTCTATTCATTATACTATATATGAGATGGCAGGTTTTGCAGCCCTGTTACCAAAACGTATATTTATCAGAAATATAGATACATCACCAGTTTTAAAATAATAAATAAATAAACAAACATAAATAATAAAAAAGTCATAAAATGGGACAATGTACTGTATTAATATGAATAAAATTTCCATACTAATGTATTATTATTATTATTATTTAAAATAAGTGTTTATTTATAATTTTACCTGCATTTTGGATTTTGTATTGCACTGTGTTGGTTTTTAGAGTTAACGGAAATGTCTATAAAATTAACAGATAATGTTCTGAAAGAAAAGTATTATTATTATTATTTTACAGAGTGCAATTAATGTTGGTTTGTGGTAAAACCAAAAACAAAACAAACAAACAAACAAACAAAGGATTCAATAAAGGCTTCCCATAAATGCATAATAAATATTTGTCTAATTATTTGTTTTGTCCAAGAACTTTAGTAACATGATTGAAAGTATGAGCTTGTCAAACACAGTAAACAAAACATGTCAGGGGGAAAAGGAATATGCTAAATAGTATAATGCAAATCAGATTTTGTTAAAACAACAATTTTCAAACATTATATGTTCTATAGTATACTTCGAAATATTTAATTGTTGTAAAAAAACACTTCTAAAAATAAATAATTTTTAATAGCATCAGTGTTTATTGATTGATTGATTGAAATGGTTCTATATGACATTGCTGTGAAAACCCCCCTTTTGGAACCTTTATTTTGAATTTGTAAATTCAAAATGTGTGACATCTTAAATATCATAAATAAGACATCATAAATATCTCTTCTCTAAATCTTCTTAAAATACTATAAATCAAATTACACCATTAAATGAACCTTGACTAAATGTTGGTATTATCAAAAGACAATGATTAAGAAGACCCTACTGAGCAGTCCTTTGAAGAGATGCAGGGTGTATTTTTCACATCCCGTCAAAGTATCCAATGTTTTTCAGGTTGTTAAAATGACTAGACTGGGTCATCAGTCAAATCCGGAGACGGTTAAAGCCAGCAGGTGGCCTTTGCCGTTTACTGAAGTGATCAAAATCCATCCCATCATTAAAAACGCCTTCAAGTAGCGCTCAAGTTTCAGAACCTTAGCCTGGTTGGTGCAGGTCTTCAGAACATCACCGTCCACGTAAGGGTCACTCCAACTACACAAGAGGCTAAACTCACTTCTACTTATTGAACAGTTCACTTTGAGGTCATGAACAGAGAGTTAATTACAGTGACAGAAGTCTTCCGTGAGACTCTGCTAACATTTCCATTTCCTGAAGCGCTTTGGTTTGAACATTTGCTCAAAGAACTCAAACAATGCCAAGGCCCCTGGTTTCAAATAATGAAAAAGTACCATATTCACATGAATCTGAATAGATAAACCATACAAATAAAATACAAATTCTCCTCAGAAGTGCTTGTATCCATCACTGGTTTAAGAGAGAGGGCAGTCTTCAATGATGCACAAAACAAGTATTACTACGCTTAATTGAATCTGAATTTATCTGACTATGTTAGCTTACTGGTATTTTATTGAGCCCTATATGGATGTCTATGTCTACAGCCACCTTACAGCTAACATTCACAAATGCACAAACTGCCACAACAATGCAATTCAGCTGTGATTTACCAATGCATTTAAAAAATGCAGTTCAGATGATATCATCTTAGACATAGACCTGAGCTGATAAAATGAAAGGAGCATCAATTAATGACAGGAAAATGGTCTACAGCAAACTGTTTTAAGCTGCAGTCCTAAGTTTTGCCTCTGATGCTCATCTCATGTGAGTGTATCACTTGAAATATTTTCAATTATAGTAAAATATAAATTTTTTACTTTTAAAAACTAAAGTAGATAAAGCAACTTATTGCACATTTTGAGGTGAATGTAGGTACAGTCACTGCACACTGTGAATGTTTACTGTACTTCACAATCACAGATTCTATGGAATTATATCTTTTCATGTGACAACACTTTATAAAATGACACTTTTACAAACAATGTAACTTTTCAAACCCTGGCTTACAAAGTGAGTACAGCCCTAAGTGAAAATGTCCAAATTGGGCCAAATTAACACTTTTCTCTTCAAATAGGTTTCATCGTTCACAGTCTCAGATGTGGCAGGAGCAGTGTGATTCTGAATCGCCGCTCTCATTCTCTCATACTGGTCACTGGAAGTTCGACATGGCTCATGGCAAAGAACTCTCTGAGGATCTGAAAAAAGAATTGTTGCTCTACATAAAGATGAGCTTTTGTATAAGAAGATTTTCAAGACCCTGAAACTGAACTGCAGCATTGGCCAAGACCATACAGCGGATTAACAGGACAGGTTCCACTCAGATACGCCATGGTCGACAAAAGAAGTTGAGAGCATGTGCTCAGCGTCATATCAAGAGGTTGTTTGAGAGAGACATGGAGACATATGAGTGCTGCAGAGGTTTGTTCAAGGCAGCCTGTCAGTGCTCAGACCATTCACCGCACACTGCATCAAATCGGTCTGCATGGCTTATCGTCCCAGAAGGGCGCCTCTTCTAAAGATGATGCACAAAGAAAGCCGCAACACAGTTTGCTGAAGACAAGCAGACTAAAGCGTGGATTACTGGAACCATGTCCTGTGGTCTGATGAGACCAAGATAAACTTACACTATATTGCCAAAAGTATGAAATAATGAAAGGTTTGACTACTTTAGTAATTTCCATGAGTACAAATCTTAATGTTTAAGCATATAATGATATTCTAGAATTGTTGCTAATTCTATAAAACAGTTTGGACAGGACTTTTCTATTCTAACATGACAGTGCATCTGTGTATAATGCAAGGATCAAAGAGAAATAATGATTCAGTCAGTGGAAGAACTTGACTGGTCTGCAGAAAGCCAAGTCCTAATCCCAGCTGAACACTTCTGGTGTGACGTTAAATGCAGACCTTGAGCCAAAAATTCACCACCAAACACCAATTTCATTCATTATATGGACAAAAGTACTGGGACAACCCTTCTATAAGAAAAAGGGACTTCAAACTGCTGCCATCTGAACATGTAAACATGATCTAGTTAAAAATGTTATTTCCACCTCTGTTGCAACAGTTTTGAAGTGTATGAAATGACTGCAACCCATATGTCATTGGTGTTTGGTTGATTCAAGTTAATTTAACATGTTTTTACAGTAGTTTTTTTTGTAAATTAGCAGCGCAAAAGGTTGTGGGTTCAATTCCCATGGAATAAATCAATGTATAGCCTGAATGCACTGTATGTCGTTTTGGATAAAAGTGTCTGCTAAATGCATAAATGTAAATTTAAACATGCAATACATTATTTTCTATCGTAATTGTTTTTAATAATTATTAATTTATTATTATAATTTTTTACAGTTGCTTAAAGGTTCAAATAATGACTTTATCTACTATAAAATTTTACAATTTTAACTCTAAATAAATAAAGTTATCATTCATCATGAAAAACACCAGAATGACATCATAAGCAATTATATTTTCTATACAGTATATTTTTTCTCTATATTTTTTGTTTTCAGTACACTGTACATAAGAACGTTTTGTGTTCCATTTTCAATGATTTATTTGTACCTTTTTTCTCCATTGTTTTAGTGTCTTCTGTACACAAGTATATTGGTCATCTTTGATGGAGAGGTCACTTAGATGATTTATCTTGTGAATTAAATTAATACAGTACATTTTAGGTCAAATTCCTGGCAAACAAATTCAACAAAACATTTACAGTCTACACTGCATTTCCCCAAACACCATTAGTTCACATAGTGAATGTATGATGGAACTAATAACATATGGACAACTAAATTTAACTACAACGTGAATGTCTTAGCACTGAGGACAATTCGGTTTAAGCAGTTGACACTGTTTCTCCTTCAGAGAGATAAGCTATCCAAAACACTCGAGACCAATGCTATCTGACGCCACCTCATTAGGAGCAGCCTCAAGTATCAGACCCCAATGCATAGGTTTAGGTCAAGCATCTGACACGGGCATTAAAACGGCTCTCGTGCAACATGTAAAATACATACAATTTAACAACAATTTTGCGGAGACTTTCAATGCAACACCATGCTATCAGACTCGAGACTCTCTCTCTCTGGATGTCAGCATGGCCCTCCATTTGTCTGGGGAAAACAATCAATAATTTAATTTCACTTTTCAATTACGTGAACTAACAGAGGTTAGTCCCTGTGTTCTTTGACCACAAATTCCTCCCATGCCATCCGTCTGAATTAGCGCTCATTGAAAATAATGACCGGCTCCGCATGTCCCGCATTATCTGGAAATGTAGGGCCCATAGGTAGGTAACATTGTTTGACTCGTGCTAATTAATACCATGTAGTAGATTTAATGGGCCTTCCTGTCTTTGTTTATCTGGTGATTTATTTAAGGTTAACGGGGCTCAGCGTTGTATTCCATTATCAATTTAATTACCGTTTCCAAAGATGTATAAATAATGTTTTCATCACAGATGCGCGGTATTGACAGGCGTACTGAGGTCAGTCATGTTACATTATTCACTTAACAGATCAGAGGCAACGGTGAATGATATTAATAGGAATAAGAAAGCTTCTCTAATGGAGTCTATGAGGAAAATGCAGTTCAGATGATATTTCTAGCCAAAAACCCTGAGCTGATTAAAAATTGTACAGTGATGGATGACAGGAAAACGGTCTTTACAGCAAACTGTTTTAAGCTGCAGTCCGTAAGTTTTGCCTCTTTGTCGCCATCTCTGTTTGAAAACCTGGAATTGCAGCTCTGTGTGGATTTATCTTCCTTGCGAGGGGTTTTGCTCCGGCACGGCTCCAGCACGGATTAATCTAATGTTTTGAGGTAAATGTGTAGCTGTCAGTCACTGCACCGGTGTGAATGTTTACTGTACTTCACAATCACAGATTCTAGCCTACGTCTTGAATATACAATAGAAGTATTTTCACCGATGATTTGCATCTGAACAAGTAACAAGTCAGCATTTGTTCTGATCATCAGGAAAAGCATTACCATAAATCCAAACCAATTTTGGTGAATAAACATAATGATCGGTTAGCTCATATTACATCAAACAGTGCAAATTATTATTATTGTTATACTATTCTTAAACTCTTAATGGTAATAACAACAACACGGGAGTGAGGGAATGACTCACGATGGATTTTCCTCAAATTTTTCGTGCATGTCTGAGAGATCAAACAATTATTTGATCATTTTAGAGAATTTATAAAGCATAGGCTATGTAATAAATCTTTTTACGTAATCCATTACATTATATTGGACTACTATTTGACCTAGGTAAATAGTATAATTTAAATATAGAATAATATAAATTGTATAATTTTGTATAATATTAATACAACAGTACAAAGAGAAAGGGAAACTTATTATATTCATTGATATTAACAATATGAAGCATATTAAATATTACATTACATCAAAGTTTCCAAAACTGGGGTTTGTGAAGAAACTGCAGGGTATACGTGAGTGTAACGAAAAGCTAATAATTCAGTAAATCCCAAAAAATAAATACTTTGAATTAAATAAATCAATAAAAATGAATGAAATAATTAAAAACAGTCATTTTAAAATGACAAAAAAAATAAAAGTGCCAGTCAGTTCTGCTTGACAGTTCGACACTGAACCATTTCAAATCCAGACTATACCAAATATATACATATTGCTCCAACATTCAGACTAGCGGTCAACCAGTGTGGCTTTTTCAATTGCCAAATTATTCCTAAATATGCTTACAGCATTACAAAAGTATACCAATACTTATTTACTGTTATTAACCCTAAAGCGCTAATATTATTTTAATATTACAGTTAAAGCAATCAACAACAATCCAAATAAAACACCAATAACCAATGTCAGAAAACCATGATTATGCAAATGTTACTTCATTATTAAATTATTACTTTGAAATCTTCGACTGAAATGAATGACTAAATGAATATGGAATCTCTGCATTATATGTCATTAAGGAATGTAAATTTATGAATTTTAATGTTTTTGAAAGATAAAAGCCTACAATGTAAAAAGTGATGCTGACTTAACCTTAAAATATATTGAGGAAACCCATTGCCTTAAAATTATAACTGAAAAAGTAAATAATAATTGAAAAAAGTTAAGTGACAATTGAAACATTAGACAATGAGACAATTTCACTTAACTTATACTTTTGTATTATTATTAATATCTTAATTATTTTAAGGCAACGTGTTTCCTCAATTTTTTTTAAGTTAAGTCAACTTATCACTTTTTACAGTGATAAGAAGCCTATAGGTGCATCTCAATAATTTTGAATGTCATGGAAAAGTTAATTTATTTCAGTAATTCCACTTAAATTGGGAAACTTGTGTATTAAATAAAGTTTGCACTACACAAGATCAGAAATATCAGGCCCTTTCTGACAGAGCATGCTGCACAACTTCTTGTCCAGGCCCTGGTCATTTCTAGGCTGGATTACTGCAATGCTCTTCTGGCTGGACTTCCATCAAACACAATCAAACCTCTACAAATGATTCAGAATGCAGCGGCACGACTGGTCTTCAACGAGCCCAAAAGAGCCCATGTTACACCTCTCTTTATCTCCCTGCACTAGCTACCAGTTGCAGCTCGCATCCAGTTCAAGTCACTGATGCTTGCATACAAAACAACCACAGGCTCAGCACCCTCCTACTTCCACTCAGTATTACGAATCTACATCCCCTCCAGAAGTCTGAGATCTGCTAGTGAGCGACGCCTCATGGTGCCATCACAGAGAGGCTCAAAATCACTCTCCAGAACATTCTCTTTCACCGTTCCTGGCCTTCCTACCCCAATCCAGAATGCTGGATCCCTGTCAATCTTCAAGCAACAACTGAAAACTCATCTCTTTTGAAACTACTTGACTTCATCCTAAAAAAAAAAAAAAAAAAAAAAACTTTTTTTAAAACTTAATTTTCTCTTAATCTTTCTCTCCTTCTCTTGCTAGCTTGTACTTATTTGAACAATGCCTGAAACTTGGTGTTACGAGCACTTTGTCTGTTTGCCTCTTCAAGATGAATCGCTGCATGTATTCCCCAATTGTAAGTCGCTTTGGATAAAAGTGTCTTTCGATAAAACTGATTCAAGAATTTGGGTGAACTTCACAAGGAATGGACTGAGGCTGGGGTCACCACACACTGACGTGTCAAGGAATTTGGCTACAATTGTCATCAGAGGCGTCTTACCTGGGATATTTTGGAGCACTTCATGCTTCTTTCTGCTGACCAGCTTTTTAAAGATGTTGATTTCATTTTCCAGCAGGATTTGGCACCTGTCCACACTGCCAAAAGCACCAAAAGTTGTTTAAATGACCATGGTGTTGGTGTGCTTGACTGGCTAGAAAACTCACCAGACCTGAACCCTATAGAGAATCTATTTATTGTCAAGAGGAAAATGAGAAACAAGAGACCAAAAAATGCAGATGAGCTGAAGGCCACTGTCAAAGAAACCTGGGCTTCCAAACCACCTCAGCAGTGCCACAAACTGATCACCTCCATGCCACGCCGAATTGAGGCAGTAATTAAAGCAAAAGGAGCCCCTACCAAGTATTGAGTACATATACAGTAAATGAACATACTTTCCAGAAGGCCAACAATTCACAAAAAAAAAAATTGTATTGGTCTTATGAAGTATTCTAATTTGTTGAGAGTGTATTGGTGTATTTTTGTTAAATGTGAGCCAAAATCAATTAAAAGAACCAAAGACTTAAACTACTTCAGTTTGTGTGCATTTAATTTATTAAATACACGAGTTTCACAATTTGAGTTGAATTACTGAAATGAACTTTTCCACGACATTCTAATTTATTGAGATGGACCAGTATTTATGAAATATTGCGTGTCATCAAGCAGCACGCAGACTCAACCAGAGTAAAATAAGCAAAGTTTCACAACCGTAAAATATTTCATTGTGTTCGGGGCAAATATCTTCACTCCTTGAATGCCGAATTCGGGGGCTGTAGCTAACTGCTGTAATCACTATAAAAAAAAACTAATAATAATACACTAATAATAATAAAGCATATATATATAAAATATTCTAAAAATATCAAAATATGAGCCCTACAGTACGTTCAGCATCTGTGATTCTTCCAGAACAATTAAATCAGTCACAATCAAACCATCAACACCATATCTTGACAATGAGTCATCTAGCGTTCTTGTGTCGCTGTCATATAAAGAGCATTTTAAAGATGGAGAACAGATATTAAGTCTGTGATGTTGAACCCAGACTGATTTCGCTGGAGTGCGGGTTGACAGCAGCTCAGTGTGTGGCCCGTGAATCCCGCTCCAGCACACACGAGTCCAACACGACTCGCACAAGCCAGGGGCAACACAGAAATGAGTCATGGGGGACCCAGACAGACAGAGAGAGAGAGAGAGAGGCGGGGGCTGGACGCCTCAAAATCAGCATCGAAAAGACAGTCATTGCTGCTTGTTACTGGGTGCATCTTGTTGTTAGAGCTGCACTATAAAACATGCTGTTCTTTACACGTTGTATAAATAATGATGTCTGGTTGACCTATAAAACCACAGGGAACAGAACAGACCATTTATCTATGGTTATGCAACCGCATGCACAATCATATATATATATATATATATATATATATATATACACATATTAGTTCTATGTCAAATAAGGATGTTTGAGATTAATAAAATAATAAATATTTAATAGAGTTGCATGACGTTAACATATGAAACAATATGAAACACGTCCAGCTTTCAACTACAAATTTGATATAATGGTTCTCAAAAAGCCAGATGTAACAAAGTAATATTTTCAAAACACTGATTTTGGGGGGTAAAATCAGTGGTTTTGTTTTTGTATTTTAGCTTGCTTATTTGTTTTTCACATCACAAGAGATCTTAAGAAATCCATATAACAAATATATTTTTAAAGTCATTTTTGTATTTTTACAAGTAAGATGTTTTAACAGCAAAACGTTGATATTTCTTCAACTTTCAGTATTAGTTCAAACTTTAAAAATACAAATGTTTAAGTGTTTATTAAACCACATACATGCACGCACACATTATTTAATGCAGAATCACACTCATTTTGAAAGGTTTGTCCCCCATATTTTATGAAAATATAACATTTGGGGGACAAATATATTTGTTATATATTTAGGGGGGCAAAACTTTCAAAGTGAGAATGATACTGCATTAACTACATACAACAGTAAATGTGGTGCAAAAAACAAAGGTTAATTTTATATAAACATTTATAGCACCATGGCATTTTTACATAAAACATGCTATTTCTATTGAATTTTGCAGTGTTTTAATCTAACATTGAACTCTGGTCAATGTTAGATTAATGTTAGCACTTGACTGGGACAGAACTGTGATAGATGTACAGCTTCCGTCATTATATTCTAATTAAATAGTACTGCAGGCATAATTTTAAGTGTTGTCATTAATTTCCCATGCACTTATTAATGACCGCACAGGGAGAGAAAGAAAGACGGGGGAGGGGTAGAGAAGGGGAACAGGTTTTTGAATGTTGCTTTAAATGAACTAGACAACATGCCAATGAGAAAGAGAAGACAGCATATCAGGTCACTGTTTGCTGTTCTTGTGGTTGTTAGTGGAGAGGAAACTAGGTCAGTCTGGTGGATATGATGGCGAGGATTTCAGGGCAAGGGCTCCAACAGACTTTGTTTGGGGTCGGAGGTAATTGGCCCTTTCCTCCTGCAAAAAGGCAGAGTAGCTAAAATTTCTGTCAGCTCTTGTGGAAATCCAGTGATGCGGGACCAAACTGTATTTTTCTTCTTTCCAATTGCACTCTGTCTAGCAGAAGTGTCAGAGAAGGCAGAGGAAACAGTAAGGCATTTAAATAGCCAATGTGGATACATTTTAGAGATTCATAGTTGAATACTTACAAACCGCTTGCAGTGAAATATGATTGATTTTGAATACTTTTGATATGTTAAACCTCATAATAAGGCAAATATCATCATTACTATTGCTCATACTTATATTAAACCTTAGTGTGCAACATAAGGCCAAGCCAATTACATGAATGATACTTGTAATTATGCAGCTTATTGAGGAAAGGTGTGCTATTAGTTTTCTAAGCAATCATAACCATGTTCACCTGAAGATGAACAAAACTAATCAGTAATTGTATTATTACTGATGTCAAAGAAATTCTAAAACATACATTTGTACTGTAATATGTTCTGCTAAATCTTCAAATATTTAGTGATTTTTTCCATCAATAAATGCAAAATCTACATTTTTTTGTGTATTTCTAAGCATAGCGTGCAAATATTTCACATCTCAATTATTTTTTTTATTAAGTTTGATTCATTATGCATTATATTGATCAAAGGTGACAGTATTGTAAACAATATTACAATAAAACTAGTGCTGTCAAACGATTACTCGCATCCTAAAATAAAAAGTTTTTGTTTACATAATATATATGTGTACGGTATATATTTATTATGTATATATAAATACACACATGGAGTATATATATATATATATATATTTAATATTTACATGTATATACATTTTTATTTTCTTATATTTTATATTATACATACATATATTAAATATATAAACATAACATTTTCTTAAATATATACATGCATGTGTTTGTATATATAATGACAAGAGTGACACACACACACGTAAACAAAAATGTATTTTGTATGTGATTAATCGCAATTAATCATTTAACAGAACTAATTAAAACAAAACAATATGAAATAAATGTTGTTCTTTGCTCTATTTAACAGCATGATTTATTTTCACAAAAATGTTAAGCACTAGAACTGTTCTCAACATTAATAATACATTTCTAAAGCAGCAAATCAGCATATTATAATTATTTCTACATTTTAAAACAAAACAGGGTCTTTAATATTGACATCTTACTGTATTTTGATCAAACTTATGCAGCCTTTTTGAGCATAAGAGACTTCTTTCAAAAGTACTAAACATATAAGTAACCCCAAACATTTGTAATGTAGTCCGGTTACAGTCGAAACATAAACCAGCATGAATCTCACTTTTTTCATAACAGAAAGTCTTGCATGCTTTTTTATGAAATAAAAGCAGATTAACTGAAATAAAAAAGAAACCCTGGTTAACACAGCAGAATTAGCTGTTAAATACAAGGTGAATTCCAGCAAAACATCTCGATGTCAAAAAGTGTCCCAATTGACC
Organism: Gymnocypris eckloni scoliostomus; assembly: GCA_027564155.1. Taxonomy (NCBI): domain Eukaryota; kingdom Metazoa; phylum Chordata; class Actinopteri; order Cypriniformes; family Cyprinidae; genus Gymnocypris; species Gymnocypris eckloni. The sequence goes on from CM050426.1 coordinate 7,098,654, forward strand.
TGCAGTGACCCTGTTATCGACGCCATCATTCGTTACAGGAACAGCTGCAGTGACATTAGAGGACTTCGCCTGTGCCACAGCGCCACCAAGTGGAGGAACAAAGCAAGCCCAACGGACAAAACCAGCAACAGATTTAACACCGAGAGGAATCTGCTGATGTTAACGCGGTATAATGAAACGTGCCGTCGTGTTTAATGACGGGAAGATTTATCACCACATATGGAATGTAAATCGTCCAATTCCCCGCGAAGAATAAAACACTTCAGATTGCAGAGGAAGATCAACCTTTATTTATTGAAACTGCTTGCATACAAAATATATTGCACTATAACCAAACAATGTCAACATAAAACCCAGTCTGTTCTGCTATTATTATGTACAAAGAAATTATTACCCAAAGTGCAGTAACATACAAGGTCAGTCTACCTCAGTTCAGTATCTACAGTGTTGTTTAGGATTTTTTTCAGCTCTTTTTCAAATCACAATAGCCTACGATGTGTGCAAGACATGGTTTTACAATTTGTCATTTTAATATACATTCCAAAAAATAAATAACTAGAAAACAGTCTGTTTGGCAACACTTTCAAAACCTCGAAACTGTTTTTTTTTTATTATCCCCGAACAGACTGTGGTGAACTGCGCCATCTTGCCAGTTTTACTGTCCGCCGTGGATGTGCAGGTTTTAAAAATACTGAGAGTAAACCATTTAACAACTTATTTTTGAAGTAAAGCCTAATTATTATACTTTTTTTATAAGAGCCACAAGAGGGGGGCATCTGGGGCCGCCTCCGTCGAGAGAGAGTGGTTTGTCTTTCTGCACATCCTCCGCCAGTCACAGGTTCTTTTCGGCTTTCGTTTAGTTTTCACAGGCAAATCACTTCCAAACTGGTGTGTATAAGCTTAACAGGTAGAGCTGGTTATTCGTCAAGGTGACTAGCAAGAGTACAGGAGCTCAAAGAGAACTAGAAACGTAGAGAAAAGGAGCAAAGAACGGTTTTCTTGCTGTACAGTCAAAGCAAAAGCAGGAAAAAACTACCATGGCTATCGTCACAGTAGGTTTGGAAAGAATGGTGGGTTCAGAACCGCATCGCGTCTTCTCGAAAATGTAAACTAAAGTTTAATGCACAAGCACTAATCGGATAAGACAGACGGTTTTCATATCAAAGTTAACATCGCCTATTCCCCTTTTCATCCCTCTCCAAGCGAATTCAGCTGCAAAAGTACAGTAGACTCAAAAATTAGCGAAGATATCTAAACTTCTGTTTAGTTATGTAGACAGCATACATGTGATTCACCTGCCGAGGAAGTCTTATCACATTCTAGTTTATTATATGTTTATAGATCATAAAGTACTTGCAGAGTAACACAAACATGATAAGTGCACATTTAAAGTTCAATCTAAAAAGAACAGCAACAATCTCTTAACAGATGACGTAATTTACAGTATGCAACCCCACAGGTCAACATTTCCAGTCTATGATGAGCCATTGTTAGGACACAGACAATGTTACAGAGATCTGATATACGTACTTCACACCTGATGCTGAGAAATACAGCAGGAGAGATGGCAGTTTACTGTGGCCAGCATGAACGGAAACCAAAACGAGCATTTCCACCCTGTTTGTGAAAGGCCCAACAAGTTCACCTTGTGTGGGAGTAAAACGACAGACATGTTTTTTTTGTTGTTTGAAGAAAAACTGCATTGCTACCTCTATTTAAAAACAAAACAAAAACACAGTCCTATAATGCAAAGATATGCTAAACGACAAAATTAACTCATACTGTGATGTTGACGTCACTGAATTAGCATTGATATTCATCTCTGGGTGGTCGGTTACAATTCATGACTTCCACAGTTGACTAGTTTAGTTAGGTTAATACCTTTACTATACACAATTCAGCTATGGCAAAATATCAGAATTCGGCCGACTTGAAAGAATCCTGCTTTTCAGACATACAAAATGTTGGTGAAATACATGCAGCACAGAAAAAAGACTTTATTTTTTAAGTTGTCGGCTGAGATTGCAACACACGTTGCTCAGAAAGGTTGTTCACATCTTCTTCCCTGATTTAAACATCCACATTTATGATACTATCCAAACTAGATAAAGGCACAGATCCAGACAGGAGCTTTTGTTTTGTTTGCCATTTATTTTATTTCTTTTTGCTAATGATGTGGTTAAGATCTCACATCAGAATGGGCTCGAGTAATCATGGACACCAAAGCGCGTAAAAAACAACGTATACCGAGAGATGTGGCATAAACTTGGGCCCCGAGCGCTTGAGTTCATCCTCCAATGTGTTTCTTTCCCTTTTGTTTGGACTTTGTGGAAAACAAAAACTTTAAAAACCAATTGCTTGGAAAACATTTCAGGATTCCATTTTTGAGAGACATTCAATCCACAGCTTCTTTAGGTTTCGTAGGTAGTTGTTTAGAAAGTCAATTAGAAAACCTGTAGCTTCAGTTGTGATTTAGAGACCGGTCCCTCTAATCCGTGAAGACTCCCGAATTCAACACACCATACACCAAGAGACCTCGTCTTTTACCCCAACTAACAATTACAAAGTGTGCTTTATGCCATGTCTTGCGACAGCCCTACTGACCTGGTTCTCTTTGGCCTAATGTGTCTCTAATGAAGAAGCATCTGGATTGGTGGAGCTGAGTGGGAGAATGGGGGAAAGGGGGCACGTTATTCTCTACGAAACGCCGTTCACAACGGCTTGGATGTCCGGACCATCCTGCTTGTCTTTCTTCATCCCTCGGTCCTTTATGGGTCTCTGCCGGTTCCCTCCGCTGTCTCCTGCCAGAGCCTGGGGGCCTCGGCTGGTGTGGACGCTCCTCTCGTTATTGCTGTCGATGCGGATCTGATATACCATAAAAAAAAAAAAGAAAAGGAATTTTAGCCAAGCTAGAAGCTATAAAAATAAAAGCATGGCCCTGTGTGATTTGTCTTTCTTTCTACAAATTACATAATACAGCTGTCATATTTTGATGTACTTAATTTTCAGTTTGATACTGCAGATTGTCTTGAACTTTACTTCATTCATTCATTCTTCTATTATTTTTATTTGTTCTATTGGATGATATTTGCTCTTTATTTTATTACTTGCATATTAATAACTACTTGATAAACCTGGAGACATATTTAATGATACATTTTATTAAAATTAAATTGAGAAATATTTAATACCACGTAGGTTTCAATCTGAATTTTCAACAATATTTGTAACCTTAAAATAAAAGTAGGTGTTACACACACACACTCTCACAAAAGTGAGTACACCCCTCACATTTCAGCAACAAATTTTGTATAATTTCTCAAGGAACAATACTGCTAAGATATATTTTAGAGTAGTCAATGTGCAGCTTGTATAGAAATACAAATTTACTGTCCTCTAAATATAACTCCACATATAACCACTATTGTCCAAATAACTGGCAACAAAAATAAGCACACCCTAAGTGAACATGTCACATCTGTGTCAAAGTGTCAATATTTTGTAGGGGCACCATTGTTATCTAGCACTGCCTTAATCCTCCTGGGCATGGAATTCACCAGAGCTGCACATGTTGTTGCTGGCATCCTCTTTCACTCCTGCACAATGACATCACGGAGCTGCTGGATGTTAGACGCATGGTGCTTCTGCACCTTCTGCTTGAGGATGCCCCACATGTGCTCAATGGGTTTCAGGTCTGGAGACACACTTGGCCAATCCATCACCTTCATCTTCAGCAGCAAGGCAGTAGTCATTCTTGGCAGTGTGTTTGGGGTGGCTATGTTGGAAAACAGTTTCTGAAGGGAGGGTATCATCTGCTTCAGAATGTCACAGTACATGTTGGAATCCATGTTTCCCCTCAATGAATCGCAGCTCCCCAGTACCAGCAGTAGACATGCAGCCCCAGACTATGATGCTACCACCACCATGCTGGACTGTAGGCAAGGCACAACATGCTGGACACTCATCAGACCACAGGACATGGTTCCAGTAATTCATGCTCTTGGCCAGGTTGTCTTTTTTGACAATAATGGCTGTATGTTGAGTTATTTTCAGAGGACAGTAAATATTTACTGCTATTGGGAATGTAACGGTATGAACATTTCTTATCACGATTATAGTGGCCAAAATTATCACGGTTATCAGTATTATCACGGTATAGTTAACATGCTGGAGATGTTCAAAAAGTACTGACACATAAATCACTTCACCAAGTTTTATATAAAAAAAGATCAACAAACAATGATTACCAATGATTTTAAATGACAATTTGACTAACAACAGTTTAATAGCATTTTCAAATATCTCATTTAAATAAAGCATAGAAAAAGATTAATACAAGGTTCACCTCACATCTCAGCCTTAAAATAAAGAAAAGGGTTATGTCAAAATTATAATTGATTAATAAATGATTATATGTATGTTATCTGTTCCATTTATCTGAATTGTTTAATGTGTAAAATCCATATAATTTGTTTTCCTCAACTGGTCAAAATGTACAACAGGGCATGCAAATTCGGCCCGTTTTTGGCCAGACAGAAACCGCACACGGGCAATATGAGTCTCTGTAAATCCACTCACTGACACTAGGGGGCGCTTTAAATGGAGAAGCAGAGTTTCAGGTGTTTCCCCTGAACTCCGTGGACAAAACAGAATTGCGATTAAGAACTCATTTAAGTATTACATGGAGCGAAGATGAAAACAAAATGCCATCGAATCATTTCAGAAGACAGTAAGAACCTTCAGAGGTACATTCATATTATTAAGTAATTCATATATTAATTTGTATAATTCCCTCAGTACTCTTTTAAAACCTCCCAGCTTTTCCGCCCTATTTTTACTCAAAACGAAACTATTCTGCTGCTGTGCGCACGCAAAACTATTACTGAAAACTGTGCTTTATGCTGGACACAGTGGACAGTATTGATTTATCGTGAGATGTTCAAATCATGGTAATTAAATATGGCTTTAATGATAATTTAAAAATAAAACGGTAACACTAACCGTCGGGAATTTTACATTTGCATTTAGCAGATGCTTTTATCCAAAGCGACTTACAGTGCATTTAGACTATACATTTTTTGTCAGTATGTGTGTTCCCTGGGAATTGATCCCACAACCTTTTGCGCTGCTGATGCAATGCTCTACCACTGAGCCACAGGAACAATGTTATCATGATTTATCATCAAACCGGTAATCGTTACTGCCCTACCTGCTATACAAGTTGCACACTGACTACTCTAAAATATATACAAGTTTCATTTCTATAGTATTGTCCCTTGAAAATATATACTAAATTGACTGTCGAAATGTGAGGGGTGTACTCATGTTTGTGAGATACTATATATACATACACACACACACACACACACATGTATACATATATGTCTATACACATCACATACACACACACATATATATACATACATACATTTCAGTTTCAATTTTTTTTTACTGGTATTGGTAACAATTATTATGAAAATGTAATTGATTAAAATGCTTAAAATATGATGTTGATAAATACATTTGACAAATATTACCAAGACTTTAATAAACAATTTAACAAATAAACTAAATAAATAGTATCTAAATAATGCAAATATTAATGATAAACAAATAGGTAAATACTTAGATTACTGTTTTAACTACCAACTGCCTTAATAAATCAAATTTTCCACAAAAGGTTTAACTTAATTTAAATATTGTGCATATTGTAAATACTGTATCTGTTATGATTGCATTCACTAATAACTAAGGAAAATAACTGATCATTTGAATATAGAAGACTAGACTGATAGATTGAGTGAGACCTGCAATGTGTCGTCCTGGGGTCTCAGCTTCGAGTCTCTGGAACTACGGGAGCGGGACTCATTCCAGTGCATGTCTTCAGCTGAGTCAAGACAAAAAGAAACATTAAAAATCAATACATGGCCTCACCAATAAAGATAAAAAATCTTAATGTAAAAAAAAAAGATGATTAATGTAGAGTTGACTGATACTTCAACTGACACGCTCTAAGGGTGTGTTCACACTTGTCATGTTTGCTTCAATTCAAACAAACTTGACTGCCCTGTTAGTGCGCTTCATTTGAATAGGTGCAACAGCTGCTATGCAAACCCTGGTGTGCACCAAACAAGCGGACCGAGACTGCTCAAAAGATGGGTCTCGGTCCACTTCCAAACAAACTCTGGTGTAGTTCGAATTAAATATGAACGCAACACAAACCAAATACTTCTAAACGAACCAAAAACAGGATGTAATGACAAGATGTGATGACGCGGATCGAGCGGTGTAGCCAAAACTAAATGAGCAGAGGGCAAACGTGGAGCAACGAGGAGTCAAAGTGCCTTTTATGATCTCTTCGTGAGTTTGCAGGTGGTAAAAAATAAATCATATGTACACGCAACAATAAGCGCGCTGAGTTCAAGACACGGCATTAGGTGTATTTGATTTAAAGCATATGAATGGAATACTTTGATGTCATACACCTATCGGTCTGCACAGTGCCGCTTTAAGTCAAACACAGCGATTGTTTGGGGTGTTCAGTATGTTAAAGCCAACCAATCAGGTTGTGAGCCCATCACTATGCCTTCAGGTTCGGTATATTTAGGTTCGCTGTCATAAATATCAGTGTAAACGCTAAGCAGACCAGGACCAAAGTTATTGCCTACTTTTTTAGTCTAGACCAAATTAAGAAATAGAACCGAACTGCAAATGTGAACACACCCTTAATATCAAATACTCATATATATATTTTTAAATACTATAAGAAACATAGTAAAAGGCCTTAAGGGTGACGGCTCAAAAACTGACTTTTGTATCCTCCTCTTCCTCTCCCTCCACGACCCCGGGGCCCTCCACCCCTTTTGCGTCCATCAGGGGCCCTTTTGGGATAACCCATGGACTCCTCATCTGTAGGGGCAAGGGACCAGTCACTGAGCTCATCTTTGTGGTCGGATTCGGTCTCAGATGCATTAGAGGCCTCAGAGTTGGTGCCTGGGAAAAATACAGTCCATAACGAAGAAAGTGATTAACATGATTAACATAATTCTTTAACTAGTGTTCGACTGATACTTACATATCAAACCAATGGATTTTATATTACAGAAAGTAATACTATTATATAAACTTCATTTATTTCTGAGAAAAGGGTGAAATTCAATACCCAGATATGCTCTAATTTCATTTATTTGAGGCCGGTACCTGAAGCCAGTGTCGGGCCCCGTCTCCCTCTCCCTCCACGAACGAAGGGTTTGCCGGCACCTCGTGAGGGTCCCATTCCATTATCAGCCACGAAAGGTTTTTCTTTCTCGGGTCGTCCCGGCAGAGCTCTAGGCCCTCCACCGATCTGTCGGAGCTGTTCATCGATCTGCAGTCGCTCCATTCGCAGCTGATCTACCTCCTGAACCAGACCAAACAAATATGAAGAGTGCACCATCACACAAGAACATCACATGATTATCTCTGGGGTATTTAGTATCTCTAATCAACAATTGCTGCTTTGTAATGAGTACTAATGTGCTCTGTGAGGAAAAGCTGTTCGATCATGTGAAGGATAACTATATGTTTACATTCTCAGAAGAAAATGGTGTTTATTGGAACAGAACTCATACAAACAAATGCACAAAACCACACATGCTATGGTCACAAAGCCAAACCCAGGTGTCATTGGTATATGGGGGACAGATTAAAGGAAATCTTTTAAAGAAAGAAGTTTAAGGTAATACATTTTAAGACGTTTGGTAATGTTCTTAAGGGCAATTCTTAAAAAAAATACAATAATATTTGGCGTTTCTTGTAGAAAACTTGCTGATCAACTCAATGAGGAAAAATAATCACAATAAAATATATTTTACATAAATATAATAAAATAGGATTAAAGGATTATGAATATCCCAAGGAATAGTTAGTAAATAAGAAAACAGCAGTTAAGAGGAATTGTAATCTTCAGAATGTTTCATGGATTCGATGTAAGACTTAAGATTTTTTTGCCATTTTTGGACTGCCAAAGAAAAAAATTAAAAAAGAAGAAAGTCAAGCCAGACAAGTTATACACCAAAGTTTAATACATTGGGTTGAAGGTTTACTGTAAATAGTAATTGTCTTAGGAAGTATAGCAAGATAGTAATTGTCTTAGAAAACTTTAAAACTGGTTCTTACCTTTAGATAATTCAGATGGTAGTCCAGCAGAATCCGTGCATTTGAAATGCTTTCCTTTGTCCCCACAAACACAAATGGGACCAATCCCTGTGGTTGTAATTCAAGTCAGTATGAATGAGATTTTGTCGGTATGAATGATCATTTTAATATTGATTTAGAAATATACGCGTGTGTTTATATGCATGTACAACATTCTGAGCTTCAGTTTTGCCTTTTAATTCTTAAAGCAGGCTTTGAAATATTTAGTAAAATCAGTATTCCTAAAATTGATTAGTCGGCCATAATACGGTCCACACCAATTACTATGATTTAATGTATGTTTCAGCATCATCACTTTTGCCGCCCATAAATACAACGAGTGTTTTTAGCAACCCACTCACTGACCTCCTCTAATGGAGAAGGCTTTTTGTCATTTTCCGGTTCCACTCGAACTCTGACAACGCCAGATTTATCCACAACCTCTTGAATCAGCTTCCCACTCTTGCCAATGACTTTTCCTGCAGGACAGGGTAGAAAATAATTTAATGATGCACATTAACCATCATGGTGCAGGACAGCAGGTCCAGTCCGTGAAGGAGAAAGCGGTTCATTTCGTTTGTCCTCACCGACTAAATTCTTAGGAACTTTGATAATATCTTCAGAAAACTCCAGGTAGCTTCTGGCCTTCCGTACAGCCTCCTGGTCCTGGAATTCAAACACAATCCAACACAAACGTCAAGCCAGGCTCACATAGTCTAACACTCATCACATTGAATTGGGTTTACCCTTACCAGGGAGTCACCATTAAAGCAGTTACCTCTCCATAGATGTGAAACGTGCAGGTCTCTTCATCGAGGTCGATGGTTGTGACCCCAGGAATCTTCCGGGCCTGCTGGATATTCGCCCCATGGGTGCCTATGGCCAATCCCATGAGGTCATCACGCACCACAAACTGCTCATGGAAACTTGACGCCAGTTGCCTAGAATTCTGGAGGGGAAAAGGTTAGTTGTGTGACATGCTTAGTTCAGTTTTGGCTCATAAGGTGGATGCACAAGGATGCGTGGTGTGCATTATTAGATTTTGAGCACATCTCCACATGTGAAATTGCTGCGCTGCCTGACACGCAAGAGTGCTCTCCGCATAAAAGAGAGTTCAAAAGCCACCAGCAGAGTACAAGTCTTTTTATGAACATACTCCAGCTACACAAGTAATGTTAAAACGTAATGCTGGCAATGGCATGCATATTTGCAAAGCATTTTCTCCAAATGAAATATTTTGAACTGCTGCATAACGGCATTAATACAGCAGTATTGTTAGATTATGGATATTAAAAATGTATTCAATAAAACAGAAGTCAATGGTGATTTTTTTTTTTCAAAACAAGATAAAAAAAGAAAACACATACACACATATTGGTCAAAGACTAGACTTGTGACCACATTAAATTAAATCTACAGAAGAGATTTTATCAGGGTTCGTACAGAAACCGTAAAATACAATTACAGGACTTTCAAGGACTTTTCAAGCACTACTTTTTTCATTTTCAAGGACTAAAATCAGAGATCACAATATCGTTATTATCTTTCAAAATCTAATAAACAAACGAATAAAACAAATAAAGAGCAGCACATGCAAAGCTTGCAATTGCTGTGGCAACTTGAAGGATACTGTGGCAAAGTTATTTTGTAATATATGATTGACTTGAAGAGTAAAAGCTTCATCAACACTTTGAAAGTTATGAGCTATATACATCATGCTCGTAGACACTAGGGGTGAGACAATAACCTTAGCTCATGAGAGGAGACAAAATACAGATACTTGGTTTAATAGAACGAGATAGTATTTTAATACTATTTTTAAGAAATGTTCAATGACAAAACATTTGTCTTTTAATCACAAAAAGCAAAACAATGTAATTGTATTTTGAAACATTAAACTAATCTAGAACCGTAACTAATGATTATCTTGGTAATACTGATTGTGACGATAGTAATCTGATATTTTTTTGTAATAAAAATAACCTAACTAAATGAAAAATAGGCTTTATATTGACTACATTTATAAATATTAAACTAACGATGAGATAATAATTGGTTCAAATAAAGTATCAAAACCAAGTAGTCACATGGTTTTATTGAACAACATTTTTAAAATACACAATGTAATATGATTATACATAATATGAATATAACCACCTTAAGTACTTTCAACTCAAGGAGTAATATCGCGAGATCTCGTGCATTCCCAAAAGCCGGGTGAAACAGCTCTGTATTTATATCAGAAGCGCAACATCGTTAATTTTGCGAAATAATATTATTTGTAATCGAAAACAAAAATGAATACTAATTTCATGTATACTGCCTTTTAAACATTCAAGTACTTTACATAAATATGTTTTCAAGGGGTTTCCAGGACTTCAATTTGAAAGAGTCCAATTCAAGTACTTCAAGCACCTGTTTTATATACACAAAGCATATTCAATTCAAGTACAGCGTCTACTTTAATATCTCTAATACTTTTATGAAAATAAAAGTCAAGTCTGAAATAATGTTCCACTGCCATTCAGCATAGCAGATATATTTATGTAAAAATGAAACACTTATTCTGACCTGCGCTAATTAAAAAGAATAAGTGATCATACTATATTTTATTACATTTCAAATGATTAACAACTTCTTGCTGACAAATGAGTAGAACCCATTTTGGTTTGAAGGATAGAGGCAAACAATGGCAAAAATTTTAAATGACAATTAATTTGTATTTGTGGGCTAGTGTGATCCTTAAATAGTCTTTAAACACAATTTTTGGTATAAAAATTATTGTTACACTGAATTATGATTTATTTTTCTGTAAATCATGGTAAAAATGTATGATAGTCATTATTTCTTCGCTCAGACATGGTATTCAAATGCATGAAAAAATATATTGTATTAAACTTTTGTTTTGATGCTTGAAAACCCTTGTCTTTTACCCATATGCACTATACCCACACACACACACACCTTAAGCGCCTATAATTTTACCATAAACACAGCCTTTACACAGATACAACACACTTTAAGAACTAAAACAATACCTATATGGAAACTATGCATCTGTAAATAAGGATCTGCATATCAACAGAGTATCATATTATGCCAAAGCAGGGATACGGGCCATCACAGCTGTGCATATGCATGTAAAACCCTTTTACACCTGTTAAATATAGACCGCCTCTACTGCCACTCCATGCATTTGTGCCCAGTGATATGCTGCAGGGCATTCTAACAGTAAGAAATAAACCAAAGAATTTATGAAAATACTACCAGCCTTCCTCGAGACAGTTATACTACAGCAATAAAATATAATTGCACTACTGTGAAATAAAACATATGTTTCGGACTTGGCATAGGACTGTTTGAGAGCACTGTGAGTGAGTAAGTGAGCAGGGTGGACCTGACACTAAACGGCAGGCAGTACCTCCAGCTGTCGGGTTGCTTCCTCATTCCTCAGGATCAGCGTCAGCTTTGTGCGCAGGCTCCTGAAGTGCATGTCACTCAACATGGCTATTCGCTTTGCTGTAACCTCATTAACAGACTGAAAGAGAAAGACAAGAATCGACTTAGTAAAACGCACAAACGTGAAATCAGAAATCCTTAAATTGATTTGAAACATTGCTTATTACCAAAACAACCAACTGCTTTTCTTCCGGGTCATAAGTGACGTAAAATGCTCCGATCGCTTTTTTGAAGTCTTTATGTGCAGAGTCTTTCGCACACCTATCCAAAAAAATGTCAATAATTAACTCTGGTTAAAGGGTTAGTTCACCCCAAAATGAAAATATTGTTATTATTACTTATATCGCCCCAAACCCACAAGACCTTCATTCATCTTCAGAACACAAGTTAAGATATTTTTGATGTGATCCGAGAGCTCTCTGACGGCAAGGATCCCAACGTGGCTCAGAAACATAGCAAGGACATCGATAAAATAGTCCATGTGACATCAAGGATTCAACCGTAATTTTACAAACTACGAGAATATTTTTTGTGCACAAAGAAAACAAAAATAGCAACTTTATTCAGCAATTCTTCTGCCCGAGGTACCGTCTTTGAGTACATCCCCAGAACGTAAGCAGTGTAGCTCAGTAGATAATGTCTATGTAAACAACACTGATTACGTTCTGGGGTAAAATGGAGGAAGATGGTAATTCTATCAATTATGCTAATATTTTTTTCTATGCATACAAAAAGTATTCTTGTAGCTTCATAAAATTACAGTTGAACCCCTGACGTCACATGGACTATTTTACAGATATCCTTGCTATGTTTCTGTGCATTGATCGTGGTAATATCAGTCTATGGGAGCATCAGAGAGCTCTCGGATTCCATCAAAAATATCTTAACTTGTGTTCTGAAGATGAGCGAAGGTCTGACAGGTTTGGAACGACATGACTCATTTTCATTTTTGGGTGAACTATCCCTTTAAGGCACAGCTTTTATACAACAGCATCCCAGTTTGAAGTCAAACAATGAATCTTCCTAAACACTTAAAACTCAGAAGATGAACTTACATCTGTCTTAAGTCTTCAGGAACATCGAGTCTGATTTTGAGAAAGGTGATCTTTGACTCGGCTTTGTTGGGGTTTACAGGTCGTAGCCTCTCTAACGTGACGATTTCATTTAGCGTTGCATCACAGGCCACGTATTCTATCACATAAAACTATAAGTGCAGGACAGAAAAGCAAAATATTGTTACAACACACAATACATAAATGCAATTGTACAGTAGACATGAGGGCCCTTATTGTATATTTTGTTTTAAATAATTTTAACAACCATTTTATTTTGCTTGTACTTATTTGTGTATAATCAACTAAAATAACTTGAGTAGAAGGGAATCTGGTACTAAACTGCTTACCTCTCCTTTCACCATGCGAACTTTGGCAAGCCACCATCCGCAGGGCTCTTTATCATTGGCCCTGGAGTAAACCTGTGGAAGACAGGTAAATGTGGTAAATTCACTAAAAAAGGTCAGTGCATTTGTGTAACTTTTGTTTAATTTTAACGAACATTCTCTACGTTTAGCAATATTTGATAGCACCTACCTCCACTTCATCACTCTCGTTAATCTCTTTCTGAAAGCCGGTCGGAGGTGGAAACCGAACATCGTGGAACGGAATCTGTCGTTCTGGCTGCCAACTGCAAAACCATCAAATATAGTAACTTGTTTTTTCTTTTTACGTTTTATAATTACATAAGGAACCAAAACAATATCCATTTCAGAATATATGAAGTTATATATTAATTTACAACATGTGTTTATACTGAAAACAAAACATATCATGTAAATCTGAAACTCAACTCAATTCATTTGTTGTGGTACTCACTTGTTCTCAAAAGACACTGTGACTGTACTCTCATGAACATCCTTAACAGTGGCCTGTAAGAAATTAATGAGGCATTTAATGAACATTTTGGAGCATCATAGGTGTCTATAATGTCCAACAACAGTCGAAAAGTGAATATTAACAAATACTATGAACAAATTACAATATAATAGATAACATTATGATATATATATGACAATACTACGAACAACGGATTTACTTGACTTTCACATTATTACTTTAGCTGTCCATAAATACAGACAGGACATAACTTATAGTTGAGTATCATCATTTTTATGAGTGGATCATAACTAGGAAAAAAGATTTCCCAGCCTTTATTAAGTAATTTTTTCAGCATTGCATTAATTTTAGTGACTGTTTCAGATGTGTAAACAACCATTTTAAAATCCCCTGATATTCCCAGGATCGCCATGAACATGGAAACGGTGTTGATTTATTATTAGCTGTAATATATTATATATCATAACTTCATTGCCCTGCACGTATGGATGATGGCTTTTGAAAGCATTCAGGAAACATTAATTACTATAAATACCATTTACATTAGGTCTAACACCATAAATTTGTCTTTATGATGTACAATGAAATACATTACATCATTAAGTAGAGGACTCAGTGTACCACACACACATCCGAACAGAACCAAGCCAGCACACGGACACATTCTAGTGTCAACTCAGCTGATATGCATTAATAATACGCATGCTATCAAATTATTGCGCTGAATCTTTAAAGCCTGTTCATGCAAACACCCGTCGAAGAGGCCTTGTGTTATAGGCAGACTGGGCCTACTGCACCATCGCGCATTGAGATCTGCGTTCACGGCGGACTGAATCATATTTTCCAAACATTATTTTCATCATCTGGTCAGTTAGACACACACAGGAGGCATATAGCAGGACATCTGGACCCACCTTGTAGAAAGCTCCGCTCGCTCCTCGCACTTCCACCGCGAGCTCGTCCATGACGCCAGTAATCTAATACACAACCGATCACAGCTGCAGCAGAGACGCTCTCTCTTTATCGCACAGCGGCGTTACGCTCGGACGCGGTCGAAACTACCGTGTGTACCGATGATCGTGCTCGTTTTTAAAGAAACGAAAGCAAAACATGGACGTGTAGACGCTCTGCAGCAGCCGCTATTGAGTGCATTGATGTAAACACAAGAGCCTCCCTATTTCCCCTGTCACGTGACACGGGCCCCGCTTCCCTTCTCTCGAGAGGACACGCCCCCGTCACGTGACAAGCATCGGCTTCACTTCTTCTGCACGCATTTTCTAGAATTATGTATTATGTTCTGTATTTTTTTCCCCTAAAAATCGATACCTAAAAATACTATTATATTAAAATAAGTAAATGAGTAAGTAAATTAATGAATTAAATAAATGAAATTAATTTCCCCCATTACTACTTTTTTTAAAATTGATAAACAACATTTATACAACACATTAAAAAAACAAACATTACACACTTTTTAGAGTTAATTTATGTAATTTGACATTTACATAAATTTACGCAATAATGGCATTTACCCAAAGTGGTAAAATAAATAAATCAATTAATTAATTCATTTTAAGCATCCTTAATTTAATAGTTCACCCAAAAGAACATTTATTAACTCTCAGGCCATCCAAGATATAGGTCAGTTCGTTTCTTCATTTGGAGACATTTTACATCACTTGCTCACGAGTGGATCCTCTGCAGTGAATGGGTGCCGTCAGAATGAGAATCCCAACAGCTAGGCTA
Source organism: Gymnocypris eckloni scoliostomus (assembly GCA_027564155.1). Lineage (NCBI taxonomy): Eukaryota > Metazoa > Chordata > Actinopteri > Cypriniformes > Cyprinidae > Gymnocypris > Gymnocypris eckloni. The sequence goes on from CM050426.1 coordinate 7,113,926, forward strand.
ATAAAATCATTATAATAATCCAGAAGTAAGCTACGCCACTCCAGTCCATCAGTTAGCATCATGTGAAGCCAATGTCTTTATGTAATAAGCAAATTATAATTAAGCTGTTTTTAACATCCATACCCATATTACTTTGTCCATGTGAGAAAACACATTCTGAATCAGGGGAGAAATATGCACAGATCAAGCACCGTTTACAAGTGAAAACAATCCTAAACAGTTCTGAACAAGCATGTTGTTGGACTTTGATGTCAGAGGACGTTAGGAGATGGACTTTTTTACTGGAGGAAGAGTTATTATGGATTATGGGCTCTTTTTTTTAGGCCAGAAGCAATGTTATATATGTTTTATTAACATCTTAATGATATATACATTTCGTACAAACACACACACAGATTTTCACCATACTGGATTTCAAGTGGATTGTTGTGATGTTTTTATCAGCTGTTTGAACTCTCATTCTGATGGCACCCATTCACTGCAGAGGATCCATTGGTGAACAAGAAATGTAATGCTAAATTTATCCAAATAATAAACATTATTACTTTCATGGACTTTCATCTATTTTTATTTATTTATAAATATATGTATTTATTTATTCTTCAGTCAACTATTCCTTTATAAAAGAAAATAAAAAAACCTTTACCATTGACTGTTAATGAATGTCTGTATTTTGCACTATAATATAATAGAGTGAATACAAATATTTAATGTCAAGTGTTGCTGTGTAGAATTCATGAAGAAAGACACCTCTTTGTTCGTATTTCAGATATAATTGTGGGATAGATATCATATTTTTCCCCCATTACACAGTTTTTCACTCAATAGGATTTTCAGTATAATATATCGATTACTCTTTGAATAAGGGCACAAGTGGCTCTATTTTTATTTTTGGTAAACAATGACAAGCTGAGTTTAAGATATATGCCATGAGGAAAATTCAAAAGAATGTTATTCAAAAACATCTTCAAACAACATTTTACTGTCTGAAGAGATTGAACCAATGTCAACGTCTTGAAAAGTAAATGACAATATTTGACCTCCATTGTTATATGTTTTTATTTCAAACTTTTGATTAAAATGAATCTATCCATCCATCCATCCATCCATATACAACCGGTTGGTTTTCAGTTAGTAGTGTTCCCCCATTTTTAAATGTGCTTTAAGGTAATAATGTAACATTGGAAATAAAATGTTTTGTACATATGACTCTGTGTGTATGAATGTACAGTTTTTCTCAATTGCTTTGGCACATATTTCTAAACAGTCTTTACATTCTCTAAACTGTGAGTGCAAATGTCACAACTGTTTGCTGGTACTTCAGAACGTAAAATGTAGTTACTCACCCAAAACATTAAATGAATGCTTCAAAACCTAGTTATCTTGTCAGTAATTTGGCCAAGGCCACCAAAATATAAAGTACTTTTGTCATCGTGTCATCCACACTCGTCAAAATGTTTAGTTGTTTTTTCCCCATGACAGTCTATGGCAAGCCATTTTAAGATTCAATCTATAAGCCGTACTAGTATCTATTTTCATGCTACTATTACTTATTTTTTTAGATACTAGTATCTTTTCCATTAAGTACTAGTACTTATTAATTAACTAACTAGTGCTTATTCTTTAAGTACTAGTGCTTATTATTTAGGTAATAGTTTTTATTCATTAGATACTAGTACCTATTTAATAGATACTAGTAGTTATTCATTAGGTACTAGTACTTATTTATTAGACACTAGTAGCTTTTGTAATTGCTACAAGTAACAATTATTATTGTTACTTGTACTTACTAGTCAGATCTGCTTTTTTACTCGTCTTGTGTTATGACTAGTCCAAATGGCTAAAGTAGAGTTCAATTAAAAAATGTACTAGTAAAATTAAAAATCTTACTAGTAACATTTTGAATAAGTACTAGTATTTAATACATGTGTACTAATATCTATTGAATAAGTACTAGTATCTATTTAATAGGTACTAGTATCTAATGAATCAGTACTAGTTTCTAATAAATAAGCACTAGTACCTAATGGATAAGTACTAGTATCTTATAAATAAGTACTAGTATCTAAAATATAAGTACTAGTATCTAATGGACAAGTACTAGTATCTAATGACAAGTACTAGTATGTAATGAATAAGTACTAGTGTCTGTTTAATAGGTACTAGTATCTAATGAATAAGTACAAGTATCTAAAAAAATACGTACTAGTATCTAATGAATAACTACTAGTACATACAAATTTAGTACTAGTCACTAGTGGAATACTTACTAGTCAAAACTGAATAGTTGATATCTCAATGACGGATCCCCATAGAAGTCAATGGCAAAAATGTAAAATATGTTACTAGTAACAATATAATAGTTACTAGTCACTATTGAAATGAGTACTAGTATCTAAATAACAAGTACTAGTATCTAATAAATAAGTACTAGTATCTAATAAATAAGTACTAGTATTTAATCAATAAGTACTAGTATCTAATGAATTAGTACTAGTAACTAATAAATAAGTACTAGTGTAAAATTAATAAGTAGTAGTAACTAATAAATACGTACTAGTATCTAATGAATAAGTACTAGTAACTTTACAATAGACAATAGTACCTAAAGAATAAGCACTAGTAGTTAAAGAATAAGCACTAGTAGTTAATGAATAAGTACTAGTACTTAATGGAAAATATACTAGTATCTAAAAAATAAGTAATAGTAGCATGAAAATAGATACTAGTACGGCTTATAGATTAAATGTTGAAATGGCTTGCCATAGACAGTCAACCATGAAAATTAAGGTTTTATAAAAAAAATCTGATATTTGTTGAGAAGAGTCAATAGTACATTGAAAAAAGTATATCATGACTTAACTAATTACTTAATGAAAGGATTTCATGACTTAACTGACGACAGAACTATGTCGTATGCTCATAGTTTCTTGTGCGTTTAGTAAGCATTTATGTCAATGACCATATCAGTGTCATCAGAATGAGAAGTCCTTGTATCATTGTTCACAAACAAGATAGGCGAAATGCATAGTCATGTTGTCAGTATAACAGTGCACTCTGATAGTATTACCTGATGTAAACTATGGCAACAGTTTGTATGACAGTTACTGTACTGAAATGCAGTATTATTATGTATGCCATATAGCCATTTCAAAAGTACACATTTACACATTACTGTAAGTGGGATATTAATTGAAAGAGACTGTTTAAAAAAGTGTGAGAGGGTCGATCTCCTAATATTTAGCTGCACCCTTCAGTAATTGTAAGGCCATGGTTGACAACATGGTCCACAACAGTGGCCTTTATTTCATCTGACGCACCTCTGTCCTAGGCCTCTTCTGCTTCTTCCTCTGTTTTGCCTCTGTTTTGCCTCTGTACCCTTCCACCATGCATCTTTAGTCCTCGTCTTCTTCCTCTCGGCTGTTGACCTTGATCGTTTTCTGGATGTTCATCCATTGTCAGAATTTGTAACTCTTGTGTTGTCCTCGGTCTATAAATGCTTTCCAACTGAAGATTCACGAGATGCACTTTTGAGCTATTTCAGAGAACTAGTTTATGATTGGTTGATCTATATTCTCTTAATTAGTGAAAGTCAAGTTTCACTTGCACAATTTATGGCAAAATTACAAAAATTCTAATAGAAATGTGAAAACTCGATCAACCGTTTTACATTTAATGACTTACATGATGAACTAATGACTAGAGGTTTTGAGGGCTAAGACTATAGCACAGCAAACTATATAATACATTTTGAGCAACATGATATTAGCAACTGAAAATGTAGGAGATCGCAGACAAATGCACATAATCAATTGCATGAATGTCCCAAAGCAATTGCAATTTGTTCAAAAGAATGAGAAATTGCTTTTATGATGTGCACAAGTGATTAGATTATGTGGAGGTTGAACAAGTAGTTTTGAAAATTTCATTTCTGATCTGAGAAATGGTCCAAAGCGACTGAGAAAACTGTAAACGGTTGAATAGTTGATTCAAATTGTATTGCAATTAGAGGTATTTGCCAATTTAGCAGACATTACAAACAATGTCAATCTCAGATATTTATGGAATATACATGCGTGTACACCAATTTATGATAATTGAATGGATCGTTTTAAATGTGATGGCTTACAAGATGAAAAATGGTTGAGAAGTTGTGAAGAGTTTGACAGTTTAAGTGAGAATCGACTCATCAGTTTTGATCAACAAGCCATATGCAATTAGTTGTCGTGCAAAGTGCAGACAATTGTACTTACTGTTTGCACATGTGCCAAAGCATTTGCCATTTGCTCAAATCAATAAGAAATTCCAATCTGATGTGAACAATAAGCTAATTGTTTTGAAACATTGTTTCAAAAAAATATTTGAGAAATGAGCCAAAGCAATTGAGAAAAACTGTAATACACACAGTAATGGCATACAGTTGTATCAGTTTCTTTGACAATCAGCTATTATTATACAATAATCAAAGTTTGTTATGTAAAGTATACAAGTCATGTATTCTTTTAAAGTGATATTCCTAACATTGATATGTTAAACCAGTAAATAAATATAATAATACTAAAATAAATACATAACAAAAAGTATGTATATGTTGAATGGCATTTCACATATACAGACAATCAGGCACATTTATTGAAATGTATTTACCTGTAACTTTATATTACACCACTGGATGTCAGTATTGTATAATGACTGTTTCACGAATCCAATCACAGCGTTACACAATTTAGTGCTCTATTTATTATGTGTATATCATCCAGACACCATGCAATATATTGTACAATGTCAGGTTTCTGGACACTTTGATCATACAAAATGAGATTCAGTTGTCAAACATGGTGAGTAATGTTTCCATAATTTTACTCAAGACTCAAGAGATTGAATAAAAATACATTTTTAATGAAAAAGGTCCAGAGGCCAGGTGTTACTCGTGTTAATCAACAGCAGAGACAACATTTGGTCACATCACACAATTACAACACAATCCACATTAGTTTGTCCACTGTACTCTCAGTGCACTGGTGCAGTCCCTGGACACATACGGAAATGACATCTGACTGTGTCTGACCACAACACGCTGAATGGCGCAGGCAAGAGGAGAAACATGTGGCTGGTGTGAGCGATACATCCCCGGCCCTCTCAAGCCCCCGCTGAGCGTGATCAGATCAGTTGTGTTTGCTCTTGTCACCGGGGCTCTGGTAGGGTGGGCGGCTTGTAGGTGTGAGCATTGAACACTCTCTGTGCAGACGGCAGGTGGTCTGCCAGAATACATCAAGCCATCATGTCTGCTTGATTCAGGAGGTGAGGAGGTCTATCAGAGAAAGAGACACAGTGTGGGATGACATATACAACACCTGTACTCGGTCTAAAAACAGATGAAACATGACTCCAGGAAAAGTAAAAGCAGATGCAAACAGGAATAAAAGCCACCTTTAAAGATGATTTATTTATTTGTTAAAGAAGTATAATTAATTATTATTGCTATGCTCTTTTTAAACAAATATATGTTTATATTTAAAATATAGTTGATATCAAAATATATGCACAACAAAAACAACATCAATAATAATAATAATTATAATAATTATTATTATTTGCTGTTTTGAAACAAATATATTTACATTAAAAACATATATTTGCAATCAAAATATGTGTATAACAACAACAACAACAATGATAATAATAATTCGTATTATTATTATGAAAAAATATTCTAGGAAAAGTAAAAGCAGAGGCAAACAGGAATAAAAAGCCACCTTTAAATATTTTGTAAAGAAGAATTTATTATTATTATTATTGTTATGCTATTTTGAAACAAATATATATTTATATAAAAAATATATTTGCAATCAAAATGTATGTACAACAACAGTTGCAGCAGCAGCATCAACAACAATACAAATACAAATAATAATAATAATTATTATTATAATAATTATTATTATATGCTGTTTTGAAGCAAATATGTTCATAATTAATATATATATTTGCAATCAAAATATATGCACAACAACAACAACATCAATAATAATAATAATAATAATAATAATTATTATTACTTCATATTATTATTTAAAAATATATGCACTATTTTTATGTTATAGGAGGAACTTTAGCTATAGTAAAGAAACATACTTAATATCTACAAAGGACAAAGGCTTTTTATTGTTTATTTTGTTTTATTTTTTATTAGTAACACACTTTGTTAGTGTCCACAAGATTGGACAAACTAAAGTATTTGAATGTATTTAATATTTAATTTTGAACTTACTGGATAACCTTTGCCACATTTAATTAAGCAAATATCAACAACATCACACCAGTGAAATATTTAAAAGCTATTAATCAAAACAGGTGTCCAGCTGCAGCCTGACTTTCATCATGTCGTGTTTAAAAATGCATAAAGGCTTTTTGCACAGATATTTTAAGCTACATCTCCTCCAAGACATAGCTAACGTTCATCCCTTACTACCGCTGAACAGCAAATTTAATATTTCATTTCTAATCCCGTCAGACGTCAATCAACCATTTCAAGATGAGAAATTGGAATGATTGTCACCTCGATAGATGGACAGACCTTTGAAACATGGCTGAGGTGACAGACACCCGGGGACAAAGAGAGCCCTTCTAGACTGTTAGAATGGAGCAGAAATTGACGGCCAGTGTCTAATTTAACTGACTTGTCCATCACTGGACTGTGATCAGGGCAATGTGGGGCCAAGGCCTTGTCCTTTTTCCTTTTGTTGTCCATCTGACTTGCTTCATAGAGCCTGTCTGCCACTGTCACACATGTACAAGGGAACCCGATGAAAACCTGTCCGCCAATGTTTGAGAAGCAGACACTTCTCAAAGCTCTCCTGGTGACTGAATGTGTCTCAGCAGAGTACGACTGCTCAAAGCTATTTTCAGCCATTTTTGAAGGTGAGGCACCTTTGGATCTGCTGGGGATCAATACGGCGTGGAGCAGAGTGGATATCGACGGAAGAGGTTATTTTGAAGCTAGGAATATCAGAACATGGACAAATATCTGGAGCAGGCTATAAATGGAGCACACACGCACACAAATACACAGCAACACTTGAAGCATTGCGTATTGTATGTGCACAGAAAAAATGCAGAGAGACAAAAGAGAAACCCTGGAGCTAGCTGTATTCAAGCCTGACCTCTCAAAATGTGTTAAAACTGACAGAAACACAAAAAACATGGACTTACGGCACAGCTTCACATGGTAACAAATCATCTAAAACAGTTCATATCTTACTGTTTCCATATTGTAGACAGAATAAAAGCAATATATAAACATCCTTTTTTTAAAGTGCTCAATTGTACTTCCGATACTTGCGGATATTATAATATTAATGAAATAGAAGGCAATTTAAGTGTACTTAAGGAGAGACACTTTCATGACAATGTTTCTTAACACACTCAAATTAAAAGTATTAGATTCAAGTACATTTTGAATTACTGTTTTAATAATCTTTTGTGATGTTTTGAATTACACTTATTTTGGTGTGACATACTAAAACACATGCTAATAACTTAATTATAATTTGAATTGTATGAACATGAAACCAAGCGAACCACTAAACCTCTTTGTGAATGTAACGCAAGCTGAACACTTTTAATTCTTAAGTTTTTATCATGTAAATCATTAAATGACAATGAGACAATGGTGGGTTTAAAATCTAAATCAGAAGCAGAAAAAGCTTTATTGCCAAGTTGGTTTACAAACACAAGGAACTTATCTTGGTGACATGAGCTTCCACTGCAGAATAAAGTACAGACATTGGACATAAAGCAGACATACATAAGAATTAAGGCAATGAAATGAAATATGACGCAATAAAAAAGACAATAAATATAATGCAATACAGTAAAAATGGCACTTGCTAAGAAGAGACTTCACTGGAGATTGATGATGACCTTGTGCCATATGATTGGTACAGGTTACAACATCAAAATCATTGAGTCAAATGCAACATTAAAAGAAGAATTTTTTTTTTATGATATATGAACCATTCTTATTTGTAACTCCTGATATCCTGAGATATGTATTTTCCACAGTTTTGTTTTCCTCTCCTCTTCATGCAAGTTATGTTTTCCTCACTAAATGATGCATATCCTACATACAACTTCTCTGATTTGAATAAACTCATAAATTTACTTGCAGCCCAGAATACAAATCAGTGCATAGAAATGTTATTTAAATCTCCGCCTGGAGAAAAACATCATGAAGGATTTGATTCCAGGACTTTGCAATTACAAAATGTCTTAATATGGTATCTCAAATTTAAAGTGTGCATAAAATGTGCACATACAATTTCACATTTAGCTTGAAATCAAGGTAAATAAAGTAATACATGTAACATCCAGTTTCCCATTTCTGAAACATGAAGGAGCATTGACTGATTTGTGTTCATGTATTGATACTGTGTCTAAATGTGTGCATGCAATTCTAAAGTAGCAAACAATAGTTTAAACCATTCCAGAAAAGCATGCACAGTGCATACTAACTAATGAAAAAGGCTGGTATTTTACCTGAGGCTAAACATGAGCTAGCAGATATAATAAGAATACATACATTTTAAGCTACAGCCGAGTCGATGCATTTCGCTGTTGTCAGCAAGTTCAATGAACATGTTTTTGAGGATATCAAGAATACATTATTGATGTAAACTTTGATTTATAATTGAAATGAACAATGTATTATGATTGCTATATGCTCTGTTATCCGTGTTTTGCAAGTGACAGCCTGAAGCCAAATCAAGTACTGTGCAGGAGACATTATTATGTGGATTGCTGCAGTGAAGCATAGTGCTTGACCACTGTCCATATTTATGCCAGCGGAAATTCAATCACAGACAAGAATACCAAGTCTAGATTATCCCAAGGCCTGCATGGAATCTGCAGCAGCTCGATTTCCATAGAATTCAATCAACTATTCACAAAAAATCTGCAAATCTCCAGTCCTTAGGAGTTGCTCTGCTAAATATCTTGGCCAAAAGAGATGTTCTGTCACATCATTTTGAAGGGCAACACAGAAAACTAATCCATCATTGGTTCCTTTGAAATTTCTAATGGCTTTGTAGGATAGTGGTTTTTGATTTATGAGTAAAATAAATTATGTGGATAAAATTATTTGAAGAAAGTTTTATAGTATACAGTACCGCCTTGGCACACCCATCCAAAATCAATCATACTCTGACTCTATCCTCATCTATTTAAACATTTCAGAGAGCTGTCCTTGCTACTGTCAACTTGAGTTTACTCACTGAAGGTTATTATGTGCTACATGAGACTATCACACTCATAGCTGTGTGATATGGCTATATATTAGCATGGCTGTGATTCGGCCGTAGATAATCACAGCGTGCCGATATACAGCCGAAACACTGATACAAGTGTGGTATTGCGTTTATATAACAGTTTGACGGCATGAGTGTATAAATATATAAGAAACAACAATGGAGTGTCTTTAAAAAACACTCATTTGTGCAAACTACTTCCTTCTGCCAAAGATTCTAATCTCAAGTTGACATCTATGCCAGTGGGGGGGCGTGTCAATGAGAAACATGGCGGAATCGATGGATGCAACGATATTCCACAATAGTTATAGTTAATAAGCTGTGACATTGTCAGACTTTTTTTATTAAGAAAAAATAAGCTGTTTGAAAAAAATATGACGTGATTGTAGCATAACAATTAATAACAAGTTTTGTATACGATACAGTTTAAAGTTGATTCATGAATTAACTTATAAATGATTAAAAACACAAAACACACCTGATGTGCATTCTTTGCTCTTCATTTTCTATAAGCAGTGTTAACAAACCTTGCTGTATTTTTGTGTAATTTATTCAAAGTAGGTACACCACCATCTTGTGCCGACAAAAGTGACTTGATCGCAACTGATGTCGTAAACGCGACTTCTTAGTTCATGAGTATGAACGTAAGTATGGACTTGAATGCAGCATTACAAGGTGTTGTTGAAAATAAAAACAACTTCCTTATTTACAACTCTGTTTCAGTCTTTTTCAATATAAAAGTCTTTACTACTGACTCAATCATGAGTCTCTTGTCGTCATCTAATGGCGGAATAATGTAACTAAAATCACTGGCACGAGCACACTCGTTTCCCAATGCTAAATACTATTATTATTTATATAAGATATTATTTGTTGAATACAAATATTTATTAACAACAGCCATAATAAAAGTTGCTTGGCAATTCTGTCAAAAGTACATTTACATTTACATTTAGTCATTTAGCAGATGCTTTTATCCAAAGCGACTTACAATTGGGAGTACATAAAGCGTACTTAAAGTGACATAAAGCGTAAGTAAAAGGGCAGCACTGTGATATACAGCATTAAATATACATAAAACATAACGTGATGAGATTTTGCCCTCAGCCAAATTGATTTGCTCTGGAACAAATAGATTCATGAGACCAAAGACTTACTTAGATTTACTTAAAATAAATGATATCTCATTTTAACCGCTGTTGAGAAATCAAAGGCAGTGCCAAACTTCTGAGGACCTAGCCAAGGTGAGGCTGCTCTCGGTGGGTTCATGAGCGCTGAGCGGCCGGCCGCTGACGCTCTGGAGTTCACCTCTACGAAAACGTTGAAGCTAATTTTAAAATATACGTTACCTTTATTAACAAACCGGATATTTGAAGTCTAAACAATAACATTCTCACCTAAAAACTGTAGACTTACAATTTTGTGAATATAAAACTACATTCCAGGACACAAAATTTTTATTTTTATCAAATTATAGTGGATTTGGGTGTCTGCCATGACACTCGCTGTGAGAAATACTGCAAGTGGAGTGATACAAACGGTGAAACTGTTGACGTTCAGTTATCACAAAAACTCCTATCACATACTCTAATCAGCCAGTCAGATTCAAGGACCAAAAATAACTATTTTATAAACAAACATTTAGAAATGATGTTGAAAGTTGGATTGTAAAAGTATTTTAACCGTTCAGGTTACTATGTGAAAACAATTGAAAACATCTTTCCTACTGACAATCTAATAAAACATACAATTTATTGCAGTTTCCAGCTGAAACGAACACTAGAGGCAGTAAAACACCAACAACTTTTATTCTTTTTCACACATATTATGATTACAGGGGAGATTATCCATTAATACAACCTTATTTTCACAAGGTTCCTTGCAAATACATTGTTTTCAACTCAAACTGTTTCACCATAGCGCATGATTTATAAACTAATACATTTTGACATTTGAATGAAATAACCTACTCCTATGGATAGCTTTTTTATGTAGTAAACTTGCTCAGTAACTCATCCGGTACAATTTTTCACTTACGTTGTAAAATGCTCAAATAGTCCTGTGAAAGAGTATGAAAAAAGACTCAAGATACACTGGCATGATTGCGTCAGCATCTGCTTTTGTTAACACCAGGTCCGGTATGGGTTTGGGTTTAGTGTATGTGGTATGTTATTTTCAAATGTGATTAACCCTTTTGCACCACTCATCGGAAACTGAATGACCTTTTACTGCTATTCACTGGACATCTTTGAAAGTGTTGTGAAAAATGCAAGAAGCAGCGTAATATTAGTTTGCAGAAATGTCGCATAGTCATGTCTTTCCAATGAGTCTGGGTTGGTTGTGTTTTGTTTAGCCTGCCAATGCATTAGTCTAACGTGATCCACCTTATTTTACAGCATGGAAGTAAGCTGTTTTCTGTCCATGTGCGAGACTTCCGGTTCATTAGCCACCATAGGAAAGTCACAAAAAGAATAAGAAAGTGCAGTAAACTGTAAGTCAGCTTGTGCTACAAACCAGTGTGTTCAACCAAAGTTTAGGTTAATGTGAATGGAGGCTTCAGGGCTGGTTTTTGAGGCAAGCCTGGACTGTGGTGCTGAGTCTGAGGGACTGCAGACATAGGCAGGGTAACTTGAGCAGACATGGCAAGTGTGTAAGTGGCTGAGACAGTAAACTCAAGGTCAGCCTTCAAGATAAGACTCAACAAAAGGAGCCTCAGTCACAGGACTTAGATCAGCAGGGGCCTTCTGAAATGTAGAGCCTTCCCTGACAAGACTCGTGCCAAAAAAACTCAGGGACTGCAGGGGTCTTTTGTTGATGTGAGGGTGCTAATGGCGGCCCCCGGCGAAAGCTGATTCTTGGTTGGGGGAGTGCGGTTCTCTGAAATCAGAAATCACAGCCATCGTGTAGTAGGAACCACTCAGGCATAGAGTGAAGTTAATAAACTTGACTAATGACCATGCTACTCGTGGCGAACAAGACTTTACTGGATCATTTAATCCTTTCCACAAACATGTCTTTGAGGGCAATAAAATGCCACAAAAATAAGTCGATAAAATACAACAATTCTTCACATAAACCTGTTTCATTGACAGAAAGAAAGGAACTCCAATGCTGACTTTATAATTATTTGTGTATTCAGTAACATTGGGCTCAATAAAGATAGTGGAATGGACCCAAGTACAGGGCAGTTGACCAAAACCAAAGCCTCATGGTTAGGAGGGTCCTACAGCCATCGCGACCTTTGCTGCTGGTTACAATTAAGAAATTGGCTCATAATAACAGCTGTAGAAATTTTCCCATCAGAATCCAAACCAGAACATGGGGGAATCTTTTTAACAAAGCAGAGGTCAAACATACCCTTCATCTTCTGTCTCAATGGAACAGAGAATGCCTTGAAGACCTTGTATTACCACTGATGCTCCAGCCTTTGAAGGGTCACTGCAGGGAAATCATTAAAGCCTATCCCAAGGTGAACAAAGATGGATCAGGTCATCGTGCTGAGCCACTGGCGCAAAGGTTGTTTAGATCAGTTTCTGACTTGTCCGTCTGCTATTATTCAGTTTGTTTTTCAACCAGAGGCTTTGAGATGAAGACAGAGTGTAGATCCTAATACTTCATATTGAGGATGTGTAACTGTACTTTTTTCTCTTGAATTATTCATCCACTGAATCTATTGCAATTTTGGCAAATTTGCTTTTTGGAGGAGAGTGCTGTATGTAAATCAAACTTCAAGTTCCTACAAGCTGTGAGGTTTTTTATTATGTCCAATATTTTTATGGCAGCAAAGTATTTTGAAACACATATTCAAGTGCACCCACTTAATCAAATGTCTAAATACTTGGGTTTATTTTTAGGCTGCTGAGCAATTATCTTACAATGAAAAAAATGCCTTGAGGAGCAGTGATAATCTGAAATCAATCTTTTGTTTTCCCACAATCTGCCAATGGCGATTCAACACACCTGCAGTTTAGCATCGCAGCATGCGCAATCAGAAAGCGCAGCCATTAAACACATGGTCTAATCAGTGCAGGATCATCAAAGGCATTGATTTAAAGTACCGTTGAGATGAGAAGAGTACCCTGTGCTCCGTAGACCTCATATTTGAGCGGTTGATATATTTTCAGTAGCTGTGGTTTATAGTGGTTGGAGAATATCTGGCTTCATAAAGTTGGATGGTATTTAAGGTTACTTTAGCTTTAATTCTCTGTCCTCACAGTAAGCTCCCTTAGGCCCTTTGGGTGTGAAGGCCTCTCTTAATGGTTCATTGCTTGTCTAATTAAAACTGTTGATGCAGAGCCCTCTACTTCATAGGAGGAAAGAGACTTAAAGATTGGCTTTATAAAAATTTGATTATACTAAACTTAGTAGAATGTAATTTATTATGCATCAAATGTGCTGAAGTGATTCACAATTTAAACTAAATCTAGAGTTTATAGGCAATATTATTAATTAATTGGTACTTCATACATTTTAAATAAAGCGTCACATCCGGAGTTTGTGATTGTTTTCTGGAACGATTTATGTCATAAATATATGAAAAATGCAGAATTAGCTGTTTATACAAAAATTGGCTCTCGGAAAACAAACTCACACTGCAATGTTTTTATATGCTGCAGTATGAGTTTTATGATAAACTTGTATGAAGACCAAGTGCCTAATTAAAGGTTAAGTGTGCAATTTCTAGAGCAGAAAAATGGTTTACAAACCGGTTTCATGAATGTCCTACCCAAAACTCAAGCGGTTGCTTAAGCCACTTTTTCAGTGGTTGTTTGATGTACTTGAACAAACAGGGCTTTGTTTTCTGTTATGCTGTTTAATACATCCAGATAGTATGATATGCCAGTTCTTGTAATTGAGACAATTGCTCTCTGGTTTATCTCTCTAAGAGTGTTGTTGTAACAGCTGTGCTTCTACACAACAAGGTGGATTTGTAAGAATTACTGAACCAAAGACTGAACCCAGTAAACTAAGCCAAGTTTTCTCTGTGTATATGTATGTCACATTTATTGAAAAAATTAAATTATATAATAAACATTACATAAAAATGACACTATTTGCTCACGCAATTTACATAGCAAGCACAAATATTTTTTTTGGCCTGAAAACTTTTTTGTATAACATTATCATCCTTTCTGCTTAATACAACAGATGTTTAACACAGTACATTTTTCACTGTTATAGAAACATTGATGTGAGGTTGTTAGTCCACTGATTGTGATAATAATTACTTTGATCGTACATCTTTTTTTATTGTTCATCTGTAATTCTGTAAATAATCATGTCAGGTAAGTTTCAGAACTTTATAATGAATTAATTAATAATACAGGTACATTTTTGTACAATTATTGAATTTATTTTTTAATAATGTATTTATTTTTAACTTTTGTAAGGATTGGAACATTGTAGAAGTCTATGTAACATTCTGGAATATTCTAAAATATGGAAAATTCCAGAACATTGTGGGACTAGTCATAAAAGACAAAAATCATCCAGAGTACACTTCTGAAGAGTTCATTTTTGGTAATTGTTTATGTTAAAATCCAGGTGGTAGCCGATGCTAGTTGCATGTTCCATGTAATTTTTAAGCATTGGTAATAACAGATTACACACATTGTCAACACACACACACAGACATACTGTATGTATATATATATATATATATATATATATATATATATATACATACAGTAATCAAGCCTGGGTTTGGCTAGTAAAATTTAACTCAGCTTTCTAAAATAATGTGGCTAATCACAGTTTTTTCATGATTTAACAGGACGGGGCAAATTATTCTTCACGTAGGGCTAGGTAGGTTGGGACAGTTTTTTTTCTCCCCTTAATAAATGGAATCATCATTAAAAAACTGATTTAAAAAAAAAAAAACTTGCATTTTCTTTGTGTAATACTAAAATATTAAGTAGATATACAGTATCTCACAAAAGAAAGATACACCTCTTACATTTCAGCAACATTTTTAAAAATAATTTCTCAAGGGACAAAACTGCACAAACTAAACTTGGCTATATTTTAGAGTAGTCAATGTGCAGCTTTTATCTCCACCTTCCGCTTGAGGATGCTCTACCTTTGCTCAATAGGGTTCAGGTCTGGAGAAACACTTGGCCAATCCATCACTTTCTCCTTCAGCAGGAAGGCAGTAGTCATCTTGGCGGTGTGTTTGGGGTGGTTATGTTGGAAAACAGTTTCTGAAGGGAGGGGATCATCTGCTTCAGAATGTCACAGTACATGTTGGAATCCATGTTTCCCCTCAATGAATCGCAGCTCCTCAGTACCAGCAGTAGTCATGCAGCCCCAGACTATGATGCTACCACCACCATGCTTGACTGTAGGCAAGGCACAACATGCTGGACATCCATTTACCTCAGACTCAACAGACCACAGGACATGATTCCAGTAATTCATGCTCTTGGCCAGGTTGCCTTCATCAAACTGTTTGCAGGCTTTTTGTGAGCCAGCTTCAGAAGAGGCTTCTTTTTGGGATGATGGCTATGCAAACAGACTTGTTGCAGTGTGTGTCGTATGGTCTGAGTACTGACAAGCTGACATTCCACTTCTGCAACAGCTAAAGCAATGCTGGCTGCACTCATGCGTCTGTTTTTTGAAGCCAGCTTCTGCATCTGATGCACAGCACAAGGACTCAACATCTTTGATCAACCTTTGCGAGGCCTGGTTCCCTGCCGGCTTTCGGCAAATCAGACCACGCGGCCATATTTCTCACACCGGAATATAAACAACGGATCGTTCAGAGACCCCCGGTGGAGAGGGAAGTGACGCGCTGGTCCGCCCACTCTGAAGCTATGCTACAGGCGTCTCTTGATGACGTCGACTGGGACATGTTCCGGGCGAGTTCAACTGACGTCAGCGAATTCACGGATGTAGCAGTAAGCTTCGTAAACACGCTAACCGAGCAAGCCATCAAACAGTAACAATAAGGACATTCTCCAATCAGAAACCGTGGGTGGACAGATCTATCCGTGATGCGGTTAACCAACGCACTGCCGCATACAATGCCGGTCTTTGTCGGGGAACATGAGCGAATACAAAACAGCGTGTTATGCTCTCCGGCGTGCAGTTAGAGCCGCTAAACGCCGGTACAGGGAGAGAATTGAGTCACATTTCCAGCTCAATGACTCCCGACGCATGTGGCAGGGACTGAAGACCATCTGTTCCTCTGGAAATAACTCTTCCGCGGAGGTGAGAGCAGATCCGTTGCTGGCCGAGGAGCTAAACACTTTCTACGGTCGCTTTGAATGTAACGTTAATGGCGGCGCGATCCTGCCGATCAGCACGTCAGGAAGCAGCAGACAGAGCAGCGATGTTTGTGCTATCACCTTTTCAGAGGATGACGTTCGGAGGGAACTAAAGAGAGTGAACGTAAGGAAAGCAGCAGGACCTGATGGGATTACTGGCCGCGTTCTGAGGTCCTGTGCTGATCAGCTTGCTGGTTTGTTTACTTCCATCTTTAATGAGTCACTTGCTACCTCTGTTGTTCCCACCTCCTTTAAAAAATCTGTCATAATCCCTGTGCCTAAGAACAGTAAACCCTCTTGCCTGAATGACTACCGTCCAGTTGCCCTCACATCGACAGTCATGAAGGTTTTTGAGAGACTCTTAAAGAAACACATTTGCTCCTCCATCCCTGCTACTTTGGACCCTCTTCAGTTTGCCTATCGGCCAAATAGGTCTACTGATGATGCCATCTCCCAGGTACTGCACTCCTCCCTCACTCACATCGACAGCAAAATGGCAACTATGTCAGGCTGCTATTCATCGACTATAGCTCAGCTTTCAACACTATAGTCCCCACCAAGCTTGCTGTCAAACTATCAGACCTCGGCCTAAACACTTCACTCTGTGACTGGATCCAAGATTTCCTCACCGCCAGACCACAAGTGGTGAAAGTCGGCCAGTTCACCTCCAACTCCATCACCCTGAATGTAGGAGCCCCACAGGGCTGTGTCCTGAGCCCCCTGCTATACTCTCTCTACACCCACGACTGCGTGTCCTCACACAGCTCCACTTCCATTGTTAAATTTGCTGACGATACTGTGGTTCTGGGCCTCGTTTCCAACAATGATGAGGCCGCATACCTGGATGAGGTGGAGAGACTTACATCATGGTGCCAGGACAACTGTCTCTCTCTGAACGTGAGCAAAACCAAAGAGCTGATTGTAGACTTCAGGAAGAGACAGCTGCAGCCCTACACTCCTCTTATGATCAGCGGGACCCCTGTGGAGAGGGTGAGCAGCTTCAAGTACCTCGGTGTAAACATCTCCGAGGACCTGACATGGACTGCACACATCCAAACACAGGTCAAGAAAGCCAGGCAAAGGCTGTACCATCTGCGACAGCTGAGAAAATTCAGGGTCTCACCAGCTATCCTGAAAACTTTCTATTCAGGGCCATAGAAAGTGTACTGACTCAGTGCATCTCAGTGTGGTATAATAATGCCACAAACCAGGACTGCAAAGCTCTGCAGAGAGTCGTGGCGCTTAGCTGAGCGCATCTCAGGGTCTACTCTCCCTCTGCAGGACATCTACCTCAAACGTTGCAAAAGCAGAACTGCAAAATCATCAAGGACTCCGAATCACCCCGGTAACCATCTTTTCATTTTACTGCCATCTGGCAGGCGCTACAGGAGCATGTTGGCTAAAACTGAAAGACTGCGGAGGAGTTTCTTCCCCCAGGCCATCAGGCTCCTAAACTCAGTCTCATAACAGCATAACATCCACAGGACTCAATTTAATAAACTGTAATCACAACCATTATTCCCCATCATCCACACTGCTGCTATGTGTACATCCCCGGTACAACCTATTTGCACATTCTCATGCACTGCACACTTTATCTCATTGCACATCTTACCCCTTATTTTATTTCATTATTTGTTTCTTACTTCATTCTCACCATATTTGTATATATATATACTCTCGTGTTTTTGTTTCATAGTTTTTATTGCTTTTATGTTATTTTTATTTTATTATCATGTTTTATTTTTCTTTCTTGCACTTTCCATTGAGCGGACCTGTCCTGACTAACATTTCACTACCTATTATACCCTGTATGATTGTGTATGTGACAAATAATAAAGAACCTTGCCTGTTCAGAGTGAAGCCCGTCTTGTAAAACCTCTGTATGACCCTGGCCACTGAACTGTAACTGGGTTCCAGGCTGATACCGAACTTCTTATAGCCTAGGCCGTCTTTGTGGAGAGCAACAATACTAATTCTCAAATCCTCAGAGAGTTCTTTGCCATGAGGTGCCATGTTGAACATCCAGTGGTCAGTATGAGATAATTGCAGTCAAATAACCAGCTCGTAACTGCTCGGAAACAAGATACACACATTTGTATGATCCTGTCAAGCAGGCAAAACATGAACATGATGAATAGGACGTGGCTTTGCATGGTTAAACGACGTATAGCTGTTATCACTTAGGGTGTTCTCAGTTTTGTTGCCAGCTTTTTTGACAATAATGACTGTATGTTGAGTTATTGTCTGAGGACTGTGAATCTTTACTGGTATACAAGTTGCACATTGACTACTCAAAAATATACAAGTTTAATTACTAATTATACTAAATTGGCTGTCGAAATGTGAGCGGTGTACTCACTTATGTGAGATACTATATACTGTATATATATATATATATATAGAGAGAGGGAGAGTTGATAGATAGATCACACACACACACACACACACACACACACACACACACACACACACACACACACACACACACACACACACACACACACTGCTGAAGTAGGACAGCGTTTTATGTAAAAATCATACTGAGATTATTTAAATGATACCAAACATGATTTAGAATTCACACTGAGTATCATATATTGATTACTAACATTCTTAAGAAACGTAAGGTGACCCTGGTCAAGTAGATGAAGAGGGATATGAGAAAAGCATGAGAAGGACTATTAAATGGGAGCTCTCACGCAATCCTGCACAGTGAAATATAAACCCAAGCGCAGGTTTATTCTTTTATTGAGTGGCGCTAGTTTCCTCTGAAACTTCTTGGGCCCATGAGACTCCAGCCTTACATATTTCTCTGCTGTTCAAAGTAAACCTTTATCAAAAGATGAAGACAGTGAAGTGTCAAGAAAGAACAGCAGCTGTGCAAATCTATGACTGAAGTGTACTCCTATTTTATCCTGAAAATCATGTGGAGTATAACATCCAACCCTACCACAGGAAAGAGGTCAAGGTTTGACTAGTTGGCGTGTTAGCTTTTAGCCCATAACTGATAGATGTCATAACTACACCATATGGCTCAAAATTAAGAGAAAGTAAGATACATATTTTTACCACAACAACCTGCACTCTAAAGGTAACAAGATGCAAATTCAACTAGCTGCATCCATGGGTGTTGTGACGTACTATTGCAACAGGCTTTGGGAGTTTGTCTGTATGTTCTGTGAGTAAAGAAAGCAATGCTAGTCGTGCCACAGGATACTAATATGCTGAGGCAAGCACTCTGATAGGGGGTTAGAGGAGGCTATAGGTCTGGTCATGCCTGTAGGCATTAAGAGCCCATCGGGTCACTAACATTAATGAACATTATATCAGCAGACCACGAACAAACCTTCATGCACCGCTGTTGCTTGAAGACACATAAGGATTGTGGCATTTGAAAGAGAAATGTACTCACATACATTAGTGAAATACAGTGGTGGCTAACATTATCAGAACAGTAACATTTTCACAAGCTAAAAAATGGTTTTAAGACAGTTATTTCTATATCTTTTGCTGTATAGTATGCCAATAGGAAATATCAGTTTACTTTTCCAAACATTAATTTTGCCATTACTTGTAATAATCCAGTGATATTTCTGATTGCTCCACACAGAGATCTGATCTGATCATCATCCAGTCTGTCTGCACTGACATGAAGAAACAGTCTACAATCCAGAAGAAATGTGTCACGTCTTCAAGATGCTTTAAGAAACCTGCCTACAGATAATCTCATATTTATAATTATTTGGATTACCAGCTTTGATTTTGTTGCAGTTTGAGTAAAACATGTTTTGGAAAATGTATGTTTTATATTAACATTTTTAAATAGTATTTATGTGCATTTTTTTATAACACAATTTATTGTTTATTGTATAGTTCACCCCAAAATTAAAATGTTGTCTTTATTTACTCACCCTCATGTTGTTCCAACGCTATATAAGTTGCTTTCGTATACTGAGCACAAAATCAGATATTTTGAAGAACCAAACAGTTGTTAGTCCCCATTGACTTCCATAGTAGAGAAACAAATACTATGGAAGTCAATAGGGACCATTAACTGATTACCAGCATCCTTCAAAATATCTTATTGTATGTTGTACAAATTTTCTTTTTTGGGTGAACTATCCCTTTAAGCTTCTATAACCTTTATTTTTTTTCTGTTTCACATAACTACTGTATACATATAACTCAGTGCACTAAAATCAGCATAAACTATAAAATAGTAAATAAAAACATTATTAAACTAAAATATAGTGCATACATTTCATCGCCACACAAGGGGCATCACAAGATTAACAGTATTCTACTGTAAACTTGCATGAAATATGGTTGTCTCTATTACAGTTTTTCTCCATCCATACTAACAAATCCATCCAAGTAATATTCCAAGGAAGCATTCTACATGTGTTGCTGGTCTGAAGTAAAAAATAAATATGTGAGCTCTGTGATGTAAAGCGTCAAGCGAGCATCCTAAAGTGTATTTTGCTGACACAGGGATCAAGCCTGTGATAAATTAGATATTGGGGTCCACTGAAGATGGTATACTTAATTAGGTGTATCAGAATAAATGCTGTGTTGTTAGCACACAAAAAGCGTCTGTTTGGCCCAGAAAAAAACAACTAAAAACAGGAGGCAATCACTTCCACTGCCATTTCCATAAACTGTTTTGCATTATGCAAAGAAAGGAACATAATTAGTTCCTCTGGAGCGAAAGCAGAGACGGAGGTGGATATACTGTCCCACATCTTTGCAAACAGAAAAATAACTGCTCATAAAAATAGACTGCTTTCATGCGTGTGTGTGTGTGTGTGTGTGTGTGTGTGTGTGATGCACAGCAGTTCTCTGGTGCACCCAGAACAAAGTACAGAACAATAAGACCTTTTCTGGCTAGATCAAGGGGTATCATTTTTTTTAAGAAGCCTGACTTTATATGCTGCTTTCTTTGATACATTAGTCATTGTACAAAGATCCCCAACCCCTCCTGTTTTAAAACAAAAGCTTCCCCAGCTTAACCCAGAAAAAGGATGACAATCATTAATTTATTTATTATTTGAATAGAGAACAATGGTTTTGTTTACCAGACTTGCACCAGGTTGCATCAGTCTCTGTTATGCCATCTGCCATTCTTACTCTTTGTAGACTACCAATAGCGAGACCTTGATAGTCAGATGGGGGTTCCGAAACTCTGTTTTACTTTGATGATACCTCATACCATTCTCATAATGCACAACAAACTTCACAGTCTCACACTTTAAATATAGTCTTCAGCCAGGTGAGGTGAGATACCTGACAGCGTGGGACTGAAAAACAAGGGTGTCTGTGATAAGAACATAGAAAAATGTTTGTAAATTCTAATTTGAAACACACGTGGTATTCATTTGGGGTGGAAAACTGTTTATGTTTTCATAACGTTTAAATTGAATGACTCTAAAAGTTACTGTGGTATACTTGTCAATCAAATAAAAAATTATATATTTTCATTACACCTAGAATACTTCAAAATATATATTTTTAAGGGAAAGTAATTTTGAAAAGTTAAAATATGAAATATTATGCATATTTAAATATACATTCTTGGGGAGTCAAACCCTGTGAAATTCCTTTTTAGTAAAAGTAAACTTAATCATATTTACAATTAGTGGGTTTAGAAATATATGGACATGTGTGAATGACGCAAATTCTGAAATATATCCATATCTTCTTAACACTTCGTAACAATACATTAAAGCGCACAAGACAATCATAATACAGAAATTATGCAATAATTTAAGCATAAAGAAGCTTTTTCAACACTTTATGGATATATATCTTCATGTAAACTTTCAGTCCTTCACTGATGTTCATATTTGTATGTGAGACTTGTTCACTTTTGAGTGATAATTCACTTGTTGAACTTAATTACATATTAGCATATATGCAAATGTATTTAGCTTAATGTACCATCTGGGTTTGTTTTTATAATAAATGATCCATAAGAATGTCTCAATACACATGCTACGCAGTTAAAAATGAATGGCCTTAAAGATATTCAATTAATCACATGCTTTAACATGCTAACTTTTACAGCCATTCTTCTTTCATAAAAAGATTAAAGGATGATAGAGTTGTATTATTTAGACCACCACTGTGACATGCACATAATATGAGTTTCTAAAATCGGCTTGTAAGATCAGTCTTTCAGGATTATATATTTGAAACTGAGGTTATGAAGAGAGGTGGAGCTTTAGAAAGAAGTTATGCGCATGGAAATAACATGGAGATAAAAAAGTGAAAGGGGTCATGAGCAAGTATACTAATATAACCATAGACTGTAAAAAAGATGGACGACGCGTCTCTGCTTCCTTCCACTATAGAAAAGTGAAGCAAATACATCTCAGTATGGCTGCTGCCATCTTGAGTAAAGGACGTAATTTGGAGCCAGAGTCTGCGCAGTAGAGATTCGTTTGGAGCCAGAGTCTGCGCAGTAGTGTCGTGAGGTGGAGCCGCGGAATCAAACTCCCGCCCAAACTCCTGCAGACCCAATCAGCCATAACGACACGCCATGTTTTTATAGCATCAAATTATTAGCTAAAAACGAACTGATCACAAAATGGACAATTGAACTTATATAAGCATGATAACTACCTAAAATGATCAAATTTCGTAAAATTGTATTGGAAGTGTAATTATTTTTTATTTTGACTGAAGTCTCATTCGTTTACATGGAGAAGGCGGGGTTTATGACCTGTACTACAGCCAGCCACAAGGGTAGCCACATCTGATTACACAGTGCACGTGCTTTCTCTCTGCGCTCTCACAACTGCGCGCAGACCATTCTCTTCCGCGATCCTAATCGCAGGTCTCTATTCTTACGATATTACCTCTAGACATTATTTAAAGTTATAGAACATTACTTTTAACCTTAAATTTCACCCCTACACTAAAAAAAGTTAAATACAATATTTCATTTTATCCAGTATTAAAAAAAATTATAATAATTATTAGATTTGTTTGTTGACTACACTGGTTGCTCTATATCACAACAAAAATACATTGTATATTTATTGCAATATTTTTTATAATGTCTTATGTACTTGTTCAGTGTCTTAAAGACCATAAAGGAAGTTTTTAAAAAGAAGGGCCACAGTGCCCTTAAAGTCATTGAGGGAAAATATTTCACTGTTATATATCAAGTTTAGGAGCAAGAGCAATAGTTTTTGTATAGTGTATGGCTAGAATATTAGAATGATCCTCAAACAACTTGACAGTCTTTGACAATCTATGATAACTGACATGATAATATGCAATGCAAGGGCAAACCAACTGGAGCCAATTACCACCAAGATCTCCCCTTTTTTCACTTAGCATCAACAGCCCTGTTGAACTCAACAGAACAAAACCACTACTATTATTCCTGAAAAGGCCCAACGTTTGGTTATTTGCCAATACACAAGGCTAAGACTTGCACAGAACAAAACTGTGCAGAACAAAAATCTAAACAATAAACATAATACTTTTTCCTCTACAGGCAGAACAATTCTTCCTACTTGTCAGAAGCTATTCTAAAAAGCCATTATGAGAAACTTCCCATGGGTTCAGTTTAATTTCCGTCAGTCATAGTTCCAAAATGAATTTTAGCAGACTGAAACTCAGACATGACAAGCAGCCTGGCCAGCTGTGTTTATTAACATTCATTCAAGTGTGCCCAACGGAGACTAACAGCTAATCTTTCCGACTAGTTGAGCTAATTTCATGCCTGTTCCAACTGGTCCAATATCACCAGAACTACATAAATCACACTTTTGCAGCAGCACCAAGTTTAGCTTGATGAATATAGCAGCTGCTCTGTTTCTATTATTGGTACCATTATAGGTATATAATCATTTTTAGATGAGCAGGCAGAGGGAACAAAGCGAAAGCTGGCATAGCTTCAAAACAAGAAAACTGGCACCACCGTGGTTCATTTTGATGCCATTTGCTTTAAATGCAAGTCAGGGGGGTGAAGCAACGGGCCTTCTCAATGTACATAAACAGAGCCTGTTTGTTTCCCTCCCTCGTCTGACCTTTGGAAAAGCATTTCTGAGAGCTAATTGAATAAATCCTAAATAATTTGTATTGCCAAACCCCCAAATCCCTATAAACAGCGCACTGCACTACCCTTGAATTATGTCGAAGACTTCCTTAATTTTATTTCAGCAGGGGCTTTAGTTCAGTTCCATAGTTTTCTTGAGGAAAACTGTCTTATTTCAAACAATTCAGTCTGTATAATAGGTTAAATCTGAGCAGTATTGCTTCCTTCTCAATAGCAGCAACGCACTGTGACCTGCACACCTCGTACAGGAATAACCTATACGCTCCGGCAGAGGCTGTCAAAATGCATCTGGATCATGATGATCCCGATGTAAGAGCAATGTGTAGCACACTAGCTGACAGATGGAGCACTTTGCATTTAAACAGCAGGTATTCCCTGTTAGTGATCATGCAGCAATGTTAAACATGACTTTATGTATATTGTTTGGCCTAATAAATAATTCCACAGAGGAACTAGAAACAGGTTTGCTTATTAGTGGTCTTTTCTCTTTTGCTGTTTGAAAACATGCAGACATTGTATGTGATTGAAAAAAAACACCTTTCTATGGGGTTTAAAAGAAAGCACGTGGTTAACCTCAAGGTCGAGTACATTCTCCAAAAATCATAGAGCCATTCTCCACAGCTGCATTTACTTACACATTTAGAGTTTCTATTCAATACAGAGCTGGGAGGTGTGCAAGGATCAATAGGAACAATGTCATGCTCAGTTATGATTTATGGGACCCCTAAGGTCTTTATGTCACAACCAGAGTTAAGAAAATGTAGGCCATCATATTTGAGACTATTCACAGAAGACATATTCTCAATGTTATGTAAAGAAAATACAGTTTAATATAGAGCTATTGTTTCAGCTCCGGGAATTAGTTATTAAATATTCAATGTTGCTTGATCAACGTAATATTAATATTTAACGTACGATTTATACTTTGAGTACTCGGCCAGCAAATACTACATCAGTATATCTATTAAATCTCCCTTCTATTGCCCGTGGCCCCGGTAACAATAAACGAGATTAATAATTTCTCAAGTTTGAGCTAGGTTGCGTTATCTTTGGGCAAATAATGATGAAAATACTTCAAATCACATTCCAGAGACACTTGTTTATAAAATGGAAAAGGTTTATTCGTGATATTGCTATTCTAACATAAATGGATTACCTAATAAAGCATAGACATACACACACATACGAGAGTTTTGAGGTTAACTGTTGAAAGAAACCCATTCTTTCGATTGCATAACTTAACTACCCAGGAAATGATCACGAACAAATCTTTGCTTTGTTACTGCATTCAGATCGAATTTACCAGTTTAGTCAGGATAAAAACGTTGGTTTGTTACTTGCTTTCTGTTGGTTTCAAGCAGGCTGGATGCGTTGGTTTCGTTTTCCCGCGTGAGTTCTTTGTTTCGGGTTTCACGTGGTCGGTTCGTGCTCCTTCGGTTGTTCTCGTGTGGAGACTTGAGATGGCGGCCGCGTGGCGTCACCGAAAGCTCTCCTCTGCAATCGCTGAATTCGTGGCTCCGTTACGGCTTTGGCACAGTCTTAGACCCTCCGATGGTTGGTTCCGGGTGAACGTCCAGCGGACCGGCTCAGGGCAGCCTTGCGGGAAGCGAGCGCGGAGTTCAGAGTTCCACAGTTCAAGAGAGTCAAGAGAGAAGAAGAGCGCCGCGCGCCGCTTTTAAACAGTCCGTTTTTGGACATCCCCAAAGGCGGCTGGTCCAATCAGAGGCCGGTATCGGGCGGAGCCCGCCTGCCCGGCTGGTTTTTGCAAAGCATTTTCATGTGAGGACAGATAACTTGTTTGTACGCCTGTATTAAAACTCTTATCAGATTTACACATTTATAATATCACCACATTCGTTATCATACTGATTCATAAAATTTTGCAACCATTCATAAAAGTCTAAACACAACCTAAACATTCCAGCTTAAAGTATGATTAGAAATCAGCCCACGTTTTCCCAAATAATTCATATTCCACAAGCATATGAGAGAAAGAGTACCACAATTAATATCCACATGTATATCTTCTTGTGTAGATGAATTATTATCATGAAATGAATGTGTCTCTTGGAAATCTTCTAGTGGCCATTTCTCTTTGTTCTGTGACGAAAAATCGCGCTTTGCGCTGATGCAAAGGGGAGGGGCTTTTAGAGAGGCGCTGATTCTTTAGCTGCCCCCCTTCTGGTGACTTGTAGAGTTGAATTCCTGCCGATATACGTTACATATCCCCCTCGGGCTTGGTGATGTTCCCTGATGGAACCTCGTCAAGGCCCTGGAACAAGAGGCAGGAAGAACAGGCACATACAAGACACAAACATCATTCCTATCACTGACTAAAGCCTGGTGCAAGGTAATTTGGGAAGGAACAGGTTAGAAACTTGAGAAGACATAGGGATGCATTGTTTATCATTATTGACAATTGGGTCATTTTTGACTGTTTTAATTGTCAGGGGCTCGACGAGGCGGTATAGGCATGATCTCAGTCAGGTTGTTCAAATTCTCGGGTTCGGGTTCTCGGTCGGGATTACCACGTCCGAAAAAAGGCGAGGGACGCCTGACGTGCATTTGTTGAGAGACTCTTGACGACGCTTCACTCGCTTGTGTAGGAGGAAGGCCAGTGTCAAATTCATAACATATCCTACGATAGTAGAGATACAAAGCGCCGTGTCAGCGGCAGACCAGGACCGAATAATTGGCTACCGGGCGGGCGGAAGGCGAGCGATAGCTTCTAGCGCTGTCAGCGGTGTCAATTCAATAAGAGATTTCGATTTCAACCTGAGATTCATCGCCGGTGAGGTGATACAATGCTAACTCGTCAATATGGAGGATCACGCCCTTCGGGACAGTGATCCATAACATTTGGTTGGGCAAATTAATGCGCGGCGTGTCGTGTTAATCGCCTGTGAGGGTGGCTGTTCGTGCTGGGTGTACTGACCAGCCATCGGTTTCTGATGATTTCGGATGCGTTACCTCAACTTGAGAACGTGGTGTTGCTTCGGGCAGCTAGTGTCGGGTTTAATGGATTCTAAACCGCAGATGCCCTTGGTATCATCGCGACGCAGAGTTTACTCGGTAGGGGGAGTGAATGTCCTAAGTGAGCGTGCCCATCTTTGAGTTTGGGGCCAGATACAACTGTTCGTTGTTCTCGTAATACGCAGCGACTTTTAGGAGTGTGGATTTTGACATAGGTTTTCCTTGCCGTAATCCCACATTCACAACGCCTTTGAGCCGGTAAACATTATTAACGCCGATAATGGGCAAACTGAAAAGACAACTAAATCACCTGTTTCGGGTTTGATATGGGAATAGCGCTACCGAAAGGCGAGATGGGTTTGGATGAGACTAGCGGGGCCCGCAGTGGCCGGGTTACAACGCTTGAACAAGGCTAAGAGGTATCGTAGCACGGAATCCTATTCATGGCTACGTTGTCAATCGAGGAACTTACATCGTATCATGTCGTTCATGATTTTGGCGGGTGGCCTCGATCGGTCGACAACGGTTCTCACAGCGAATTACAACGACTTTACTGACGGAAGTCGATCTCAATTTCAGGACCTGGATTCAAGGTTTGGTTAAGGGGTTCAAAGTGAAAGAGAGGAAAGGAAACACAAAGTGAGACACGCGATAAAGAAACCAAACGATAAAGTAAATAAAAAATAAATAAAAAACAACAACAAAAAAAAAATTCAAAAATTAATAATAAAAAAAAAAATTATATAAAAAAAAAAATGTATATAATAATAAACAAAAAATTGAGAGTAACTCCTCTCTACTAGATTGGTCCTAGCAGTGCTGCGGAGGAGAGAATATGGGTTGTGTCTAAGCATGGTTGCTATATGTCTTCCTAAAATGACAATACTTATGCTTGTGTGGTGCATATGGTTGTCGGTCTGTGTCAGTGGGTCGGATCTTCCCCCTTTTCCTGTCGGTGGTTTGGATTTGCCGGTTGGCATTGGCAACCCATCATGGTGCATCGTGTGCGTGTCAGCGTATTCCCCTCTGGCCGTGAGGTACTACGAGCTGTGGCGCAGTGAGTGGCTCAGGGACATACGTGTGGACACCGTCTTGCAGATGCAGCATGTAGTCGACAGAGTGGAGCTTATGGAGCTCGGAGGATGTGTTCAGGTCCATATAGGAAATGGAATGTTCAAATGGGTTTGACATGTGAGCTGTCATGGTTCGTAGTGACGAATCCGCATGTGAGGGTGAGGAGATCGTCAGCAGCGAACTGAGGTGGTATGGTAATGCAGGAGGGCAGGGTGTGCTCGCCAGTGGCGTGCTGGCGGCGGGTTACTGCTGCCACTGTAGGGTTGGGTGGGAGGGCATGAAAGGTCCAGGACTCTTCATGTGATGCACCTGCTGTGGTGAGGGCATCGTTTTGGTCATTTGAGGGGCTGGAGTTTGGGAGGAAACGTTTAGGATGTCAGACCTGATCTGGTGTTCTCCGGAGGAATGGCAGGTGACTGAGACAGCACTTTCAGGAACTTGGAGTTTCATCAGCAGGTGTTTGTTGGACGCTGCTGTGATTTGGAGTATTGGGTGTTGAGTTAGTGTTTAACTCTGTTGCTGGGTTTTCAGGTGGGGTTTCATGTCCATCTGAAGTTAGGGTGTTTACTGTTCTCTGAGAGCAAGGTGAAGCGGTGCTGTTTTCTGGGGCTGATTTGTTCAGCTTGTCACTGCCGTTCCGCCTGACAGCTAGTCAGGCTGACTCTGGTTCGTCTTCCTTTTCCCACTGATTCTCATGAGACCACTTCTCCCAGTGTCGTCCAGGTGAGCGTTGACGTCCACGCGGTTCATCCCATCGGTCATACCTCTGTTCAGGTCGAGTGTCAGCGTGTGAGTCTGTTCTCTCTGTTGGACGGAGTGCATTCCATTCTCTGTGTGGTGGCTTAGCGCTGTCTTGGCGTTGGGTGCCCTCTAGAGCCAGTTCATGGTGTTGCGTGTTGAAATCAAGAACTGCTGGGGTTTTGGCGCTCTTTTCTGAGGCCATCTTTTGTTTGTAGTAGGCCTTTTGCACCAAGTCTCGCAACTGCTGAGTGTTCATCGTTCGTGGACATGCGAGAACGCCAAGATGGTGGCTTATGCCAGGATGAAGATTCCTGAGGAAGAGAGTTTTAAAGTTCAGTTCATCTTCCATGTCAGAATCATTGCGAGTTCCAAAATATGCTTGTCTGAGTCGACTATAGTAAGCTTGAGGAGTGTCGTGACGCCCTTGTCTCGTCTCCAGGGCAGCCACTAAGCCTTGATCGGACTCAGGGTCGGCGAACTCTTTAATAAGGGCTTTTCGCAGCCGTTGGTAATCAGTCTTTGTGTTAACAGGCTGCGGTCCAGGAAGCTGCGTACTTCAGGGCTGGATGTCGCTCGGAGTAAATAGAGTTTATCTTTGTCCGTAACGTTAGGTCGCATTTCCAGATGGAAATCAATATCTTGCAGATACGCTTGGACCGTTTGGCTGTTTGGCACGCTGGGGTTGAATTTGCTAACGTTTCGGGCGAGCTTGTCAAGGTCTTTTAGGTCCAAGCTGTGCGACGATCTGCGGCTGGCTGCAGCAGATTCTTCTGGTTCTGTCGTGATATAAAGTTCTTCAGACGGCGCTGGTGACTGTTTTAACATCACCCCCTCTGTCTTATGTTCACGTGTCAGTCCAGGCACAGGTGACTTGGTCCTGCTTGGCAGGGGTGCGGTTGGTGCACGTCCTGTCCTTGACGGCTCATGGCGTAGTTCGTAAGCTGCTTGAGTTCCTCTTGGAAACTTTCAGACTCCTCTGTGACGTAGTCGAGCTGTTGTGTTAGGCGGCTGATCTCGTTTCTTGATTCAGCCAAATGAGCTTCGAGGGCCTTGATTCTGCTGTTTTGTCCCTGAAGTCAGTCTTTGCCTTCTAGTAGCTTCTCTGCATACTGTAGCTTGTCAACACGATCAGCGAAGTCCTCTTTGAGTTGCTGCATTTCGTGGCTGGTAGCTTCTAGAGTCTCTTTAGCCTGTTGATCTCCTCATCGGTGCCCTTGCTCCACCTCATCGGTCCCTTCCCGTCGTACCTGAGCTTCACGTTCCAGCTGCTCTATGCGTCACAGCGCTTGTCAGCTCCTGCTGGCGTTGTGCGGCGTGCTTGTCGCTCAGTTTGAGGGTGGCGATGAGTGTGTGACTTAAGCTTGAGGTGATCTTGGCTAATTCTTTGTGATTGTAGTTTTGACTTGGGTCTTGTCTCATGATGCTTGTGATGTTGTCATCTAGTTGGTCCTGTGTCTGATGTTGGAGTGCTTCAGCAGCTTTAGGGAGGATGCTGTTTGTTGTAGCACTTAGCCACATTTCCAGTCCTTCCCAGTGACCGACATGTTCTGGCTGGTGATACATGTTCTGGCGGTGATGGGATCTTGGACCGAACTGACACAGACCTTGGATGGGAAACAAAGCAAAACAAAACACAAACAAAACAACAGGGGTGTGTAATGTGCACAGTGTAGTGTATGCTAGTGTTGAGTGTGATTCTGTTTCTGTGGTCCTCTGTGGTGGGGTGCGTGTAATTTGCAGCTTCTGCATAGAAATTGCGCCACGTAGAGGCAGCACTGTTGGGAAACAGAAAGAAAAGCACACTAACAGAATGAGTACACAGGGACAATAACACTAGACCGATCTCTCTTTAATAGCAGATTCTCTCTTCGCTTTGTTAAGTCTGATTTAGAAGGACGCTTCTAATCAGAGGATTGTAGGCGAGTTTTCTCTTTTGTAATAAGACTGTTATTGCTATTTCAATTTTCTCCTTGATGGAGGAAAATAACAGCAATGACAGTGCTTGTCCCTTAATGGCAGGATTTTACACATAGCGCTGGTCAGCGTGTTTAGCGTGTTTAAAAATGTTGCCGATGTCTATCTTCTCATTGCACCTGCTTTAACTGGGAGGTAGGATTTCACAATAGAGGGTAAATGATAAACAGTTTGAATGTGGTTCTCAAGTTTCATACATATCTGTTCAATTGTGACATTTCGCCTATTCGTGATCTTCCCTGGTTAGCTTTAAGCAAACAAGTCAAATTAGAAGTTAGTAACAGGGAGAAAAGAAAAGAGAAATTAAGATTTATTCCCAAGATTTAAAACTAATACGTTGGCACAAGGTGGTGCTGTTGAGTCGCTATGCTAAGGTTACGTTTTATGCTCCAGATTGGTGAGAAATGACTTTGACTGTATGGTGTCACTGTCACTTCTCCAACACAACACTAGGGGGAGCACTATCTACTCTCAGGCCTAAGTAAAGAGGACTAATTTTAATTTAATAAAATTATTTTAATTAAATTATTATTAATTTTATTTGAGTTAATCAGATCACCTAAGGAAATGAAGTATGGCCTACAGGGGGCGCCAGACTTGTGGTAAGTCTGAAATTATAATTAAAATTAGACTTTGTGGTTTCTAATTAAAATGTATGATGTTATAATTAAAATTAATAGGATTCACTTAGGATTAGAATTTACAAATGCAATCTGCAATTGAGTTGACAAACCAATATTGTTGCAAAATGTAAACAGGAAGTGTAATTAATTATTAAATGTAATTAGAATTTTCGAATTCATAATTAATTATTAAATTAATTTACAGCTTCTAAATCACTAGTTTTGGATTCCCATAATAGTAATTAAAATAATTTCCAAACTTAAGCATTCCTCTCATTGTCATTAACATCAAAAAAAATAATAATAATTAATCGGTATCCTACTTGTAAATGAAATTAAAATTTCTGGCCCTCTTGATAACTTAAGGTTTTATTGTAGTGGTCAAATTATAAGAGCGTTTATGGTTCATAAATGGATGCTGTTGTTGCTGGAAGCAGGAATTGAAAATTTTATTAAATTAAATTAATTCAAAATTAATTTGTAATCAATTGTGACATTCAATTAACAATTAAAAATTCCTAACAACAGCGCTTATCCATTGATGTGTTTTCAAAATCATAAAAGCCATTATAATTGAATTAAATCAAACTCACCATATTATCAAAGTAATACTGAATTATCTTCTAATAACCCACCAGTTATTAAGCTGGTCCCACAAAAGGTAAAAAGACTTTAATCAGCTGTTATATTAAACCAACCTGTGAAATTGTTAACACTGATGATTGGGAAACATTAACACAGCCAACTTAAAACGTCGTTAGTCTTTTAAATGGGAGAGAGAGAGAGAGAAAGGAAAACGTGAGTGGCTTTTTCACACACACCCACTGCATTCAAGCTTTAAATGCTATGTGCTAATCGCTAGCCGTAATGCTACCAGCATGTAAAGCTTCTTTGTTTCAGTTAGCTTATATGCGCTTAGTGCTATTAGCTTACACGTGGCCAAGTCTCCACGTGGCTAAACTGGTCGCTATGGCAACTCAGTGCCTATAGGAAAGAAGGACAATGTGCTCCAGATTAAACCTTCAGATTAACCAAGCATTGGTCAGCTTTGAATCTTACAACACATAATCTCACTCATTTAGGGCGAGATAAATTTATCTACGGGTTACTTATAAACCAACAAAGCCTCAGCGGCTATTATGTGAATATTTGTCTGTTTAGACCGCACACATAACAAAACAAGCAATCGATTGCAAAATTTCTCCCTTTCTCAAAACGACTGGTCACTCCTTTGAGCGCCGTATGCTTTGAATTCACTCGTGAAATCAAAAATGGGCTGAGAATTACTTAAATAGCTACTTTAACAATTCTACAACCGGGAGAGTCATTATAGCTGAGTTTGCAAAGTGGAACACGCACTAACAAATCAGAACTATACAGGCCTTAATCAGAGCTCAAACGAGGGACACGCTGTCGCCTCTCATGCGCTTTAGAGCGACTTTTATTAATTATTTACTGCAGTTTAATTTCTTCTCGAACTCGAGTTAACAGTTACACTCTCTTTCATTCAAACTCACTGTGTTTCACAAACAAGAATGCAATATCACAAATAACCGTTTGTTTCTCTATATTTACTCAATTCTTCCGGATAAAAGTGAGAAATATGTATATTGTCTCTGGTTTGATTTTCAGATTTTAGTCTTTAATTGCCCGCTTTTATCCTCCACCATTCTGTAAAGAAAATACAGTTTAATATAGAGCTATTGTTTCAGCTCCGGGAATTAGTTATTAAATATTCAATGTTGCTTGATCAACGTAATATTAATATTTAACGTACGATTTATACTTTGAGTACTCGGCCAGCAAATACTACGTCAGTATATCTATTAAATCTCCCTTCTATTGCCCGTGGCCCCGGTAACAATAAACGAGATTAATAATTTCTCAAGTTTGAGCTAGGTTGCGTTATCTTTGGGCAAATAATGGATGAAAATACTTAAATCACATTCCAGAGACACTTGTTTATAAAATGGAAAAGGTTTATTCGTGATATTGCTATTCTAACATAAATGGATTACCTAATAAAGCATAGACATACACACACATACGAGAGTTTTGAGGTTAACTGTTGAAAGAATACCATTCTTTCGATTGCATAACTTAACTAACCAGGAAATGATCACGAACAAATCTTTGCTTTGTTACTGCATTCAGATCGAATTTACCAGTTTAGTCAGGATAAAAATTGGTTTGTTACTTGCTTGTTGGTTTCAAAGCAGGCTGGAGTTGGTTTCGTTTTCAGCGTGAGTTCTTTGTTTCGGGTTTCACGTGGTCGGTTCGGGCTCCTTCGGTTGTTCTCATGTGGAGACTTGAGAGGCTGCGTGACGTCACCGGGAAAGCTCTCCTCTGCAATCGCCGAATTGCGTGGCTCCGTTACGGCTTTGGCACAGTCTTAGACCCCCTCCGATGGTTGGTTCCGAGGTGAGAGTCCAGCGGACCGGCTTGGTCAGCCTTGCGCGGAAAACGGGAAGCGTAGCTTCGACGAGTTCCACAGTTCAAGAGAGTCAAGAGAGAGAAGAGAGCGCGCGTCGCTCGCGCGTCGTTTTTAAACAGTCCGTTTTTTTGGACATCCCCAAAGGCGGCTGGTCCAATCAGAGCGTCGGTACGGGGCGGAGCCCCGCCTGCCCGGCTGGTTTTTGCAAAGCATTTTCATGTGAGGACAGATAACTTGTTTGTACGCCTGTATTAAAACTCTTATCAGATTTACACATTTATAATATCACCACATTCGTTATCATACTGATTCATAAAATTTTGCAACCATTCATAAAAGTCTAAACACAACCTAAACATTCCAGCTTAAAGTATGATTAGAAATCAGCCCACGTTTTCCCAAATAATTCATATTCCACAAGCATATGAGAGAAAGAGTACCACAATTAATATCCACATGTTCCTTGTGTAGATGAATTATTATCATGAAATGAATGTGTCTCTTGAAATCTTCTAGTGGCCATTTCTTTGTTCTGTGACCGAGAAATCGCGCGCTTTGCGCTGATGCAAAGGGGAGGGTTTTAGAGACGCTGATTCTTTAGCTGCCCCCTTCTGGTGACAGAGTTGAATTCCTGCCAATATACTACAGTTACAATGCAATTATACAACAAATGACCAACAAGTCTTTGACATTTCGTTGGATATTCTCAGAAGCAACTTGGGTGTTCTGAATAATGAGCAACAACTCTGGCCCTCCTGCTTGCATGCCAAAACACCCCCTTAGTTTAAAAAGATCTTTAAAACGATCAGTGACTGTGCACAATGACTGATGACCTAGCCTCAATCCATTAAACACGTCCCTGCATCCCATGGGTAAATTATGAGTTTCTCCATTTTATATCCGTGTTTACGCATGCCCTTCCTGCTTTCTGAAACGTCATTTGATTCTGCTAAAAATGACTAGAATGATGACTAAAGCTTGCAATCTACTGAATTAGACTTTTTTTGTTCTGAGGAAATATTACTCAGATGTTTGGCTCAGTCATGGGCCCATAGGCTCATTCATATTATCCAGTCAAAGTCTCTCTGAGCATTGCATTTGCAGAATTGTGATTCATGTTGACAGTAGAAGAAGCAAAGAAATGTTGTTCCTCTGCATAGCTTCTATCTGCAACAACCCCAGGCACTGCAACTCACAATTCTTGTCAGGTGCTGTTATTATGGGTAGAATGTGGAGCAGGGGTGTCAAATCCTGCTCATGAAGCCTCACCTTCCGGCAGAGTTTAGCTACGACCCTAATTAAACACACCTGAACCAGCCAGGCAATGACTTCAAGACTATTTAAAAACTACAGGCATGAGTGTTGGAGTAGTGTTAGAACCAGACCCTGCAAGACTGTACCCCTTCAGGGGCAGAGTTTGGCACCTCTTGTGAAGAGGAATGGATATAAAAGTACAAAAGTGGTGTCCAATGCTGCTCCCAGAGGGCCACCTTCCAGCAGCTCTATCACAACTAAACACATATAATCAGCTCATCAAGGTCTTTATAAACTCTAGAAACTTCCAAGCAGGTGTAAAGGAGCTAATCTCTA
Source organism: Gymnocypris eckloni scoliostomus (assembly GCA_027564155.1). Taxonomy (NCBI): domain Eukaryota; kingdom Metazoa; phylum Chordata; class Actinopteri; order Cypriniformes; family Cyprinidae; genus Gymnocypris; species Gymnocypris eckloni. The sequence continues at coordinate 7,149,976 of CM050426.1, forward strand.
CAGTAAAGAGGTCCTCCTTGATCAGGATTGGACAACCCTGGTGTACAAAGTAGCCAAGAGACCTCAGGAGATCCCATTTTATTTAAGTCACGATATTCCCTGTGAACAATTTATCCCGTTTTTGTTTGGTTGTTTTTATATAAAACTGATGTCACTCCAAGGCCTGATGCCACACACACTGTGACTGTCTTTGGCTAGAGCTTACAAACTCTTGAATGAGTAACAAGACTTTTTGTTCTGAGGCATCATTACTCAGATGTTTGGCTCAGTAATGGGCCCATAGGTTCATGGATCTTAGCCAATCAAAATCTCTAGGAGCATTGGTTTGTAGACACATATGATTCATGTTGACAGTAAGGGAAGCAAAGAAATGGATGTTTGGCATGTTTCCGAACCCTCTCCACAGCTTCTTCAACTATCACAACAACTGCAGGCCCGACATGCTCAAGATTCTTGTCAGTTGCTGTAGTTATTGTACATGGGGGCCCAGCAAAGGAAGAGTTTGATAGTGGATCTCACTAGTAGATGCATGGTGCATTGCACCACAATATCAATGAGAGATTGGCTCTCTGCTTGTGTTCCCGGTGACTGTCAGTAACAATGTGCTCTCACTCCCTCATACTGTCAGGACTTTATACAGAGGATTGAAAATCATCTAGTTGTTAATGGTCAGCACTGTTTCAGACTGTTGCACTCAACTATAAAGCTCAGGTGATAACATCTATTCAATTTGTTGAACAATGTGTGTTAAGTTCCTCAGGGTCACCAGGGCATTGCACTTTCAATGATGACCTGATGAATCCTTTTGCACGTCAAAGTTGATTTAAAACATGATCTAAAAACATATATCAGGTTGTCACAAAATGTATTTAATATGCACCGCAATTTGGACATTTCAATAAGTTTGCATATTTCAATGCATGAAATACAACAGTGTTTGTGTTTACCCTCATGTCAAGCTTTGCAACTGATTGATTGGGCCCATTAGCAATAAAGAGCTAGAGTTTTAATGTCCTTTATATTCTAACCCCATTACATTAAGACACTGATATCAGAGCTGTAGTGCATTATGAGCCTGAAGAAGACCTTGAATAAAGCATAACAAATCTTGCCTAATTGCTATCCATAGATGCTCAAAACAAGAATCCAATTGCAAGCCATACTTTTGTAATATGGATAACTTTCTTTGAAATGAAGGCTTCACATGTGCAGGTATGAGTCAAAGCAGTTTCACAGCATAAAATCGATATCAGCATTATTAAAGAGAGTTCTGAGCTCCATCTGGCCGCAGTGTACTGTGGCCCTCACATGCAGTCCTGAGGGATGAGATTGTTTACGAAGTTTGTATCTTTACTAACTACTAGACTTTTTGGTCTGTAGTGAATGCCAAATGAGACAGATATTTTCATGTTGTTAGAGGCAGAGTGTGTGTTTCAGTATGTAAGTTGTTAATTAGTTTATTTATTTCTAGCTTTGGGAAAACGGGCGTGAAGAATAGCAGGGAAGTAATTAAGTTCTCATCTTTGAGATTGAAACACTTCAGTGATAAATTGTGAGGAGAAGTGGTTTTCTATAGGTCTAATGGGAATTGTAATCCGGTAATCACGAGGAACTCCAAAAAGAAAACATGCTCAGCTGTGTGAAGAAAACATGCTCAGTTGAAGTGAGTTTTCATAAAGTGGAAACATAATAAAAACATGGAGAAAAGCTGTTGTAGCAATTGAATTGCGTCCAGTGAATGCACCACACACACACACACACACACACACACAAATATTTTATTATATCTTTTCATGTGACAACACTGAAGAAATGACACTTTGCTATAATGTAAAGTAGTGAGTGCACAGCTTGTATAATTTGCTGTCCACTCAAAATAACTCAACACACAGCCATTAATGTCTAAACCGCTGGCCACAAAAGTGAGTACATCCCAGTGTAGTAGTCTAGTTTGTTTGCAGTGAGTATACTGTGATTTTTACCTTCCCAGCCTCATAATCACCTGTACCAGAGCAGCCTCTCGTAAGCACCACCACACTCACTAAACAATAATTTACGCTTACTTTTATTTTTAGGAGCACTTTCCTGCTAATAAAAAAAAGGTAATTAGGGGCACAGTAAAAAAGTTCAGGAGCACCTTCTCCTCAATAAAAAAAATAGCCTTTCCATTACGAAGTAATATTGGACTCTTTAAAGTGATTTACAGGGGTATTTTTTCCAACTTTATTTGAAGTTTTACCTTTCATGTAAAATTCTAAAGTGTATTTTTATAAGCTTTATTTTTCAAAATTTCTAATTAAAACAATGCAATAAGAAGAATAGGTAACCGATCAAATAAAATTAGTATTAACTAAATTAATTTGCACTACAGCAGAGGCACAGAAGAACACAAAATTGGCTTAGAGGTATTTACAGAGATTTAATGAGGCTCAGAGGTGGCATGAGTGCAAATAACTTCATAAATTAATGTTTATTTATGTTTTGTTTTATTAATGATTCATGTTTTAAATATAACATTTTGAATATATAAATATTCAATGATTTAAATAACTGAAATTATAATTCAAAAATGAAACTAACACTGCCGTTAGGTGGCGGCAAGTTACTGATTTTATCACTGAATCATTCATTCAATTGATTCGTTCGAACAGCTGATTCATTCGGAAACAAAGCAAGTCCCTGCATCCCAATGTGCATACTATCCACCCTATCCACCCCAAACAGTATTGCAAATTACTAATATCACATTTAGGATGTATAGTATGCACATTGGGACTCAGACAGTGACTGTTTTGAAGAGTAATTGAATTGACTCACTAGATTCCTTAAAGTGCAGATTCATACATAAACAAAACAATGCTGTGTTTGAGCGGCTCAGTTGTGAGTTTATTTGGAAATATTTTAGTTGATGAAATAGAGATAAATCATGCAATACTGCTATATTCAGACAATATAAATCACTAAATATGAACTTTTTGTTTATTGAAATCAGTTAAGTTAATGAAAACATATACAATTGTCGTCAACAGAAATACGGTGTGATTATCAGAAAGACGGTGGTTCGCAACACAGACTGGGTGAATTTATGAATGAACTTGTGAAAGGTCTGTCATAAAACGATGTTGTTACGTATCCACATGCTTTTTTAAGTGGGTATATGCAAATCCTTGACCTTTCCTAGTGGGTATAGACCCTTCACGGTATACTACAGAAGTTCGCAGTATGTCGGGTCAGAACGCTCATTCCATCCCATTGTGTTAACCAGAGAATTTCGCCAAGACAAAACTTAGGGCTGTGACGGTGGTAGATTTTACCACCGCTGGTAATGGACCAACTACTACAGGTGGCTGTTGGATATATATATGTATAATTCTGAAAGAAAATAAATAAATGAGGCTCAATCATCTATTAACAAACATACGTGTTTATTTTAGCACTGCCAGTCAACACTCAGCCTGCAAAACACTAAAATAAATATCAAATAAATAATACAGTTAAATAGGAAAGTAGCCTTAAATGAGAAAGTTAAATACACCCGTGTGACGCCACGCACTACCGCCGTGACGCTTGTCACGCCACCATCACAGCCAGACAAAATGCCTACTTGTTGCGTGTGACTGTGAAAATCACCAGTTCTGGAGTCAAGTTTTCAGGATTCCTGCAGGATCTCATCCGTTCAAAAATAGAACATCTGTGACTGCTTATTAAACGGGCAGACTGGGACAATACTACGATCAAAGAGGCTCGTTTGGTAGCGCCACTTCATATCAGGAAACGTTAAAGTCATCTTTATCATCCTTTCTGTTTGCTTAAACTCAAAAGCCTGGATTGCATGAACAGTTTTCTGTACGTTAAGCTATGCAAGTTAATAGTGTTGTAAATGTCATGGACCTGTGTCATGCTACAGACGTAGCCAGCTGCTAGTAGTTAGCCGCAGGCTGGCTCACATTGTGCCAACAACGGTAGAGTTAAGCCATGATAAGTAAACAAATGTTTTCTGTAAACTGTAGACTGATTTAATAGTTAGGTGAAGTTTGATATCTGGCATAAATTGTGACCTGTGGCATGCTACAGACTTAGCAGATCGCAGACTAGCTTTACATTAGCTGCTTTCACTATGACAACAGTAGATTGTGTTGTAATCAATGTGTGCAATTATTTTTGTAGGAGAGGCATAACTTGACTCCAGTAGTCCTGAATTTGTGCCTCCTTGTTTGTGTACACAAAACAAAGCCAGACACCTAAGACAAAAATGGAAAGGTACAAATAATAATAAAAAGTATCTTATCTATATAAGGCTTGTCTGTTTCTCCTTGACACAATATGCCGGTCTATTAGCCGCGCCATTTTTCTGACAAACAAGACAACCTAGGCTTTGATGTTTACAACATTGGGTCTATACGGCATATACTGTACCTGCGTATCAAAAGTGGTGTGTGCACGTGGATGGGTTAAATGCAGATAACACATTTCACTGCTGGTTATACTCTGTATAATTGTGGCAAATTGTGACAAATAAAGCTCATCTGAGCTTAATAATAATAATAATAATATAGATTACGTAGATAACACCACTGGTACACCCCTATGTGAAAATTTACAAATTAGACCCAAAGTGTCAATATTTTGTGTGGCCACCAGGCCCAGATTGGCTAATCAAGAGAACCGGGAGGATTCCCGGTGAGCTGGTCTGTTTTTTTTTGTCCGAGAGGGCCGGTGTTGTCATGCCACTGGGTTGAAATATGGATGTTGTTCCTAGACTGCCTGCATAGCAGCCCCACTCTTTTTATTTATTATTTTCTCATAACCCATATTATTATTTTAACCAGACCACATCAATAAAAAATTTGCAATCTATAATTAACCATTCTTTTTGCTCAAGTCATTGTTTTATTGTTAAACGTAGCCATTTGAGGAAAGCTTTAAGACCAAGCGGATTCCTCTGTGGGACTCTTGCTGATGGCAATTCACTTTCACTATCCGCTTTTTGATTTTGCCAAATCAGTTAGGACAAATGCAAACAATTTATTGATCATGAGCCCAACGTCCAGCAAGGCAGGAAAACATTCAGTCTACCTAAGGGGAAGATGTCTTTCATTGCAAGTTAATGCTGTTAAATAGAGAGAGAAAAATATACCAGTATACCAGGCCGTGTGCTCAAAGCATACGCTTTCCAACTAGCCGGGGTTTTTACAGACATTTTCAATCTGTCCCTCTCTCTGTCTGTTGTTCCCTCATGCTTCAAAAAATCAACCATTGTGCCCATACCTAAGAAAAATAAAATCACATGCTTTAATGACTGGAGGCCCGTTGCTCTGACACCCATCTTCAGCAAGTGTTTTGAGAAGCTCAAATACCGCAGTAACCGTTCCACAGACGATGCTATTGCCTTCACCCTGCACACTGCTCTCTCCCACCTCGAAAATAAGAACACCTATGTGAGGATGCTGTTCGTGGATTATAGTTCAGCATTTAACACCATAGTGCCTGCCACACTGGTTGCGAAGCTCAAGACTCTGGGACTGAACAGATCCTGGACTTCCTGACAGGCAGAAGTCAGGTGGTCAGAATGGGCAACAACACCTCATCTTCTCTGATCCTCAACACTGGTGCTCTGCAGGGCTGCGTCCTCAGCCCACTCCTGTACTCCCTGTACACACACGACTGTACAGCAAAATACAGCTCCAACGTCATTGTCAAATTTGCCGATGACACAATGGTGATAGGCCTGATCACCGACAACGATGAGACGGGCTACAGAGAGGAGGTGAGTACCCTGACTAAATGGTGCCAGGAGAACCACCTCTCACTCAACATCGACAAGACCAAGGAGCTGGTGGTGGATTTCAGGAGACAGAGCACAGAACACACACCCATCTCCATCGACAAGACCCCTGTGGAGCGGATGAGCAGCTTTAAGTTCCTTGGCGTTCACATCACTGAGGATCTCACATGGTCCGCTCACACAGATGCAGTGCTGAAGAAGGCACATCAGCGGCTCTTCTTCCTGTGAAGGCTGAGGAAGTTTGGAATGAGCCCCAGCATCCTCAGATCCTTCTACTCCTGCACTGAGGAGAGCATCCTGACCGGCTCCATCACCGCCTGGTTTGGAAACAGCACTGCTGGCAACCGCAAAGCTCTGCAAAGGGTCGTGCGAACTGCCACCACATTGTTGGAGGTGAGCTTCCCTCCCTCCAGGACATCTACACCAGGCGGTGTACAAGGAAAGCCCGGAGGATTATCAAAGACTCCAGCCACCCGTCCCACAGTCTGCTCTCTCTGCTACCCTCAGGGAGACGTCTCCGCAGCATCCGATCCCGCACTAACCGACTGAGGGATAGCTTTTTCCCTCAGGCTATCAGGCTAATGAACAGTCAGAACTAATTCTCACCCTACATCACACTCCCACTCACACAACATGCCATGCACTGCACTTTAACACAGTTCTACCGGACTACATGCACACACTGCACTAACACATCTGTTATCACTGGACACCATACAAAGCACATCCACGACATTGCATATATATAATCTGTTGCACCTTTGCACAACTATTTGTTGCACAACTAATCTGTTGTAAATGTATAATCTGTTGCACCTTCACATATTACTATGCATAGATGTGTACTTCTCGTTTGGCTTTCAACGGAGGCAGTCGCTTCTTTTCACTCTCCCGTCCTCCCCTTTTTTCCTCCCTGCTTGCTTCTTCTGTCTCCTCATATCTATTGAAGAGACTCTCTCTGCTCTCCAAACTGGAAAATTATGGATTTGATCAACTGGTCTCTCAGCGCAATTGATACCATCTTCTCAACGAGAAGTCTGGGAATTGTCCCAGGGACGTTCGCTCGGATATACGAGGGATGCATGGGAGAGGTGGAAATCGATGTCTGGCGGCTCTTTCTGTGGGACGCTGAGGATATCTACCTTTTCGGCACCATGATAACAGGTATTCTGCTGATTGGATTAGGCTTTGCCCTGGGTTATCGGAAAATTCGGAAGACGGGAACAGCTGTCCAAAGCCTCACAAGGCTGCCCGTTGGATTGAAGCCGTGGGAAGAGCGGTCAGCATTGAGACTGAGACTATAAACCGAATATGGATGACATCATGTTGAAACACGGCTTTGCAAGTGAAAATTGATGATTTCAGAGACCAGAATGGACAGAGAGAATAAAGCTGTGAAGTTAATGCAGCTGTTCGCCCCAAAAGACACAACAAAATTTAATCTTATCTTTCTGGCTCCCCGCACTGGCTGGCTTGGCCAAGGTCATGCTGGATAAACTACCCTGAGAGAGCGATGCAGAGACTCTCTTGCTCCTTCCCCATTACAGACATTACTCTCCCCGATCATCTGCCTGAACGCTTTTACCGCCACCTGTTGAGCACCTGACCGCGCCGTAATAAATGGCACGACCGGACTTGCTTGCCAGAGCTGGATATGTTCCCCTGTTGCAAGTCATGTGTTTATATATGTACTTTTGTGCTGAGGTGTTTTTTTCTGTTCTCACACTGTACTCCCAAATGGAGCATAGTCTGGGGTAAAATTTTTTTTTTTCCTCCTCTCTTTCCTCATGTAAATGCTGTATTTTTCTTACATACCCTGTCTTCCTGTTCTGTCTACCCCGTTGTCATATGTATGTTGTGTATGTATGGACAGGTGGATGGCTAATTTTGCTGGTACTTGTTACTAGTGACAATAAAGGGCTACTACTACTACTACTACTACTACATAATGTAGACGTGTACATACGGTGTATAATGTGTATTGGTAACTAAGTATGTGTTTATAGTACACTGTGTGTACTGAGTATATGTATGTGTATTTTGCACATTGTCTTTTGTACAGTCTGTAAATATGTACTGTCCATATGTACATTTTTTTGGAGCACGCTCTTAAGAATTTCACTCACCAAGGCACTTGTGCTGTGGTGATGTGACAATAAAAGTGATTTGATTTGATTTGAACTGTAGCTCCCCAGTGCCATCAGCAATCATGACACTCTGTGATAAAGTGAGGTATGTAACTTTCAATCCAAAGAACCAAACAATGGGTTTTGTGTTCAAGATCATTTTATTCACTGTTTCGTCTCACATGTGTAGAATGGAAGGTGCACATTCCATTGCAACTCATGTTTGTCGGTCTTAGCCTTTTGTGCCTGTAAATAAGAAAAAGGTGAATGTAAATTATGTCAATAGTTTTATGTCAAATAGATTTGTTTGTTAATGGTGAATCTCTTGTCTTACCTTCTTCCTGGAACTTCCTAATAGGAGGGGCTCGCGAACAGGAAGCCTGACTTATACCTTCCCAAAGAAGGAGGAGTTCAAGTATTGAGAATGTTGAATATTATTACATTGAATGCATGTCTTTTAAGATTCCCGTTGGTTTTCATGATGAAAATGGAGCTTGATAAAGAAGATGCTAATATTCATGTTTGAATGTTGAGGTTAAACACGATCTCCTAAATAAACTAGGTAGATTATATCAGAGATAGCCTTGCCATTGGTACGTTTGAATTTGAGGGGAGGAGACTCAACTATGAAGAGTCTAATTGTTTGGACCAAAAGGGGGGAGAGAGAGAACAAAGGGTGACTGTTGGGCCAGTAGCCAACGTGTTTGATGTTCTCATATGTTTTCACATTATACTTTGTTTTCCTGTAATTGAGTTTTGGTGATGGAACCCTGTTGCACTGTTTGGAGCATGCCCCGACAAGATAATTAAATCCCCTTTAAGAAACTTCAGAGTTGTAACTTTTTTTTGCTGCCTGCCTAGCCACAGCTAAGACCATCCTTACTACACACTCCCACCACCATGCTTGACTGTAGGCAAGACACGCCTGTCTTTGTACTCCTCACCTGGTTGCCGCCACACACGCTTGATACCATCTGCACCAAATAATTTTATCTTGGTCTCAGCAGACCACAGGACATGGCTCCAGTAATACATGTCCTTAGTCTGCTTGTCTTCAGCAAACTGTTTGCGGGTTTTTTTATGCATCATCTTTAGAAGAGGTATCCTTCTGGGATGACAGCCATGCAGTCCAATTTGATGCAGTGTGCGGCGTATGGTCTGAGCACTGACAGGCTGACCCCCCCACCCCTTCAACCTCTGCAGCAATGCTGGCAGCACTCATACGTCTATTTCCCAAACACAACCTCTGGATATGACGCTGAGCACGTGCACTCAACTTCTTTGGTCCACCATGGCGAGACCTTTTCTCAGTGGAACCTGTCCTGTTACACCGCTGTATTGTCTTAGCCACAATGCTGCAGCTCAGTTTCAGGATATTGGCAAAATTCTTATAGCCTACACCATCTTTATGTAGAGCAACAATTATCTTTTGTATACAAATGTATACAACATTTTTTATATTTAAACTAGTTTTTAAACTAAGCATTTTTAGAAGCAAAAATAAAACATTTCATAGTCGGAAAAAGACAGATGCGGCTCATTTAGGTGACTTGGTTTGCTTTGCATTACATACAATGGGTTTATTGATTAAATTAAACAAACCTATATTTGACCAAAAAAGGCTATAATCTTACCTTTCAGAAGCGCGTGTCTGCCTTTAAAACTCATCGGACATCTCCAGCAGCGAAAGTCATTCATGTCTGGATAGTTTTAATCGTTATGATGACATTTATGCATGTACATTATGATGTTTTGCATGTAGAGTAGTCAATTGACGGCGCTCATTTGGGGGGCGGCGTGGGAGCGGCATGACTATAAAGCAAAGTTAATTTAGATTTAGAGTAACTAAGATGTGATAACTTGTTGATATGAGTATAATAATTCCAAACGAATGCCCAAAATATAAATACAAAATCTCTGTCCTTTTTGCCGCCCTGACTGTGCTGTCGCTCTAGACGACTGAGTTTGTTTATATGCACGTGCCGGCCCTGTGTAGGCTATTGATCCATGCATTATGTCTTGTGAGAGCAGTTCACATGTCGCGTCTTTTGCGTGTTCAGGTTCTTTATTTCAAATGTGGATGTGCAGCAAGGGTGGTGATTATAGAGGATGTTTCATATATGCACACTATAGGTCAGTACAAACGTCTTTCACTGGCGCGTGAGGAGGGGGATCCAACAAAATGAGGTGCCAGATCGGATTTCAGAGGTGCCGGATCCAGATCCGGCTTGTTCCATCACAAATTAAGCCCTGGGTTGTAGTCAGCGATTTAGACATTAATTGCTATATGTTGAGTTATTTTGAGGGGACAGCAAATTTAAACTGTTATACAAGCTGTAGACTCACTAATTTACATTGTAGCAAAGTGTCATTTCTTCAGAGTTGTCACATAAAAATATATAATAAAATATTTACAAAAATATGAGGGGTGTACTCACTTCTGTGAGATACTGTATATATATATATATATATTAGTGGTGGGCCGTTATCGGCGTTAACGTGCTGCGTTACATTTACATATTTAGCAGACGCTTTTATCCAAAGCGACTAACATTGCATTCAAGTTACAGTTTCTACATTTTTTTTTTATCAGATCTTGCTTTCCCTGGGAATCGAACCCATGATCTTGGCGTTGCTAATGCCATGCTCTACCAGTTGAGCTACAGGAAAGCGTTAACGTGAGACTCTTATCGGCGATAAAAAAAATATTGCCGTTAATCTATTCTCAAAGTTGGGTTGGGAGCTGGGTCTATACTACGCAAACTATGATGACTTTCACCCTGATATTTTAGCGTGGATGTATACCTAGCCGAATTGCACTGTAGGGGGCGAGAACGAGTCTTCGAACTAGAGGCTCGCAGTCCGTGATGGACAGATTGTTAACGGCTGGTCTGTGTGGTAATACAATCGGGCAGGACATCCAAACGCTCACCTATCATTCATCAACCTCAAATATGGCTTTTCATCTGAAAGATGTATGTAGTAGCAACTTTACATGGCCGCTCAATATGATGTTAACCTAGAGAAATGTGCGCTATTGAAGTGTTTGTGGAAGCGCTTTGCTGCAGGACAGGCTCCGTGCGTTCACTTGCTCTTAAAATCTCCGTATTTTTGGTCATACAGATAAAAGTAGCCTAATACATCTTTCGAATCTGTAAAGACTCTACGTTTATTTGTGTGCACTCAGAATAACAACGAAACGTTGCGCTTTTAAGCAAACAGGATGCGCTTTAGGTCTCATGTGAACTTGAACGAGAAACTTAGAAACTCGAATATATCTAAAAATACAGTACATAGAAAAATATATCTATAGAGAGTGAAATGTCAAAAAAAAAAAAAATAGAAGACGTATGTGTTAGCATGGATGATTTACATGAAATTTAATCTGTGCAACAGATTTATCGGCAAAAAAAAAAAAACAACAACACGGGAGGGAATGGGAGTCATTCTTCCGGGAGTGGAATGGGATTTTCCTCCAGTTTTTTCGTGGGATTGGGACGGAAGAGATTAAAGTTTGTGATGCATTTTGGAAACAGGAGATGAGCCCTGGTCTCAATGCGACACCTGGCTTGAGAAACCCGTTCTCAAAGACTTACTTTTAGTCATTATTTGGGTAGCACACATATTCTGAATGCCTTTGGCAGAATTCAAATGAGCCATTTTAATCTAGATTAATCTAGATTAATTCCAAAATTAATCTAGATTAATCTAGATTAAAAAAATAATCTATGCCCACCTCTAATATATATATATATATATATACAGTGATCAGCGTAAATGAGTACACCCCCTTTGAAAAGTAATATTTTAAACAATATCTCAATGAACACAAAAAACATTTTCTAAAATGTTGACAAGACTAAGTTTTATATAACATCTGTTTAACTTATAACATGAAAGTAAGGTTATTAATATAACTTAGAGAACAACATTTTCAGTTTTACTCAAATTAGGGTGATGAAAAAATGAGTACACCCCACTGAAAGTCTCTGGAGCAAAGCTAAATTTTAGACTACAAATGTCTAATTTAACAAGAATTCAACCACAGATGAGACTAATTATTCATTACACAGGTGACAGTTGACTATAAAAGGGTGTTACTTAAAGAAAACCTCTTCCCATTTCATGCTGTCAGCAATGACACATGGAAGAGAAATGTCACAAGACCTGAGAAAGAAAATCATTTCTTTACACAAGAAAGGTGAAGGCTACAAGAAGATCAGCAAAGCTTTACTTATCAGTCAGAATACTGTAGCAAAAGTGGTACAAACATTTAAAAAGATGGAACTGCAACCATCTCACAGAGACGTTCCAGGTCGTCCACGGAAGTTAACACCTCGTCAGGAGCGTCTTCTGATGAGAAGGGTTGAAGAAAATCGACATGCAAGTTCACTGCAGTTATCTAAAGAAGTAGAAAGCCAAACTGGGGTGACTATTTCCCGTGACACAATACATGTACAATACGGCATACACTGCAGAGGAATGGCATGCATGGGTGCCGTCCACGAAAGAAGCCTCTCCTAAAGCCCAGGCACAAAAAAGCCCGCCTAGAGTTTGCCAGGGCCCATGCTGACAAAGATGAAGACTACTGGGACTCTATACTCTGGAGTGATGAGACCAAGATAAATATTTTTGGAACTGATGGCTTCAAAACTGTATCAAAGGTGAGGAATACAAAGAAAAATGCATGGTGCCTACAGTGAAACATGGTGGTGGCAGTGTCCTTATGTGGGGCTGCATGAGTGCTGCTGGTGTCGGGAGCTGCATTTCATTGATGGCATCATGAATTCACAAATGTACTGCTCTATACTGAAAGAGAAGATGCTACCATCACTCCGTGCCCTAGGTCGCGTGTGCACTTTTCCAACATGACAATGATCCTAAACACACATCTAAGGCCACTGTTGGATTTCTGAAGAAGAACAGGGTGAAAGTGATTCAGTGGCCAAGTATGTCTCCTGATCTGAACCCAATCGAACACCTATGGGGAATTCTGAAGAGACAAGTTGAGCATCACTCTCCATCCAGCATCCAATCTCTAAAAGAGGTCATTCTTGAAGAATGGAAAAAGATAGATCTGGCAAAATGTCGCCAACTTGTTCATTCCATGCCTAGAAGACTTGGTGCTGTCATTAAAAATCATGGAGGCCATACAAAGTACTAGATTTAGTAGTTTTTGTTGTGGGGTGTACTCACTTTTGCATCACCCTGATTTGAGTAAAACTGAAAAATGTGTAATCTAAGTTATATTATTAACCTTACTTTCATTTTATAAGTTAAACAGATGTTATATTAAACTTAGTCTTGTCAACATTTTGGAAGTGTTTTTTGTGTTCATTGAGATATTGTTTAAAATTTTACTTTTCAAAGGGGGTGTACTCATTTACGCCGAGCACTGTATATATATATATATATATATACACACACACTATATTGCCATAAGTATTGGGTCACCCCCTTTTAATTAACAGGTTTTACTATTTTAGCAATTTCCAAGAGTACACATCTTAATGTTTAAGCATATAATGATATTCTAGGGAATTGTGTGCTTCTAATTGTATAGCAACAGTTTGGACAGGACCCTTTTTTATTCTAACATGGCAGTACCTCTGTGTATAAGACAAAGATCAAAGATAAATGATGATTCAGTCAGTGTGGAAGAACTTGACTGGTCTGCAGAAAGCCAAGTCCTAATCCCAGCTGAACACCTCTGAGGTGACTTAAAAATGCAAACATTGAGCCAAAAATGTATCACCAAACACCAATTGCCTAATCTCTAACCAGCCTACCCATTATCCTCTGACATCTGAAATCAACAAGGCATTTACATCCACACAATTGCCGCTCACTGGATATTTTCTCTTTTTCAGATCATTCTCTGTAAACCCTAGAGATGGTTGTGCATGAAAACCCCAATATATCAGCATTTTTGAAATACTCAGACCAGCCCGTCTGGCACCAACTACCATTCCACGTTTAATTTAAATTTAAATCTTAAATCCCCTTTCTTCCCCATTCTGATGAACCTCAGCAAGTTGTCTTCATCACATTTAGATGCATAAATGCATTGGGTTGATTCCATATATATATAAGCTTTTTTTAAATAGTTAATTATATTAATCCGATAAAAAAATAAATATTGCAGATGGTAGTGCATTTGTAGCTATCCATTATTTTTCTCTTTATAAATATATTCAGACCAGCCCTTTATAAAAATACTCAGACCAGCCCGTCTGGCACCAACTACCATTCCACGTTTAATTTAAATTTAAATCTTAAATCCCCTTTCTTCCCCATTCTGATGAACCTCAGCAAGTTGTCTTCATCACATTTAGATGCATAAATGCATTGGGTTGATTCCATATATATATAAGCTTTTTTTAAATAGTTATTCATATTAATCCGATAAAAAAATAAATATTGCAGATGGTAGTGCATTTGTAGCTATCCATTATTTATCTCTTTATAAATATATTCAGCTTTTGTGCTTTAATGCTCACAAATTGAATTAGTGTCCACAAATAACATCAGTTTTAGAATCCCATACATGTGGTTCGGTGATAAGTAGCTTATCATTAGGCAACTAAGTAACAATGTTGTACTCTAAATAAATTAAAACAAATGACTTTAGGCTTCATGCAAACTTCAAACTTGTTGCCCTTTTTACAGTTAAACTCCACACACTCTTAAAATAGTTAAAAGAAACATCCCCAAAGATTAATGTACTATTCTAATATGAAAGAATGTTCCAAATTAATTTGTTTTCCAATTTTTTGAATGACAAATTTCATTGTATTTATTTTAGGATTAAAGAAATGTCTGTCAACTTGACAGAAAATGCACTTATGAACAATCACCAATAAATGTCTATTCGGCTGAACATGATTCAATTATGGCCAGTGGTTCCACATGATTGAATCATGCTATTTGGATATGTTTAATTCTAGATGGGATTACTCAGTGTGTTTTAGTCAATCTTACATTAAGTATTTGAGTAGAGATAAGATGTTTCCATCATGGAGTACCACTGTCCATGGAAATCCAGCCCAAGTGTTACATAAAGCATTTTACATGAGATAATATACATTAGACAATAAGTCTCCTTATTTTCTCATCTTGCTAAAAATGCATAAAATTAAATTTACTCTCCCCATATTCAGTCATGTGCAAAGCATGATGGGAAGTGTAAAACTTATTTTGAGCTACCTACTTGACTGAAACTTAAATATCAAATTAAGCCAAAAGTTTCAAGTAAGTTTAACATTATGTAATCAGAGTGAAAAACCTGAAAATGAAATTGAATGTAGCAGACCTGTCTTCAAGTGTGTTCACCTCTTTAACAAACAACTTTAACATAATCAGATAATTGTCATGCCTATTTCACTATTAGTTCAGTAAAGTGCATGTCAATGTGACATAAAACAAGAAACTTTAAGTCTTTAAATAAATCAAATTAAATCAGTATTCAAGTTTGTGACTGGCTTTTTGCCTGTTCTCTAGCCATGTGCTAGTGTACAGCAGTGCTAACATTTAATTGACTTGACTGTCAAGAGTCAATACTAACATTTGACTTTCTGCCTGATAAGTCTAATAATGATCAAAATGTAATATATTATCATTTTAGTTAGATGCAGTAGAATATCTTGCTTATTTTGAGGTACTATTCTGCTGTCTAGGAGAACCCTCCTGTGCTTTATTTCTCTGAAATGCTTATAGGCTGTGTGTGTATGAGCGGTGAAGTGTGAACAAATAGCCAATCAGACATTTACAAATACAATAAAATGAGTGTCTTTGGATCTGAACAACAGAATTCTTGTTATATGTAAATTCAATATGTTTTACAAGTTGAATGAGCACACTTACCCGCCACTGCACAAAAAGTACCTGCGTTTGGCTGTTGGCGGGTGTTGATTTCATCCCCTGCTTGCAGTCCTCTAAAGGCTAGCATCTGAAAGTATTTCTCATTCCCTACACATCAACCTGTGCTGTCTTCACATCCCAGTACGATCCTTCCTGCTTATACATTCCTCTCTTCATGTCTGAAGCACTAAATTACTCAAACTGGATCATATTACTTAATGAGAAATGAAAACAGCTCTGTACCTAGAGGGTGGAAGCCAAAGTACTGACTCTGTCTGCACCTCCACAAGCTTGAATTACCAATGAATGTCTGTCCGCTAGTCTCAACATTATGTAATACCACAATTTCTTCTAACATGACTTAAGCACCTACCAGCAGTTCTTGTAATGTATACTTGAATATTGAATTTTCACACCAACCATAATAGCAGAAACAGGTAATAAAATACTTGTGTTTTGTGGGCGGAAAACCATATGTTGTTATATCCAATGTTTATCAGTGGCTTTGTTTATGGAAAGAACAATTTGCGTTTTAGTGTCATTTATAACACCAAAGTTCCTCTAATACTGCCCTGTAGAGATTTACACACACATACACACACACACACACATACAAATGCAAAGTCTAGATCAGATCTGGGACAACAATAAAATATACATACATACATAAAGTTACAGGTTTGTCAGTGGTGATTCAGCTTTAAAGTTATATAACTGTACTGTTGCACTACAAACTAGGATTGTGCTGTTTATGAGAATGGAGTAACAAGGAGACAGTTTGATTGCATGATTTATGCAGTAGTTCATATTGAATAATTTGCTTTATTACAAAGTTGAAGATGAACGCTGGACATCAACAATAAATAGTCGTGTTTCATTCCTGAATGATTCAGTATTTCAAACAAATCAGTCAAGTAAATGATTCAATGGTTCCATACACACCACTAAATTCAGTTGTCAGTTCACCTTTAAGTGTATAATCATGTTCATTACACACATAGTTCAGTCATTAATGAGTTACAACTGCATTCTACAACCAAATTAACTTTTAAAAAATTCAGGCAGTGACAGCAGCATATAGAAAAATGATGCACTATGAATAACTAGTTCTTAGTGACATACTTAAACATACTTTAGCAAATCACAGGGAATTACATATGTCTGGTCTAGTGTTGCCAGATCTTGCTTGAAAAAATAATAATAAAATGAACCAGCCTATAATAAACTTAAATCCAAATACATGCTTTATAAGCCAAAATAAAACAAACTAAATAAGGATCACATATAATAAGTCACATATAAACACAATCAGTCTTTGGTCACTGTAACATTACTTAAATATTTGTATTTTTTTTAATTGCAGATGCTAAACATGCAAGATACCAGAACGTTGCCGTGGTTACCACAAAGTCAGTCATCACAATTTTGAGCATAAATGTGGCCTATGGACTCTTAAGGAGACTGACAAAGTGAATGTAATTTGCATATTAAAATTAAATCAACATTAAATCATAGCTAACTATTAAATTATTATAAGTTAGTTTAGTAATCATATCCCATGACCCAGACATACATTTCATACCTATTAAACATTAGATGAAATCATATATGCAGTTAACTGGTGTGCTTTCTTTGTTCACAAAGTTTTTGACAGCTTAATGCGGTGAATTAATGTAGTGGTCAATATTTTTTTCCTTACGACAAAGCTACACATAAAGATGAATAATTTCTGAACCCACTTATGTGAACAGTGTGAGTGGAATCTCTGAGGCACGTGACTACAGTGATTCTGATGTTTGGACTCTTGATGTCTTGGTGTTCCCAGTTATTTTGAACTATGACTGAATCTTTTAAAACTTCTTAAGAGCCCTGCTGTGCTAATAGTGACTGATGGCCCCTCCTGAGCACATGACTCAAGTCCATCATGAATATGCATGAGCTTAGGCCAGGCACTGCCTCAAGAGTGGAGTTGTAGGAGGTGAAAAACAGAGGGATGGAGTGATTGATGACCAAGTTTCAGGACATAACGTCAGTTGTGCTACTGAGCCAGAACGCCCTCCCCCCACTAAACTAAAGGTCATGATTTGAAGCTTGGGAACTATAACACAGCCCTCTGACTCAATAAAACTGCTGCATAAAGCGTTCTCCCTCCTCTGTCTCTCTCTCACTGTCTCTCTGTCTCTCTCTCTCCATCTCTCTCTCTTCTAGTAGGAAATGGTAGTTTTCGCTCAGCCAAGTTACTTTGAGGCAGAGCAATGTAAAGTAAGCACATATACATATGGAAGAGTTTGTCTGCATGTCCTTAAAAAGATTGGTGTTATATAAAAATTATATTTACAACAGAAACCAGATAGATTTTTTCCCCCACAATTGATTTTTTTCACCTTTTCCAGTTAATTTGTATTCCTTAGGAAGATCTGCTAGATTTTTCCATCTGTCATTTTAGCATTTATAGATAACTAAAAACATTGATTACCCCCAATTCATAAATCTAAAGCCCTCTAGCAGTTGATTAACTATAATTCCTTTTCATTAGAATATCTAGAAGGAAATACAAGTGCTTGCAAGAAAAAAATAGGGCTTATTCTCTGTGTAAATCAAATGCTGCTTCAGAGTTCCTTTGTCCTTCAGCATCTTAATTGCATGAGTTAGGGTTCAAAACAAACGTAAATCCTAGTGTTCGAGGAATATCAATAAAGAACTGTCTTGCAAACAGTTTAATATTTAATGTATATTTAAATACATTAAAAAACGAAATCAAATTCCACATAAAAAAATGTAATAACATTCCACATTATAGCCATCACCCAAAACTACTGTAAATGTACTGAAGGAACAGAGAGAGTAGCAGGAGGTAGTGTCGCTCAGTGTGTCATGAGCTGTGCTTAGCAGGTGAATTCCATCTGCATTCCCTCCTCATACGCTCTGCACAGCAGTAATCGATTTACTGTTAATATCTCAGCAACTCTTTCCAATATGAAATGCATTGACATTCTTTATGCAGAGCCATTCTGGGCCACCAGCTGAGCCGTGCCTAACATATTTTCCAAATACATGGACATCAAGAAAAATATTTGTTGAGGACATCTATCTATCTATCTATCTATCTATCTATCTATCTATCTATCTATCTATCTATCTATCTATCTATCTATCTATCTATCTATCTATCTATCTATCTATCTATCTATCTATCTATCTGCTCTGTTGTTGGTGAAGTTTTGGAGCTTGGAGTAAACTTTGAAACGAGATGTCCGGTGAGTGGTGTTAAATGCTTACTCTGTTGCATTTGTAATGCACTACCCACCCACTATACCAGCCCTAAAACTGTCTGATAGCAAAACAAATGCAAACATAAGATAAAACGCATTTACTGAAGCAACCGTGCCATTTTAGCGTGCTTATTTGCTTCTTTTATCATAACTCGTGTTTCACAGGACTTGAATTCAAGTACAAAGCTGTACCAGGTGAGCTGCCAATATTATTATCTCCAAAAATTTGATACGAAAGTGACATTGTATTATTTTTAGGGCTGGTGAACGATTAAAATGTTTAATCTAATTAATTACATGATGTGGCAATTAATTAATCTAATCAATCGCAAACTAATCACACATCAAATTTGGCTGAGGAATTATATAATTTAAAGTCATTGTTGTGTAAAGCATTAACCTAGGTCAAATAACCATCTCACTCTCCAGAGGGGAAAGGTTGTGAGGAATAATTAATGTCTGTTGTTTTGTTGAATTCTCTGTGTGTGTCTTCAGGTGGACATGTGTTACACTGGTGAACTATACCTTTAATAATTAATTGTATTATTATTACTATGGAGATATGAAATTATTTCTTTAATGAAATGATACTCTAAATAATAAACTAAAACTGCCAGTAGGTGGTGGTAAATGTCTTAATGATTAAGTAATTTATTCATTCATTTAATTCGTGGCTGATTCATTCAGGAGTGAATTAAATGGTTCTTTATGAATGGTCCATTGAATCATTAGGCTTGTTTGACTTCAAGAGGATCATTACCATCAAACTGATCGGTGTGTGATATCAAAGTTCTGCAAGAGCTATAGGGAGCAGATGGCTCCTTGTGCTTTTGAATCACGGTATTTTGATGTCATACACCGTCGCTTCAAATCCAACACCAGTGGCCAGTGGTTCAAAGCACCAAACGGTTCATCCAATTCGTTCAAAAGGTGCATAAAGAAATGAAATGCCACTTTTTGTTGCTCTGAGACGAACAGTTCTGCTTTGTCTTTATATTTCCATTGGTTAACACCAATACTTCCACTCACTATTAAGAATCTACATCCCCTCCAGAAGTCTGAGATCTGCTAGTGAGCGACGCCTCGTGGTACCATCACAGAGAGGCTCAAAATCACTCTCCAGAACATTCTCGTTCACCGTTCCTGGCTGGTGGAATGATCTTCCCACCCCTATCCGGAATGCTGGATCCCTGTCAACCTTCAAGCAACAGCTGAAAACTCATCTCTTTCAACACTACTTGATTCCATCATATTAAAAAAAACACTTCTTTCCCTTTTTCTATATCTTCATCTTTCTCTTTATCTTTCTCTCCTTCTCTTGCTAGCTTGTACTTATTTGAACAATGCCTGAGACTTGGTGTTATGGGCACTTCCTCTGTCTGTTTGCCTCTTCAAGATTAATTGCTTTATGTATTCCCCAATTGTAAGTCGCTTTGGATAAAAGCATCTGCAAAATGACTAAATGTAAATGTAACATTGAGCAAAACAGACAACTTAGACAACTGTGTCTAAAATATAAATTTTAAATTCGTACTGTTGTATAAGATCAGTATCACATTTGCACTCTTGTGATATTGCAATTAGCCTATTCCTCGTGTGATAATACTTAACTATGTAAATATGAGACGGAAATTCATTTTTGCCACATATCTTGAATTTTAGGGACATTTTCGGTACGTTCCAAATGGGATATATCGCCCTACGAAGGGCACTTCGGAATAAAACAATCATGGCTTCCATATTGATGTGTCGTTCCAAACCGAAGTGCTCAAAATTAGCCACTTTAAAGGGCTCTTTGGAACGAAGGATTTTTTTTTTTTTTTGGATGATTAGAGCTTACAGCTAATGAAAGTGAAAATCAGTATCTCAAAATATTAGAATATTTACATTTGAGTTTCAATAAATGACCATCCATACAGTATAAATTCTGGGTATCTATTGTTCTTTGAAACCACAATAATGGGGAACAATGCTGACTTGGCAGTGGTCGAGAACACGATCATAGAGTCAAGAGGGTCATTACTGAAAGGGGTGGCTGTTCAAGGAGTGCTGTATCAAAGCATATTAAATGCAAAGTTGACTGGAAGGAAGAAATTGGGTAGGGAAATGTGCACAAGCAACAGGGATGACCGCAAGCTTGAGAACACTGTCAAGCAAAGCCGATTCAAACACTTGGGAGAGCTTCACAAAGAGTGAACTGAAGCTGGAGTCAGTGCATCAAGAGTCACCACGCTCAGACATCTTCACTTCTGAAACAGAAACATCGTCAGAAGCATCTTACCTGGGCTAAAGAGAAAAATAACTGGACTGTTGCTCAGTGGTCCAAAGTCCTCTTTTCAGATGAAAGCAAATTTAGTATTTCATTTGGAAATCAAGGTCCCAGAGTCTGGAGGAAGAGTGGAGAGGTACAGAATCCATGTTGCTTGAAGTCCAGTGTGAAGTTTCCACAGTCAGTGATGATTTGGGCTGCCATGTCATCTGCTGGTGTTGGTCCACTGTGTTTTCTGAAGTCCAAAGTCAACACAGCCATCTACTAGGAAATTTTAGAGCACTTCATGCTTCCTTCTGCTGACAATAAGTATTTATTTAAGGACAATTAAGGAATAATACTGTGACAATAAGGATTTATCAGGATCAGCTAAACGCTGGATTTTCAAAAGCATGTTAAGTATTTAAAGGCCTGCACATTTCTGTTTGAAAAAGGTTTTGATTTAATTGATCTTATGTAATATTCAAATTTTTGAGTGATATATTTGGATCGGATATTGCATTATCTGACTATAGATAGAAGGAACTGGAAGATTAAAAAGAGGAAAATTATCGGAGGAACAAAACATTAAAAAGTGATATATGGGTTTCACTTTCTGAAATGAAGTAGCATTTTTTTCTTTTTGATAGGTGAATAACGTTGATTTTGCATTGTTTCACACAACTTATCTGTGTTTGCTTTTGTTTAAATATGCTTGTGAGCCATCTTTGCTTGTTTCGCAATCGTCGTTATGCCAGGGTTGTGTACGTACGTGTGGGGCGGAGATTTCAAAATAAGGGTGAGGTCCTATTGGGCTATGGGCGTGTTTGTTTAGGGACTTTCAAATATTAACATAGTTTGGCAAAAATCGCTTAGTGCACCTTAGTTCGCACACCAGTTTTAAAAACTGGTTTGTTATTGTTGGAACAGTTCCACGCCCTAGACATGATGCAACATGCGTGGTTTACCTGTCAGTCATGTTGGCTCTTGGGTGGGCCATGGCCATTTAAAGCGGCCACGGTTCCCAGACTAGTCTGTCTGAAGGTCTGGCCTCACAAAACTATATCTATCCCTCTGTGAACCTATATTTTTCTGAAGTGTTACATAGTGAAAATGGTGACACAATGTAGATACTTGATACAATGGGTTATGATGCCTTCAATGCATTTCAGGCATGACTTTCTAAAATCAACATCTTTTTTCTGTGAATAATCAGGTCTCTTCTGTCTGTTGTTATACTCAAAACAGTATGTTTAAAAGAGAGAATAATTTTTTCCAACAGCCCAAAGACACATTTACTGAAAACTATAAACCTAAAAATATGCCATGCAAACCTCAGACCTCTTTCCAAAATATGTGTTTGTTTCAGGGTTAGACAGGCATCATAAGAAATTGTGCCGAAAACAAACAAATTGCTCTTTGAAATTAAATGGCTCTTTGGTGTCCAGAGGGGGTATTGGTTTTACTGTAAAGGCGATGGACCAAAAGCATGGCTGTGATTTTTCCTATGCATATCAATATGTGTAATGCTTAAAGAAAGCACTTAATCTCCTAACACCTGTCGTAAATTATTTAGGTATGCACACAGTATGTCAAAGAGAAAAGCTCTTTAAATAGATAATTCAATTCCTATGCTGATGCTACGTGTCTCCCTCGTGGCCTGTTCCTCTGTTGTGTTTAAATGTCTAACAGCCGCAGGCGTCTTAATCTCATTGAGTCTGATGACCTCCTCAGCCTTGATGGAGAGAAGATATGGATTGTTTTTCTCTCCAATCTTTTCATTCCCACTGAGTGTTTATATTCAAGTTGAACCTCAGCAAACTCTGTGACCTGAGCTGTGCAGCCCTAGATGTCAATTAAGAAAATGGACCCATGAGTCATCGTGCACCTGCATTGACACAGATAATGAAGGTAAGGTACTTAATGAACTGTATTGTACCATGAGTCTATTGTTACAAATAATTGGATGATGTCTATTTTTGGAAGCTTTTAGCATGTCATATGTTAGATGAAAGAAATTTGTTTTTTGCACATGCCATTCCTGTGTTCACTCCACATGATTAACGCACTTTTTTCCATCTTTTTATATATAATTTATAAGACATGCTGGGTAATAATGGTTCCTTGTTTGGATGCACCACAAATACCCAAGACAGATAAAGTGGTGAAAACTGTAAACCCTCAAGGAGACTGTCAAGAAGAAGAACCATTTATTTGCCACATACACAATTATACAGAGTATAACCAGCAGTGAAATGTGCGCTCTGCATTTAACCCATCCAAGTGCATACATACCTGGAGCAGTGGGCAGCCGGCGCTATGGCGCCCGGGGAGCAATTGGAGGTTTGGTGCCTTGCTCAAGGGTCTCAACTCAGTCGTGGTCAATTCCTGCCGGAGGCGAGATTCAAACCCACAACCTCAGGTTACAAGTCAGACACTCTATCCATTAGGCCACGACTCAAGATATTATATTTTGCTTAAAAACATTTTTTTTTTGCTGGTAAAATGTTGACAACCCATAGTTTAAGATCTGCAGTGCAAGTATACTTAATGGTGGTATTTATTGAACTAAATTATGGTAATGAAAAATAACTGTCTAGACAGGATGTTTTATATATTTATTTGTGCACTTATTGGAAGAAATTCATTGATGAGGAAACCGAGAAGGTACTTAATATGTCAGCCCCAAAGCTATAAATACTGCAAAAACAAATCAATAATGCTAAACATTTGTATATTATTAATTTTTATGAGACCCACCTTTGTTGAACCTGTTGCAAAAATTAAAGTATAGTTATAGATTTAGTTGAAAGTTGATCAATTAAACATCCATTTTCTCATTAATCTGAAAGTATAGTTGGGTAGTAAATATCATGTTGGAGTCAGAAACCGAGTTATGATGTAGCCTTTGAAAACAAAGAGTAGATCATGCACCATGGCAGTAATGTCAAGAATCATAAAGTCTGCCGTTATGCCATGCCATGCCATGCATAAATGCTTCATAAAGCTGTCATATTTGGTTAATGCATGTCTCACTGTCAACTGAATACACATATATAATTTATGATTGAGGTTATGTCCATGCCACGCTTCACAGAAGGAGGGATAAGAGAAAGGGCCAGACAAGACTCAACACACTATAGACCAGAATGAGTGGGAAGTGATACAGCTATGAAATATACACAAATCTTTCAATTATCATAGTGATTTTAATGATTTTACATTGCAACATTTTACTCTTGATATTAAAATACATATCTGACTGTGATGACCAATCAGAATCAAGTATTCCACGGAGCCGCATAATAATATTATTATAGAGCCATGCATGCCTCATTTCAGGTCAATGATGAAGCCTCATTAGTCAAAGCCATTTAAGTGCTTGTCTACTTGTCTTGATATCATTTGTCCTCAATTATACGGTAGGCACTTTGAGCCAAATTCATCTGTTTATCTAAACTGTGCTGAGGCTAATCCTTTTCTGTCTCTGTGCCTTCAAAATGTGTTTTGCTAATTGATGAAAGCATGCACATTTTGCGGACAAATTGTTTTCCTTGTTTAGGAAGCACCAGAGGCGGTTTAAGCACGAGGACTCAGTCCCCTGCAGTCTCTTGATACCAGTGCATAATATGTTTTTTTGTGTGTTTTTGTCTTTGGGATTCAGTTTCCTCAAAACTGCCAGCCCAGCGATGAAAGACCAAATCAGCTCTCTTGGCTGCCATCGAAACAGAGCATCCAACATAAAGAAAGAAGGAAATAAAGAAAAGGAAAAACAATAGAGAGTGATTTACTCCCAGTGCTCATTATGAACATAGATTTGTTCACAAAAAACAGTAATTCACTTACCGTGACTTACCATATAAATGTGAGACGGGCTAAAACAAAGGCCAAAACACTTGCCTATGCAAATAAAATAAACAAATCGTTAAAAGAGATTTTTATGACAAATTGTTTTCCTTGTCTAGGAAGCACCAGAGGCGTGTTTAAGCACGAGGACTCAGTCCCCTGCAATCTCTTGATACCAGTGCATAATATGTTTTTTTTGTTGTGTGTTTTTGTCTTTGGGATTCAGTTTCCTCAAAACTGCCAGCCCAGCGATGAAAGACCAAATCAGCTCTCTTGGCTGCCATCGAAGCAGAGCATCCAACATAAAGAAAGAAGGAAATAAAGAAAAGCAAAAACAATAGAGAGTGATTTACTCCCAGTGCTCATTATGAACATAGATTTGTTCACAAAAAAACAGTAATTCACTTACCGTGACTTACCAGATAAATGTGAGACGGGCTAAAACAAAGGCCAAAACACTTGCCTATGCAAATAAAATAAACAAATCGTTAAAAAGAGATTTTCCTTTTTTTGGCAAGCACAGTCATTCTGCAAAACAAAACTACAAACATGCACTTTAAGATTCATTGGCAAAGTGGCGGAAATTGATGTTTCTTTTATCAGATCTGAATTTACGATCTCGTAACTGTTGCAGTCCACCTGAAAGCATTTCACTTTTCTAAAATTGACTGTAAAGGTTTGATGGGCTTGTTGTTTCATCAATCTTTTCTTTTTGGTGTTTATTTTGTTTTCATTTTCATCCACTTACAATGCTGCATTACTGTTATTACAGGCCTCATATTCCAAAAATAAATAAAAATGCGTTCTGTCTTGTACGGGAGGAGTGGCATGTGTAATATCTATGATGGACTCATTCTGTCATGGCCTTTAGTAGTGGACGAGAGTGGAATGATGAAGGAAAGCCGAGGGCTGTGGTCCCACGAGCTGGCATATAACTTGTGCGACTTCTTGTTACAGGGAATCCTAAATGCACACGCAGACAGTGAGCAGGAGAGAGACTGTAGGGAAATCAGTGAAGAAGAGGTTTATGAATAAGAAATGAGAGACAAGCAGGACCTCAAAATACAGTATGCAATTTGGAGATGTGAGTAGCACATATAAATGTTCTATATTGGTTAATGGGATTTTGCCAAGTAAGACACATTCCTGGGACAACATCCTATAGTTCGCCCTGAAACAACTTTCCGAGTCAGTGAGATTTTTGGTTCAAGTTAAATGAATAGTTCATAAGCAGGGCCGGCCCTGGCCAATTTGCTGTCCTAGGCAAGATTTTACCCGGTGCCCCTTGCCTCACATTAGTGAATATTAACTTACTTGAACTAACAATGAACAATACGTTTGTAACAGTATTTGTTATTTTTGTTAGTGTTAGTCATTGAAAATTAACCTTATTTTAAATAGTTTCCATTGAAACTATAATGATATAGGTGCTGCCTAAGTCACCTATATCATAGGCGCTGCCTAAGTGGTATTCTTGTACTGTTTAATCTTCAAAATACATTTTAAAAGTGTTGTATTTCCAGTAAATGGCAGCAATATTGTACTAGCCCATTCTAATGTTTTCACCATGAATTATAACCTACTGATAAACATACATCTTTTAAGGGAAATTTACATTAATTTTACTTGTTTAATAAGTCCAGTTATAGTCCTATAAAACATTACAAAATTTGCCAATTCAAATTAAAAATACAATAAATCCCCCAAAACTACACAACTGCAGTGTAAATATATGATTAAAACGTGTTGTCATGTTACACGAAAAATGACACTTATTTTACAAAATCTCGGATCTCTGGAACTCCCAGAGATTGTTATTATATTATTTTAAACTTTTAGTCTATAGGCTTTCAAGACTAGGCTAACATAGTTTGTTCACAAACTTTTACCTCATCCATAGTCCTTAAATGCATAGGCTAAAACCATCTGCTCAAATTGAACCCCTGTGACCATGTGAACCCCCAAGTTTCAAAAGGTAACGAAATATGCTTGATTTTATTCTTCTGTAATTGTAAGGTTTTGTTCTTCTATTGCAGCAGCATGCTGGATAAATTTTACAAATTAAGATATCATGATTAAAGAAAACATTCATGCATTTAACCTCCCTGTTGAATAATGCCTGAAATGTTGTATGACAAGCACTTCCTGTGACTGTTATGCCTCTTTATAATGTATAGCTTATTGTATTCCTCAATTGTAAGTCGCTTTGGATAAAAGCGTCTGCTAAATTAATAAATGTAAGGGGATAGTGGGAACTGAGAATTTTAGTTTTACAGAGGAAATGCTTTTTGTCATTTTTTCATCTCCTTGCTTACCCCTCAAATCAAGCACTGGAATCATGACCCAGACACCGAGATTATGTTTTGGATCAAATGCGGAATATATTTGCTCTTTATACCTGCAAACACATACAAATCATAGCTGGGACTAATTTATTTCACCAAACTCTGTTTATTTTAGTCAAACTTTATTCAGTACTTTGGTGATGCTCAGTGGCTGCTGCTTAGAAACATTTCCCTCTCTACTTTTGATTGACATTCCCTTATTATCTATGCCATCAACTGTGCCTTTTAAACTTAACATAGTTTGGCACCTCACTTATGCATACCATATGCAGTCCACTTTACAGGGATTTCAGGGGAAGCTGGCAGTTTTGAGAGCACTACTACGAGTAACGCTGTCTGTAAACTCATGGACAAACAATGACTGGGTCTTTCCTTTGTGATGCTTTCCCAGGTATTTGCAGCTGTCTTCAGTTGTTTTTATTTGTGGGTCTTTCTGCGCTTAATTTTGCCAGAAATGCATTTAAGATCAGGCAATTGAGATCAGGCCATTGCAGAACATGTCCCTTTTATACCTACAAAAACTCCTGGGTTCCTTCTGCAGTATGTCTTGGGTCATTGCCCATCTGTACTGTGATGTGCTATCCAATTAACTTCCAAGTCAGACAGTATATCCCTATACAGTTCAGAATTCATCCGGCTTCTTCTTCATGTTTCACATCAGCAGTAAACACCAATGAACCAATGTCACTGGAAGCCATGCACACCCATGTCATCTCACTACCTCCACTATGTTTTACAGATGATGTTGCATGCTTTAGATCATGAGCTGTTCCAAGCCTCCTCCATACTTTATTCTTCACGTTATTATGGTACAAAATCCGTCCAAAGAATGTTTTTCCAGAAGTGCTCTGGCTTTTTAAAATGGTTTCTGTCAATGTCTAATCTGGCCTTTCTACTCTTGAGGCTTATGAATGATTTGCAGCTTGTGGTTAACCTTCTAAATTTGCTCTTGTGAAGTCTTCTCTTGACTGGAGACTTCGACAATGTCACGCATATTTCATGGAGAGTTTTCTTTACTTGGCTGAATGTTGTGAAGGGGTTTGTCTTTACTATAGATAGGATCCTGCAATGATCCAGCAGTGTTGTCTGGGGACATCCAGGCCTTTTTATGTTGCTGAGCTCAACAGTGTGTTATTTTTTGTTGATCAATCCTACTGTTCATGTTATCTCTCTTTTGCATTTGTTTTTTAAACCTAACGATGTCATGTTTTACTTGCATTGAGCGCTCCTTTGACCGCTTATTGTGGATTCACAGCAACAGCTTCTAACTGCAAGTAACACACTCCAGACCTTTTACCTGTTTAGTTGATGAAGAAATAATGAAGGAATAGCCCACACCTGTCCAGAGAATAGCTTTTGAGTCAACTGTCCAATTGTTTTTGGTCCATATTAAGGAGCTGTAATTCCTAAACCCGCCCTCCAATTTTGATGTGAATACCCTCAAATTAAAGCTGAGAGTGTATAACTGTAACTTGAACATGTTTTGGTAAACAACTAAAATAAAACTGGTGCTTGTGTCCACATATACACTGCAAAAAAATACGTGTCTTTGTCTTGTTTCTAGTCATAATATCTAAACATTCTTAAACCAAGATGCATTTATAGATAAGCAAAATGACATAAGATATTTAGTATTGTGCATATACATCCATCTTAATTTAAGAATGTTTAGATATTTTGACTAGAAACAAGACCAAAATACTAAGATAAGATTGTATTTACATTTTTTTGTGCAGTATTTATGGACCTAACTTTAGGTTCAGAATTAACGCGAGTAATGCATATGTATGATTAATTCTAAAGTGGTTCTAAAGTGAAGATCTAAAGTAACTCAGAAGGAACTATTAATTATTTGGATCAAGTAAAAAAGCATGATAACTCGATAGTAATGACTTTGTTAGAGTTGTAAAACCTTTTTTTTTCACGTATTAACAAATCCTTAAGAAGAACATACTAATGATTTGAAACAGTATTCTAAAGTGAATATCATGTTAACCCACTAGAAATTATTCAAGTGTTACTAAATACATCAGAACAAATTACTGCACAAAAACCTCAAAAGCTTACAAAGACTTCACTCATTACAAGTGGGTTATCATAATTTTCACTTTTTTTATTCAAATAATCAGGAATTTATTCTGAAGTATTTAGTAATACTTGAGTCATTAGTTTTCACTTTATAATTATGTATTATGCATTATTTAAATTAATTAGTTATCAGTCCTCTGGTAAGGAGGACAAAATAGTGGTTATTGATTAGTTAATAGTGAACTACCTGCTTTTACTGTGTTATTACTTACTAATTAATAATCAATTAACTAAGTACTAGTTTCTTGTTAGTTATAGTTCATTGAATGTTAATATTACATAATTTGTTCTTGTGTAGCTATTCAACTATGTCAGTAACAAAATAACTTTCAGTCATACCTGTAGTTTGCTATCAACACTTTTGGGAAACCCCGATTGACTGTGTTGTGCTGTCACATCATTACCCATTTTTTTATTACCCATTTCAATATGGACAGACAAATTGAATATTTTTGGATCTCACCTGGGTAATGTTAGGGACATGTTTGTTTGACAATGCCTTCTGTTAAAAGACCAAAAAACACAGTCCCACTTGACAAAACCACAACCACCTTTTATACGCAATGTTTTAAATTTTCTTCAAAAAGACAGTTATTCTAGCAACAAAGACAGGTTTATTCTCAAGTTTACCTCCAAGAATTAATACATTTTTTTTTTATCTGCATTCTTCGTCTTTAAATGCTACTTTTATTGACCACAAGGTGACACCAAACACTCACAAAAAATACCCTTGAGACTAATTTGGCTGCAGCACAAGAGTTTATATTCACTGCATCCTATAGATTTAGTGCTTCACTATATTTAGCTTGGGCAAAAACAGAGAGAAAATTATGAACACTTATATGGGAATGCTGACAATAAGCTGTTAGTTGCTTTCAACCCAAACCACAAAGCTCTTTCCCCCTACAACGCAGTTAAACATGAAAGCTCGGGTATCAGTGTGTGTGTGTGTGTGTGTGGAGAAAGCCTGGTGTCAATACATCAGTTATCACAGCTGACTGCCTCCTCAGCTTCCCCTTTATGACACCATGCCATTTTCTGACTCTCAGCTGCTGAAAGAAATGAAAGCCGCAGATGGGAAATAAGGCATTGCTGCAAAATGCATAGGATCCGATAATGAGTGTTTAGTACATTCCAAAATCAAAAGAACATAATCCCTACCAATGGGCCAACCCTATTTGTTACGCCCCCTCCCATCATTTCAACCCAAAGTAGAGAACCTTGCCAGCAATTTCTCATTCGCAGATAATGAAGATGTAGTCCCTGCTCACCTGGAAGGTGGAGGTGACAGACGGGTGACGCAAGCTTCCATATGGCCATCCTCCCCTCACCTTCACCGCTCCCATCAGCCACTCTGATCCGAGACCTCTTCGCCTCCTCCCTCTCTAATCGCTCCGCTAACTATTACAGCACATGCTGTTCCCGGATCAGCGGAAAAGGCCAGGCTCTGCTTGAAACCTACTCCATTACAGGTCTCAGTTGGAAGTGTGGAGGTAAATGAGAATCCGATGATGGATCGGGGTGTGTGGGGGGATGCTGTGGGCAGTATATCACAGCCAGTGTCCTCGGCATATCCATGTCGCTCCACCTCTCATTACTATAATGAACTCAAGGGAGTACGCGGGTACTGCGAGGGACCCACAGGCTGCAATCTGTTTGATTAACGCAATTTACAAATTACTTGAGTCTCCGCTACCGTCCTCAGACCATGGCATTCATCACAGACTGTTTCACTTACTAGATTACGATTTTAATTAAATAAATAAAGGTGTTTGTCTAATGCACGGCTATGCGTAAGAGAAGGCAGCTGTGCATAGCGGTGATAATCGGTTATGGCTTCCATGTGTCTCTATAGATAAGGCCAGATTTGCATGAAGGGATATAATGTTTTATGTTCCATGCATCATGCAATTACTGTTAGCGGTATTTTCTCTCTTGATCCGGTGCGTTTTAAGACCAATTGATGACTGGATCAATAAACAAGCAGATAGGATTTGAAACGTAATTATAAAAATAAATCATTGTAGAGACTAGTCTATTTTTTCTGCTTGTTTGTAGCAGCTGCATAGCTGAAATATTTAAATTAATGTTTGCATATGTATAGATGAGTCAGTGTTTGTTTAATATGCAAATATTGCATCTGCAGGGTAATGCCTCAGGTTGATTCTTTCTCTGTGTAGGTTTTAAAGGCACATCTTTCAACACGAGGTGACAAGTCTGAGTCCAGTTATTCATATAATATCCTTGGGTAAATTACATTTTGTATGTGTGCAAACATCTTTGTTATGTTAGAAAATATTTCTGTAAAAGTCACTTGATTTATTTTCTCTTATACAAAGCAATGATACTCCTGCATTTTAAGTGTAACTTATGTGTCAAAATGTGTGTTTTGTTTAACTAGGTTGACTAGTAAATTAATAATGAATATAGACCATAAAATGGCAATAATTGGACCTTAAAATAAAGTGTGACTGAAAAAGTAATACACAAATTTGTGATTCAATTCAAAATTAATTGTTTTTATCAAGTCATTTATTTTCCTACTATTACATTAACTCAGGTTTGGGCCTACATGCTATATACATCTTGCTATATAAATCTATAAACCTTGGAGTTGTGATCGATGATAGGCTGAATTTCACAGACCACATTACTAAAACTGCCTGGTCCTGTAGATTTGCATTATATAATATTAAGAAGATCAGGCCCTTTCTCTCGGAACATGCAACACAACTCCTTGTTCAGGCTCTTGATCTGTCCAGACTTGACTATTGTAATGCTCTCTTTGCAGGTCTTCCAGCCAGTTCCATCAAACCTCTACAATTAATTCAAAAATGCTGCTGCAAGATTAATCTTTAATGAGCCGAAAAGAACGCACGTCACATCTCTGTTCATCAATTTGCATGGGCTACCAATAGCTGCTCGCATTATATTCAAATGGCTAAAAACACATCTCTTCCATCTTTCTTTGACCCTCTAACTCTAGCACTCTCTATTCTAATGTTATTTTATCTAATCTGTCTTCTTTTATTTAAACACACACACACATTTGACCCTCTATCAACTGCTTATTTATTCTCTAACTGCTAGCTTTTCTTGTAAAACTAACACTAAGTTTCTTATTTCTATATTCTATATACTCGTTTTCTAAAAAAAAAAAAAGGTTCCTACGTGTACTGCGTTAGGCTAACCAGGACTTGTAATAGCACATTTGTAAGTCGCTTTGGATAAAAGCATCTGCTAAATGACTAAATAAATAAAATAAAATAAAATAAATCTGGGTAGGAGTGGTAACATTAAAACAAGAAACAATATAATAATAAAAGAAGCAAATATTTGTCTGCTGAGTAAGTGAAAAATAAAATTGTATTAATAATAAACCCAATATTTGGCTCCCAAACTCTGGAATAGCCTTCCTGATAACGTTCGGGGTTCAGACACACTCTCTCTGTTTAAATCTAGATTAAAGACACATCTCTTTAGCTAAGCATTCAAATAATGCATCTCATAATCTTGTACTGCAGTATATCTGATCAAACGCACATTATTATGCTTTAGCTTGGGTTGAACTGATAATTTCATCCAGGGTTATTCCTGGATGGAACAACTGCTATGCTAATTGTCTTTATTTGTTTCTCTGTTTCTGCCACGTGATTAGCATCCCGTAGTAACTAGGAATTACACAAGCTTCAGTCTGGATCCAACCTTAAATGATCTGAGATGACCTGAGAAGAGATGATGACAACCCCTCGGAGGACCTCAGAGGAATAGCCAACCATCAGTGATTATACTGAATTAACCACATTTTGCCATAAGTTAATTATATTGAGTTCCTACAATATAAATCTATTTTAGAAACTTAATTTCCTGTAAAGTTGCTTTGCAATGATTGTATCGTAAAAAGCACTATACAAATAATCTTAAATTTAATTGAAGAATGATAGTCTTTTCTGGTTATAACTAAAGAAATCTCTTATAAATAATCGTTCATTTAGGAAAAGAAGTCAAAATTTGAGCCCAAATGCATTTGCACATGAGCTTTACAAGGCTTATCGCTGTGGCACTGTGAATGCCTCATGGCAAGGTCAACAGACCAGCAGAGTCAGCTGGATGCTGTTTTCCGCTTGCTCTGCAGGGCAGATGAGGTGTCCAAAACCAAACATGACCATTGGGCAGTGTTTACATCCTTAAAAAAGGACACACTCCATTAATAATGAATTGTTTAGAAGGCACATTTTTCTGCCTCCATGACTTCATTGGATGAAAACAGACAAAACTCCTCTACTAAACTGAGGATAAAGGGTGTAGAAACAATTTTCACTGAGAAAATTCTAGTAAATATCCAAATTTATTGGCAAGTAAAACATTGAACGACCATGCACTTTTGGTAACACTTTAGTTTAGGGACCAATTCTTACTATTCAATAACTAGTAAATGTGAATTTAGTTTGCTCTCAATAAACTCCTACTGTCACAGTGCACCATGCACAAAACGAGGAGATGTGGAATACTTCAACAAACAGACCTTTAATTGAACACAAGCAGGATCACAGGGCACGTAGGAGACCAGAATGACATATATAACAGCTGAC
The DNA here is from genome assembly GCA_027564155.1 of Gymnocypris eckloni scoliostomus. Taxonomy (NCBI): domain Eukaryota; kingdom Metazoa; phylum Chordata; class Actinopteri; order Cypriniformes; family Cyprinidae; genus Gymnocypris; species Gymnocypris eckloni. The sequence continues at coordinate 7,184,138 of CM050426.1, forward strand.
AGGAAACATGGGGCAGAACTCACTATAAATAGACAGAACTAACGAGGGACACCTGGAACATAATCAAGACACACGGCTGGGACTAACTGACCTAATAATGAACAGGAAACAGGAAGGACTATATATGGGCACAAGGAAACACTAGACATGGTGGAACAGGTCTGACACCTAATTTGCTTCTTATTAATAGTTAGTAAGTTGTTAAGCTTAGATATGGGGTAGGATTAAGGGATATTAAATATGATCATGCCGAAAAAAGCATTTAGTAATAAAGTAGTAATATAAATATTTTTTGTATTAATATTTTTTTAAGTGTATGTCTTTAACATTATCCCTAATGTTCGAATATAGGGCTAATGGATCTTGTGAATGCACTCATCTCCCAATGGAAGACCGGAACATATAGCCTTTATTGTTAACCCAATATCTGTCATTGTATGTCAGTATTTTCCAGTAACTGGTTCTCTGATTTGGTTAAATCAAGGAAAACCACACCATCCGACTGTAGAGTGAATGTATCAAAGTCAAATTCTGCTCAGCCCCTTGAGTACATTAAGAAATACATTGAACAGACAGCTGTCAGTGACATTTTGAATATTTGTATTACGGCTCAACTTGACATCCATTAGGACTTCATTTACTTTGCCCATGACTGTCAAAAGCAGACAGAGCAGGCCAGAATATATCAAATAGTGTGCTTGAAGCAAACCAGATAAAGAATGCAGACCATGAAATGTGATGAAATCTTACAAAGTAAATAATAAAAAATAATGGTTGAAAAAATTAAATGAAAAATATAAAGAAATTCAGCTTAAATCTAGCCCTTGAACAACCTTGATCCCTACGAGACGCTGAAATGCAGTAGAGAGTGGTTTGGTGTCACATAGGTAGGTTGCGAGAGGATTTTGTAAATTCATTTCTGCAGTAAGCTGGTGTTATTAGAGCTGCCATCGGCTGGCTGCCACAGGGTGTTATATATTATGGCTTCATAGAGCATTATGCAGGTTTATTCAATAACATGACTACTGGCAAGGTTATACCACACTACAGAAATATGAGATACTTATCTTGAACAGACGTGATGCCACTCATACATATGATGCATATGTGGTTAAAAAGCAATAACAGCAAAACAACAAAAACACCTTGAATGAGTCAATGCATACATATTTGCAATATGTAGTATCGCTCACAGAGTATGAAAACCACAACTAAGATCTTTTATTTCTTCTACAACGTAAAATACATACATAAATAAATTAGTTGTGGGAAAAAAAACATTCTATTAGAGTATGTTTTACATTAAAATAGTAAATATTTCAGTCTTTCTACTTTAATATTTCTTATTTAATGCAATGATGCAATGTATTACTTGACATTATTTATTATTCATGTATTGTTTGTTTGTTTGTGAAACTTACTAGCAATTTGAACTAAATAATTCTTTCTACGCCTTTTTGCAGTGTGGACAGCAATGGAGAATACATTGAGACTTTTGCTCTCCTGAGATTTTTTTCTGAAGAAGAAAAAACAAATATTGTGAAGTAAATTAAAATATTTTGCAAGAAAATACATTTTCTTATTCTTCTTGAGAATTTCACATTTAATTGACTGAACTGATATTGCCAATAATTTTACACAAACAAACAAATAAATAAATAAAACATTTCAAAATGTCTTATCCACCTGATAAGGAAAGCTAATGTTAATAAGATAACGTTTGTCTTTCATTAAGCCACAATCCAATAGGACTGAATATCATTTTTAATCTGTATTACCTTGCGTTTATTGTTGATGTACAAATCCTTGGGCTCATGATACTGGAACAGGGCTAGATAACAGACAAACAAAAGCGTGGGTTGGTACATTTCCCAAGACCGCAGCTCTGGCATTGATTTTATGGTCACCATCCAAGTGTTTTGTCTCAGTCTCATTTGTGATGTGTCGGGTCATCAGCAGCAATCAGACTGTTGTGCCACACAATGCACGGAGAGATTCAAGTAAAATATTTCAAGGACACGGTTTCACGGTCTTACTGAAAGATGATATAAATTACAGAGGACGTGGAATTGTTTGAGCACTGTCAGAAGATGAACTTGAGCTGAAATCTGTCCATGATTTCTCAGCATTTAAAGGCTCTCATATTGGCAACTGACATACTATATATGACTATATCTTATGTTTCATTAAAGTGGTGCATTAGTAAAGAGAGAGCCACTTTAGCTTTAAAAGCATATACTGTATAATATGAATCACTTGAGAGTTGTCATATTTGATCTCAAAATCACAATATATCATAATAATATATATATATGTGTGTGTGTGTGTGTGTGTGTGTGTGTGTGTGTGTGTGTGTGTGTGTGTGTGTGTGTGTGTGTGTGTGTGTGTGTGTGTGTGTGTGAAAGCAAGCTGAGCTAAATTATACATTTTAAATGAAACATTTAAACATCTATCTATCTATCTATCTATCTATCTATCTGTCTGTCTGTCTGTCTGTCTGTCTGTCTGTCTGTCTGTCTGTCTGTCTGTCTGTCTGTCTGTCTGTCTGTCTGTCTGTCTGTCTGTCTGTCTGTCTGTCGTCTCTGTTTGTGTCTGTGTGTGAATAATATTTAAATACATAATAATGTAATGAACACCGAAATTATAAACATAAAAGCTATACAATTCAAGGCATTAATGTTTGCCTAAAACCACCACTGGGTCTGCTCTCCTTTACCTAAATTCATTAATTCAGACCTCTGTGCCCTCTAGAAGTTTGCGTTCTGCAAGTGAACAATGCTTATTGTACCATTCCAAAGAGGCACAAAATCACTTTCACAGACTTTTACATTAAATGTTCCCTCCTGGTGGAATGACCTGCCTAACTCAATCCGAGCAGCTGAATCCATCTTCAAGAATCGGCTAAAAACACATCTCTTCCATCTTTACTTGAACCTCTAACTCTAGCACTCTCTATTCACCTATTCACAACTACTCTAAATATCTTTGGATAAAAGCGCCTGCTAAATGACTAAATGTAAATGTAAAAGCTAAGTCATATGGCAAAGTAATTGCCAAAATGTATTATGGTAATAAAAAAAGTGTTTTCAAATATGAAAAGCTTAATTGTAACGTCTTAATAAAAATAATGAATTTTGATTTGAATTATTATCATTTTTCTTCCGATTATGGTTAAATGTAACCTCCATGTTTTTGCAGGATTCACCCATATAAAGTTTGTGAACCTGTTGACAGCTCATTTACAGTGTTTTCAGTAATCATGAATTGAGAGTTGGTCACAGTCAAGCGCGGTTGCAGAATGCTGGGAAGGAGATTTCACAGGAGGCGAGACAACATGGCCTGTCGCTGAATAGCTGTCTGCTGTGATCATTTCGCGAAAGCTCCTCAGGTTCAGAAAAGTGGCTTGCTTCCAGAAATAACACTTGTGGCAGAAGAATTTCATTAATGTTTCATAATAGAGACTGGGCACTCTGTCACAAATAGTGTAACACCTCTCCAACTGATACAACAAGCCTTTCACAGTGTTTACCTGTCCAGTCAGCCCACTTTATAAACAAATAGTAGCGTTTCTGACATTAATACTAGTGGACTGCAGCATTTTACACTGACTCAAAAGGCCGGGTCACTTTTATTACACCTTTATAACATATCATCATGCTCTGACTCACCGCTCAGACCCAAAGCCTGTAGCGCCCCCTCCGAACGCTCGCTGACACACATGATGGTCATCTGTCACCGTAGGCCTAAACCGGTGGGAAACCTCAGGGGAGAGAGGGCTTTCGGTTCAAGAAGCTTTTAGGAGCGCATTGCCTTGAATATATTCAGCAGCTTGCTTCCATCGCTGTTCCTCTGGAGCGCTCCTCCTGAGTCCCTAAGCCACCGAATGTGAGAGGCTTCCGATAGCATTCCGTGTCACTTCCTGTAACAAATAGCTTGAAGCAGACTGTTGTGGCTCGGTGGAAGTCTTCAGTATCTGTTGTCGCTTTAAGTTAGCTGATTTAATCAGACGCAGGCTTCATCTAAGTTAAGGTGGGGACAAATTGAATTAAGGATGCAGCAGATGCCTGCTAACGCTTTACAGGTAAAGGGCACGGAGGAGGTATGCAGCAAGAAGAGCAATTGAAGGAGTTCCTTTGAGGAACATTTCCTCACATATTATTGAACTGCGATCCAGTGTATCTGGGACAGTAAAATGCAAGTGTACTCAAGTAGAATTTCATTGCCCTTCATTAAGAGACTGCTTGATGGAGAGCAAAGTGCTTGTTGGCTTGAACTATTAACAACATCATATGAACATACTCAGTACATGAACAGTCGTGAGACTCATGAGAGAGAGGGAAAAAACACTCCTGAAATACATTAAAATGCAACTCACACACACACACACACACACACACACGAACATAATCAGTACATGAACAGTCGTGAGACTCATGAGAGAGAGAGGGAAAAAAAAACACTCCTGAAATACATTAAAATGCCACACACACACACACACACACACACACACACACACACACACACACACACACACACACACACACACACACACACACACACACAATATTCATAGAGGAATGAAAATGTTTTTTTTTAATGGCACTTTGGTTTTGGGCATTGTTTGGCCACTTATTTTGAACAAGGCACATTCTAACTGCATTCTAATTGGTTACATCACAGTCTTCCATCATGTTCATCACTACACAACTGCATGCAATGTAAGATAGCATACAGTTCTGGGCTGGGGGTGCATTAAATTCATTTATCAATTCAACCTTGTTTTCCCCATAGTTAATCACACAAATATAACATGTTAAATCAATAGCCCTTATTAAAATACCCCCTCCCCCCCTTTTTCTTAAATTTTTAAGAAAAATGTAATTGATTTGCAATTATTTAAATTGAACTGATTTGCGTTTGTAAGGGCCTTTGTTTTATAAATACCTTATTTGACATTTAAAAAAATTATATTTAAATCTAACCTATTGTTTAAATCAATGAAAATAAATAAATACATACATAAATACATACATACATAAATACAATTTTATCAACATCAACAAAAGGTTTCATTTTGGAAATAAAAATAAGTTTGAAATACCATTATAACAGTAAACTGTCAGCGAACATCGAACATCTCAATGTCATCCATGCTGCTTAGAAAGACATTCAAATAAATATGTAAATAGGTTTAATATGATCATTAAATAAAATTTCCTCAATAACAAACTAAACACACAACAAAGATGACAATGGTGAAAAATAGCAGCTGTTAAGAAAGCATCTGATCAAAGCGATGTTATTGTTTGTTCACCAGCTGGAGCAAACTTTTCTGTAAATTCACTTTTGAACTCTGAAAACAAACTCCAAAATCAACTTCATTTTGGCTAGATTTTGTTCAAAAGGATATCACACTATATTGTTCTTCAATTTAGCTTGAAGTATATCAGTTTAGATAAACAACACCTAGTATTGTTTAGGAGTTATTGGTTTATATATATATATACACATCAAGACTTCATACTTGGCTATTGAGTAGTATGAAAAATAAAATGGTTATTAAAACAGGGAATAAATTATATACATAAAGCAAGCAAAAACTGTTCTCCGTCACTGAAGCAGCCCATGAGTTCAGTTTATCCTGAGTTATGCACTCTTGCAAAAACTACAATTGCAATCACTGAAGCTGTATGTACTATGCCACGCATTTCTCACAATTTCTGCATTAGTTGTTTATGATGAGAGAATTTGAGAATCACGATCACGATACGATTGGAAATTGCATTCAAAATCCAACAGAAACTTGTATGATGACGTAAAAAAAAAACAGTCGTGGGAATGTATTGTTAATTCCTGGCCATTATATAAATATACTGTATATATATATATATATATATATATATATATAAATTATTATTATTATTTTTGCAGGTTGTGTCTGGGGCTCAATAGATTGGTTATAATATTGCAAAAATGCTTGATCATATCTAAATGTAATGCCACAATCGACAATTTTCATTAATTTTCACATTTCACTTAATCACAACTGCTGTAAAAGACTTAGTATAATTGTGCAGGGGTATTTTTTCCCCTCTTATATAGAGTTTGGGGAACACTTTTGTTTATTTTGCTGCCCCTAGCTCCTATTAATTTCAGACCCTGTGTAGAGTAGTTAAATATGACAAAATCAGGAACTGTGTAAATAACATGTCACAATCACAGTAATAATTCATGACCCAGTGCATGCTGGGAAAAGGGAGAGTGGGACTAAACCATAAAACAATTTTTAGCGTTGCCCTATTAGAGCAGCAACAAATAATGTATTAATCTAGCTCATTAATATAGTGCTTGTTGGTTTGACAGATATAAATAAATGCAGAAATTGAGATGCATTAATGAAATTCCTTTAACAAATAAAAAAATTAATAAACAATGCAAAATTAAATAAAATCAACAACAACTACACTTTTAGCTTTGTTTACTAGATTTTTAGACTGTGCATCGGGGCCAAACCAACACGTTATGTGTATATTTTGTTTAGTTGACAGCAGTCACTGTTAGAAGTGCAGGCTGAACATAGCGGTCTATGTATGTGGTCAGTAAGAGCTGCTCAAAACAGAAAGTTTTCCAGCTCCAGCATGTTTCTCCATTTATGACCTCATTCTCTGTCGAGGGAGCAGAATGGCGCTATGCGGTAGCATTATGCAATCACACCTGGGAGAATGAAACAGTCCATTTTTCATGGGAGAGAGGGTCGTACGACTGGTCGGTTGAGGAAAGAGGAGATTGTTGGGGTTTCAGGTTAACGCTTCAAAGGACCTGTGTTCAGTCAGTGCTGGCAGGTAAAAACAAAAACAAACAGCAATCTTGGTATTACAGACTAGTGGGGTAGTGTTTGTGATAGCACTTCAATTTCTTTTGTGTGTATGTGTGTGTCTAGTTGTTTTTATCTAACAAGTAAAAAAAATAAAAAGAATACACACATATATATATATATATATATATATATATATATATATATATTATATTAATATTTGTATTTATTTATTTCAACCACATTCAACTACATGTGAAATATTGAAATATTCACACATATGCAGAGGAAAAATGCACCAAAATATATTGTCAAAATTATGTAAAGTGTAGCACACACACACACGCACGCATGCACACGCACACACACACACGCACACACACACACACACACACACACACACCTGCAAACTACACTATATAAAATGTACTGAAGTAGACTAGAAAACATGAATACTTATAATGAATACTTATGAATATACAGTATAAAAGCACCACACACAGGTCTCAGCACATGGTGCATGAAATAGTCAAGGGGTAAATTCAGAGCAAATCCTCATATATTCAAAATACGCAAACTGCATACAATAATTATTATTTTATTGATAGTAGCCAAATAAATAAGGGTGAACCGATTTAATCTGATTGCCATTGAAACTTCATTTTCAGGCATCATTGTTAACAGAACATCAGTCCTTTTGTGCAGACAAAGAAATGCTATCACTAGATATGTAGAATATTTATTATGTGATTTTTGAGTGCTCAAGACAAGATAAGCTGTTAATGCCTTTTCACTCAGGATATCAAGTATTTGAGAGTTGAAACTGTAGTCTTTGCACCCTCTGACACCTCTGAATCATGCAACAACACTGCTCCAAGAGATATTTAGAGGTTGTTTTTATTTATCCACGATAATTCAGTGTGACCCAAATAGAGTCTGCTTGGATCAAGTGGCCTGCACTGTAATTGCAGATCTTCAACAATGGGAGCAAGGTCAAGCCTCAAACAATAGGAAGAAAACCACTCTCAATTCCATCTATATATAGTTAGCCAATTTTCCACATGATTTTCAGCCTCTGCTCTGTTCCCAAAGTGTGATTTGTTTTCTCCATTTTATAAACAGAGATGACACTTTCCACACCATACACTCACCTCAAACTCCTATTTCCTGATAGATAGATAGATAGATAGATAGATAGATAGATAGATAGATAGATAGATAGATAGATAGATAGATAGATAGATAGATAGATAGATAGATAGATAGATAGATAGATAGATGATAAAACTTGTTTTCTACACAAAACATATTTTCAAAACGGAAAATACACTGCAAGTAAAGCACAGCAGTGTTGTATTAAAAATAATTCTTAGCCGTAAGACAGTGATTAAAATCTGCGCCCAAGTAGAACTAAACAGCAGAAATGTTATTTTAATTCGCTGTACAGTCTGAGTAAAATGATTAGCTCGAAAGAGCTTCACAAATTGATTGCTTCCTACATAGCAGAGTAGCTGCAGCCGCTCTCCAGTGTGGATGTGCTTTTCAGAACATCATTAGCAAAATCCCTATGATGGGGAGAAGAGAGAGGGTCATCCAAACTGATCTCAAAACTTTCACAAGCTACATAAAAAACAACAACATGTGGAAGTGGAGATGAATCTGAAAAAAAAGGGAAAAACAAGTTTTGCTGACTTCAGTACTATCTACCAATGCAGACGTATAGACTGCTCACCCTCGCCAACGATTTCCGGCCCCATAGATATATGAGTCTAAGCACGTGCCTTGGATACTTATGCATAAAGAAATATATACAAATGCCTAATAGTCTATAAACTGCTAAACCTGTCTGAAATGCTATGAAAATATGCTTTTAACTCCTTACTGAAAACACTTTTACTCCTTACTTGACCGTGATGGTGATTTGTTGGCTGCCAGGACACTGACAAAATTGAAGTTGTGCTGGGTGAGAGATGAGACAAGAAAAGCCCGCATTAAGATTCTGCTGGCAGCAAAGTGTCGTGCTCTCGCCATTGAAGTACCACAATAAGAAGCACTGCAGAGTCCTGCGCAAAGCAGCGGCTGTGAAAATGACTAGGAGATCTGTTAATACTCTAAGTCAGCTCCTCAGCATTAGGGATATCTTTTTTTTAAAGCCAACACAGCACTACCGTCCAGCACACCTGTCAAGATGCTTTTTAAGTCTCATCGTTTCTCTGGCCAACGCGTTCAGAGACAACTTCTGAACTGCAATGATTACTTCAATCATACTCTCTCTGTCTCTCATTCATGTCTTTGCCAATACAACTTTTGGGTTTTAGACAAGTTAATGTTGTCAGATCTGTTTTGTAGGCCTTATGAGTCTATGAGTCTGCAGCATTTTGCAGAATAGCTTTGACATTTCAGTTGCATACTTTGGCTAACCTGCCTGTGGGTTATTGTGTTTCTGTAATATTGTGGTGTATTGCTATTTTGTGTGTGTGTTCAGTTACTAAAGTGTGTATGTCTTCTGAATTTTTATAGATTTGTGCACTGCCAAAACAACCACTGTTATTTCCTGAAATGTACTTGATTCAGACACTTTAAATTGATTTAGATATGAAGCATAATGCAACAGAACTGTTGATGTTAGTTTATATCACACATTTAAATCAATGGGCCTTTTTCAAAAGAAAAATAAATTACATCACATAAAGAACTACAATCCCACATAAATCTATGCAGTGATGCTGCAGGGTTCTCGGGGCCAGAGCTCATCTCAGATTGTCAAAAACACAGTGGAAATGTGTGCTGTGGTCAGATAAATCAACATTTGAGATTTTTTGGGGAAAATTCTAATTGAACTTAACAAAAAAAAAACGAGTATCCTTGATTCCCAGATGATTAAAACGTGTTAAACATTCCTTTGTCCCAACTTTTTTGAATGTATTGCAGCCATCAAAATAACAATTTATTTAAATTTTTACAAAAGCAGGGACACCGACCCTCCAGCCCCCCCCTCCTCATTTACATATGGGTCAAAATCACTATAAAGTGCCTTTGGTGTCCTCATCAGAATCATTCAGTAATCATGAACATATAGTGCAACATAATGAAATTCTAAAATTATATGATAAATGACAAAGCAATTGCACACATTTAAATACAGCCTTTTGAAATGTATTTTTCTCATTTTATACCATTTTCTTTGATGGTATGTATGTGATTTTGGCATGTCCCTCGTGCAGCTCAGCTAATTTCAATGAGTCAAAAAGTGGTTAAATAACAAAACTCCACCCTCATGTTGCCTTTCTTCAGTGGAGGTTAAAACATCTGATGCAAGTACACTCAGTATCTACACTTATAATTCCTCATTTTCATCATATTGTGTTTGTAGTTGCATGTTGCCAAGCTTAACATGTTCACCCTGTCATAGTCAAATATTAATTTAAATAAAAGTTTTTCAGAAATTCTAAATATATATTTTAAGCAGTACACATTCAGCTTCAACAATGAACCACTTTGCTGACTGAAGGAACACCATGTGTTTATTAAATGTTAACTTTAACCAAAAGGTCCACCCTGTCATTGTCCACCCTGTCACCAAGCATTCCAAGACAGAGTGGACATGGTACATGACCGGGGGGGGAGGGATTTTAAGAAGGGTACATTTGTGTGAAACTATGGGGAAAACAAGGTTGAATTGATAAATTAATTTAATGCACCCCCAGCCCAGAACTGTATGCTATCTTACATTGCATGCAGTTGTGTAGTGATGAACATGAAGGAAGACAACAACTCACTGTGATGTAGCCAATTAGAATGCAGTTAGAATGTGCCTAATTCAAAATAAGTGGCCAAACAATGCCCAAAACCAAAGTGCCATTTTCTTTAATATCTGCTCGATTGCAAATCTGATTTTGACTTTATACAACAGTTCAATAAACTAAAAATCATAAAACAAAATAAATAGTTACATTTTAAACACAATACTGTCAATATTTTGAATTTTTGTTCTATTTCTCCATATAAAATTGTTCCAGTAAACTCCACAAATCCACAGTGAAATTGTTGTGCATATCTAAGCAACACTAAGCAGTGTTTCATTACTGAATGAATCCGTGTTTTAACAAATCTAATGAGTGGCGTTAGTTTCACATTTAGAGTATCATTTCAATTGTAATTACGTTCATAATTTAATATAACATTTAAAACAACCTATTAATACCCATTTAAAACCCATTAATCTCATAGGTTTAATGCAATTCTAAGTGAAGTGTATGCAGTCTGTGTAAATTAATATATATATATATGTATGTATATATAATTTGATTTGGAACAGCCCCATAGTGTCTTACTATTCTAAGTTAAGATTTTGATTAAAATGTAATAATTTGACAATATATGATAAATACATCTAATAAGGTGAGAAAAAATGTAAATACTCTACTTTGAATTTGTCCATGACATATTTTGTGGTTTACCTGAAAATTGTCTGCTTGCAGTTATTTTATAAAAATAGCTGGAGCTTGACCAATATGCAATTCTAATAGCCTGCAGTCTCCTCAATTTCTGAAATAGATATATATAATACATACATGAAAATTAATAGAAAATCTCATATTTTTATTTTGGATATTGTGAAGTCTCAAAGGCACTTTATAGTGATATTGACCCACATATTGTCTTTCACTCAGAAGCATGTCACATTATGGAAATAAAACACCTGAGCGTGGCATTTTACTGACATGGCTGGTTAAAGTTATCTGACTCAAAGCACTGAATCAGCTCTGTCAGAGTTTAAATAAATAGCTCAAGGTAAAACATCTGAGCACAGACATGCAGAATAATAGCAATCCATACACTTCAACCTAAATATCAAAACACATCTAAATGATTTTCTTGACTCATCCTGATAAAATAATTTGGCTCATTCAAAGGCATTGCTCTGAAGCTTTTGAGATGCTCAACCCTCTTCCTCTGACATTTTCTGCAACAGGAGCGACATTGAGAGGAAGAAAAGGGAGGGGAATATGTGATGTCTCCCCTCTAATTTCCTCCTCTCCCAGCAGCACTAATGGTCTGAAATGTTCAGTGCTAAAAGAGCGGTTCCCAGCAGACATCGCTCAATACAGAGGCCAGTACATCTCCTGCAGTTCATCTCTCTCAGTCTTGTGTAAATGCATAAGATTCCTGCCCTCCTGCTCTCCTCTCGCTCTCCCTCCACTGGGGAGTGGGCTTATGAGTATTTGAGGACACTGGAACTCGCCATAATTTGAGCTGTACGATAATGGAGAGGGCCAATCTCATTCAGGAGAAAAAAAAAAAAATGATGCAAAAGTGATTTCACTTAGACATACAGAAAACACAGTACTAGGGAGCCATTTTCACATGAGTGTTTTATCAAATGGCAACATGGATGACAGACTTTTCTAAGGTCATTTCGAGGAAGGCTTTTCTGTTAAATTGCCTTCAGTAGAAAAAAAACAAAAAAAAAACTAAGGTTGTCAAGGGCATATGATGGTGAAATGTGCGTGATAAACATTATTGCTTGAAAATTTAAAAAACTTTCATTATTATTAAATTTTTTAGCTCTGGATATTTGTAAACTTTCAAATTCCATTTCAAATTTCACTAACATCACAGAAGGTCAGGCATTTTTAGGCAACTAAATAATAATCCAGTTCTTTCTCATTTACGTTTTATTATTCAATGTATAAAAAACAAAAACAAAAAAACAACCACGAGCCTTAATTGCCACTGACCTGAACCTTAACTTTGACTTCAACATGTCTTTTAATTGAATGCCTTTATTGTCATTGTATTTTGTATACAATGAAATTAGGAGCACTGCTCCTGACTGGTGTTATAAAAACAAACATTTAACCAAAGACAATAAATAAGACTATAAGACTGTACAGTACAATTACAGCACAAAGTAAACAGTAAGTGACTTGGTCATGATATTCACATTGAGCAATCTGAGTAAAGTGACCATTTATAGCATTGCACATTGGCCTACACATAGATATGCACAGTAAGTTTATACAAAAGTACAATTTAAATTGTGAAAAGGCCCGAAAAAGGCCCAGCAGAGACTGTACTTCCTTCGCCAGCTGAGGAAGGAGCTGTCCGAACTACGGAGGTTAGTCCGAACCGCTGAGCGAATCATTGGTACAACCCTCCCCACTCTCCAAGAACTGTACTCATCCAGAGTGAGCAAAAGGGCTGTTAAAATCACTCTGGACCCCTCACATCCAGCACACTCCCTCTTTGAACTGTTACCGTCTGGTCAACGGTATAGAGCTCTGTGCTCCAGAACGACCAGACACAGAAACAGTTTCTTCGCTCAGGCAATCCATCTCATGAACACTTGACAATAATTATGGTACACACATTGTATTATGGTATTATGGTACACACATTGTATTATGGTATACACTTTTACACTTATTTATCTAACACACATACTTAGTCTACACTTCAATTGCACATAATATACCTGTACATACAAACTGTCCAGTGCTATATACCTGTACATACAATTGTCAATTTGTACATTTTATTCCTTATTTACTTGTTCTTTTTTATTTTTATTTTATTATCTGTGTTTTTGTTCTGTCACTGTCATTCTGTTGCACAGTAGCTTATGTCACAAAAACAAATTCCTCGTATGTGTAAACATACCTGGCACTACATTTCATTCTGATTCTGATTTTAATTAAACAACAAAAACTACTATTGCTATTAGATACATCCGTATGCTTACACCATCAGTCACTGTCTTGTGACTGTAGCTTTCAGCCTGGGAAGATGTCGTCAGTTGGCATCCAACTTTCCTTGGACGTTTCAACCCTGAACCACAACATCCTCCAGTGATGGCCAGTCACTGCCCATCTTCTCCTGGCTTCCAGCTCAACTCCTCTCGCTTACTCCAGAGCCAACAAGAGACCCTTTCTTTCCGCTACCTCCCCCAACCTGCGAGCACAGTTAATTAAGAGTTTACTGAGGCAAACGTCATAGTTAATAGTTCGGTAATAGTGAGAATTGGTCCTTAAACTAAAGTATGAATCATAATGTTTAGAGATGGGAAACATTTATATCTAGCAAGCAAAAGACACTGTGACACACAGTTTTAATGAGACATTCGCAGAATACAAAAGTGGGAATTTTTGCAATGACAATTTGATCATTTTTCTCCTGGTTAACTTCATTGTTGCTGTTTGGAAGGTTAAACTACTCCATCTTTAATTTCTCCATGGATGTCTAATGAAATTCAGAAGCCATGTGTGACCATTAACTATACCTATAACTACAAAAACAGATATTTCCAGTGACCCTTTGTCTCCGTTTCTCAGCAGGAGGAGAGCCACCTAAGTGTTGCACTCGCAATGCTCTAAGTGTGTTTTTATGTCTAATTGGGCAATTTGCTCCCTCAGTATTGCCTCTATAATTGAACCCTGCTCACAGAAAATGAAGTTTGATGTTTTATGTCACCCTTAATAGTGTTCTACCAACTTCAGAAGAAAATAAAAAATAATCATAAATGAGACTGAAGGCTTGAAAGTTTTCTAGGCAAAATTCCTGGATCCTTAATTTGAACATTGCTCTCCTGACACCAAGCCAAATTATGTTGCCGGCATCTCACTGCATTCTCCCTCTCCGCAGTCACCTTTGTAACCTTGCTGATTTATTTTTTAGTAAATGTCATGGTTTACTTAAAATGCCTTCTCATACTTTATGCTTTCAAGCGGCAGTTATAAATCTAGAGGGCAGAACTGGAAGTCATAAATCCTCATATGATGCATAACCTTCAAAGATATCTCAGGAAGTTTTATAGAACTGTATAAATTAGTGTCCTCCGGGCTTCTTTTATACTTGGTGATGCACACAGATATCAAACTAATGTATCATTTGTTTGTGTCGCTGTCTTTTAGGGACATACATCAAAACATTGAGCAGTTTTTTTTTTTTATAATACCTTATAAACGTTATACTATATTTGCAAAACAGGTAATGTTGGACCCTATGAATTGCTATTTAAAAAAACAGTCATAATTTAATATTTTCAAACCAACACCATATCTGATCAGCAATTTCTCTAAATGTGAAAATGTAAATGTTGTATTACCATTTATTACCAGATAATACCATATAATATTACTATGTTATTGCTACCCCCCCCCCTGTTTTTGTAAATAAAAATTCTCTGAAATGTCAAAGTACACAAGAACCACAACACACACACACACACATATATATATATATATGTGTGTGTGTGTGTGTGTGTGTGTGTGTGTGTGTGTGTGTGTGTGTGTGTGTGTGTACACAGTTTATGCACAAAACAACATAAATAACATATAATCTGAAATGTTTTCAAACAAAATCAATTCAGAATTTTGCATATTCAATATTAATCTTACTTTCAGATTAAACAAATAATGTATATATGTATATATATATATTTTTGTGTGTGTTTTTTTTTTCATGCTGCAATGGTTCAATAACAGGCGTACTTATTACACAAAATTATTACACAAAATTCAGTCCATAAACTGTCAGGTATGGGACAAAATGCTAAAAATATTTTTATGTTTTTTTGACACTAATATAACTTCATAGATCATTTTCTACAAAGTATTTTTGACACATTATGGCACTCTATACATACCCAAACACAAAACCATGTTTTGTGGTTATATCTCTTAAAAAAGTATAGTAAACCATCTGAAAAAAATCAATCAATCAATCAATCAATCATGTTACATATAGATAAATAACATAGATCTATAACAAACAACCATAATTTAAATATATAATACATAACAATAATTGTACTTTCATTTGTAGTAGTTAAATGCAGGTATTGCAAATAGACAAAGGGTACAGGGTTAGACATTACAACATATTTCCAACTTTTATTAAAGACAGTTAAACATTCATGGCCATTATCGCAGGCCTTCGTCCTTGGAAAGCCACACTTTTTGAATTATGTGTTCCATTAATAATTGGGTTCAACGACTTTTAAAAGTGCTCTTAATTGTCACCCTAATGGAGTTTTGTTGCGATCTCAGGCGCTACTTTTATTTTGTTTGAACCAGTGACCATACATTAAATCTTGTGTTATAGATTGTGCTGGAGCACAAAGCCTTTCATTTTGTGGTAATAACCTGAGTAAGCACAATCTAGCATGACTTTATCTTAGTATCTTACTATTGCCTGAAAATTATGTATGCTGCATGAAATATGGAACAATATGCTTTAGTGTGCTTGCTAATAGCCTGACAGCTTTTTATCCACCACAACACCACCTGTAGTGTTAAAACGCTGTGGGTGAGGATAGACATAATTCATGCAGATATCATCACGGTTCCTTACAAGATGAAAACACTTAGTCGGCCTGTGCAACCCAGTGGCTAGTGCACATTTTTAGACATGTTGCAGGGTGGTGTTCAGGGCTGGACTGGGAGAAAGAAAATCGGCCCTGGCATTTTTTGGTCCAGGCGGCCCACCACCACCACTTCTCTCTCTCTATATATATATATGATATACAGTACCAGTCAAAGTTTTTTGAACAGTAAGATTGTTACTGTTTTTTTTTTTTAAATCTCTTCTACTCACGAAGCCTGCATTTATTTGATCCTAAATACAGCAAAAGCAGTAATATTGTGAAATAGTTGTACTATTTAAAATAACTGTTTTCTATTTGAATATATTTTAAAATGTAATTTATTCCTGTGATCAAAGATGAATTTTCCGCACCATTACTCCAGTCACATGATCCACCGTAAATCATTCAAATATTCTGATTCGCTGCTCAAATAACATTTATAATTATTATTATTATGCTGAAGACAGCTGAGTATAATTTTGTTCATGTTTTTTTTGATGAATAGAAAGTTCAGAAGAACTAAATTTATCTGAAATATAAATATTTTGTATCGTTATAAATGTCTTTATCGTATTTTTGTATCAAATTAAAGCATCCTAGCTATATAAAAGTATTAATTTATATAATCCCCTCAATGTTTTTTATTATAAAAACAGGTCTTAGCACTTTCCAAAACATTAGCTTTTCAAGAAGCACGTGCATCTTTGAGACGATCGCACGCAGCAGTGCACAATTTATTCTGTGCTTACTTGATCTAATATTAAATTTTTTGTTGCAAATGAGAATCGCTAAAATTAATGCATATATTTTGGGACAAATGTCTTCTTTATGATTTTCAATTTTGTTTAATATAATTAAAGCAACAGGTTTTAAATAACGAAAGAATATGTCAAAGTATGGTATTTGGGGTAAAAAGCGCCCCTGCTGTTGGGGCTAAAGTCTCACAGTAATAAACATGATAATAAATAGATCGCTAACTTTTCCATTTGTTGACATGACATGGTTAGATTCAGATGGTAAATGTCATATATTATGTTGGGTGTCCATATTAGAGATAATCACCATGTTTAGAACGAAACCATCATATTTAAAAACATGACATTAATCATATCATATAATAAAATATAATTTGCTGTTACAACTGTAAATATATATTCTCCTTCAATACGTTCAGAATCTTTACTTATTAAAAGTATTTTGTTTCTGTATTTTAAAATATATTTGTTTATATAAAAAAATAATGACAGTATATTTATTGAACAAATATGTTTGTAATTTTTTTTTAAATAAGCAGAAAATAGTAGAAACTTTGCTAAAGTGATTGTTTTGAACAAGTATTAACTTTATACATTATTTTAGCTGAAGTATTTGTATCAATACCATGTGCATTTTACCTCACACTGGTGGGCCTTTTACCCCGGGTGTGGGGTAAAAGCTCCCTCTTGCCACCTCATACATTTATAAGATTTTTAAACAAAATGAACAACTTGAATGATTTATTTTCACACAAAATCTGTTGCTCCTTTAGTGTTCAATACAACGTATACATATATATAATGCAATTATACATTTTAGGCGCAGGAAATAGCTAATTGTTAGCCCCGTTGTACCCCATAGTGTATAATTGTACAAAAGCTGTTTATTTCAGATAAACGCTGATCTTTGGATCTTTCTATTCAACAAAGACTCAACAAAAAAAAACATACTCAACTGTTTAAAATATTGATAATAATAATAATGTGTAAATATGTAAAAATGTTTCTTGAGCAGTAAATCAGCATATTATAATAATTTCTGAATGTGACACTGAAGACTGGAGTAATGGTGCTGAAATCTTTGATCACAGGAATAAACTACATTTTAATATATATTTAAATAGAAAGCAGTTATTTTAAATACTAAAAATATTTCACAAAATTACTGCTTTTGCTGTATTTAGGATCAAATAAATGAAAAACTCCTGACTGGTAGTGTAGATATGTATCATTGCATCTAGTTGTTTTGGATAAGAATAAAACGTTAGAACTGACATAGTGTCTTTTTTCATTTAAATCTAGATTCAGTCACATTGGCCCATGAACACCTCTATGAAAACACGTGACTTGACAAAAAAATCGCGAGGGACGAATTTATGCTTTATTAAAAATTGTTTGCGTATTCTACACTCGTGGCGCGCGCACACATTAGGATAGGTTAGATGCCTGCCTCCATTCCGTGTCCCTAATTACGCCCGTTTCACACCGCAAGTTTGAGCAGCGCGTGCCGAGCAGGAGCAGCGCGTCCCCATTGTGCTTTCATACTAGAAGCGTTTGTTGCGCGCAGCTGAACCATATTTTCCAGCGTTCTCCTCTGACATGAGCTTTGATGTGTGATATGACCAGCATACTCTGTGATACGACAGTGAGTGTCCCCATCCCCTCTGTCCCAAACACATATGTAAATAACCTATATTATATAGGCTATAGGTGGTTAACACGATACATTTCAGCCAAGTTTTCAAGATGTGTATACGAAAAACTGCCGACCCTGTCAGGAAAATGTATGTCTTACCCTTTATGAATATTCATTTTTGCAATCTAACATAAGGCTTAGAGTTGCATATGCTAGATTGAATATTACATAAATCTTTTGTGTATCAGTCTGTAAAATTAATTAATCAGAAGTGGGGGTTCAAATAGGCCTCTGGGCTCTGGAAAATAGAAAGTACTCACTATTCTAATGCACTGTCGCCGTGTGTTTATGTGTATACTGTTGTTTTTGTATTAAGGTGCGTCTATTGTATTGTTTGTTTAGTAGTCTAATTATCGATGTGAGTGTGAGACACAGCACACTCACATCGATAATTAGACTAAACAAAATAGAGATCCAAGACAAATTTTGGAAATAATTCCAACAATAATTGGATTGAATAATTGAATTGAAAAAGTAGGTTAATATAAAAGCTAAAACATGCCCTAGTTTTATTAATTTAACAGACCTTTGAATTTTGGGCAAAAGCTTGTGGAAGTGATGTGTTGATGTGCATTTTATTTTTTCATATGGTGATCGTGAAACACGAAAGATCACTTATATGATTTTATGGTGAAATGTGTTATTTTGAATGTTAATCGGATAAATTTTTATCAAGAACAATGCACTGTGACTTTAATTCAGCGTAAGGGGCGTAGCAAAAATAGACAGCGCCGAAACGATCGCGGCACTGCTGCTCACGCTATTTGCCTCCTGCTTGACGCTCACGCGCTGCTCCTGCTAGCGGTGTGAATGCACCCATTTGTTAACGTGCACGCAGAAAAAATACGCGCTGCTGACGCTCCGCTCACGCTTGCGGTGTGAAACAGACAAGCACTTTAGCGATGCAACGCTCTCATCTCCTCCTGCATGGACCTTTGTCAAGTCAAGTCAAGTCACCTTTATTTATATAGCGCTTTTAACAATACAAATTGTAACAAAGCACTGCACAATATCATAATAGGCAAATTGTGTCAATAATGTAAAATGACAGGATTTAACACTCAATTATCTGCTGAATGCATTTCATTATTGAATTTAGTAATGGCATTGTCCAGCTTAGTTCAGTTTAAATAATATCTGTGCAATCAAGTCGATGATTGTGCTGGAAATGAAGTGTCCCCAACTGAGCAAGCCAGAGGCGACAGCCATAGGCGGAATTTCGGGGGTCACTGCCCCCAGATCAGAGCCAATCGATTTTGTCAGATCTATGAATACAAAAATATTTTCACATTGTCTCATTTTATTTGCATTATCGTATTTTAATGAGTATGTTAAGGCTTAATTATTTGTAATTCATGTAAAAAAATAAAAAATAAAAATCAGAGCTCATGGTCTACCGGTAGGTGCCCCCCCAGGCAAAAATGCGAAACTCCGTCTATGGCGACAGCAGCAAGAAACGAAAACTCCATCGGTGACAGAATGGAGAAAAAACCTTGGGAGAAACCAGGCTCAGTCGGGGGGCCAGTTCCCATCTGGCCAGACGAACCAGTAGTTTGTTCCAACTGCAGCAAAGTCAGAGTGTAAGTGGTCCACTGGTTCCGGGGGTCTTTCCCCGATGGATGTCTAGGTGACGAGGTCCTCACTGGAGATCTGTCTCTGGGGCTCATCTATGTGTCCTAGACTCCACTGACGCTCAGGGCTGTAGGGGCTGTAGAGGTTGTCTCCAGGTGCTGATCCTCCATTTATGGCAGACTATGGGTAAGTCAGTATAATCGCTGATGGTTGGCTTCCTCTGAGGTCCTCGGAGGGGTTGTCATCGCCTCTTCTCAGGTGTTCGGTCATCTCAATCGTTTAAGGGTAGGATCCAGACTGAAGCTTGTGTAATTCTAGCTACCACGGGATGTTAATCCCGTGGCAGTAACATAGAAACAGTAAGACAATTAGCGTAGTAGTTGTTCCATCCAGGAATAACCCTGGATGAAATTATCAGTATAACCCAAGCTAAAGCATAATAATGTGCATTTGTTCAGATAGACTGGCAGTACAAGATTGTGAGATGCATTATATGAATGCTTGGCTAAAGAGATGTGTCTTTAATCTAGATTTAAACAGAGAGTGTGTCTGAACCTGAACGTTATCAGGAAGGCTATTCCAGAGTTTGGGAGCCAAATATGAAAAGTTCTACCTCCTTTAGTGGACTTTGCTATCCTAGGTACTACCAAGAGTCCAGAGTTTTGCGACGTTAGGGAGCGGGTTGGATTGTAGCGTGATAAAAGATTAGTTAGGTACGCAGGAGCTAAATCATTTAGGGCCTTATAGGCAAGTAATAATATTTTGTAACTGATACGAAACTTAATAGGTAGCCAGTGCAGAGACTGTAAAATTGAAGTAATATGATCATATTTTCTTGACCTGGTAAGGACTCTAGCCGCAGCATTTTGTACTATCTGTAGCTTGTTTATTGAAGATGCAGGACAACCACCTAGCAGTGCATTACAATAGTCCAGTCTAGAGGTCATGAATGCATGAACTAACTTTTCTGCATCAGAAACACTTAACATTTTCCGTAGCTTGGAAATGTTTCTAAGATGGAAGAATGCTGTTTTTGTAACATTGGAAATATGATTTTCAAAAGATAGGTTGCTGTCTAATATAACACCCAGATTTTTAACTGTAGAGGAAGTAACATTACATCCGTCTAGTTGCAAATTGTAATCCAAGAGATTCTGTGTACTGTCTTTAGGTCCAATAAGTAATATCTCGGTCTTATCTGAATTTAATAGGAGAAAATTACTGGTCATCCAGTCTTTTATATTTTAACACACTCTGTTAGCTTAGATAGTTTAGAAGTTTCATCTGGTTTTGTTGAGATATAGTTGAGTGTCATCAGCATAACAATGGAAACTAATCCCGTATTTTCTAATAATATTACCAAGGGCAACATATATAATGAAAATAATAGAGGACCTAGGACAGATCCTTGTGGTACTCCATACTTTACTGGTGATAATTGAGATGACTCGTTAAATAAACAAAGTGGTAGCGATCGGACAGGTAGGATCTAAACCATCTTAAAGCCTGCCCTTGAATACCTGTATAGTTTTGTAATCGATCTATCAGTATGTCATGATCTATAGTGTCGAATGCAGCACTAAGATCAAGTAAAACTAGCAACGAGATGCAGCCTTTGTCTGACGCAAGAAGCAAGTCATTTGTAATTTTAACAAGTGCAGTTTCTGTGCTATGGCGGGGCCTTAAACCTGACTGAAATTCTTCATAGATATCATTTTTTTGTAGAAAGGAGCACAATTGAGCAGACACTACTTTTTCTAATATTTTCGACATAAACCGAAGATTTGAAATGGGCCTGTAATTTGCCAGTTCACAAGGATCTAATTTTGGTTTCTTAATAAGAGGCTTAATAACTGCCAGCTTAAATGGTTTTGGGACGTGACCTAAAGATAGAGAGGAGTTAATAATATTGAGAAGCGGTTGTTCTGCAACAGGTAACAACTCTTTCAATAGTTTAGTTGGTACAGGATCTAATACATATGTTGTTGGTTTAGATGCAGTGATAAGTTTATTTAGCTCATCCTGTCCTATAGTTGTAAAGCACTGCTGTTTTTATTTGGGTGCGATGAATGAAGCTGAAGTACTAGATGCTGTAGAATCTACGTTTGTTATTGTATTTCTGATATTATCTATTTTATCAGTAAAGAAATTCATAAAGTCATTACTATTAAACTGTGAGGAATATTTAGATCGGGTGACATCTGTTTATTTGTTAATCTAGCCACTGTGCTAAATAAAAACCTTGGATTGTTTTGGTGATTATCTATGAGTTTCATGGATATACTCGGTTCTTGCAGTTTTTAGAGCCTGTCTATAGCTGGACATAATGTTTTTCCACGCAATTCTAAAGACTTCCAAGTACTTTTTCTCCATTTGCTCTCAAGAATACGAGTTTCTTTCTTGAGAGAATGGGTATAACTGTTGTACCATGGCGCAGCACGTTTTTCTCTAACCTTTTTTAATTTGATGGGTGCAACAGTTTCTAACGTATTAGAGAAGATAGTTCCCATGTTGCTAGTAATTGTGTCTAGTTCATCTGTATTTATGGGTACACAGAGCAGTTGAGATAAATCAGGCAGGTTATTTGTGAATCTGTCTTTAGTGGCTGGAATAATAATTCTGCCTGGGCGATAACGCGGAGCCATATAGTTAATATCAGTAATATGCAGCATGCATGATACAAGGAAATGGTCAGTAACATCATCACTTTGAGGTATGGTATCTATATCAGTTAGATCAATTCCATGCGATATTATTAAATCTAGCATATGATTAAAACGATGTGTTGGTAGCAGTAGCCAGAGCAAGAGATAGGACAGATTTATTTTGCTTATCTGACAGTTTAACATTGAGCATAAGTATTTCGAATGAGTCAAACCTGTATCCTGTTTTCTGAGTAACATTGAGAATATCACTATATATTGTTGCGACACGCCCGCCACGACCAGTCTCACGAGGCTCGTGCTTATAACAGTAGCTTGGTGGAGTAGATTCATTTAGACCAAAATAATAATTTGTTTTAAGCCAGGTTTCAGTCAGACAGAGTACATCAAAACTATTATCTGTGATTATTTCATTTACAATAACTGCTTTCGTGTGAGTGATCGGATATTTAGGAGCCCAAGTTTTAAAAATTGTTTTGTTCATTTATTTTGCATTTTTCTGGTTTAATCACGATCAGATTTGTTCTAGATCCTGCATTAAATTTATATTTTGAACTCACTATTCGGGGAACAGACACAGTCTGTATAGATTGGACACTGCAAGTACCTTTATCAATTAAGTGGGTAGAACAAAAGTCATCATAGCTGTTATTGGAGAATTGGCTTACTAGTCAGATGGAGCGTAGCGTCCTGGTGATGTTGTCAGACAGGAGTTCCTCACCGACTCTGCTGGGGTGCAGGCCATCAGCACGAAATAGCCTAGGACGCTCCCAGAAAAGATTCCAATTATTGACAAAGAGAATTTTCTGCTCTGTACACCATGAAAACAACCATTCATTTAAAGCAAACAGTCTACTGAACCGTTCGTCCGTTCGTTAGCCCCCGCGTGAATCACAACAGCTGCAACGCTCTCGTCATCCTTCAGGATCGCGGGTATCTGCACAGAAACATCAAGAACACGAGCACCAGGGAGACAATGAGTGTACACTTTACCTTCAGCTAACGTAGCACGGACATGCCGGACGATTGAGTCTCCGATGACCACAGCGTCACGATCAGTCTCGCAGAGAGGCGAAGCGGTTCCGGGATGAGATGTCGAAGACCGGAGGGGAGAAGTCGCCGCCGGGCCTGGATCGCGTCTTCGCTGCTGCACCCAGGGTCCGTGGTTTCCGGCGCCGGAGTGAAGGCCATCTGTGACGATCGCGTCCGGTGCACGGGGCCTGTGCAGAGAAACACACGGGTAGAGGTGGTGGGGGTGTTAGCAGCGCGCTGCATACTTACCCCGGACTTATGAGCGTCAGCCCGAGATGTTTCCAGCGTTGCTATCCGTTTCCTCAGCTGGGCCTGTTTCCCAAGCAGCTCGCGGATCTGTCTCTCCACGGCCTCCAGCTCGAGCTGCGCCGAATGCAGCTCAAACGTGTCCTCACCTGCACACAAAGGTAGACACAAATCCGCCATTTAAACAAGTAACAGTGAAACAATGTGCGTGTGTAATATTAGCTGGCATCACTCATGGAGCAAGCCTGTACAGGAGACAAACCAATGGGCCACTGACTGCTCTCTTTCCCTGCACGATGGCAAAAAAAACAAAACAAAACAACAAACATTCTGTTGGCCCATTAAGTGCGTCGGCCCACCGGGAAAATGCCCGGTATGCCTGATTGCAAATCCAGCCCTGGTGCTGTTTATATAAACATTACAAGGAGCTTTTACATTTATGCACAAACGCTTACCTAAAGCAGTTTATACATTTGATATGATTCACTGGGAATCGCATTCATGACCTTAGTGTTGTTAGTGCGCTGCTCTACTGTTAGAGCTACAGAAATGTTGTGACTTAGAGTAAAACATGATTTGGAGATAACCACTGTTTGACCAGAGGCAGTCAACACATCATGGCAAAGAAGCTTTTTCTTACTATTTAAAAATAAAACAGTCCTATGTAGACTACCGGTCAAAACGTTGTAAAACAAATAAATAGAAAATAAGCCACAAATGATATGTTTAACAAGGCTAAAAAATTTTATTTGATGAGAAATACAGTAACATTGTGAAATATTATTATAATTTCTATCTATCTATCTATCTATCTATCTATCTATCTATCTATCTATCTATCTATCTATCTATCTATCTATCTATCTATCTATCTATCTATCTATCTATCTATCTATCTATCTATCTATCTATCTATCTATCTCTATCTATCTATCTATCTATCTATCTATCTATCTATCTATCTATCTATCTATCTATCTATCTATACTGCTGAATGGTAGGTACTGCATTGTTGTTTTAAAATATAATAAAAATGTTAACAGTTATGCTAAATTAATAGCATTATGCTAAATTAATACGCCACAATTTTACAATTTATCTGTGTATCAAAGGAATGCAGCATTGGTAAGAACTAGATATTTCTTTGCAAATTATCAAAACATCTCAATTATTCCAAACTTTTGACCGGGAGTGTAGACATATTGTAATTTATTTAAATGTATTGCTGTATAATTGAAATCTAAAGTCTCAAAACAGGCCATTCAGAAATTGTTTGGTAGCCTACAAGTTACATATCAAGGCCTTTTCGGTATTCATCTTTTCCTGTGAAACAACTATGTGAAGTATGCTGGTTAATGTCAGCAAATCTTAACCACTGACAAAATGCAGTCTTAAAGGTACAGTAGCAAAAACACCCTGCTTAATGTTATGGGAGATAATAATATAACAATGTGTGACTGTTTCAGGTGCAATACATCTAATAAAAGACTTACTTTTCTTGACATATTACAAGCATTCAAGACTACAACATGCCTTCAAAAGTAGGCATTACTTTTAAAATGTGTCAGGTTACCTTTGGCATGCTAATTGAGCTGGAAGCATTTGGTCTCTGAGTGAATTCATGTCTGTGTAAGCTTGTTCCCAGAGCTCCCTTTCTACACCCCTCTCCTATGCACATCCCATCCCTAGAGGCAAGAAACTGAACAGAGTCCCTCTCATCAAACACAGCACGTAGCCTGGCCAACACTGCATCTCCAGGGAGAAGATGAACATGCTGAAAAAAACAACTTTCCCAAGCAATGTATCAGTTAAGTGACTTACACTGAACATGTTTAAAATTCATGTTTGATGGTGCACATACTTTGACAGAAGATACTAAAATGCAATCAGCCCAAAGTATCTTGTGTTAAGAAATTCAGACCGTAAAATAAACTAGTTTGAAATGTATTGCATGGTAAGGACATCAAATTAATTGTGCATTTTAGCATAATCAAATACCCTGAAAAGAAAGTAATTCATTTTCTGAAGGGGAATCTCATGGAATCTGTCAAAACAGATGACCAGGTGATATTTTAACTCACAGCCATAAATAAATAAATAAATCAACCAACAAGTAACTAAACTGGCAAGCAAGCAAGCCATAAGCAAAACTCCTTTAAACAATTATGCCAGCCTAAAATTCTGATATACACTATAGCCTTAAAGGTATAGGCAGTGGTGTATTGTAACAAAGTAATAATACTTTGTTACAGTACTTAAGTATGTTTTAGGAATATCTGTACTTTTACTTGAGTTTTTATATTTCAGCCAACTTTTAATTTTACTCCACTACATTTCCTAATTAAAATGTATACTTTTACTCTGATACATTTCCCCCGAAGCATATTCGTTACTTACTACAAAATAGTCAGAAGAACACGGACTGCAGGAAAGCATGTTTGACGAATCAGTGGTCTGGCGCTTGCAAGTTAGACTCCTAAAAACACCTTTGCTTATGTGCAAACAAATGCGCGCAACCGCGGATAATTCATTTACCAGTCAAATCTTCTGCGGTAATATGTAAGTGTTGTTGTAATGATGTGCGATCTGACATTATCAAGTATGCTATATCACCAAATCACCGAATGAATCAGCCGATTGAATGACTCTGTTGAATCTCAATGATTCACATATTAACAGTCACATGCTGTCACCTACTGGCTGTTTTAATTTCACATTTCGAAAAAAAAAATAATGTTTTAAATGTTTAATGTTTTTATAATGAATTAATTCCTTACATTTATATAGTGCTTTTCTGGTTACTCAAAGCGCTTTACATAGAGGGGGGGGGGATCTCCTCATCCACCACCAATATGCAGCATCCACCTGGGTGATGCAACGGCAGCCATATTGCGCCAGAACACCCACCACACACCAGCTTATTGGTGGAGAGGTGAACGAGATTTTATATATCAGTATTCAACGTTTTATGTTAAAAACAAAACATTAGGCCTATTCATGCATCTGAAACTGCAGTTTAAACGCATCCATGTCCTCTCTGAGATACATTCAACTGTGCAAATACATTTAAATGCTATTTCAGATGCAGATTCCAGAAATGTTTTCTTAATTTGAAATGAAAGACAATAGGTTCCGGATAAAACCAGTCTCCAGTTTGCTTATATCGAAATACTCCAACATTTTTCTTTACAAATCCTCATTTTGTGCTTCTGATTCCTGACTGGCATTTTATTTTTTTCTCTCTTCGCGTTCGTCACTAATCACGCAATGCCGACATCCTACATCTGCCAGGACTGCTTCCGCTTTTTGTACATCCACCAACATTCACTGAACACATAAAACGCATCAGCATAACGTAAACGTTTTCACAAATTCACATTTTCAGAGTATGCACAGAGATGATAACTTAAACATTCCCCAAAAAAACCCTGAGCATGTCCTAAAAGGTTGAAAACCCCTGAGCTAAGCTAAGGCTGCTCTACACGGATACATGAGCACTGAGCGCACGGTGATCGCCTGTAGCTCCGAAATTGGCATAGCAAATTTTCAAATAGGCTCTATCTTTATAAATAAACCAGAGATTTGAGTTTTAAACAACTACAGCAGAGCGGAACGAGAGAAGGAGAAGCTTTATCCGCTTTAATCACGCAAAAGGGATTATTCTAGTCAACCAATCAAAATTCTGCAGTGAGTTAACGTCACCCTTTTGGTACCCTTTGCTGTGCTAGGTATCCCAACAAAAGGGTACCAAAAAAGTGGTACGGTTTTCTATTTTGGTACCATTCACAACTCCTGAAAATAGAAACAGAGATAATTGTGTACCGTACTTTACTGAACCACACTGCTCGGTGGAACTGAGCCATTACAGATGCCTGATTCTCTCAGCTGAATGAAAGCTTGAATCTTCGGGAACATTGTTTCACACCCATAATCATACCCTGCCGGGTTGAGGTATTCTTTCCATGATGTTTTGCGTCTGACTGTTTGTTGTTCTAATCAAAACTGAGGACGTTTTTACGGTTTGGTCACAGCACTAACCACAACATCTGTGCTTTCTCCGTGCCACTGTTGCCTAAGCGATTTAAACAAGACAAGCATTTTGCAGCAAAATCCCTCTCTGTTGCATCACTAATTTGACAGTCAGGGAACGGCACATTTTAACATTAGCCGCAGTCTTGTACAGCCACTTCCACTGATGAATAAAACAATATGCCGCTCTTCAGCAGGAGACAGTAAATAATTTCTCATTATGCAATACCAGAGAGAGAAGGAGATGGGAATAGAGAGAGACATGCACAGGTCAGAAAGTAAATTTGTCTAAGAAAAAAAGGCTTTGAAGTAACGCCCAAGCAAAAGCTGGCAGCACTTTGAAACTGTTTGTTTGTGCTTGACAGCCAGTCATTAATTATACTATTGAAATCTCCACAGCTAACCTGGATTTGGCTTCTATGGAAGAAGAGAAAGATGTAAAGAGATGGAAATTGTATTGTTCTGTCATTGGATCTTCATAATCTAGCAACAGATATGTTGCATAATTATGACTCCTATGCTAGGATGTTGTGGGTGGCTGTTGCCAGTGTTGCTAGTGTTGCTAGCTGGTTACTTGCTGGTCAAATTCATAAGAGGGGGTTTACATTAACACAAGATAATGTAAACCATAATGTAAGCAGTTAGCAGTTAATTTTGCAACTAATGGTCAGGGGTTTGTTGAAATCACTAACACAGTATAAATACCAGCAATAGTGATGCTTGATTATTACGAATAGGCAAAGCATGAAGAATCAAGTAGGCCTATCATGTACTGTACATTGCTGTGATTTTGTATTAAATAAGTATGCATATGAATATTTAATATAAAATCATCATATGAAGAAAAAGCCTCTTCTATTACTCTGTTTGAGTGCATTAAAAAGTGATATATGATATTCAGGTTTACTAAATGTTTCAGCAGCTGAGATGACACACATACCGTGCTTGTGATGTGTCCCTTGAAACTTTTCTAAGAGGGCATTTCTTCAACACAAAATTAGCATTTCAGATACTGTATAGATCATGTTTTAGTTAAGCTTCATTACGTTGAGCAAACGTTTGAAAATGAAACAGATCCCTGCTGAGAAACACATATGCAGAGGCCAGAATAAACTATCAAAGAGACCAAAATGGGCTCAGCCAATGGGCTATCAAAATATACTTTTAAAAACTTTAGGGACTAGTTTAACTGAAATAATAATAGTAATACAAATAATAAAATAAATAAAATATAAATAAAATTGCCAACTTCATGTTATTCCCCAAAAAAGTAGAGCATATCAACTGAGCTTCCATTAAATAATAATAATAATAATAATAATACAAAAACTGTACTTTTGAATATTTATAAGTGGCAAAAATATTTTTTAATTCATAGATAATGTATTTTGGGAGGTTTGCATTTACAGTAATTTATTTTTATTAGTCAAACAGATTTTATTGATCAATTTCACAATAAAAATATCTAAATATTCTTGAAGAAATATTTGATGTTTTTGTTATGCAAAATGTTAGAAATAAACATTTCAGAAAACTTAAAACTTAACAGATAAATAAACGTATATATTTTCTGAAAACAAGTTTTACTATCTTAAACAACATTATTTTAGCACTAATTCTACTTGTAATTTTGGCTAATTTATCTTTTTTAATGTTGTCTTTACTCTAAGCTGTCAGGAATCTACTGGAGAGATGAAGGCGATGACTCAAAGGCAGGAAGAGGGTTTTTAAACATAATTAAATAATACAAAGAAGAACAAAAACCACCCCGAAGGGGAAAACGGACAGGCAGAAAGCTGTGTACACTCAACATACACACACGACGTAAGACAACGGATCAGCACAGGTCTACAGACACCAGGAGGCTAAATAGAGAGATAAACGAGGGTAACGAGGGAGACACAGGTAGAGCAACTGAAACAATGATTATGTAACAAGATGGGAGGGGACAGACAATAGACATGGGAGCACATGGCACCAACAAAAAACAACAAGCCATGTGCTCAACACACAGAGAAATCTGGTGGCCAGCCCGGGCACACCAGCAGGACGTGACACAAGCAACAACAATACTACTACTGTTGCATGCTTAGTTAGACTTATAATCTGTTGTTTAATTAAAGTAATGTGTTTGTTACATTGATAAGAGATAAAGAGCGCTGGTCACTTTAAGAGTTGGGAATGAGCAATGACGTTGATGCTAGAATGTTTTCACGGAGTTCAGTGACGTGAGTGTCAGTTGATGCAGTTCAGTAAGGTTGATGAGAACAATAAAAAGTCAAATAAGTTCAAGTACGAGTCCTCTTTACAGACATAACAATTGGCGACGAGGATGGCTGAAGAATTCCCCACGCTGTCGTTATCTCCTCCGAACCCCTTTTTGCCCCATCCAGGCGAGCCTACAGTCCGGTCCCATGGGAGCAGTGGAAAACGTTGTTTGAAACTTACCTGTTAGCAATGGGCCTTGATGGCGTCCCGACAAAGCGGAAAATGGCCATACTCCTCCACTGTCTTGGTGCCGAAGGACAGCGTGTTTTTCGCACACTCGGAGATGCGGACAATTACGCCGCTGCGATTACACTATTAGATCGACACTTTGAAAAAAAAACAGAGTCTCCTGCTAAAACGGCTGCAGTTCCGGCAACGCAGACAGCGCGTTGGTGAGTCGATTGCGCAATATGCCGCTGACTTGAGAGGACTGGCAAAACCGTGCTGTTTCGGTGCTTTATCAGATGAGATGATATGAGCTCAGTTAATTGAGAAAACAAACAATACACTCGTTCGAGAGCGGCTGTTACTGGAAGATGATGATCTCACTTTAGAGAAAGCTATAATTCTGGCCTCTCAAATTGAGTCTGCTGCACAATGCGCAGCTAAATTATATACTGCACATGAATCAAGTGTAAGCAGTGGGGGCATGATATAAGAATGCACACAAGTTCACGGGGCAGAGGCAGATGTATCTTCAAGTGCAGACATACAGTATGAACGCCCTCAAGTTCAGCTGCGATGTGGAAATTGTGGGTCCACTAGACACTCATCACGTGCCCCTGACTGCCCTGCACGGGGACAAACATGTCGACGCTGTCAAAAGCTGAACCACTTCGCAAAATGGTGTCGGTCTGCTCCAGTTCAAGCTCATGCACAACGAAACCCACGTTCTAACACTACAACCCCTGCTATTATTCATTCAATAAATACCAATTCAGCAGGTTTTTCCAGATGTGCTGTTAATATAGCGGAATCTTGCATTCCTCTGATCCTGGACACAGGGGCTAAAGTCTCACTACTCAATATGTCCACTTATGATCGTTTTCTGCCACACTTGCCTCTTCAACCGTCTTCTCTGAATCTGTTTGGACATGGAAGTTCTGCAATTGATGTTATCGGTCTCATACATGCGCCTGTCCAGTATGACAACAAGGCCCTACCAAACTTTCCATTTCACATTACACGCCATGGCAGCAATATCCTTGGATTGGACCTTTTTATGAGTTTGGATTTTTCTCTGCTGGACAATAAGGGGGCTCAAATTCTGACTGTCAGCGGTCCCTGGCAACAAGAATGGCCAACGCTGTTTGAAGGCCTTGGGTGAGGTGCTTCGCTGCGTTCACTCACCAGCCTCTATTGGACCCCACAGTTAAACCAGTCATTCAGCCACTTCGCCGCATTCTGCTGGCATTGTGTGAGGAAGTCACAGCAGAACTTATCAAACTGCAAGCAGAGGGCATCATCGAACCTGTTGACGCCTCCCCATGGGTGTCTAATTTGACAGTGGCTAAGAGAAAATCTGGCGGACTGAGAGTTTGTGTGGACTTAAGGTCTGTCAACAAAGCAGTAATCCCAGATCGCTACCCTCTGCCATCAATCGAAGAGCTGACTACACACTTTCATGGCTCAACAATTTTTTCCAAACTGGACCTCCGTCAAGGTTATCTCCAGGTTCCCCTCCACCCAGACAGCACAAATCTCACCGCCTTCGTTACACATACTGGTGTATTTCGTTACACAAGGATGCCTTTCGGACTCAGCTCGGCCCCTAGTTGTTTCCAAAAAATAATGTCCACCATACTGGCTGGTGTTCCTGGCACTGCCATCTATCTTGATGACGTCATTGTCCATGCCCCAAATGCAGTGGTTCACGAACAGCGCTTAAGGGCTACTTTTGCTGCACTCAGTCAACACAATTTGACACTTAACATGGAGAAATGCTTATTTGCAGTACCAGAGGTTGACTTTGTGGGGTTTCATGTTTCATCCGAGGGCCTTTCGCCATTGCACTCCAATATTGAGGCTATACATCAGGTGCCGGAGCCTTCGTCCGCAGCACAAGTTGCATCGTTTCTGGGGATGACAACATACTATATGCGTTTTCTACCTCAGTACTCCACGATTACGTACCCTCTCCACCAGCTGCTCAAAAAGGATGCTCCATGGACCTGGTCTTCAGCTTGTTCTGATGCTGGGCGCACACTTAAGGAACTGTTGACAAACCCACCTGTCTTGGCACACTTCAGCCTTGACTGCCCCACACTGGTCACTTGTGATGCTTCAGCTAGTGCTGCTGGCGCTGTTCTTTCACTACTCCAAAATGGAATTGAACGGCCCGTGGCTTTTGCTTCTCGCGCATTCAGCCTGACTGAACAAAAGTACTCAACTGGAGAGAGGGAGTCTCTGGCTTGTGTATGGGCCTGCGAGCACTGGCATGCCTACCTTTATGGCCGAAAATTTACCCTTCGAACTGATCACCAAGCCCTCAGTGCACTAATGTCTCCTTCTGGGTCTGGTCACAAACCACTGCGCATGTACCGTTGGACTGACCGCCTCCAGCAGTATGACTTTACAATACAATACACCTCAGGCAGAGATAATGTGGTGGCTGATTTGCTGTCCCGTTCCGTGTCATCGCCCATTGCTTCCTGCCAGGTGGCTGAGGACAGGGACCTTATTCAATTAGTGCATGCACCCCTGACAGCTTTTGTATCCTTGGAGGAACTCACAGAAGAGTCTGCTGCTGATTCCACACTACATGCGGTCCGCGAGTATGTCCTCAATGGCTGGCCAGCTCAAGTTGCAACAGATATCCAGCCATATGCCCGAGTGAAACACGAATTGTCATGCTGGAATGACACATGCTTGGCCCGTGGACACTGCGCCATTATCCCTGCTAAACTCAGAGGACGAGTGCTGACCATGGCGCATGAGGGCCATCTCAGCATAGTCAAACTAAAGCAGCGCTGGTGGGATCTTGTACGGTGGCCAGGGTTGGACAAAGACATCGAACAGCTTGTTCGGGATTGTGCTCCATGTCTTGTAAGCGGGAAAACAGGCCCACCAGTTCCGCCACCACTAGGATCTTTGCCTTGGCCGACTCGACCCTGGGACCACATTCAGCTGGACATTTGCGGTGAGCTCCATGACGTGCCCCATCATTTGAGTTTCCTTGTAGTAGTATATGATCTACATTCAAAGTGGCCGGAGGTTACATCTGTGGGCTCTGTCACGTCCAGTTCCATCATTGACTTTCTGGAGTTGCTCTTTGCCCGCTGGGGCCTTCCAAGAACCTTGATGACAGACAATGGCCCTCAACTAGTGTCTGCTGAGTTTACCAGCTACATCCAAAGCAAAGGCATCAAACACATACGAACAGCTTACTATCACCCACAGTCAAATGGAGGCGTAGAGAGATTCAATCAGTCGCTAAAAAATGGTCTGAGAGCCCACTTAGCACAAGGCTACTCTTTCAATGAGGCCTTATCTCAGACTCTTCTACACTACAGAGCAGCTCAGCATGCCATCACTGGGGTGTCACCAGCAAAACTGATGTTGGGGCGAGAGCTGGAGTTACCCCTGCATAGACTTTGCCATCCTACTTCTCATGGGGGCAACCCTGTGGTGAAAGCCTGGGTACGTGAACAACAGCTCAAACCACGGAGCAGATTTGATGCAAAGAAAAAGGCCCGTATTCCCAGAATCTCCCAAATGGACTGGGTGCGGGTTCAGCGGCCACACCGGAAAAATAAGCTCCACACTTTCTGGTCGCAGCCCCAGCAGGTGCAAAAGCAGTTAGGTCCAGTTACATTCCAGCTATCAGATGGTTCCCGTTGGCATGCCAGTCGACTTAGAAAAGTACTGTGCCCTTCTGGTGCAGATCACACCCGAGATACTGTGCTTCCTGGTTCTCTGCTCAGTTCTTCATGCCCTCTGCCCCCAGCACAGCATCCAGTGACTCCGCAAACAACTTCCCTACCACCAGTTGCAGCGTCGCGAGGCAGGCCTACCAGATCGCACATTCGGCCTGCTCGTTTTCAGGACTACTTAACCTCCTTTCACACTTAGTTCACCGGGAGGGGAAATGTTGCATGCTTAGTTAGACTTATAATCTGTTGTTTAATTAAAGTAATGTGTTTGTTACATTGATAAGAGATAAAGAGCGCTGGTCACTTTAAGAGTTGGGAATGAGCAATGACGTTGACGCTAGAATGTTTTCACGGAGTTCAGTGACGTGAGTGTCAGTTGATGCAGTTCAGTAAGGTTGACGAGAACAATAAAAAGTCAAATAAGTTAAAATACGAGTCCTCTTTACAGACATAACAACTACTACTACTACTACTACTACTACTACTACGATTGCCACTACTACTACTACTATTACCACTACTACTACTATTACTAGTAATAACAATAAAGGGAAATCTATGATTTTAGTTCAACAAAACATTATGCTTGTAGGCACCTAAACTAATTACATGGAAAAGTTAATTTGACCATTTTTTTTAAGTGTACTTTTGCTTAACATTCCTCAGTCTACACATTATGCATGTCCATTTTCTTGAAATAGACATTCGAAATGTGGGTTTCCTTTCTTCCAGCAGGCCTGTGAAGTGTTTTAAGCTTGAAAGGCAGAAGCAGGAACAATGGCTATCTAAATGAGAGTAAACAGTTTGAAGCTACCCAACACTGGTCTTTAACTGACTGTCTGCTATCCAAGTCTTTGCCAGGTGGTTGAATATACTAAGCCATTTGACAGCCAAGACAATTTACCCCAGTGGCGGTTGCTGATGGCTGAACTCTTTAATTGTCACACAGCTGTCATTTTTAAGGCTGTGTTTTGCTTCTCAGGCAGAGGAGGACAGTAGGAAAGAGCTGAGTATAAGGTGTTACTGAGTGAGTTGCCAAGGGGCTTTTGCATCTTGAAACCTTTTTTTAAAACTCAACTAAATCATGGGAATGACTTTGTTTCATGCAAATCACAACTGAATGTCTTTTTATTTTAGCATCACTACTGTGGGGAAAATCAACAGGCCGTCAGCTGTTTTATTTATTTATTCATTTATTTTTAGAAGCACATATTCCCATATTTGCATTATTCATCTTCTCATTCCAAAGTTGGTTCCCAAGGTAACTGAGCTGGCTGAGGTGAGCCTGTCAACTCCAAGTTTTAGGTTAAACTATGGACTTCTCTCTTGAAGATTCAACATTGATCCCGTCAGCGTGTGAAGAGGGGCTGAATGAGGCCATACAAGGGGTGTTTGTTCTCTGGAGACAGCTACAAAGACTGTGTCTTTCAGAGTAAACAGCTCCAAACGATGGTGCTATTGCTCAGTGGAACTGCTCCTTGATGATGCAATTTCATGTTAGTCCTGAGTCAAGATGAGATGTTTCATTCCAGAAGTGTCATGAGGTTTCAAGTGTCAACACCATGGGCAACACCATATGTTATATATGGAATATATATATATATGGCATATATATTCTTTCGTTATTGCTTAACATAAGACCGTCTTGTTTCTGAAGATTTGACCCATTAATTTTCTTCAGAACATGAAGAAAATAAAATATTGTATGACAATCAGGCTAACCAGCTTTGAGAATAATTGCTATAATTCAGGCTTGGATTTAAATAGATATAAAAAATAGGTGAATAATCCCATAAAGCCCTGAGAAGAATAGCCATTTTTTATTATTCAAAAAGCCAACTAAAGTGCCTCTATTATGGGTTATGAAAGGTTCATATTTTGGTTTTGGGAATGCCCAAGTATAGGTTGACATGCATGCAAGGTCAAAACACACTTCCATTGTCTTAAAATATGCATTTATTTGTTCATTTTTGCTCACGATTCCCAAACGGTTCACCCAACAATTAATTCTTCCAAACCCCTCCTTTGCGTTACGCTAATCTGCGGTGATTGGTCTGATGATCCTGTCTGTTGTGAATGGTCTACTGTGTGCAGCGGATGCCAATAACGGAATGCCCATCACCATTACTGAGCCCAGGCTAACCAGCTTTGAGAATAATTGCAATAATGCAGGCTTGGATTTAAATAGATATTAAAAAAAGAGGTGAATAATCCCATAAAGCCCTGAGAAGCATTGCCATTTTTTGTTATTATTCAAAAAGCCAACTAAAGTGCCTCTATTATGGGTTATTAAAGGTTCATATTTTGGTTTTGGAAGTGCCCAACTATAGGTTGACATGCATGCAAGGTAAAAAAAACACTTTCATTGTCTTTTTTGCTCTCGACTTCCAAACGGTTTCAACGATTCACCTACAAGCTGCGCGGACCGAACACAACACAGACGTTTCTTGCATGCTACAGTACAGTGTACATGACAGTAACAGTTTTTAAAATAATTACTTCACTTTCAGAATAAAAAATTCCTGATATTTAGACACCCCCATGTCATTCAAGATGTTCCTTTCTTTATATATATATATACAGTGGGGCAAAACAGTATTTAGTCAGCCACCAATTGTGCAAGTTCTCCCACTTAAAAAGATGAGAGAGGCCTGTAATTTTCATCATAGGTATACCTCAATTATGAGAGACAAAATAAGAAAAAAAATCCAGAAAATCACATTGTAGGATTTTTAAAGAATTTATTTGCAAATTATGGTGGAAAATAAGTATTTGGTCCCCTACAAACAAGCAAGATTGCTGGCTCTCACAGACCTGTAACTTCTTCTTTAAGAGGCTCCTCTGTCCTCCACTCGTTACATGTATTAATGGCATCTGTTTGAACTCGTTATCAGTATAAAAGACACCTGTCCACAACCTCAAACAGTCACACTCCAAACTCCACTATGGCCAAGACCAAAGAGCTGTCAAAGGACACCAGAAACAAAATTGTAGACCTGCACCAGGCTGGGAAGACTGAATCTGCAATAGGTAAGCAGCTTGGTGTGAACAAATCAACTGTGGGAGCAATTATTAGAAAATGGAAGACATACAAGACCACTGATAATCTCCCTCGATCTGGGACTCCACGCAAGATCTCACCCCGTGGGGTCAAAATGATCACAAGAACTGTGAGCAAAAATCCCAGAACCACACGGGGGGACCTAGTGAATGACCTGCAGAGAGCTGGGACCAAAGTAACAAAGGCTACCATCAGTAACACATTGTGCCGCCAGGGACTCAAATCCTGCAGTGCCAGACGTGTCCCCCTGCTTAAGCCATTACATGTCCAGGCCTGTCTGAAGTTTGCTAGAGAGCGTTTGGATGATCCAGAAGAGGATTGGGAGAATGTCATATGGTCGGATGAAATCAAAATATAACTTTTTGGTAAAAACTCAACTTGTCGTGTTTGGAGGAGAAAGAATGCTGAGTTGCATCCAAAGAACACCATACCTACTGTGAAGCATGGGGGTGGACACATCATGCTTTGGGGCTGTTTTTCTGCAAAGGGACCAGGACGACTGATCTGTGTAAAGGAAAGAATGAATGGGGCCATGTATCGTGAGATTTTGAGTGAAAACCTCCTTCCATCAGCAAGGGCATTGAAGATGAAACGTGGCTGGGTCTTTCAGCATGACAATGATCCCAAACACACCGCCACGAAGGAGTGGCTTCGTGAAGCATTTCAAGGTCCTGGAGTGGCCTAGCCAGTCTCCAGATCTCAACCCCATAGAAAATCTTTGGAGGAGTTAAAAGTCCGTGTTGCCCAGCGACAGCCCAAAACATCACTGCTCTAGAGGAGATCTGCATGGAGGAATGGGCCAAAATACCATCAACAGTGTGTGAAAACCTTGTGAAGACTTACAGAAACGTTTGACCTCTGTCATTGCCAACAAAGGGTATATAACAAAGTATCGAGATAAAATTTTGTTATTGACCAAATACTTATTTTCCACCATAATTTGCAAAGAAATTCTTTAAAAATCCTACAATGTGATTTTCTGGATTTTATTTACTTATTTTGTCTCTCATAGTTGAGGTATACCTATGATGAAAATTACAGGCCTCTCTCATCTTTTTAAGTGGGAGAACTTGCACAATTGGTGGCTGACTAAATACTTTTTTGCCCCACTGTATGTATATATATATATATATATATATGCAGGGACGTGCATAGAAATTTTGAGGGGCATGGGCTCAAGTGGAAAAAAGGGCACTTCTCATATTTATTTATTTATTTTTTCTAAACGGAACGTTAAATATATTAGGTATGTGTGATATTGACTAAAAATATATCAATATTTTCTGCGTTTTTAATCGATAGACAATATTTTGCTGATTGTGTTATTGTGCTGATATCTTAACTACCGTGGACAGTTGACTCCTAAATATTTTGATATTCTGCATATTCTGTGGTGATCCGTTCACAGCAGTGATATAAATTAACATTTTACAATAAGTTTAAATGGATTTTTTTTACCTTAAATGGTCATTTTTACCTTTATAAAGCCCTGCATGAGTGTGCATCATATTTTCAGTCAAATTCTTACATTGAATCTTATTCAATTAGAATAAGTCATTTAAGCTGTTACCAAGCAAATTAAATCAGTATTGACAAAATTAATCTTTGCACTGCAGAGAAAATCACAGAAGCTGCATTAGAAGTGGCATTTAGATGCATTTACACATTGTTTAATGCAGGACACAAATGCATTTAACCTGCAGTTACAAATGCATTAATACGGTTTTGAACTTTTGAATACTGATATTTAAAATAATAATAATAAAAATGAAAAGTTACTTTAAATGTGAAATTAAAACTGCCAGTAGGTGGCATAAGTGTGTCAGTGCAACTGAACCGAATCATTTAAACGATTGAATCATTCAGGAACAAAACAGCTGTTGCTCAGAGATGCAAATTTAAATTATATTTGTTGGCGAAATAGAGCAAAAACACTCAATATTGTGTCTAAAACACTAAATATTGAACTGCTGTATAAAATCAATATCACATTTTTATCATGTCCCCACATTTCTGCCCCCATATCTTGAATTTTGTGATCATCTTAATCTAAATGCATTTTAATAAACTGAATCATGCAGTGACACACTTGTCTAACCTACTAGACTTCCTTCTGCCTTCGCTAAACTTCTGCTTACTTACATGGTAGCGCTCTCATGAGTCATGGATGTTAGCAAGACAAATTAATTATATTTGCCGTTTGTCTTTTGTATAATTAGCTGTAATTTCGAGGCACAGGTAGCTTAGTCTTTTGTTCATCACCACTCACCTCCACACCAAGACTAACACAACTGGAGAGGGAGGGAGGGCTTCACTTCTGCGGTTCTCTGCCTGTCTGTTATGTGCATGTGCCGATCAATGTGTGCTACACTGCTGTGCTACGCGCGCCTGCGCCGAGACGCGGAGAGGAGAAAGACATCGGAACTCGACAGAGTCTCATTTCCTGACCCAGCCTGATATTTACATTTTTTTATTTGTTTGAGTTTGGGAAAGCTGTGCGCAAACAGAAACACACATGGACACATATATACATATATTCATTTATTTTAAAGAAACTCTAGAAAAATAGGGCACTTTCTCTCGAGGAAGAAAAAGGGCAGGTGCTCAAGCCCCCTTTTATGTTTATGTGTGCACGTGCCTATATATATATATATATATATATATATATATATATATATATATATATATAAATGACATTGTTTGAGATACCTTTGTTCCCTATCAGTCGGTCACTCTCGACGTCACGTCGGAGGACCGACAAATTGGGATATCGCTTAGAGAGACCAATCCACTTCAAGTGTAAACTAAGCGAGCCAATGCACATTGGCATGCTTATTGCATCCAGCTGCCGCTGATCACAGCGTGAGCATAAATAGGCAGCAGGTGCAGCGCACATTCAGCTTTTCGCCGGGCTGAGCGGTTACATCGTTCTGCTCCTGACTTCTGCTGAGCAGTGAATTCAAGGAGTTGAGCACGCTCTTGGAAGACTCTCGTGCTGGTGGTACGGCACTACAGCGGTGGTGGTTCTTCCCATGTAGAGTGGACTGCACACATCAGGCTGCACTACCCCCTGTTGTGTTGCAAATGACCATCTCCCTGTTTGCTAAAGCATGCTAAAATCTTTTTTCCTAAAAGAGCATTCACGGGTGCGTCTTTTAAAGACGGCGTTGCATCTGGCAACTTGACGCTATGCCTTTATAAAGACGAGTTGGGTCACCCGTGCGTTTCTGGATGTGGTCGTTGCCTGGCGCTGGGTGAATGGTCACGATCGCTGCCTCACATGCCTGGGCGGTAGCACGCTGAGGTGGCATTCGTGGATGAGTCATCTTCTCACGGTGGATGCTCATCTCGGAGTTGCGGCCAGGCTCCGTTAACTCGACAAAGGGGCGGAGCTGTTGCCTCCGTCTTGATCTAGTTCTCGTCCTGGCTGCAGACAGGCGAGGTCTACTTCAGGCGGTAGCACGGCTGGTCTGAGGATTACAGTGGTGGCAAACCCTCAGGGGACCATCGCTCCTCTTGCGCTCCGCAACCAGTTGAGCTGCCAATGGAACGTGCTGGGCCCTCTAAAAGGAGCGTACCAGCAGTATCCTTGGCACTCCTCCCGACGACCAGATGTCGATCGCTGCATCGAAGGGTGAGCCGGAAGATTCAGCTGCGTTGCCGCTCCGGCGGTAGCAATGCCTGAGTCGGATCTGGAAGTGACAGCTATGCTTTCCCGGGCCACCGAAAGGGTAGGGCTCGAGTGGAGAAAGCCACCGTGTCCCGAACCCTCGAGGTTGGATGACTGGTTTCTTGGGGTAGCTTGTGCTGGTTCTCAGCGCCCTGCCCCGGGTGCCTCTCAATCACCTCCAATCTTCCATATGCATCTGACTATTGTCCATATGTGTAACTGCCTCTGAACCTCCCTCGAGAAGGTAAGGGCTTCCGTAGTGTTCCTGTTCTGAGCTGAATGGGTACGTTTCCCAGTGTTATCCAGTCCTACTGAGTGGGTAGTGCCATAGCAACAGTAACGGATCTTCCTATGGGGGCCCTAACCTGCGCCAAAAATAACGGCACAGAAGGCCTCCACGGGACACTGGAAGGGCAGTATCCGTGGGCTTTGGTAGATCCCAATTCGTCGGTCCTCCGACGTGACGCCGAGAGTGACCGACTGATAGGGAACGCCTCAGTTACGTATGTAACCCTCGTTCCCTGAAGGAGGGAACGGAGACGTCACGTCCCGTCGCCACGGCTCCTGTACCACCGCTGAGCGGCCGGGCCCCGGCTCGGCTCCTCAGCGAAAACCTGAATATGCGCTGCACCTGCTGCCTATTTATGCTCACACTGTGATCAGCGGCAGCTGGATGCAATAATCGCATGCCAATGTGCATTGGCTCGTTTAGTTTACACTTGAAGTGGATTGGTCTCTCTAAGCGATATCCCAATTCGTCGGTCCTCCGGCGTGACGTCTCCGTTCCCTCCTTCAGGGAACGAGGGTTACATACGTAACCGAGGCGTTATGGGCTAGGGTTAGGGTTAGGTTAGGTCAAATAATGTTATATTTGAATAACAAATGACATAACTGAGCAATTGACACTTAATGAAAATTGTCATAAAAATGCTTAAAACCTCCATATTCATGATATCTGTCATGTTATGATTATGAAGGAGTCATGTCAGTCTTATGCACATCCCTTCAAGTAAAGTGTTACCATACACATTTTAGAGAGTTTGAGCCTCCTTGCACGTTAACTTTGTAAGCACTGGGCCGGAGCTTCTGCAGCGATGTAGGATGATTTTGAAGTTGGAGGAGAAAATGTGTTGGGAATTTTTCAACATACCTTAACGGATGTCCCCTCACAGTGCAGAGCACAGTGTCTTCTCCACAGGAATCAACTGTGTTTGAGGGAGGGGAGGTTCACGTTTTCCCGGGTCTGTGTGCGCAACGAGTGGGCGGGCATAAATATGTTAATAATAGGGGCACTTTAACACATTTGTAATTACTGTACGTTGTCTGTCTCTCAATGTGTATGCAACCAAACCGCTGAAGATCCAACAACGTCATAAGGTCAATATTAGTTTTAGGATGCCTATATTACTTTTTGAATCTTCAATGTGCACTTAACTTTTATAGAATGTGCACTTGATATATATTTCAAATTGTAAAATTTAAATTTGATCTGTAGTGTGTTCTTTGATATTACATAGAATGATGATTTATTTACTCAAATGGAACTTCAGCATTACTAATTTGTAATTTAAATATTTCACATACATCTTTCAATAGAAATTACAATAATTTATATTTGATTTGATATATAATGTACTGCTGTTTTATAAAATGTACTTCTTTTTCACAGGGGTACTATGTCAAAAGATCCAGTAACATCTCCTATTTGGGTACAT
Organism: Gymnocypris eckloni scoliostomus; assembly: GCA_027564155.1. Taxonomy (NCBI): domain Eukaryota; kingdom Metazoa; phylum Chordata; class Actinopteri; order Cypriniformes; family Cyprinidae; genus Gymnocypris; species Gymnocypris eckloni. The sequence goes on from CM050426.1 coordinate 7,226,898, forward strand.
CTTGCTTTACCTCTTACAGTTATACATGTTTCTGGATCACCATCCTCGTTGGTTTACAACAATTTTTAATAGGTTTTTAGTTTATGCTTCGGGGCATGAGCAACATTAATTTCTCTATGATTAGGGATAAAGTGAGGGCTTTCGTTGTTTGGTGATAATGTTGTTCATACACCGACAGAGGATGCTGGTATCCTACTGGGGTAGATCACATTGTGCAGCATATATTGAAAATAAAGGTGCTTTTTTGTTCACAAGCTGTTTCAACACATTTGCTTCTTGCTTCAGGTAGAGCATTTAATGTAACTACTTCAACTCTGTAACATTAAGGAATGTAAGTGAATAGCTCTGGGCTCCTGTCAGTTTGCCAAGATGATCTAACAGTACAGTGAAAACAGAAATGTACAATCACTTTAGGCCATTTTCTGCTAACCCAACTTAATTATATATATATATAAAAGTTAATTCTGAAAGATGATGTTCAGATTGATCCCTTTTCCTTAAAGGTTATAATAAATTAAAATTAACATAATTTCCCTGAGCTGTCTTGACTTTTGATTATACTGGGCATTTGGTTGATGAATAAATCCCAAAGTTAGTTTTCATACTATTTTTAGCTTCTCATTTCTTCATTTGCTATACTTACCACATACACATCGCTTCATATACCACTTACTTTACTATAATGAGCTCATTATACCACATGACTAATTAAACCATGAACCGATGCTTTAACATAGATGCATCAATGAAAACACCCTTAGTTAATTGCAAAGATAAAATCAACAACCAACCAAATCACTCATGCAAGACCACAGGACGCAATTAAGAGGATTAAAGTTTGTCTTACTGGACTATTGAACAATGCCCTCACAGGCTAGAGTTTTTACCTCATTACTTCAACCAAGAGGGTTTTAACATCAAAGCTAATGGGGATGTTTACATGTTAAGAAGGACACTATTTGGGTCTTAACTCTAATAGCATACTTACCTGCGAAAGCAAGGATTCATTTAATAAGCCAGCTGCATTGGTTTCACCAGTAGAGACCTTTCCCAGTTGAGCCTATTTCTCAATAGTTAATTCTTATTTGCCAATATAATGCTGCTTTAACCCCATGATAGAATGGATGATTGGGTTTATTGATTTGCCATTTAGTCCCTTTTTCTCTACATCTTTCTAATGCATTCACACTGTGCATATTCTCGTACAAGACTGAACATGCTGCTGTTGTCTTATCTTGCTATTTCAGTTGAGTTTATTCAATTTACACATTTAATTTGTCATGGTGTTTCAAAAAGAGATCCGGCTGATCTTGTATTTTCTTAGCTTGAATCCTTCCCAAGGGTATTTTTTTATAGTCACCAGTAGCATTTTAAAATAATAGCATCCCTCAAGTGTACATCTGGTGAAGTGTTTGTTCGATCAAGCATGTGCTTGTTCAGAAATTGTGCAGTTTCAGTCAGATTATCCTCAAACGATTGATTGCACTCCTGTGGAGTGACAGCGTTTCTTAAGTCATGTGCCAAACAGACTTGAAAGAGCCCAAACTTTTACCCTGCTTGCAAACTGGGTCACTGATGTACCCCAGGCTCAGTTTGGAGGAAGTCCTCCCAGTCAAGGCTGCTGTGCCCAGAGTGCAAGTGTCCATTTCTATGCCCAAGTCGCAACGGACCAGGCTGGTGTCTCATAATGCAATAATGTTTGTGTGACAGTATGGGACAGAACAGAAGGACGGATATGCATTGTGACATGCATGCCTAAGCTGTTGCCCCAAGGCATAGCACTGCAGAGATTGTGTTTGAGCGCAGACGGCCACGCCTCACCATGTGCCCAGACTTCAGTCAGCGAGAGAACAGCTGTCGCCAGCGGAGCATCGGTTGGAGAAGCTTGCGCGCTGGCACCATGTGTCTGACTGGCAGCGGGTGAGTGGTCCAGGCACACAGCACAAACAGACTGGTCCAAAGTGTGGCAGACACTTTGTTTTTATCCCCACTCAAAAACTGTGAGTTGCCCAATTGGCGCGACCACCCGGATGCAACATGCAGCGGCACAGAAGGGCCTGAGCAATATTTCATAACTGTCCTACTGAAAATAAAAGAGATGACTCTTCTTTGCTTTTCATCTCTTTCACTGTCACCTAGTATTCCTCTCGTTGTGCTCTTGCTTTGCCCTGCTCATCGTACACTCATAATATGGCACTTACAGTATTTGAATGGGCAGATCAAATTTAATTTTAGATGAAATTCTCTTTAGATGAATGCATTTCTCATGTATTCTTTATGTGGCAGGACAACAATTATCACATATTTGGCCATTTTCCTAATCAGAATCTAAGCAGAAAGTATAAACAAGATATTTTTTAAGCTTCTAAATTGGAAGTAGAGTTTTACATCCTTAAATTAATTGCAGTAATGTAATGTTATGTGGACCTACTTCCACAGTGTGATAACCCAACAAGTATTAATAAGCAAACTATAATTAAAGCCTATTTTTGTGGCTGTAGAATGGGGGTCTAAATGTGTCAAAAACAGCAGGGTCACTGGAAAAACTTTTTTGGTGACATTTCTGCAGTTCTAAAGCTGTATTTTAAAACAACGTACCACCTACACTAAGCCTAACCAAAACTGAGATGAAAACAAATTTACTTTCTTGCAACTGTGCCATTAATCCTTGCCTCTACAAATCTTTGAGCTCATGGTTTCACCACACTCATACCTAAGCACTCTGGATAGCATGCAATGGTGTACCAGGTGAGCTACTGAGCAAGTTTACATGAGAAAACCCATACATGTGGAGCTAGTTGTGTGATGCAAACGTCAAAATGTATGTATGCATTTCATTTTTTATTTTTCAAAACATACAATTTACTGCAGTTTCTAGCCAAGGCAGTAAAACACCAACAACTTGTATTCCTTTTCACACAAGTTATGAGACTTACTGGGGCAGAATATAGATTAATACGATTTGCTTTTGCATGGTTACTTGCAAAATACTTTATGACCTCAAAACAATTTTACCTTGGCCATGGTTTGTAAACAAATACAATTGACATTTACATCACTGAACCAGCTCTATGTGTATGGCTTTTCTGATGTTCTGATGTAGTGAACTTGCTCTGTAACACACATGGAACAGCAATACACTGCAATGTGGGTTTGAGTCCTCTGAAACACGGGTCACAAAACTCAATAAAAGAGGTCAAACACTTGTAAAATGCTTCAGAAAATGTGTTATCATCTTACGTTTGCTTTTGCTAACACTATTGGTTAGGTTTATTGTAGGCGGTATGTTCTTTTTCAAATAGGATACAGCATTAACCTTTCAGCACCACTCACCAGACATTTCATTTCTGAACTGCCGTGATACGTACAACCACCAATGTAATAAAAAAATATGTTTCTGATAAAACTGAACACACTCAATTGCTAATTATATATGTATATGTTATATGATTGGTCCATGGGATTTTGTGTTTGGCACATGTAAACGGTGTCCCATTCTTTACTTGCATAATCAAAAAATTAAATAAAAAAATGCACACTTTTAGTGCCAGTCACTGGACGTTTCACTTAGAAAGTGCTTTATAAAATGTGCAAGAAGCAACATAGTATAATTATAATTGTAGATATGCCACCACAGGCACCCCCTAATAAGCCTGAGTTGAAACGTCCTTTGTCAGGAATTTGAAAAGATGTAGTGATTGTAGCTGCATTTTTAAGGGATTATACAAATAATATTAAAACTAGAAATAATAATGATAATAATAATAATAATAATAAAGCATTGATTTGTCAATGGTTTAATGACAGCACTCAATACTGAATAGCATCTATAATTTGGCAATAGGGCTTACTGTAGTAGAATCCTGCACTGTGAAAGACTCATGCAATTATCAACTTTGCTGATTACATTTTTTAAATCAAGCAAGAGAAAGAAAGAAAGAGAGAGAGAGAAAGAGAGAGAGAGAGAGAGAGAGAGAGAGAGAGAGAGAGTGTCACGGTTCAGGGTGCCTTCTCGGCTCCCCCTGTTATCTTGTTATGTTGACAGCTCGTGGATTGGGCAATCTGTGCCGATCGTGCAGCAGGTGTGCACTCATCACGAGCTGACTCTCCCCCACCTGTCGCTCATTCCCCATCTCCCATATATGTCTCTGTGTCTACTACTCGTTGTGAGTAGATTGTCTTGTCTTTGCACGTATTGTCACTTACCTGTCTATCTGCCCCCTTCTGCGGCAGACCTGAACGCTCGGTGATCCAGCAGCTCGTGTGGCCCGCAGAGACTGCCGGCCGGCTCTGGAATCTTGACGTCCTAGGCAGCATTAAATATTGTTTACGTTATTTTGTGTTTTGGAGGCAAAGAATAAAGTTTTCTCCTTCTTCCGCACTCTGCTTCTGAGTCCTTCAGCACCATCACCTGACAGAATCTACTCACCACGTTATGGATTCAGCAGAGGAGACGGAGTTGCGCCGAGCCCTCTCGCTGCAAGGCGTTTTACTGGGTCGGCAGCAGGAAGAACTAGCGGCTTCTCGTCGCGCTTATGCGGAGGTTTCTCTCCAACTCAACCAGCTGGTGGAACGGCTGGACCAGCTGCAGGCCAGCCCGTCCGTAGATCGGGCTTCCACATCAGCCCCAGGTCCCGAAGGCGCGATTCCTCGCCACGCAGAACCGCGGCTTAATCCGCCAGCTCCATACTCGGGTGAACCCAATTCCTGTCGATCATTCCTGTCTCAATGCTCGCTAATTTTTGCTCTCCAGCCTTCCTGCTTCCCCACGGAGCTATCCAGGGTGGCGTACGTCATCACGCTCTTGGTGGGGCAAGCGAGGGAGTGGGGCACAGCCATGTGGGATGGCGAGCAGGCCTGCTGCGAGTCTTTTGAGGCATTCTCGGTGGAGCTGCGCAAGGTCTTCGATCGCTCGGCCCGGGGAATTGAGGCGGCACGAGCCTTGTCGGTGCTTCAACAGGGCGAACAGTCCGTGTCCGCTTACTCGATTGAGTTCCGCACGCTCGCCGTGTCCTGTGGCTGGAACGAGAAGGCGCTCTGGGATCACTTCCTCCACGGACTGTCTGAGAACGTGAAGGACGAGATCTATTCCCTGGAGCTTCCAGTGGGCTTGGATAAGCTGGTCGACCTCGCCATCAGGGTCGACGACCGGATTGCTCTCCGTTCACGGCACCGAAGAGGGGGATTTCCCCGAGAGCGCACCATGGGGGCGGAGTCAGTGGCCACTAGTGACACACGGTTCCAACGCCTCGTCATCCCGGAGGAGGAGCCCATGCAGATTGGAGGAGCACGACTGACGGCGGGGGAGCGACGGCGTCGTCTAGCCAACCAGCTGTGTCTGTACTGCGGTGGGGCGGGGCATGTGGCAGCTGCGTGCCCTGTGGTGGGGCGCTCATCACGCTCGCTCAAGGGGGAGCACATGGTGAGCATTACCTCGACTCGACTGCCATCTGGTGGCCGGGCTGAGTTTCTAGCTTCAGTAAGGGTTGGGGGAGCTGCTTTCCGGATCTCGGCATTAATCGACTCTGGAGCAGAGGGCGATTTTATGGATTTTGAATTAGCCACGCTTGGGGATTTCGTCCGTTGCCCTGACCGAACCCATCTCAGCTAAGACACTGTGTGGCACCTTACTCACAAAGATTACCCGTGTCACCCAATGTGTCACATTGATTTTGTCTGGTAATCATGCTGAGGAGATCCAATTCTTCCTTATTCACTCCCCCTCCGCTCCAGTCGTGTTGGGTCACACCTGGCTGGTTAAACATAACCCCCATATTGATTGGGCTCACAAGTCCATCTTGGCTTGGAGCCCTTTCTGTTTAGCCCAATGTTTGGGTGCTGCTTTTTCCCCGGTTGTGTCTTGTTCTGTGTTGCAGGAGGAGCCGTGAGCCTGGCGGATGTACCGGAGGCTTACCATGACTTGAGAGCGGTGTTCAGTAAGTCCCGAGCTTCTCTGCCTCCGCACCGCCCGTGCGACTGTGCGATTGACTTGCTGCCAGGCACTTCTCCACCTAAAGGCGCCTTTACTCCCTATCCCGACCAGAGGGAGGCCATGGAGAGGTATATCCACGATTCTCTGGTAGCAGGCATCATCCGTCCCTCTTCCTCTCCAGCTGGGGCGGGGTTCTTCGTGGAGAAGAAGGATGGTTCGCTGCGTCCCTGTATAGACTATCGGGGTTGAGCGACATCACGGTAAAGAATCGTTATCCTTTGCCGTTGATGTCCTCGCCTTCGAACTCTTGCAGGGGAAACCATCTTTACTAAGTTGGACCTCCGCAGTGCTTATCACTTGGTTCGGATTAGGGAGGGGCGAATGGAAGACCGCCTTTAACACCCATACCGGGCATTTTGAATACTTGGTCATGCCGTTTGGCCTTTCAAACTCCCGGCGGTCTTCCAGGCACTCGTCAACGATGTGCTCAGAGACATGGTCGACCGGTTTGTGTTTGTTTACCTAGCGATATCCTGATCTTCTCCCAGAGCAGCGCGACCATGTCCAGCACGTCAGGAGTGCTCCAGCGACTGCTGGAGAATCGTTTATTCGCCAAGGTGGAGAAGTGTCAGTTTCACGCACGGTCGGTTCCGTTCCTGGGTTTTATTCTCTCGCCCGACGGTATCCGAATGGATCCCACCAAAGTAAAAGCTGTTGCGGATTGGCCCACCCCAGACAGTCGTAGAGCGGTCCAGCGTTTTCTGGGGTTTGCCAATTTTTACAGGCGGTTCATTCGGAATTTTAGTCAGGTCGCCCTTCCTCTGACGGATCTCACCTCCACTAAGAAACGATTCTGTTGGTCATCGCAGGCCCAGACTGCGTTTGAGAGTCTGAAGAGTCGTTTCATTTCGGCTCCCATTTTAAATACTCCTGACCCGTCTCGGCAGTTCATCGTGGAGGTGGATGCGTCCGAGGTGGGGGTTGGGGCCATTTGTCTCAGAGATCATCTGCGGACGAGAGAATACATCCCTCGCCTTTTTCTCATCGTTTAACCCTCACGGAACGGAACTACGACATTGGGAATAGGGAGTTACTAGCAGTCAAGCTGGCGCTGGAGGTGGCGTCACTGGTTAGAAGGCGCGGCTTTCCCTTTTATGGTTTGGACTGACCATAAAAACCTAGAGTACATCCGCACCGCCAAGAGAATAAACTCCAGGCAGGCTCGCTGGGCGTTATTTTTCGGACGTTTCAGGTTTACCATTTCCTATCGCCCTGGCTCTAAGAATGGTAAACCTGATGCGCTGTCGCGGATCTTTGAGGCTACGGCTAGTCCCACTCCCCCGGTGGCAATCCTTCAACCCGAACGGGTTGTGGCGGTGGTGACCTGGGAGTGGAGTCCAATCCGTGGACGCGCTACGCGACATCATTGTTCCCGCGGGGTGCCCAGAAAGCCTGCTGTTCGTGCCCGAGTCAGTCCGAACTAGCGTTCTACAGTGGGGCCACTCTTCTAGCCTAGCTTGTCACCCTGGAGCTACTCGTACTCATAGGCTAATCAAGCAGCGGTTTTGGTGGCCGTCCATGGTGAGGGACGCTCGTCGGTTCGTGGCGGCCTGTCCCATTTGTGCTGCGGGTAAGGGCTCCAATCGTCCCCCAGCAGGGCTACTCCAGCCGCTGTCGGTGCCTTCGCGACCCTGGTCACACATAGCGATGGATTTCGTAACTGGCTTGCCCCTTTCCGATGGCAAGATGGTAGTCCTCACTGTGGTGGACAGGTTCTCGAAGGCGACCCACTTTATTCCCCTCCTCAAATTGCCTTCAGCGAGGGAGACAGCGACTATTGTCTTGGACCACGTTTTCCGCATTCATGGCCTCCTGGTGGACGTGGTCTCTGACAGGGGTCCCCAGTTTGTGTCAAAGTTTTGGACAGAGTTCTGTCGACAGCTGGGAGCGACCGCGAGCCTGTCCTCTGGATATCACCCGCAGACTAATGGTCAGGCTGAGCGGGCTAACCAAGATTTGGAGAGGGTTCTTCGCTGTGTGGCGTCTGCCGAACCGTCATCTTGGAGTTCCAGGTTAACCATGGTCGAGTACGCGCATAACTCCCTCCCGGTCTCGTCTACGGGTTTATCTCCCTTCCAGTGCTGTTTAGGCTACCAGCCACCCTTATTTCCCTCCCAAGAATCCGATGCCGTTGTTCCATCCGCGCATGCGTTTATTCAGAGATGCCTCCGTACTTGGAGGATCGCCAGAGAAGCCCTCACCCGGACTGGCGAGAGGAACAAGGCATCGGCGGACCGTCACCGTACCAAGCCCCCACTTTACGTGTGTGGTCAGAAGGTCTGGTTGTCTGCCAAGGACATTAACTTCAGACTTCCCACACGTAAACTGGGACCCAAATTTATTGGACCGTTTATTGTGGCCAAGGTGCCCGTTTTTCGCTCCCCCCTTCAGCCCCTAATCTCTGCCCCTCCACCTCCCAGACTCATTGAGGGGTCGACAGCCTATTCTGTGCGGCGGCTCATTGACGTTAGGCGTAGGGGCAGAGGTTATCAATACCTGGTAGACTGGGAGGGGTATGGTCCGGAGGAGAGATGCTGGATTCCAGCTCGCGACATTCTGGACCGCGCTCTCGTTGACCAGTTCCATCAGCGCCATGGTGAGTCCTCCGGGGACGCCAGGAGGCGTCCCTGAGGTGGGGGGTACTGTCACGGTTCAGGGTGCCTTCTCGGCTCCCCCTGTTATCTTGTTATGTTGACAGCTCGTGGATTGGGCAATCTGTGCCGATCGTGCAGCAGGTGTGCACTCATCACGAGCTGACTCTCCCCCACCTGTCGCTCATTCCCCATCTCCCATATATGTCTCTGTGTCTACTACTCGTTGTGAGTAGATTGTCTTGTCTTTGCACGTATTGTCACTTACCTGTCTATCTGCCCCCTTCTGCGGCAGACCTGAACGCTCGGTGATCCAGCAGCTCGTGTGGCCCGCAGAGACTGCCGGCCGGCTCTGGAATCTTGACGTCCTAGGCAGCATTAAATATTGTTTACGTTATTTTGTGTTTTGGAGGCAAAGAATAAAGTTTTCTCCTTCTTCCGCACTCTGCTTCTGAGTCCTTCAGCACCATCACCTGACAGAGAGAGAGATAAGTGGAGAGAAAAAAAGTCCTCAGCTGGTTATATTTTACTTCAAAGCTGTCTTTCTTCCACCTGCATTTCTATGGAGTCAATCGATTCTCCACAGGAAAACTTACATAGTTAACAAAGTTCCCTTGCATCATTAAACTACCAGAGGGGTTTGATTCCAAATGAGGCAGGAGGGGCTGGCTATAACGTTCAAGTGCCATTGACAGAAATGATAACTTTACACATGAATCATTTACACTGCACACCTACTTGCAACTTAAAGACTTAAGCATTCATGGTCTAAATCTTTTCCATTAATCTGATCTTTTCATGGGGTCTTGAAAGACTATAAAAGACAGATAATAAAATATAGATATGCCTTGAACATTTCAGAAGTGAATGAAACAAACAAACAAATAACATATTTAACTGATAGCATAACTACAATTAGAACTACAACTGTACATACTGAAGGGGGTGGGTGCAAATCTGTATTGGCTGCATGCTATTACAAAAAATGTCAAGTCCAAAGCTAGATGGTTGCAGAATTGTTACAGTAAACCAGTTTCGCTACCTGACCGCTGCTGTTATATCACTAATAGCCCTGAGACTGCTCATATCTGCATTCTGACCTTGAATCACAGTGCTTTCCGCAGATCTATCAATCATGCAAAGCAGACCTACAATGATAAATCCAATTATACAGGCAGTTATATGGTAATCCAGTTGGAAATTGGAGCTAACAATCTCCTTCTAAAGGCATTTCGTACTGATTAAAGAATGGCTTTGTGTTAATAGGCAAGTCAGTCCTCTGTGATTCAAAAGCAAAGTATGTCCTCAAGTGTCTTTTCAAACACATAATGTCATGTGAGCACATTTCAAACATTTTCACGACCCAAATCTGAGCTGCATTTAGAATTTTGGCACTTTGCTCTCATAAAGTCATTCATTATTCTGCTTTAATCCAAGTTTGGCAGTGTCAAAAATGACTGATTTTTAGATCTGGATGTGGAAGATATCTTAATGAGAGCAGTGAAATGACCATCGGGAGAAATCCAGCATGTTTTGGATGGGACTCTACACAATTAAGTCAACCTATGCCAGGTTTGGGAGACTAAGCAATGCAAAGTTCAGTTTGTTGTTAAATCATTCATTTTTAGTCATAGGAGTTCACATTAGGCTTCAGATTCTAGACTTTTACCTTAAGACTCTATCAAGTTTTGCTTGAGGATTGTGATAATATTCTTTTTTATTTTTTAATTCTTATTTTTATGCTGGTTATATTCTGTATGATTGTGTATGTGACAAATACAAATCTTGAATCTTGAACATGATTGTCAATTTATTAAAAACATTATCATTCTACGTTGTAAGGACGTCGGCACTGACATTTATTACACAATGGCCACTGTCTACTAATTACAAACTTTAAACATGAATGAACTAAAGTGTCATTGCATTATTTAACATTGTGAGGTATAAACTGAATACTGTTTTATTAATTAACACTGAAATGTGAGGAAAGAGAAAGGAATGCTAAAAATGATCAAATAAAGGATCAATAAATGTTAAAAATAGATCAATTAAAACAGAAAGGCAGGGAAATAAACAGATCTGGGTTGTTTATGACCCAGATTGGGAGGATGAAAGTTAATTTTTATCCATCCATTAAACCTACATCCATTAAGCTTTTCAGAATCCCATTAACGAAAATGTAAAGTTTTAAACTAATTAAACTAATTACTCTAACGCAATTTAAGGGCTGCCATTGGAACCATTAGAATTTCACACAATGCTGAATGCATTAGCAGTAGTGAATATGAACTGACATAATGTTTGTAATATTGCTAGTGCTATTGACCATGCTTAGTGTCCTTTCACAACCTGTGCTTGTTTTCAGTTTGATCTGATTTGAATACAAAATGTTCTGCAGACAGCATTAATAAGCAGCATAGCGTGTGTTGCTGTTTGGCAAAGAAAATAATAGAGCTGGCAAGAAACTATTCCATCAAAAGCTCTGCCATACGTTCATTTGTCACTTAAGGATTCATCTCAGAGCTAAAATAATTTTCAGCCAGTGTTTTTTATTGAAGAAAATAATGTAAATGTAATAAGTAACAAAATACAGTAAATATAAAATAGCCAAATTATTTGTTTCACATCATTTACAATAAAAAGCATGCGACTCTCAGTGGATTGTTTTTGAAAAGGAAGTGCCTCATTACACTGTAAAATAAAGAATTGCATTTTCTTCATCAATGGGGCTTTTAGTCACATATAAAGCAAATTACTTTGAATCCACATACAAGCATGTTAGACCAACAATATTCCCCTAAATATTGTCCCAAAATGTATTTATTTTTTTACTATGGCATATTAGAGAATGTTGCAGATTTGTTCAAAGGATTGCAAGCTCCCAATATGCATGAATAAATCATGCACTTATATTGAGGATTATTGTTTGGCTGTTTACTGACTTTATTCATACTGCTGTAGTTGTCACTGTTGTGTGGTGATGTTAAGAGCTCATCGTTTTACTTAATGATGTTTGTTGGTTGCCACAGTTATTGAAGTTTGTGTTGAGGTCCAAATGCATCTAAAAATAATTGCATAATATTTTTTGCCTATGAAGAAGAAAATATTTTGCAAAACAAAATTAGCTGAATTCACTTCATATTAAAATGTCATATAAAACCCTGTACAGGAATATAAATAATAATAATTTTTATTATTATTATATTTATTTTATTATTTTTTGCTAATTGATCATTTGCTGAAAAAAGGTCACTTTATTTTAAAGCCCGATTCTTTCTAAGACAATGACTTTTGCCTCAATTTAATCATGCTTATTAATAGTTAGTAAGGTATTTGTTAAGTATAGGTATTGGGTATTATTAGGGATGTAGAATATGGTCATGCCGGTTATGTGCTTTATAAGCACTAATAAACATCTAATATGTTAATAATAGGCATGCTAATACGCAACTAGTTAATAGTGAGAATTGGTCCCTATACTGAAGTGTTACCAAAGCTGTCAGCATTCTACTTCCTGTAGTTGGTCTCCGTGCCTCTAGAAGTCCCCTGTGTTCTCCTCTGCCTTAGTTCTTCCTCGTGTGGCCTTGTTAGTGTTATCTAGCTCACCTGTGCCTTGTTTCCCCCGGTGTATTTAAGTCAAGTCAAGTCAAGTCACCTTTATTTATATAGCGCCTTTAACAATACAAATTGTAACAAAGCACTGCACAATATCAAAATAGGCAAATTTGTCAATAATGTAAAATGACAGGATTTAACACTCAATTATCTGCTGAATGCATTTCATTATTGAATTTAGTAGTGGCATTGTCCAGCTTAGTTCAGTTTAAATAATATCTGTGCAATCAAGTCGATGATTGTGCTGGAAATGAAGTGTCCCCAACTGAGCAAGCCAGGCGACAGCGACGAAGGCGAAAACTCCATCGGTGAAAGAATGGAGAAAAACCTTGGGAGAAACCAGGCTCAGTCGGGGGCCAGTTCCCCTCCGGCCAGACAAATCAGTAGTTTGTTCCAACTGCAGCAAAGTCAGAGTGTAAGTGGTCCACTGGTTCCGGGGTCTTTCCCGATGGATGTCTAGGTGACGAGGTCCTCACTGGAGATCTGTCTCTGGGGCTCATCTCGGAGGGGTTGTCATCGTCTCTTCTCAGGTGTTGGTCATCTCTATCGTTTAAGGGTAGGATCCAGACTGAGGCTTGTGTAATTCTAACTACCACGGGATGTTAATCCCGTGGCAGTAACTATAGAAACAGTAAAACAATTAGCGTAGCAGCGGCTCCATCCAGGAATAACCCTGGATGAAATTATCAGTATAACCCAAGCTAAAGCATAATAATGTGCATGTGTTCAGATGGACTGGCAGTACAAGATTGTGAGATGCATTATATGAATGCTTGGCTAAAGAGATCGTCTTTAATCTAGATTTAAACAGAGAGAGTGTGTCTGAACCCCGAACGTTTTCAGGAAAGGCTATTCCATAGTTTAGGAGCCAGATATGAAAAGTTCTACCTCCTTTAGTGGACTTTGCTATCCTAGGTACTACCAAGAGTCCAGAGTTTTGCGACCTAAGGGAGGCGGGTTGGATTGTGGCGTGATAAAGATTAGTTAGGTGCATGGAGCTAAATCATTTAGGGCCTTATAGGCAAGTTTAAGTGGTGTTTAAGTGGTGTATTTTTCACTTGGTTCCTTAAATCTTTTAAATCTTTGCCCTGTGTTTCCTGCCTGGTCTCGTTAAAGCCTCTCTAGCTACCCCAAGTAAGGTATCTTTAGTTCCTTTCTTTAATTGTAAGTGTTCTCTGGCTTTGTTGTCTTCCCTCGTGGAGTTTTTATTTTCTCTTTTGTTTTGATGTTGGTAATACCTCGATCTAGTGATGGCGAAGTGAAGCGTTCTGAACCAGTGCAGCTTTAAACCAAATTGTATCGGGAAAAGGTTCATTACTCAAAGCTTTTTAAAACAGTTCATGCTGTGGCCATCTAGTGGTCTTAAAAATAAACAACGTCTTCCAAAGTGCTGTGATTCATTACAGCTGCTGGTTTCACATCTGGTTCTACTACTGATTCCTTGATTTAATTTATTGTATAAAAATAATGGTCATTGACAAAGTCATTAATTTATTTCTGTGAACGGCCACTAAAATAATTCAAATAAATCAAACAAACTCATGAATTAAATCTGTGATCTGTCAACGCTAACTCTGTCTCAGTCCTTAGACTGTTATTTAATGGGCAAAGTTCATTTGACCATAATGAATAAATTAGGATAAAAAAGAAATGCATTATAATGTAATATAATGTAAAGGAAACAGCGCTGAGGTTCGCTTCGTTTGAAGCAGATACTGAAGCAGTCACCTGGTTTTCAGGTGAATGAAGCTTCAGAAAACAAATCAAGCTCCTATACAGCGCTTCAATGTGAGATGTTTCGTTTTTTGATACAAGCTTCGAAGCCTCAGTGTCGAAGGTCACATCACTACCTCGGTCCGAGAATAACTTTTGTTGAACTATTCTTGCAAAGACTTTAAAAAAAAATCTTAATTTCCTGGAATACTGGCTTAAGTGTTTCGTTTGGGTCCAACATTACCACTCCTGTGTCTCCATGGTAGATCTCTTAACCACCACACCAGAGACCTGATTTCAAGCCTGGCTAGTGACAAAACATCTTTAGTTACCCTGACTAGAATATAATTGCAGATTGTGCAAATTTGCATTTATGGGCCATCAAATTCAAATGTGTTGTACTGGTGCCTGTTACTAAGAATGTTGTTGGTGGAACAGGAAGAAGGGGAAAAAATCTCAAAGCACCATATTACCTTTTTGTTGTGTTCAACAGGTTTATTTTTATATATGCAATATATATTTTAGTATTTTTATATATATTGTTTTTTACAGTGCACATAGTTTCTGTAATACAACCTCACAGCAAGATCATGACCGCAAATGAAAAGATTGTTACATATTGTGTTTTCACATGAAGCCAGATGATACTGCTTTTTTATCAGTGTTTCATTATTATAATATTACTATATTATACATAGTTTATTGCTATTCCTTTTCACCAGTCTAAATGCAAAGGTTATGGACATCTTGAAGGTGTCATTATTGTTTCTAACTACAGAACAGCCTACCACAGCAATATACTCAGCAGGGAGGATAAAATGACACAGTGCACATCTGGATATAATGTCTCTCTAATGGGATTTGCATTCTGCCAGATGGAGAGATCTCTGTGTCTCTATAGACTAAAGGACATTATAAGGTTGTCTATTTCCATATGTCTTCCTGGTTTGGTATTGACATTTTAGATGTATCCAATTCATGCCCTTGCGGGAATGGCTTTATTGTGCCTCTTTGAGGTGCAGTAATCAGCACGGGCGTCCCCTTAATGTGCTGCTCAATAATTCAAAACCAGACTATGTTCTTTTCAACAGTCCTATCATTGGCAATGACACATTGCAGGTATCCTTTATCTCACCAGCTAGGAACACGCTGCTGATACTCTTATGCCGTTTATCGAGTAGGCAAGAAGCAGGAGTGAAAGTAAACTGATAACAGATTCAAAGAAATAGTTCATCCCAAAACATGTTTATTACATATACTCGTTCTGATGTTGAATTAGCAAAAATCCGATTGCTCTTTTATATGCAATTAAAATGAAATGAAACTGAAATGTTCAAAGATCAAAAGGGGCCCAAAAAACACCATACAATAATCACACAAGTAGTCAATACAACTTTTTGATTATATTGCAAGTTTGAAGCTTTACGGTAGCTTTGTGTGAGCAGCATATAAAAAAGTAAAGAAAACAAGACAGTTTTTTTCAAGAGGGTGAATTATTTCACTTATAACTTATAAGCAAAGAAAATCAGAAGTCAGACATTATTCAGTCAATCGTTTTCTGCATCCAATGTTATATTTTGTAATGCATATTTATCTTCAAAACTTGATGCAACAACTAAAGAACTTTACACAAGTGCTGTATCCAAGGCTACAACATCCATAACCCCAAATATTATGTATGTAATGTATGCATTTAACCCTTAATGTTGAGTTGTGATTTAATTTGTGATGTGTAAATGTGAAATAATACAATCTAAAACATAATAATAATATTGCACCAGTGTCTGCGTGCACATTCACTGAATACTTTATTACAACAATTAAAGTTCCCAAAATATTTTTTAAATCAACAGCTTTTGTCTTAATCTGTTTTTTTTTATAACAATAACTAAAACTTTATCTAATATAGTTATCTTGATTCTGTTGGGGTGTGTTAAAATACAGTAAAACGACCATATTTAAGCATTTATGTTTTATGCAATTGTATGATCACTATTATACAGTTGAAATGTTGTTTATTATCACTTCTCAAAAGTCATGGCATATCAATCTGATGATTCACTCTAAAGGTGTTTTTTCTTTAAATAAAAACATCAGATCCTAGAGTTAGCACTTGAGATTTTACATTGGCAGGAATACAATCCATCACAAATTTGGTCTCTATTCTTCATCACACCAACTAGCACTTTCGGAGAGTTGCTGGAATGATCTTTCTCAATTCCAAGCAGAAAGGCAGTGAATTCTCCAAACCGGCAGGTCAAAGTAAATTAAGCATTGATTTATTGGCATTGTGCATATTTTTTCAATGTTATTCCTGCCACCGTGATATATTAATGCGGATGTATTCATGTTGAGTGTTTCCTCGGGGACACGTGTGTGAATAAACACGATGATTTATATATTCAGATCAGGACCAATGCATCTGGCTCTCTGTTCATTCTCGTATGATAATAAAGTGGTTTTCTTTAATGATAGTAAAAGCATTTTTGAGTCTAAGTATATTTTGACAGGCACCTTTTGCTCGATTGCTCACATAAAAAGCTATGTAGAAATAAAGTGCTGTCTCAAATAAATTATTTCAGGCAAAGCAATAGCCTACAATGACTTACCCATTAGCGTGCTATTGCTGGACCTTTGTATTGTCTTCTTCATGCTGTGAAGCATGGTGTAATGGCTGTGATTGTCCCAGCCACGGATGTCTAATATACCCGAAACTGTTAGCATTCCAATTCATCTTAATGCAAACCTCAAAAGTGTTCAACATAGAAACACTAACCATTATGGCTTTTTTGCAACCATTAGAAAGATAGGAAATTGTTATTTTACTCCAAACATAAACAACTGAAATGATATTTTGTGCTCTCTAATATAACTTTGCAATAAAGAAAGCATGGCTGCTCAACTGGGAAACGATGCACTTATCAAAGTTTCATATACCCTGGACTTCATCTTGACAATGTCTTTCATTTCAAAGCCTTAATCAAAGCGAAACTGGTTTATACATTATGGAAGGCTACACATGCTATCAAGTGTCAACTCACTGTGAATTCAACAATCATTGCCCCAGTTAGCAAGTTCAATAACCCTGTGCTTTCAGTGTAGGTGGTAATGTTAAAGTGGGCACACAATGTGCTGTGTATATCACACAGGGTCTTTGGAGTGTCAATTTATACTAACTTGACCTGCCCTTCCCTCCCTGGTAAACTAACCAAAGTATCTTCTTGTCAGTGGGTGGCACATGATGTAAAACTTATGCAACTGAATGAGAACCAAAGAACAAATTATTGAGACTCTTATGGCCAAAAATAGTTTGCTTTGTTTTCACTACATCCTCGGGCTGTGAAATAAAACACTTCTGAAAATAAAACATCAATAAATAAAACATTAATCCTACTTTCATTTACCCAAAATAAAAGTCCAGGCAACCCTCAGAGTGGAAGGATAGAATGAAGCATAATATTATGAAGGAATCCATGTCTAAATACCTGTAGAAAATATCCTGTTGGTTTAATCCAACAATGTTTGTTTAATATTCTCTTTTAAATCACCGACCGAGGGGCAAAGACATTTTCAACAACTAAAATGATTTTCTGCCGGGTAAATATGAGATTTGAATGCAAACTAGATTTTTTCATTTCCTGAAGTGAGTCACATTTACCTATGCATAACTCACCACTGTAATAATATTGAGGATGGTTGCTAGGTCATTGCTATGCAGTCGCTGTCTATTCAGCAAGTTTTTAGCACATTGTCATGTGGCTGCCAGGCTGTTGCTTTGCACTTGCTGTAATCTTGCAGGTTTTTAGCACATTTTTATGCCTTTCCAAGGGTGTTGGAGTTGGCTGGTAGGGTGTTGGCTTGGAACCCTCCTTCAGTGCTCTTCAAGACTTTGAGAATGTATTTATTTATTTATTTCTGTATTAATTAATTCATATATTTATTTTCCCTCCATTTTATCATATGACATGTGAAAATAATATGTCTGATCACTTAGAAAAGCATCAATGCACACTAATTAACAAACTAACCAACTAGATAACAGCTAGCTAGCTAACTAACTAACTAACTAAATACATAAATAAATAAATTCATATACATAATATTGAGAAAAAAAACACAACCTGATGCATTCAGATTTTAGGTTCTCTCAAAAAACAAACAAGCAAATGAACAAACAAGCAAACATACAGACACACAAACAAACAAACAAAAACAAATACATAAACAAACATGCAAACACACAATCAAATAAATAAATACAATTGCATAAATTCAAAACACCTGGATATATTCTGATTTGTTTGGTTCTATCAACTATTTGTAAATAATCAAAATAAATAAATACATAATAATAATAATGATAATAATAATTCAAATTGGCTTATTCAGCCAGTATATTCACCATGGTAACTACAGATTTGTTGTTTCAATTTTTAATTACATTTTCAACCAAAACAGGGCTTTTTCTGTGCTTAAGCTCAGGTTATAAACATTCTGATCCCACTTTTAACCCTGTACAATGAAAAAGGTAAATGTTTACACATTTTAGTCACATAAACACACACACACACACACACACACACACACACATATATATATATAATAACAACAATATTTATAATATTATTATTACAGTGCATTTTCCCCAAGTTACTGTATGTTTAAATTCAATATCTTGTTGTAAGGGACCCTACATCCACATCCAATATTCAGTTTCTAGTTGGTCTAAAACACTCTAAATCTGGATATATTTTTGTGTAGTGAACATTCTGAATTGACATTAATTTATATTTCCATTATAGTGATGGATACAAGCTTCACACTGTTTTTGTGACTCAACTTGTCTTAATATTGGCAAAAGGCTGATGGCTGCTATTACTCAACTGTGAATTCACCAGTTTTCACCCGTCCTGCTAATGAACTGCTAATTAACACTGGCAGACTCTCCCCCAATTAGCTCAACCACCAATTCAGCAGCCCCATCCATACAGCAGTTGCTCAGACTAGGTAGTAACCAGTGCTACTGGAGCTCTACAATGTTCTCTGTCAGTTTAAAATACCATGGGCAGCCAGAAGCTATGTCACTGCTCAGTGACATTTGACATAGTGAAGGCAGTGATGGGCAAAGGATGACCCTGATGTTAGTGCACTGCACTCAAAAAGCCCTTTCACTTGTAAAAAATATTCAGACAGTAAAATGGTGCCACTCTTACTTGGATGACTCATGCTCTTGTCACCAAGGTTAACATTTTTATATCACATAATTTTGCCTTTAAAATAATCAGACCATTGGCCACATCACATTTTCAAGGACACATCACTGTTAAACAAAACTCATAATCAAGATGTTTTGGAGACTAATTGGTCATCAGATTCGGTCATAATTTAATCACCTTTATTCAAAATTAATTGATCAGAGTTATTTCATAGAATACGTTAGTATCTTTTTTCCCATACAATCTCAAAAATTTGAATACAATTATATTTATATCATTTTAAAGACCGCCTGTGGTGAGAATCAAGTTTTGACGTTGTTTACACATCTGTCTAATGCTTTTAGTATGCTTAAAGTCAAAATATGTGCAAAATCATCAGTCAACACCATTACCAAGTATTTTATTCTTAAAACTTCGGTGTATCAAAATCAGTCTTAAAAACGCTGTTTGAAACCTCACTTATTTCCTACGGTCAAAAAACATCTAACCAATCCCATTAACGTGCGGGTCAGGTCTTTTCATATCTGGTCAAAGGTAAAGTGTTTTTGCAGCATTGAGCAATGAAGCCAGTCACAGGCACATCTATTGATTTCTTGAATGCAATGAACAATCAGAAGTGTTTAAGTTAGTCAGAATCCACTCACTGCTGAAGTCGCCCGAGTTTTGTTCAGTACTGATTTTTGCATACTTGTGAATCCTCTCATTATAACAAACAAGGTGTATACATGATGTATAGGCCCCTTTGATTATCGTGAAATTTGCCAAATTTTGGAAGGATAAATAAAAATTAGGTTGGTACACTTAAATCAAAACGTGATTTGGACTAGTGTCTGTGAATATTAAGCTGCACAAATACCATTTAAATATGAATCCTGCATGTTCTGCGTGTGAATGAATGGTGCAGACACGTGTTTTTGTTTACTACACACATACTGAATCATGCGTGACAGTCGCTGT
Organism: Gymnocypris eckloni scoliostomus; assembly: GCA_027564155.1. Classification (NCBI taxonomy): domain Eukaryota; kingdom Metazoa; phylum Chordata; class Actinopteri; order Cypriniformes; family Cyprinidae; genus Gymnocypris; species Gymnocypris eckloni. The sequence continues at coordinate 7,246,985 of CM050426.1, forward strand.
GTTCTAAGCCTCTGCTGCCTCAATATATGAGTACATGAACACAACATAATCTCTAGAATTGGTCTGAGAGTCACATCATGAGCATTATACAGCTTATTTTGAGAAAAACTATCGTCAAATAAAACAAACAGAAAGCTAAAGGTCTTCACAGCAACCATCAAAATAAAACTTAGGTTTAACTTGAAGAAACAATGACAGAAATATTACTTAATTTAATGATACTACAACTACTACTTAGATATGGTTGCTCCTTTACGCTTAAAGAAGATTAAGGAAAAGAGTCCAACACCGTGGTATAATGAGCACACTCGTGCCCTAAAGAGAGCAGCCCGGAAAATGGAGCGCAGCTGGAGGAAAACAAAACTAGAGGTATTTCATTTGGCTTGGCGGGGAAGTAACCTATCCTACAGAAAAGCATTCAAAACTGGTAGATCTGCTAAATTTCCGTCTCTTTTAGAAGAAAACAAACATAACCCCAGTTTTTTATTCAATGCAGTGGCAAAATGAATGAAAATAAAGCATCAACAGGTGTTGACATTTTCCAACAGCACAGCAGCAATGACTTTATGAACTATTTTACTTCCAAAATCGATACTATTAGAGATCAAATTGTAACCATGCAGCCTTCAGCTACAGTATCACATCAAATAGTGCACTGTAGATCCCCTGAGGAACAATTCCACTCATTCTCTACTATAGGAGAGGAATAATTGTATAAACTTGTTAAATTAGCTAAACCAACAACATGTACAGTGGGGCAAAAAAGTATTTAGTCAGCCACCAATTGTGCAAGTTCTCCCACTTAAAAAGATGAGAGAGGCCTGTGATTTTCATCATAGGTATACCTAAACTATGAGAGACAAAATAAGAAAAAAAATCCAGAAAATCACATTGTAGGATTTTTAAAGAATTTATTTGCAAATTATGGTGGAAAATAAGTATTTGGTAAATAACAAAATTTCATCTCAATACTTTGTTATATACCCTTTGTTGGCAATGACAGAGGTCAAACATTTTCTGTAAGTCTTCACAAGGTTTTCACACACTGTTGCTGGTATTTTGGCCAATTCCTCCATGCAGATCTCCTCTAGAGCAGTGATGTTTTGGGGCTGTCGCTTGGCAACACAGACTTTCATCTCCCTCCAAAGATTTTCTATGGGGTTGAGATCTGGAGACTGGCTAGGCCACTCCAGGACCTTGAAATGCTTCTTCTGAAGCCACTCCTTCGTTGCCAGGCGGTGTGTTTGGGATCATTGTCATGCTGAAAGACCCAGCCACGTTTCATCTTCAATGCCCTTGCTGATGGAAGGAGGTTTTCACTCAAAATCTCACGATACATGGCCCCATTCATTCTTTCCTTTACACAGATCAGTCGTCCTGGTCCCTTTGCAGAAAAACAGCCCCAAAGCATGATGTTTCCACCCCATGCTTCACAGTAGGTATGGTGTTCTTTGGATGCAACTCAGCATTCTTTCTCCTCCAAACACGACAAGTTGAGTTTTTACCAAAAGTTATATTTTGGTTTCATCTGACCATATGACATTCTCCCAATCCTCTTCTGGATCATCCAAATGCTCTCTAGCAAACTTCAGACGGGCCTGGACATGTACTGGCTTAAGCAGGGGACACGTCTGGCACTGCAGGATTTGAGTCCCTGGCGGTGCAGTGTGTTACTGATGGTAGCCTTTGTTACTTTGGTCCCAGCTCTCTGCAGGTCATTCACTAGGTCCCCGTGTGGTTCTGGGATTTTTGCTCACAGTTCTTGTGATCATTTTGACCCCACGGGGTGAGATCTTCGTGGAGCCCCAGATCGAGGAGATTATCAGTGGTCTTGTATGTCTTCCATTTTCTAATAATTGCTCCCACGGTTGATTTCTTCACACCAAGCTGCTTACCTATTGCAGATTCAGTCTTCCCAGCCTAGTGCAGGTCTACAATTTTGTTTCTGGTGTCCTTTGACAGCTCTTTGGTCTTAGCCATAGTGGAGTTTGGAGTGTGACTGTTTGAGGTTGTGGACAGGTGTCTTTTATACTGATAACGAGTTCAAACAGATGCCATTAATACAGGTAACGAGTGGAGGACAGAGGGGCCTCTTAAAGAAGTTACAGGTCTGTGAGCCAGCAATCTTGCTTGTTTGTAGGTGACCAAATACTTATTTTCCACCATACTTTGCAAATAAATTCTTTAAAATCCTACAATGTGATTTTCTGTTTTTTTCTTATATTGTCTCTCATAGTTGAGGTATACCTATGATGAAAATTACAGGCCTCTCTCATCTTTTTAAGTGGGAGAACTTGCACAATTGGTGGCTGACTAAATACTTTTTTGCCCCACTGTATGTTAGACCCTATTCTGTCAGGAAGGAGAGGCAGGATTCAGATGCGGGTACAGCGGATGTTTATTTGGACAACAAATAATATACAGTGCTTCCACGGGCAGTCAGAGATGGACAGAATCCTCTGCCACAAAAATGGTAGATCACCACGGCGGGCGAGCCGTAACAGCGGCAGAAGCAATGAAGCTGGCGAGGCTGCTCGCTAATCCGGCGAGAGGCTGAGCCGTCCGCAGCGCGTCTGCAGCTAACCGGAATGGCAGGTGCAGCGGTAGAAGCCCACGGTAACTGGACGCACAGATAAGGGTGCAGAGAAACACAAAACAGCTACGAGCACTGGAGCCTGACAAGACAAAACGAGAGGTGAGTAATACAGTGCAAGCGGAAAAACCACAACAGTCTGACAACGGACAGAAAAACACAGGGAGTTATAAAGGGAAGGTAATCGTAGATAATGAGAACCAGGTGAGGAACAAGATTAGCTAATGAGCAGCGAAACAAGGAGGGCGGGGAAACAATAAGGTTGACAAACACATGTGGCGAGCTGTCAAAACAAACCCAGCACATGACATCACAACACAGAGAAAGCAAGAACAGGTGATCAGACCTGAGACCCGACAGTACCCCCCCTCCCAGGAGCGCCACCAGGCGCCCCAGGGAGGAGCCTACCTCGTCGCCGACGGAAGTCCTCGATCAAGGAACGGTCCAAAACGTCCCGGGACGGCACCCAGCATCTCTCCTCTGGACCATAGCCCTCCCAGTCCACGAGATACTGAACCCCTCTGCCGCGTCGCCGCTCGTCGAGTAATCTCCTAACCGTAGGTAGGGGAGCCATCTATGAGACGAGGGGGCGGGGGTGGGCGATCGCCGGCAGGGTTGAGGGGAAGAAAACACAGGTTTGACCTTGGAGACGTGAAACACAGGGTGAACCCGGCCAAGAGCGGGGGGAAGCTTGAGCCTGATCGCCACCGGATTAACCACCTTGGTGACACGGTATGGTCCAATGAATCTGGGCGCCAGCTTACGAGAAGGCGACCGGAGAGGCAGATCCTTGGTAGAAAGCCATACTCGTTGACCGCACACATAGGTAGGAGGGAGTGACCGGCGACGATCGGCTGCTGCCTTGGTTCGTCCAGCGGTTCGGAGCAAAATCTCCCTGACTCTCTCCCAGGTGCGGCGGCAGCGCTAAACGAAAGCCAGGGCGGACGGAACAGCAGCATCGGGCTCCTGTGATGGAAACAGAGGCGGTTTATAACCAACAGAGCACTCAAGGGGACATACCTGAGGCCGCCACGGAAGGGAGTTACTGGCGTATTCTATCCAAGAGAGCTGTTGGCACCATGAACTCGGATTGTTGGATGTCAGACAGCGGAGCATTCTTTCAAGATCCTGGTTGGCCCGCTCGCATTGCCCATTGGTCTGAGGATGAAAACCAGAAGACAGACTAGCCGAGGCCCCGATCTGTCTACAAAACTCCTTCCAAAACCGGGAGGCGAACTGAGGACCCCTATCTGAAACCACATCAACCGGCAATCCATGGAGCCGGAAGACGTGGTCCACCATCAGCTGGGCGGTCTCCCGGGCAGAGGGCAACTTGGGCAGGGGAATGAAATGAACAGCCTTAGAAAAGCGATCCACCACCGTGAGAATCACAGTGTTTCCCTTCGATGGGGGAAGCCCAGAGACAAAATCAAGGGCAATGTGTGACCAAGGACGGGAAGGGATGGGGAGACTACTCGCCGTTCGATACCCCAAGAAAGAGCCCCGACCACCATCCCTTCAGGAAGAATGGTCTCGGCCGTAAGCTCCCCCTCTGGGGCCCCAAACAGGCGTGAGAGAGCATCGGGCTTGACATTCTTAGACCCCGGCCGGTACGAGAGGGTGAAGTTAAATCGGCCAAAGAAGAGTGCCCAAAGAGGAGGAATGGCGAATGAGCCCAGTCTGAAGTGACTCCCGTATATACCGGTCCATGGCCTCTCTTTCAGGACCGGAAAGGGAATATAACCGACCCTTAGGCGGAGAAGTGCCCGGGAGAAGGTCTATGGCACAGTCGTAGGGCGTGCGGAGGAAGCAGGTGGCCCGGGACTTGCTGAAAACCGCACGAAGATCGTAGTATTCCGCCGGGGACGCCGGTCAAGTCAGGAGGGTCCGCCTGCGAAACACAAGACACAGAGACAGCAGGAAAAGCAGCACCAAGACATGACACATGACAAGACTGACTCCAGGCCAAAATAGACTTATTAACCCAATCTATATGAGGGTTGTGTTTAAGCAACCACGGAAGCCCTAAAACTAATGGGACCCTAGGAGAGTCAATGATAAACAGCTCAATCAGTTCTTGATGGTTACCAGAGAGGGAAAGGCTTACAAAAGGTGTGACGTGAGTGATGGTGGTGAGGGGACGGCCCCCTAATGACCACGCCGTAATAGGCTTGGCCAGGGGAATGGTCGAGATGTTCCATCTCCGAGCAGTGGCAGAATCCAGGAAATTCCCCTCAGCCCCTGAATCCAGAAGGGCGTGACCAGTGTGCGAACCTCCCTGGAAGGAAAGTCGAAAGGGCAGCTGAGTGCGCGTAGCTGGAGAGTTTGTACAAGGAGAGGGACCCACCAGGACTCTCCGCTTCACTGGTGGGTCTTGACTTTTAAAGGACACTGAAGGACGAAGTGACCAGCCTTGCCACAATACAAGCACAACCCCAGAGCTAAACGTTCCTGTCTCTGTTGTGGCGTGAGCCGGAGCCGACCCAGTTGCATGGGCTCAGCCTCAGCAGGCAGGTGACTCGCCGCATCGGATGACGAGGCCTCCAGGTGGCGCCACAGGGCGGTGGGTTGACGGCGCTGGCGACGGCGGTTTAGACGGCCCTCCACACGGAGCGCAAGGTTGATCAGATTATCCAGCTCCCGGGGAAGATCCACCGCAGCTAGTTCGTCGGCGATGGCCTCATCTAGTCCCTCCAGAAAACGAGCACGCAGCGCGCCCTCATTCCAGCCGCAAGCCGCCGCTAAAGTCTGAAACTGAATGGCATAGTCGGTGACAGAACACTTCCTCTGTGACAACCGAGACAGCTGAGCCGCCGCCTCATCCCCCTGGGCTGATCGGTTCAAAAGCTTCGTCATCTCTGACAAAAATCCACAAATGTGGCACAGCAGGGAGCCGCGATCTCCAAACAGCGATACCCCATTCACGGGGCGGCCAGAGAGAAGTGTGAGAATGAATGCAACCTTTGCTTCTTCGGATTGCTATAACGTCGCGGCTGCAGTGAAAACACCAGCGAACACTGGAGAGAAAGGCTTGGCAGGAGTTTGGATCACCATCATAAACTGGGGATTGTTGGCATGTGGTTCAGGTTCCAGAGGAATGCCAGCACGGAGGGCGGGGCCACGGTTAGCCGCATCCCGCTGCAGATCATCGACCCGCGTGAGGAGCTCCGCGACTCGGGCATTGAGAGCGTCCATCTCATGTGCTGTGGTGTTGAGCTGGGTGGCATGCTGACCCAACAATGCTCCCTGTTGCACGAGAGCCGCGCGAAGCGGATCCGATCCCGCTGAATCCATAGTTGGTCAGACTGTTCTGTCAGGAAGGAGAGGCAGGATTCAGATGCGGGTACAGCGGATGTTTATTTGGACAACAAATAATATACAGTGCTTCCACGGGCAGTCAGAGATGGACAGAATCCTCTGCCACACAAATGGTAGATCACCACGGCGGGGCGAGCCGTAACAGCGGCAGAAGCAATGAAGCTGGCGAGGCTGCTCGCTAATCCGAGCGAGAGGCTGAGCCGTCCGCAGCGCGTCTGCAGCTAACCCGGAATGGCAGGTGCAGCGGTAGAAGCCCACGGTAACTGGACGCACAGATAAGGGTGCAGAGAAACACAAAAACAGCTACGAGCACTGGAGCCTGACAAGACAAAACGAGAGGTGAGTAATACAGTCAGTGCAAACACAACTTGACCCCAAAGATCTAGTTAACTACAGACCGATCTCGAATCTCCCTTTTCTGTCAAAGATACTAGAAAAGGTAACATCCTCACAATTATATTCCTTCTTAGAGAAAAATAATATCTGTGAGGATTTCCAGTCAGGATTTAGACCATTTTATAGTACTGAGACTGCTCTCATTAGAGTGATAAATGACCTGCTCTTATCATCCTATCGTAGTTGTATCTCTCTATTAGTGCTACTGGATCTTAGAGCTGCATTAGCCACTATCGATCATAACATACTTTTGAATAGACTAGAAAACTTTGTTGGCATTAGTGGAAGTGCACTAGCATGGTTCAAATACAAATACTTACTCAAATACGTACTTGTATGACCGCCATCAATGCGTAGCAGTGAATAAAAAGGTATCATAGCAATCACAAGTGCAGTATGGAGTACCTCAAGGCTCAGTACAAGGGCCATTACTTTTCACGCTGTACATGTTACCCTTGGGAAATATCATCAGGAAATATGGGGTTAGCTTTCACTGTTATGCTGATGATACTCAACTCTATATTTCTTTGTGGCCTGGTGAAACAATCCAAATTGAGAAACTTATGGAATGCATAGTTGATATAAAAAGTGGATGACAAGTAATTTCTTACTGCTAAATTCTGAAAAAACTGAGGTGTTAATTATCGTACCTAAAACCTGCACAAGTAATAACCTAGAACACTTTCTATCACTTGATGGCTGCTCTGTCGATTCTTCATCATCAGTCAGGAACCTAGGAGTGCTATTTGATAGCAATCTCTTTCTAGCATTTATAAAACTGCATTTTTTCATCTTAAAAAATATCTAAACTGAGACCTATACTCTCAATGTCAAATGCAGAAATGTGAATTAATGTGTTAATGACCTCAAGGTTAGAATATTGCAATGCTTTTTGGGTGGATGTTCTGCACGCTTAATAAATAAGCTACAGATGGTTCAAAATGCAGCAGCTAGAGTCCTTACCAGAACCAGGAAGTATGACCACATCAGCCGGGTTCTGTCAACACTGCACTGGCTCCCTATTGAACATCGTATAGATTTTAAAATCTTGTTAATTACTTATAAAGCCCTGAATGGTTTAGCTCCTCAGTACTTGAGCGAGCTCTTATCTCATTATAGTCCTCCACATCCACTGCGCCCAAAAACTGGAACAACCTACCCAACACTGTTCGGCAGGCAGACACATTCTGTCAGCTTAAATCTAGATTAAAGACCCATCTCTTCAACCTGGTGTACACATAGAACACTAATACACTTCTAATATTAAAATCCATTAAAGGATTGTTAGGCTACATTAATTAGGTCAACCGGAACCAGGAACACTTCCCATAAAACACGATGTACTTGTTACATTGTAAGAAGATTGACATCTACACTAGTATTAGTCTGTTTCTTCCTTATTCCAAGGTCACCATAGCCACCCGATCCAGTCCTTATCCAGCCCAGATGATCACTGCAGTCACCAGATCCAGTCCATATTCAGATTAGATGATGGATCAGCACCTAGAGACAACCTCTACAGCCCCTACAGCCCTGAATGTCAGCGGAGTCTAGGGCACCTAGATGAGCCCCAGTGAGGACCCCATCACCTAGACAGCCATCAGGAAAAGACCACTGGGACCAGTTGAGCCCTTACAATCTGACTTTGCTGGATTTGGAACAAACTGCTGGTTCGTCTGGCCAGAGGGGAACTGGTGAGCTGACTGAGCCTGGTTTCTCCCAAGGTTTTTTCTCCATTCTGTCACCGATGGTGTTTTGGTTCCTTGTCGCTGTCGCCTCTGGCTTGCTTAGTTTGGGACACTTCATTTCCAGCGATATCATCGACTTGATTGCACAGATACTATTTAAACTGAACTGAGCTGTATGATGCCATCACACAAATCAATATTGAAAATTGAGTGTTAAATCTTGTCATTTTACATTGACACAATATTTTCCTATTTTGATATTGTGCAGTTGCTTTATTACAATTTGTATTGTTAAAAGCACTATATAAATAAAGGTGACTTGAATTGACTACTACTACAGTTTTTTATTAAAACATTATTTTAAAGGAATACAAATGTTAAATAGGCTGTTTAATACTGATTAAATGAATTAGATGAATTAGACATGATTTTTGATTGATACAATTTAATTTAACCATCAAAATAAAATAAAAATCGGATTTTGGGAAAATATAAACTGGTTTTCACATGGGGCCCTATGTAAATATGAGATTAATTGTGCAGCTTCATTGATTATAACGGTATGCGATTGCAATTAACTAATGCGAGTGACAGCAGTGATTGCAGGGGAGCTGCTCTTTGTAAGCTTTCTAGGTTATAATCCATTCAGAATTTGAATACATTCACTGGATGATTCATTTTCGAAACTGCAATGAATGACAAAGATAAAGCCATTAATTCATTGCCACTGCCATTGTATAGCATTTGCTATAACGTTTACTTCTGCTAACTGAACCAAAGTGGAGCAGGTCCAAGCTTCTGTGATTGAATGGAGGCGGGGCTAATTTGTACATTCATAAATCTGCCATAAACTAAATGAGACCAGTGTGTACAGTCAAGCCTATATTTAAGACATTAATAATTTTTTCAGGAAAAAAAAGTTTAAATGTGTCATTTTCATGATGAACAATGAGTTTTAAGAGATAACATAATTGACTACAGGAATACTTTAAATATGATTTAGTTATATTTGTAACAATTACACTAGTAGTATAATATTTACAATTTACATTATTTTAAATATCATATATCTACATGTATAATTATTCTAGTATATTTATAAAAGTGACTTGTCATTTCTTTGTTTTGTGTCATTGAAACACACATCATATCCTTTGATCTGAAGTGAGAATGTCACCACAGCGGCATTTTGGTGATGCATGGATACAAGTTGACTGCACTGTACTGTGTGTGTCTGTGTGTGTGTGAGAGAGAAAAATAGATTTTGAAGATGCATTTTAGTATTCAGTTTAACTTGTGCAGTATCAGTTTGTGTATATTCTTGGAGTTTAAAACTAATCACAACAACCACTTCCATCTAAATGTATTAGATTTGTGGCTTGCTGGTGGTGTCTACATTTTCTTTTAACAAATAAAAATAAAAACATATTAGGATGAATGAAACACTACAATAAATAAATGAACATATTGTTGCATTCTTCAGTATTAAACTGACACATGCCCTGAGCTTTGTGAAGGTCGTTTGAAAACTAAATCAAGTATCACTACACCATTCGTAAATAACCCTTCGCATTTATATCCAATTGATGTGAGAGATTGGGGCAGAATGTTTGGCCATTTGTTTAAATTGTGAATGGGTTTCGAATTTAAAGATCCAAGTTATGGTAATGAAATTAAGTCAAAGAGTAATACAGCCTTTGAACTCTAGATTGAAACCAATTTATGCACACACAACATACCCCATGTGCATTCTCTACACAGAGAGAGAGAGAAACAAAATGTAAACTGACAGAAAAGTATGTTGAAAATTATTTGTGCAAGAATAAGGATATCTCTGAAGATTTGTATCAGCATGCACTAAGAACAAATACAGCTATACCTTTTTATTTTGATGTTCTTATTAGAACAATCAAATGCCCCACAGACTTACACACAATACACACACAAACATTTATGTATGTTTTTGGGTAACACTTTAGGACAGGAACCAATTCACACTATTAACTTGTTGCTTATTAGCATGCTTATTATTAACATATTGGCTGTTTATTAGTGCTTATAAGGAGCATATTCTACATCCCCAATCCTACCTAATACCTAAATTTAACAACTACCTTAACTATTAATAAGCAGCAAATTAGGAGTTTAATTAGACAGAAGTTGTAGTAACTGTTTTTTTTAATAGAGAGAATTGGACCTTAAAATAAAGTGTGACCAGTTTTTGCAGATGGAATTTACATGGAATTGAGTACACTGTTAGAAACAAAAGTGCAAAATACATAAATAATTACATTAATAAATAAAAAAAGCTTGTCACTGGGACAGTACTCTCAAAATGAAACCTTTGTACATTCTTTACCCTGAAAAGGTACATATTATAATATTAGTATCATACTAAGTTACTGATATGCATCCCTTTAGGGATAAAGAAGGTAAAAAAAAACTTTGTACGCCTAAAGTTACATTGTTTGCACATTTTATTCTGACAGTGTATGGTCTGATGCTCTAGGAATGAAATCCCCAAAAATGTAAATAATTATATATTTATATATAAAGCTGCTTACTACTAATGGGCAAAACAGGTTGCAATGAGCTGTGTCACAATACAGGGCAAGTAAAATGTATCCTGGAGTTAATGTATGGTCTAGAGGATCCTGGTATATGTTGCTTAGCTAACAGTTTCATCGTTCTTCTCTGGAACATCTTGAAATACATGAGGCAACAGAAGGCAGGGCATGTATTGATTGTATCGCTGAGAATAGAGGATACAGGCACGGCGCCCAGAGCTTTTTCATATACAGGATGTACGGTATGTGGATAATGCAGTGTTCCATTCAATGTCAGATGTGGCTATTTCGGTTTAATATCTCCTACTTCCGACCACAAATGCGTTCCATTACTTGACGCACAGACGATGATGTATAAAAAACAAAAAACAAAAAAAACACGCCACTAAGGCTACCAATACTCCAGGATACCACACTAATTTGGATAAATGTCAGTATGCAGACCAGAATTAGTTTTGCAGCTGCACAATTATCAACCACAGAGCTTGTTTACAGTGTTTTACACATTTGCAATCACAAACATGTTTTTATTACCAGCTGCAGAAAGCTGATTGTTTATCATTGTGTCTATAAATCCATAGATGTTACCATGCTTGTTTTTACATCACCCACAGTTTCAAACTGAAAGATCAACTTCCCAAGACCAAGTGGCATTTTAACAACAATAATTGTAATAATTTTTTGAACTATATTCTCAAAAAATGCAGCCCCCAAACCCAGTGGCCAATTTATTTCAAATTGCTTGAAAATATTTAGGGCCGCGAGTCAAGCCAACCAAGTATCTTTTTTTTGATCAGCCTCTGTTAACCTAGTACAACCGGTGCTCCAAATTCATTGGCTGATGGCAGCCAGAGAGAGAGGGGTGCAGGATCAGGAAAGGTCCTCAAGCCAGGATTCGAATTCGGGATGCCTGTAGCGCAATGTAGCAACTCTATGATTTTTCTCATGTGATCTGAGATTGAGGTCTTACATATGCGTATCTAGTTTGGTGTACATATCTTATTATATTTAAAAAGTTATAGCGATTTTGGCATCCCTTTGCAAAGGTGAGTCGAAAACTCAATTTTTTGATAATTATTTATATTCACTCTCCAGATAATTGTTCTGCACTGGTTTGGTTCTGATCAGGCAAAAACCCAGGACTTGCTAGCAAAAATAGCTTCTTCAAAAATTATGTCACATGCGTTTTATTCATCTTGACCCAAGGATTTCCATGATATAAGACACTTGAGTCTGCAACAAGCTCTTTAGGAATTATGAGCAATTTCGTACATTTGATCACTGTAGCACCCCTTCCAGGCTGATTGGTGCGAGCCTTGGTAATGTTGTAAATGGGGTGGTTACTAGGGCTGTCAAATTGGCTCAAAAACTAAATTTGAATTTTATACTAAAATATTATCAAAATTCAAATTATAATAGAATTTAAAAGGCATAAATTCAGTTAGGAAAAAATATTTTGGCTTCTCTCCTAAGGCCACAAGAGGGCGTACCAAGATAAATATTACCAAATGCATTTTTCTTCAACGTAGGGCTTGGCAATATGAGCAAAAATGAATATCTCGTTTTTTTGGCTTATTTGCGGTATACGGTACATATCTCGGTATTTTGTATTTGGATTAAACAAATGAATAAAGTGAATGTAACCATTTAGGCATATATAATGCACAAATCACATTACCTTCTAACATTTTAACTTTGCGATCTAAAAACTAAAATAATGCTTTTAAAGAAAAGTTACATTTATTATAAAAAAAACACAAAAAAACACAGACTAAGCTAATTGAGTAAAAAGGCTATTTTGATTATCCAATTACAGTCACTTTACAGTTAGTGCTATCATACAAATAAACTTACTTGTAGGTTTAAAATGTCCAAATACAAACATTTCAGCAAAATTTATATTTTAGTCAGTTATTGTGCTCCTATTTCATTGCGCTCTGTCTGTTTGGTGTGCATGCCTGTGTGATGCGCATGCGCGCGGCGGCACACATTCAGAACCAAGTCTGTGGAGTTTAGCAGAGATTCAAGTGCGGTATGGAATACCTCAAGGCTCAGTACTAGGGCCATTACTTTTCACGCTTTACATGTTACCCTTGGGAAATATTATCAGGAAATATGGGGTTAGCTTTCACTGTTATGCTGATGATACTCAGCTCTATATTTATTCGTCATACACCAAATTGAGAAACATATGGAAAGCATAACTGATATAAAAAAGTGGATGACAAGTCATTTCTTACTGCTAAATTCTGAAAAAAACAGAGGTGTTAATTATCGGACCTAAACCCCCACAAGTAATAACCTAGAACACTGTCTTACACTTGATGGCTGCTCTGTCGATTCTTCGTCATCAGTCAGGAACCTAGGTGTGCTATTTGATAGCAATCTCTCCTTTGACAGCCACGTTTCTAGCATTTGTAAAACTGCATTTTTTTTTCATCTTAAAAATATATATCTAAACTGAGACCTATGCTCTCAATGTCAAATGCAGAAAAGTTAATTAATGCGTTAATGACCTCAAGGTTATATTTTGCAATGCTTTATTGGGTGGATGTTCTGCATGCTCAATAAACAAACTACAGATGGTTCAAAATGCAGCAGCTAGAGTCCTTACCAGAACCAGGAAGTATGACCACATTAGCCGGGTTCTGTCAACACTGCACTGGCTCCCTATTAAACATTGTATAGATTTTAAAGTCTTGTTAATTACTTATAAAGCCCTGCATGGTTTAGCTCCTCAGTACTTGAGCAAGCTCTTAGCCCATTATAGTCCCCCACGTCCACTGCGTTCTCAAAACTCTGGCCATTTGATAATACTGAGAATATCAAAATCAACTGCAGGCGGCAGATCCTTTTTCTATTTAGCGCCCAAATTCTGGAACAATCTACCCAACACTGTTTGGGAGGCAGACACACACTGTCAGCTTAAATCTAGATTAAAGACCCATTTCTTCAACCTGGCGTACACATAGCACACTAATACACTTCTAGTATTCCAATCCGTTAAAGGATTGTTAGGCTGCATTAATTAGGTCAACCGGAACCAGGAACGCTTCCCATAAAACACGATGTACTTGTTACATCGTAAGAAGATTGACATCTACACTAATATTAGTCTGTTTCTTTCTTATTCCGAGGTCACCGTAGCCACCCAATACGGTCCTTATCCAGCCCAGATGGTCACTGCAGTCACTAGATCCAGTTCATATCCAGATCAGATGATGGATCAGTACTTCTACAGCCCTGAAAGTCAGCGGAGTCTAGGACACCTAGATGAGCCCCAGAGATAGATCTCCAGTGAGGACCTCGTCACCTAGACAGACATCTGGAAAAGACCTCTGAAACCAGTTGAGCCCTTACAATCTGACTTTGCTGCAGTTGGAACAAACTACTGGTTCTTCTGGCCGGAGGAGAACTGGCCCCCCGACTGAGCCTGGTTTCTCCCAAGGTTTTTTCTCCATTCTGTCACCGATGTAGTTTTGGTTCATTACCGCATTATTTTAAATATCATATATCTACATTTATAATTATTCTAGTATATTTATAAGAGTGACTTGTCATTTCTTTGTTTGTGTCATTCAAACACACATCATATCCTTTGATCTGAAGTGAGAATGTCACCACAGCGGCATTTTGATGATGCATGAACACAAGTGGACTGCACAGTACAGTGTGTGTGTGTGTGTGTGTGTGTGTGTGTGAGAGAGAGAGAAATATATTTTGAAAATGCATTTTAGTATTCAGTTTAACTTGTGCAGTGTCAGTTTGTGTATAATCTTGGAGTTTAAAACTAATCTAAACAACCACTTCCATCTAAATGTATTACATTTGTGGCTTGCTGGTGGTGTTTAAAAAAAAAAAAAAACATATTAGGATGAATGAAACACTGCAATAAATAAATGAACATTTTGTTGCATTCTTCAGTATTAAACTGACACATGCCCTGAGCTTTATGAAGGTCGCTTGAAAACTAAATCAAATATCACTACACCATTCGTAAATAACCCTTCGCATTTATAACCAATTGATGTGAGAGATTGGGGCAGAAGGTTTGGCCATTTGTTTAAATTGTGAATGGGTTTCAAAGTTAAAGATCCAAGTTATGGTAATGAAATGAAGTCAATGAGTAATACAGCCTTTGAACTCTAGATTGAAACCAATTTATGCACACAACATACCCCATGTGCATTCTCTACAGAGAGAGAGAGAGTAAAATGTAAACTGACAGAAAAGTATGTTCAAAATTACTTGTGCAAGAATAAGGATATCTCTGAAGCTTTGCATCAGCATGCACTAAGAACAAATACAGCTATACCTTCTTAATTTTATGTTTTTATTCGAACAATCAAATGCCCCACAGACTTACACTCTTTAAAAATACAAAATAAAATACAATATTTTATTTTTATGTTTTTGGGTAACACTTTAGGAAAGGAACCAATTCACACTATTAACTAGTTGCTTATTAGCATGCTTATTGGCTGTGTATTAGTGCTTATAAAGAGCATATTCTAAATCCACAATCCTACCTAATACCTAAATTTAACAACTACATTAACTACTAATAAGCAGCAAATTAGGAGTTTAATTAGACATAAGTTTTAGTTACTGTTTTTTTTTAATAGAGAGAATTGGACCATACAATAAAGTGTGACATGTTTTTGCAGATGGAATTTGCATGGAATTGAGTACACTGTTAGAAACAAAAGTGCAAAATAAATACATAATTAAATAAATACATTTTAAAAAAGCTTGTCACTGGGACAGTACTCTCGAAAGGAAACTGTTGTACCTTCTTTACCATGAAAAGGTACATATTCTAATATTAGTATCATACTAACATACTAAAATGTTTGCACATTTTATTCTGACAGTGTATGGTCTGTATGTTCTAGGAATGAAATCCCCCAAAAATAAAATAATTATATATTTATATATAAAGCTGCTTGCTACTAATGATTAAAACAGGTTGCCATGAGCTGTGTCACAATACAAGCCAAGTAAAATGCATCCTGCAGTTAATGTATGGTCTAGAGGATCCTGGTATTTGTTGCTTAGCTAACAGTTTCATCGTTCTTCTCTGGAACATCTTGAAATACATGAGGCAGCAGAAGGCAGGGCATGTATTGATTGTATTGCTGAGAATAGAGCATACAGGCACGGCGCCCAGAGCTTTGTCATATACAGGATGTATGTGGATAATGCAGTGTTCCATTCAAAGGCAGATGGGGCTATGTCTGTTTGATATCTTCTACTTCCGACCACAAAGTCGTTCCATTACTCAACGCACAGACGATGACGTATATATATATATATATATATATATATATAAAAGCAAAAGCAACAAAGGCAGCCAATACTCCTGGATAACAAACTGACTGGGATAAATGACAGTATGCAGACCAGAATTTGTTTAGCAGCTGCACAATTATCAACCACAGAGCTTGTTTACATTGTTTTACACATTTGCAATCACAAACATGTTTTTATTACCAGCTTTAGAAAGCTGATTGTTTATCATTGTGTCTATAAATCCATAGATGTTACCATGCTTGTTTTTACATCACCCACAGTTTCAAACTGGAAGATCAACTTCCCAAGACCAAGTGGCATTTTAACAACAATAATTATAATAATAACTATATTCTCATATATCCCCCATATATAACTATATACCCCCCCCACCCCCAAACCCGGTGGGCAAATTTCTTTCAAATTGTTTGAAAATATTTAGGGCCGCGAGTCAAGCCCATGGAGTATCTTTCCAATCAGCCTTTGTTAACCCTGTATAACCGGTAACCGGTGCTCCAAATTCATTGGCTGATGGCAGCCATGTTTTTCGAGATGCACAAACGTGCTCCTATACAGACAAGGCATTTTGGACACAGATATCGCATGACTATAAATACATAAATAAAAATAAAGACAGATTTTTTGGTGTTTATTAGTATCGGGCAGTGTAGAAGTGACAGGAAGTGAAGTGGGAGAGAGAGAGGGGTTCAGGATCAGAAAAGGTCCTCAAGCCAGGATTCGAATTCGGGACGCCTGTAGCGCAATGTAGCAATTTCCCATGTGATCTGATATTGAGGTCTTACAGATTCGTATCAAGTTTGGTGTACATATCTTATTCTACTTAAAAAGTTATAGCCAAAATCTGTCAAATGCCTTTTATTCATCTTGACCAAGGATTTCCCATGATATAAAACACTTGAGTCTGCAACAAGCTCTTTAGGAATTATGAAGCAATTTCGTACATTTGATCACTGTAGCCTCCCTTCCAGGCTGATTGGTAATGTTTTAAACGGGATGGGTACTAGGGCTGTCAAATTGGCTGAAAAACTAAATTTGAATTTTATAATAAAATATTATCAAAATTCAAATTATATTCGAATTTAAAAGGCATGAATTCATCTATTTTGGCTTCTCTCCTGAGGCCAAAAGAGGACGCATCAAGCTACATATTACCAAATGCACTTTTCTTCAATGTAGGGCTGAGCAATATGAGCACAATTTCATATCTCTGTACTTTTTGGCTGTTTTGCGGTATAAGGTACATATATCGGTATTTTGTATTTGAATTAAGCAAATAAATAAAGTGAATGTAACCATGTAGGCATATATAATGTGTAAAATTGTTCACATTACATTCTAACATTGCAATCTAAAAACAAAAACAATGCTTTTAAAGCACAGTTCAATTTACTAAACTATAAAATGAAAAAAATAAAAAAAGCACAGACTAAGCTAATTGAGTAAAAAGGCTATTTTGATTACACCATTACAGCCACTTTACAGTTGCTATCATACAAATACACTTACTTTTAGGTTTAAAATGTCCAACTACAAACATTTCAGCAAATGTTTATTTCAGTCAGAGTTATTGTGCTCCTATTTAATTGCGCTCTGTCTGTTTGGCGCGCATGCGCGCGGCGGCAAGTACTGCATTTAGGAAAAGAACACATAGCTAGAAAATGTACGGACAGAAAATGTAATAAATATGCATTCTGTGTGAACGGCTTGGTTTCAGTTTTGAGGTAAACAACATAATCTCCACATTGATGTTATCTTTGTTCCGCAATATTTTGAATGTGCGGCACCGCATCCAGTGGGTTCAACTGGACAGGCAAAAGAAAAAATAAAGCATTAAAATGCAACGACACCTCGTCATCGCATTTTGTGCCAAGCTGCCTGACGGACACCTAAAATTCGACTGCAGCGTTTTGAATTCGAATGTGGATTGTTATTTTAAATTCGACGAATATTCAAAATTAAAACAATTTTGACAGCCCTATTGGGTACTGTCACAGTCTGTCTCCCTCTGCCTTGTGTTTCTCTGCCCTTATTTGGTTTTCCTGTTTTTTCCTGTCATCATTATTTAATTAGTCCCATCTGTGTCTTGATTTCGTCCCAGGTGTTTCCAGTCATGTTCCCCTTTTAATAGTCTGTTCTGCCCCATGTTTGTCGTGGATTATTGTTAATGTTTCAGCGTCTGTGAGTGTGTGTACCTGTGTCCGTCATCTCCGTGTTTTATTAAATGTTTCTAAGAAGTTCCTTGTCTCCGCGTTCCGTGTTCCTGGCTCCTCCGTGCAACCTCTGACGACCTGATCGTGACAGAATAATCCACCCAAAATGAGGCGGCGGCTGATTCTGGTTCCCATTACGAGGGCCAGGGCTCACCAGCCTGCACTAGCGAGATGGAGGCCTCCGCTGATTCCATCCTCACCCAGACGAGGCAGCGGCTTGATTCTGGTTCCCAGGGATGGCGGGAATCATCAGCCCGCTCCGCCCGCAACGATGACGGTGCCTCCGCTGATTCCATCCAGCTCAGCGATGCCTCGCTGATTCCATCCTCACCCAGGATGAGGCAGCGGCTGATTCTGGTTCCCGCGAGGGATGGTCGGGAATCATCAGCTCCCGCTCCCGAGGACGGTGCCTCCGCCGATTCCGTCCAGCTCATCGATGCCTCCGCTGATCCCATTCAGCTCATCGATGCCTCCGCTGATCCCGTGCAGCTCATCGATGCCTCCGCTGATTCCATTCAGCTCATCGATGCCTCCGCTGATTCCATGCAGCTCATCGATGTCTTCGCTGGTTCCGTCCAGTTCACCGATGCCTCCGCTGGTTCCGTCCAGCTCACCGATGCCTCCGCTGATCCCGACAACCTCTGACGACCTGATCGTGACGGGTACTAGGGGGTGAACAACTTCTGATTTTTTAAAGTCGACTTTTATGTGATGAAATTCAAGTCGTAGTCGACTAGTCGCTGATGACGTCATTAATGAACAAATAAGTCTGGAGCTGTGACAAACACCTTGTGCACAGCTATGAAATATGACTCAGTGCTGCCCACATGACTATTGCACTTATAACAGCTTATTTTTTATCAGTTCTTTAGTCTTTGGGTCGTTATATTTCTCACAGATTCCTGCTCGTTATAAATCAGATACAGATAAGTAGTACAGCAAAGATTACATTCATATGTAGTGAGCAATTGCTCACAAGCAATTGCGTGTGTGAATTAATTATACCAGGCAGCATCTCTCTACTAGTAGTGAAGCTGTGGGATTTAGTTATTAGGAAATACATGATTGAACTTTTCAGTTTCTAAACTATTTTACAGAGAAATCACAGAACAGTGTTGACAATAAATTTTCGCGCTGAATGATTCTGTGCTTTATGATTTATTTTCCTATTGCACCCTCTATAGGACCAGCGACTAGTTGACTTCAAGCTTAAAGCGTCATTGCAGAGCACTGAAGTCGACTAGTCGATTAGTCTGTGCATCCCCTAGTGGGTACTACCATCCCTCAAAGTTTCAGATCACTACATCTTAAGGTTTGATCTGCCCGATCACTTTTAGGTGAGAATGATGATCTTGGAAAATCGTAACAATTACAATGGGATTTCAGCGCTACACGTTTGAACCACTAAAAAAAGAGAATATCCCACATTTGACATTGATTGGTGGAATCACGTTTTAAAGTTTTAAATTGAAAGCTTGAATCTAAATGTTGCAATTTACCAAGAAGGAAGCTGGAAAATCACTAGTTCAGCACTGATGTGCTTGGTGAGCATGTCGGAGATGATGGTAAAACTAGTGGAGAAGAAACGTGCAGAGAAAGTAAAATTCAGAAATGGGCATCCGTCCTTCTCTGGCTGGTGCATATTGATACTGTCCAAATGCCAGCTGTAAAATTAGCCTGTGTTGGCATAACATGACTGTTGAGCCATATGATAATTAATTAGCACAATAGTGGTGACTGTCAGCATTCAATGAAAGACAACAAGCTTGTTGAGTGTTCAGATTCTGATTCTGAAACGGAGCTGTCAGTACAGAAAATTTCCAGCAAGTTGTATGAATTCAGGAAGTGACTGGATAAGCATAATTTCCTGTTTAGATGATACAGATAAAGAGTGACTTGAAGTTGAGCAATTACATACAAAATTATACAATTTCGGTCATACTTATGGGACATACTTACTTCAAGTATTAAGTAATAGGGGTATAACGATACATGTATTCATACCGAACCGTCATGGTACAGACATCTCGGTTTGGTGCATGGGGCCTTACAATAAATACAGCCAAATTCACCCTCAATCCAGAAGGAGGCGCACGCAGTAATGCAATGCTGTTTGATAACCCCAAGCAAAATTACAGAGAATGCCATGAGTTGTGCACTTGAAAACAAAGCCCACTAGACAGTGAACAAGTGATAATTCTTAACGCGTCTCTCACTGACAAAGGAGTATACTAAAGACTTGCACACTCAACTGGTTGCGAAATGGAGCTTTGTGCTCGTGTATCCTACCTCATCTTGCATAAACCCAAATATTCCATAATATTTCCATATTTGCGGTGTATCTGAATGAAAAACGATTATTTGTTATGTAAATTATAGGTTTGTAATTCAGTCGCATTCCAACAGTGACACAGAGCCACCTAGCGGGCTGATGTTTGGTTCACTGTATCTTATTTCGATAAATTACTAACTTTGCTGTCAAGTTAGCAATGCTGGAACTGATATGTTTTGTGTTAGTGTGTTCGCCGGCTCGATGACTTCAACTGTTTCCTTATGTAACGGAGTCCAGCTAGTAGGTGCTGTGCAGGTAAACATTACTCCCCTGATCTCAAAAGATGCGCTAGGGCCTGATGCTAGTGGCTGCAGCCATTTAGCCTCCTCGTCCGCCTCCCACGCCGGTTCGAGACTCCGAGTGGGACCCGCTACACTTACACCAGCATAATCAACTTAAAACCCTACCGTCATTTATTGTCTTATTAACAATGTATCACTCTAAAAGGTCTTTTGTATGTGTGACAACAAATAAAACAAAGAACATTGTGCTTTTGAACAAATAAGAAACAAAACAACTGTATATGTGGGATATGCTTATGTTTATAATTATATTTCATTTGACCTCCTAAATATATATGATTATATGGTTGGTTGTATATTCTTATTAGCATTTGCTATTGGTCTTCCCTGCTGTCCACAACCTAACTTAATAGTGAGATTTTGGGTTGTGTGACCCACTGGAGGAAACAACTGGCAGCATGTTTGTCAAAAGGCTCCTTATAAAGCATCCCTCCTTACCTGCCTTATTCCTAGTTCCCGTTAAAAGCTATGAAATCCCATCAGAGCTCCTGCTTCTGTCCAGCAACACATGTGATGTCCATCATCAGGCTGTCTGAGTGCTTTCCAAACCACCCAAAGGACGGACAAAATGGTGCGATGGATTTTTGGCAAAAGGTCAATTGCAAGTCCTAAAAAAAGGCGAAGAGCAAATTGCCATTGACTCAAGATGTTTGGAAACTGAGGACAAAGGGAACTGCAAAGATCAAAATGTCCCTAGACATCAAGATAGGAGAAATAGTTAAATTAAATAGACATATATACTGATATGTCAACAATATACTGTATATGTATATATATATATATTGTAGCAAAGTGTCATTTCTTCAGTGTTGTCACATGAAAATATATAATACAATATTTACAAAAATGTGAGTGGTGTTCTCACTTCTGTGAGATACTGTGTGTGTGTATATATATATATATATATATATAATTACACACAAGCAAATTTATGAATATTACTTGCCAAACCTGCCACTGTCAGCACAAAAACTTCTCTTTGCCAAATCTATTTACTTTTGTTACAATTTACTACAGGCTTTTCTAGTTTAAGTACAACTGTTTATTTTACTTTGGTCACTAACTCTTGTTTGCCTGAAATTGCAAGCCCACAAGGCTGCTAGCCTGACTATGATTCACCTATTGGTCTGATCCCCACTCTTCCGCATTCCTGGCCAGTGCTTGATCCAGTCAGATAACGAAGAGATTGATAACAGGCCTATTGAGATAGAGCGTTCCCTCAGTGTATTTTTCCAGCCTGTAAATCAGTGAGGTAAGCCACCAGCCTACGCTAGCTGAGCCAGAAGTAAATTGCTGTTTACTTCAGAGCCTGTGGGTGTCCTTTAGGCCAGAGAGCCCCTGGTCGCACTGTAACTCAAGAGCTGTGTGTCATTATATACAGGGAACTGATCAATAGGTGCAGGAAAATCCATAGGACATTTGGGTAAAACCTGTGCTTCATTCCTCAGCTGTCCGGATGAATGACAGCACTATGCTGTCAAAAGATGCTAGTTATGTTTCTGGTTTAGTGCTGGTCTACTGTTGGAATGCAACACTCCAATGCTTCTGAAACATTTATTGTGTAAAGAGTATGCTGCATGCAACAACAAATATTTGCAACAGTACACCGTTGTCTCATAATTTCACTACATTTTAAGATATATTCCATATCTATTCAAGATTCAATATTACAATTATATTTAGCTGCTAATTCAATATTTATTGTGCTTTTTAAATTAATTAAATGCATTTTGCCACTTAATGTCCAGGATATTTATTTCTGTTCACCAATTTTAAATATTACGAATAAAACAAAACATTGTACTAATAAACTAAAACAGCACTGTTAAATTAATTTTTTTTCAGCTTAAAACATACAAATAGAGAAAACCAAAGAAACACAAACAAATAAATCTTTCAAAATGTAACTGTGAGGCTTAAGCTACTTTTTTCAATGCTGTTTGATTATTATTAATAATAACACTGTAGACTGCTGCGGGTCCTTTTTATCCTTCATTTACAATCCAGGGCATCCAAGGACTGTGTGTACATGAATTTCAAAGCACAAAAGCATCTTGCGATTTTTGCGCAATGACCAATATTAAAGCTTGCGTCTTAAAACACGTTTTAAAAGTTGACCTTCTTTTAAATTAAAAGAAGTGCTCACATGTGAAACGCTGCCAACAATGTGAAGTGTGAAGTAAAAGATGTCTGTCTAGCGCAAGGCTATTCTATTCCAGTCCTGGAGGGCCATGACCTGAAGACTTCAGCTCCACTCCTAATTAAACACATCAGAACCAGCTAATCAAGGTCTTCAGGATTGGTTAATTATTCCAGGCAGGTGTGCTTGATTAGAGGTAGAACTAAACTCTGTGGGTCGTGGCCTTCCAGCTATGGAACTGAATAGCCCTGGTCCAGCATGTGTTTACACAGGAAATAAGGAAATGGAAAAGAAGTGCAGTGGAACGGAACATATTGTATAGGAAATGTACCTTACTGCAGAAGGTGATGTCTGTGAAGGTAATATGTATGATCACCACTGAATAGAATGTACCCTTCAGTAAAAATCTATTTTTCATCATGAAGATTTGAAATAATGTCTCAAGAATCTTTTTTCTTCTTTCTATACCCCTATACACAGCATGTTTAATAATGTGAGTGGAATCCAGGTATAATTGTGGAAATTAATATATTTGTTTACATCACACTTAAAACATTGCTTGAGTGGGGCGTATAAATTATGGTCATGCAGAATAAGCCAATAATATGTACTTTATAAAAAACGAATAATATACTAGCAATATGCATGTTAATACACAACTAGTTAGTGAGAATTTACGCAAACAGATTTAATGCAAATTCAGTAGAATTTCTACCCTGGACATTCATTATGCACACAGCACACAACTTACTGCAGCAGGGCTACTGAGGCCACACTGTGAAAGAGAGCAAAACAAGTAGTACAATTTGTGAAGGGCAAACATGTAGCTTCAACAATTTACTTGTCAAAGAAACCCCAACAAAAAGTGCACCACACACACTGAAGCTCCTGGAGCCCGGCATTCATTGATGGTGTGAGGCTGTCATCATGAACAATAGCCTACTGGAGGAGAAAGAAATGGCCATATCCAAGACCCCGGACTGCATGGAAAGTGCCATCACGATGATGTGTTCTGAGAGTGACCATTAGCCTGAGAATCCTCAAACCAATAGCAGCAGCTATTGTCAAGATAGAAGGGGATGGTGCTGTCTCGTCAGATGTTCAGTTTCTGTTTCTGAGCTCAGAGAAGAAATGCAAACTACAGTGCAATGTATACTCTGCAGTACAGTACACATTTTCAGTATACAATACCCAGATTACCTACTATGTAATTGCTAAAAAAAGCACCAAATAACATAGCATACTGTGTTAAATACTGTATCCCACAATGCAGTGTGAACTTGACCTCTTATTTTCACTCTGATCAAGGATTCAAGATTTGGCTAGCTCGACCCCATTAGCTCCAACTGTACTAACAACACTTTTTGAACTCAAAAAGCATCTTTCTCATTTCAAAATAGTTGTGTATTCTTCTGACTAAATAATTGTATATAAACATTTTAAACAATTCATAGCTCTTTAAAATATACACAACATGTGACGCCTTTCTAGCATATTAAATGTATTGATGGTATACTGACTGCCCGATTTAATTTATTGTTTAAAAACAATAGTGTATGCCACCACAGTATATAATTTGCCTGTACTGTAGTCAAGTTAAGTCAAGTCACCTTTATTTATATAGCTTCTTTTAACAATACAAATTGTGTCAAAGCAACTGCGCAATATCAAAACAGGAAATTAGTGTCAATAATGTAAAATTACAAAATTAAACACTCAATTTTCAGTTAAAGGCATTTCATTATTGAATTCAGTGATGGCATCGTCCAGCTCAGTTCAGTTTAAATAGTATCTGTGCAATCAAGTCGACGATATCGCTGTAAATGAAGTGTCCCCAACTAAGCAGGCCAGAGGCGACAGCGGCAAGGAACGAAAACTCCATCAGGGACAGAAAGTATACAATAAATCGGTGACTGTACAGTATACAATAAGTAGTAGCATTCCTTTCTGAACACAGTCATAGTATAGAATACAAGGTAAGCATTTTTTGAATGACAGTTTTGAATAATGATCTGTCTTATTCAGCATTTGCTCACAAAACGGCACGTTGTACTCACAGAAGCAATAGTAAAAGGATTTCCCTCATGCATTGGATATGAGAGGCGTTAAACTGTTTGTGCAGCATTAGAGTGATGGCGCTCTGGTTTCTGCTCAGGCCTGACAAACCCATGAGTTGGATAAGCCCTTGCTAGGTGCCAGTCCACAGAGACGCTGACAGATACAAGGGCACTAAGTCCTTTCTGGGCTGTCACCTAGCCTGCTACAGGAAGACTCCGGCGGATTATGTTGACACGGCAGGGACACGGCAGTCAAATGCATATGACTGAAGCGGCGGATCGTTACGGCCCTCTCTTTTTTCTACCTCACACCTCACAAATGCAGAAATGCTTTTTCTTCGCTTGTCTACTGCTATTTTCCACATCTTGGGAAGTTCTGCCTTTTTCTCTGTCGTTTCCCCTCGGAGGAAATGTACGTGTGACCTTACCGGGCTGATTTTGATTCATGTGTGTATTTCTCTGTTTACGCTGTGCCGGTTTTCCTGATGATCGATTTGATGACTTCACAATGATTTCAGTCTTCCGCTGGGACACCGTGCTGCCTTTCCAAACTATTTCAAATGGCCTGATATCTTATGCATAAGCTCTTAATAATTGGATGCCATCAATATGTGTAATCTGTGCTGAATAAAACATAGACCTCAAAGGTGCTTCAGAGGACAATGTTAGAGAGAATATTAAAATAAATATTAGTGATGCACTTACAGAAATTCTTGGCTGATGCTGAAAATTGTCATTTTCAATGATTTATGTTTTGAATAACAATCTATTAAATGGGCTTTCAGTAGTTTTTTAGCTAGCATTTGCATCTGTGTTTTTCGATTTTAAGTACTGATGTCACAATGGTGTTACATGCTGCATTACCGACTAGCACTATATTAAATATTATTTCACCTGGATCGTTGATATGAAAAGTTTTTTTCTCCATGTCAGAATTGCTCTCGTCCAATTTGTTGCAGTTTCAGTTCAAGTCAAAGACAGAAATTATATTTTTATGGCATTTTTTTCAGTGCTAATGCATATATAATTCCACCCCAGATGAGTGAAGTTACATTAAACAGAAAGAAGAAGAAGACAATATGCAGGACACTTTGTAAGAAATCACATTTGCACTTCCTATCTGCATGCAGGTGGTGTCCTCACATTGTCAGTCAGCACTGACTGTCCTGCTCCTGGTTTCTGTCCCTTCACAGCTTCTATATATACACCCTTATTTCAAATCTTTTGACAGTGCATTATCATCCTACAATATTCACAGCTGCCATCAAATATTTTTTGTATAAAATGATGAACAGCTACTTACTATTATTATTTGTTTAGTATGTCTGTCTGTATGCATGCATGCATGTATTTATTTATTTATTGGTTGGTTTATTGGGAGCTTAACAGTCATGGTCACTACGAACCAACATGTTTGGCTTAGCTGTTTCTTAAAGTCTAGCTGTGCATTGTGAAAAGGAAGCACTGTTAAAATGAATATAAGTTTATTTCATAATCTCACATGATTTTTCATTAGAGAGTATTAGTTTAATTTTAGATGAGTGAAGCCATCACTATAACTGATCAGGGTTTTTTTTGTCCCTGAAAAGCTTTGTAGCAGTCGGCTGGAACTCTAATTAAAAGATTATAAAGCTGCCACCAATCAGTTTGTCAGATTAGATGTTTTAATAAACTCTGAATCTTGTGGTACCTCAAGAACTCCAGAGGATTTTCCATCAAATAATGGCAAAAATTTAATTTAAATGCTCTCCTGTTCAGTTGAGGAATTTAATTAGTTATCTTACACCAGTTGAACAAAATCACATCAGTAAATACAATTTGGCAGAAAAAAAATTATTGTGCTCTTAGCCATGTTTCATTTTAATGAGTGCCTAAAGGTCTTATTATGAACATGTATTAGACACACTATCTTTCATGATGTGCTGATTAAACATTAAATAATATGAAGCTTGTTTTGGAAGCCAACATTATCCTAGACTGTATTTTTTACTATATTCTCATGTTGATATATATTACATATCGTTATAGTATAAAAGAAAATGTCTCACCACACACAAACTACTCAATCAGACAAACCCCAGCGCCCATTATAATTGCTTGCAGGGGAGAACGATATTCAACTTCTGTACAACTTCATTCAAACTGTTGTTTTTTTGTAGGTAATTTCAGGTGTACTCTCTG
The DNA here is from genome assembly GCA_027564155.1 of Gymnocypris eckloni scoliostomus. Lineage (NCBI taxonomy): Eukaryota > Metazoa > Chordata > Actinopteri > Cypriniformes > Cyprinidae > Gymnocypris > Gymnocypris eckloni. The sequence goes on from CM050426.1 coordinate 7,274,082, forward strand.
AAACTGAAAAAGGTAATTGCAACTTTTTTATTCACAATTTGAGTTTACATCTCATAATTGTGACTTTTTTTTGGCAAACACCAAACAATCACTCAAACATAGTCTTCTTAAAGGTGCAACCACCTTCAAATGACAAATGTTTAGTGTTTCAAATGTCACATTGCCATTCTCAGAGGACCCTCCATTTAGTCACTGACTGCTGTCTTTTTGCCCTCCAGCATGGCAACTTATTTGCAGAGCATGCCTCCAGACTGAAGATGGACAACATCATGGAATTATTATTATTATTATTATTATTATTATTATTATTTTAATCTTATGCTTTTGGAGGATTTTAAGTTGAGGATTTTGAAATCAATGGAAGCTTATTTCCACCAGGGGGTACTGAAAAGATAATTTATGTTTGCAGAAATTATCTGAAAATATTTTTTCTCTCTCTCTCAGAATTCTGAGTTTACATTTTGCAATTCTGATATATATATATATATATATATATATATATATATATTGTATATATATATATACACATATATATATTTGAGGCTAAAATTCGCATAGGCTCACCAAAATTGGACAATAGTAGATTGTAAAAATGTTGCCTGGTCTGATTAATCTCGATTTCTGCTGGGATATTCAGATGGTAGGGTCAGAATTTGGCATAAAGAACATGAAAGCATGGCTCTATCTTGCCTTGTCTCAATGGTTCAGGCTGATGGTGTGGTGGTCTAGGGAATATTTTCTTGGCACATTTTTGGGCCCCTTTTTTCCAAATGAGCATTATTTAAATGCCACAGCCTACCTGAGTATTGTTAATGACCATGTACATCCCTTTATAACTACAGTGTACCCATCTTCTGATGGCTACTTCCAGCAATATAATGCATTGATGCATTGATGAAATTAACAGTTGGATGTGCCAGAACGTTCTTCAGTTAAACAAGGAAAAAACTGAAGTCATTGCATTTGGAAATAAAGCTGAAGTTCTCAAGGTGAATGCATACCTTGACTCTAGGGGCCAAACAACTAAAAATCAAGTAAAATATATTGGGGTGATTCTGGAGACAGACCTTAGTTTTAGTAGTAATGTCAAAGCAGTAACTAAATCAGCATACTATCATCTCAAAAACATTGCAAAAATTATAAGTTTAGTTTGAAGTCAAGATTTGGAGAAACTTGTTCATGCCTTTATCACCAGCAGGGTGGATTATTGTAATGGTCTCCTCACCAGCCTTCCAAAGAAGACCATTAGACAGCTGCAGCTCATCCAGAACGCTGCTGCCAGGATTCTGACTAGAACCAGAACATCTGAGCATATCACACCAGTCCTCAGGTCCTTACACTGGCTTCCCGTTACATTTAGGATTTATTTTAAAGTACTTTTACTTGTTTATAAATCACTCCATGGCCTAGAACCTTAATAAATTGCAGATATGCTCACTGAATTTAAACCTAACAGACCACTCAGATCAGTAGGATCGAGTCAGTTAGAAATACCAGGATTCACACAAAAAAAGGGGAGTCTGCTTTTAGCTAGTTTAACGCCCGCAGTAGGAATAAGCGTCCAGAAGAGATCAGACGTGCTAAAACATTAGCAACATTTAAATCCAGACTCAAAACTCATCTGTTTAGCTGTGCATTTGTTGAATGAGCACTGTGCTACGTCCAAAACTGATTGCACTGTATTATCATTTTCTATTCTTAACTGTTGTAAATTCATTTAAAATAAAAAAATATACATTTGTTTTTATGTTTCTTTTTAATTCCTTGTTTTTATTATCATTTTTAATGTCTATTTCACTTCCTTTTATGTAAAGCACTTTAAATTACCACTATGTATGAAATGTGCTATGTAAATACACTTGCCTTGCCTTGCCTATGCATCATACATACACTGCAATTAACTTTGTAGTATTTGCACACTAAATTGTGATCTTTCTTCTTTCTTGCATTTCTTGAATATCAAATTGTGGTCTACACAAGCTGTTTCTATGTCCACATGTCTAATCTAGTGGGTGGACATTTGTCGGAAGAATGCCCAAGGTGTCTGTTCTAATGGTTTGACCTGGAATTCGATTTGTCCGGCACCTGTTGGCTTTTGTTAATCTTTGTGTGCAATGTCCGGTGTGTTCGCCTCAGTGATATGTTAGCAATATTTAGAGGCCAGCAAGAGAGATGGGCAGCAGATGCACACCACAGCAATTATGAAGGATAAACCCTTAAAGGATAAAGACCTTCCACATCTCAGGTTTCATCTGCTGTACGAATAAGCAAGTTAGTCAATCGAATAGAGTCAGAAGGGTTCGTGATAGGCTGTAGTGCTGGCTATAACCTTAACAACCAGCAGAGCATCTCCCTTTCACAACCCTTCCTACCTTTACTTATCTACCAATAGATCAAATTACTTATAGTCAAAGGCTATGGTCACACTAAAAGCCAAAATTACCATGTTTGCTCACATTCTTGGTAAAGATTGTTCTCACAACTTTTTTAATGTGGTCCATATGAGATATTTGTTGAACATTGACAATGGCTGGTGGCTGATCTACCATCCAGTTTTTAGCTGACATGAACACTACACTCTAAAAAATGCTGGGTTAAATACAACCCAGCGCTGGGTAAAATATGGACGAACCCAGCGATTGGGTTGTTTAGACCCAGCGGATGGGTCACTGCCCAGAAGGTTGGGTTAAACATTTAACCCGACTGTTGATTGAAAACAACCCAGCATGTGTTCTGTACAATATTTACCCAGCACTGGGTTGTGTTTAACCTAGCATTTTTTAGAGTGTAGGGACAGTGAAACAACAATACTTTGATTCCTGTTCACAGAAATAACAATTTTATGGGTAAACTTATTTTCATGCAGTTCCTTGCCATGTTGTAACCTCATAAAATTTTTACCATAGTGCATAATATGTAAACTAATATATTTTCATGTTTGCATCACATAACTTGATTCATGTGTATGATTTTGACTTGCTTGGTTGCTCACCCGGTACAACTTTCCATGTGGAGTGCTCGGGTACAAGTCGCGAAACATAAAAGTTAAAACGAGCTCCAAGACTTTTAGACGCAAGCTAGAATGGCATGATTATTTCAGTAAATATGTTTTTAATTGGATATTTTCTTTTGTTAACACTATCAGTTTGATTTACAATAGGGTTTAGTGTAGGTGATACTTCAGTTTCAAACATAACAGAATATGCTAACTAACTAATATGCTAATTAACCTTTTTGCACCACTCATTGGACATTTAATTTCTAAACTTATGTGATACACACAACTGCCAGCGTAATAAAACGTTGGCAGAATCGCATTCACTTCTCAAAGTATACTTTTTTTTTTTTTGAAACATGCAGGAAACAACATAATATAATTTTGCAGAAATGTTTCCATGTGCATATTTTTCCAGCAAGTCTGGGTTGAAAATGGGCAGATAGCCACAGCGATTTCTTGCCTTCTTTGACATGCTTATCCTTGAGTCCTTTATTTTTATTTGGCACTAGAAACTGATGCTTTCAAAAAATCCATAGTTTACTGTTGCGGTTGATGCCCTTTAACTTGGAACAACATAGAGGTGTTGCTCCCTATTTTAAGAAGTGTGCCACTAGCCGTTTTAGTTGTCTGTTAGGTTATCCATGTCAAGTTCAATGAAGCATGTAATTATGACAAATGTTGAGTTACATTGATGTAAAAAAATGCATGAATTGCGTCAGCCTATAGAGCCACTGCTGTTCTGACAAGCAGCATGTTTGTGGATGCATGTTCAGTGTTTTTACACATTTGAAAGTGGACCAAATCTGAATTCCGTGTCATTTTTGCTGTTCAAACTGCCATTCAAAACAAACAAAATGTTAGGTTAAGGTGAAATGGTACAGTGCAGGGGTAGGGAATGGGTTAGGTGCTCAAACTCAATAGTTTATGATTATCACGTCAGCTCACTAGGATTTGAAACACCAAAGAATCACGGAAATGTAGTCTTCATAGAAGGTGCAGCCACCTTCACATGACACGTATTTAGCATTTCAAAAGTCACATTGCGTTCTTTGAGAACCATCCATTTAGTCACTGACTGCTGTCTCTCAGCCCTCCAGCAACTTATTTGCAGAGCGTGCCTTCAGACTGAAGATGGACATCATCATGGTGTCCAGTTGATGGATGCACTGCGCTTCAGTTTGGCCTTTGTAAAACTGTTGAAAGCCCCCACATGAGGTTGAGGGATGCATTGTGGGTCTTTGCTCCCTTGAATGGTCTGGCTGCAACTTAATGTTGATAAATGAGCTGACACTCATGGTACTCTCAGCCTGTCTGTCAAAAAAGTAGCCACTGACATCTGAGTTTGACCTCAAACTTGTTTACAAACTTGGACAATCAATTTTAGTTGTGCTGTGATACTCATTTATATACTTCCCAGACAAGTCAGACATTAGCATCCATCATTTAAATACTTTTTTTTTAAGTGCTTAGTTTTTATGTTAAAAAGCATGCAGAGGCTACAACAGCAAATAACCCACTGGTAAGAAGCTTTGCTCATAAAGTATTTAAGAAAAATGTGTCTGTGTCACCATCAAAACATTGCCCTGTGGCCTATTTCACAAAATTGGTTTCTTGGTAAGTTGAGTTTGGTTTGATCAAACTCTGATTTTCCTGAGGTCAAGAAAATGGATCCTTTTTTTTTCTTTTAGCAATTTACCCCTACCAACAATTTGCTGAAAAATTGTTCATCTTGTCCAAGATTTCGGTCAGTTACGATTTTCGGCGCAGTCTATCTGGTAATATGAGGCATTTACAGATCAAATTGTATACCTCCTGATCACAGACATAATGGGGCTGCCTCGATAATATCAAACTTGTTTGATATTTAGGATCTTAAATTAGGATGATTACGTCTATGATTACATCAGTACTTCCACAATAGCCAATGTGCTTCCACAAAACAAGCTGCCGTACAGGTTCATTGGACAACGGAGATGGAGAAAGGGCTTGTGGAAATTTGGCAACAACATCACTGCATGTATAACTTCTTGAAAATGTACCGCAACTGTATGGATCAGTTTCAGTTTTGCCTCAGGGCTCATCCACACGAAACAAGAGATTTCTATATCCGATCCTTTTTTTTTTTTTTTTACATAAACCCGGCGTCGTCTCAAAGAAATATCTTAAAACAATGTAGTTCATGCCAGACCAGTATGTGGCGCTGTAATTCTCCCACAGAGATACATGGAGCATTCACATAAACCTTGTGTGCTGTATACAAACCCAACACACACAAAAAAGAAGACAAACGTGGAACAATACATTTATTAATATATGTTAATGTTAGTTAATAGGAGGGCAGTCGTGGCCTAATAGATCAGACTTTGTGGGATTGTGACTGGTATACCATGACTGAGGTGAGAAATATTGCTGCCCACTGCTCCGGTCTGTGTTCACGGTGTTTGTGTGCTCACTACTGTGTGTGCATTTGGATGGGTTAAATGCTGAGCACAAATTCCGAGTATGGGTCACCCTACTTGGGCACACGTCATTTCACTTTCACTTAATAAAAATACAGTCAGTGTCTGACTAGGGTCCAGATGTGGAATGATGACTTCATCGTTACACAAAATATACGGATTGGCTGTACACACGAAAACACAATGTTGTCTTTTTAAATTTATCCACTCCCATACCCAGTTTAAAAATAGCGGTTTCAGGCTCCCAAAACAGAATCGGTACGGTAAAAATGCTGATACAACAGTTTTATGTATACAGCTAAATACATCTCCATGTGGACAGGCCCTGTGTTTTGAATTACCAGATGAGTGTAGAAAGCTGCTAGTGTTAGCAAGCAAAACCAGTCAGAATGGTGGATTTTCTGAAATTGAGACTTACACATCATCTGAAAGATGAATAAATCAGTTTTCCATTGATGCATGGTTTGTTAGGATAGGACAACATTTGGCCGAGATACAACTATTTGAAATTCTGGAATATTGAGATATATCCAAAATATTCTGAAAATCACCTTTAAAGTTGTCCAAATTAAGTCCTTAGCAATGCATATTACTAATCAAAAATTACGTTTTTATATATATACGGTATGAAATTAACAAAATGTCTTCATTGAACATAATCGTTAATTAATATCCTAATGATTTTTGGCATAAAATAAAAAATTATAATTTTGATCCATTCAATGTATTGTTGGCTATTGCTACAAATATACCAGTGCGACTTAAGACTGGTTTTGTGGTCCAGGGTCAAATAAACATTAGCTGAAAAAAAGTTTAGTGATAGCCCAGCTTTAAGCAACATGGCTAAACAAATCAGGTTTTAGAATGAATCCAAATTCTCTGTCTTACCCTTTCCCCTTTCCTTACCCCTTCCCCTTAGTTTTGCGCGTTCACGACTTGTAAGGGCTGTCCAAATTCTCGTTTTAATCGAGGGGTAGGGCTAAGGGGAAGTGGTAGATACCCCTTGAAACCAAGCATTTTTGCGAGCTTACTTGAAACCAAGGGGTACCCATAACACATGCCAGATCAGCCAGAGAGTCTTTTCGGCTTAAATAATTGATTTAAAAATTACGACAGTCTTGTTTTGTGTTCTACACAGTCCTGTACATATATATTTGCAACCATGTTCTTAATTGAAACGTGTTTAAAAATCAATATTTTTGCAAATTGACATGCACCATCTTAAAGTAATTCAGTTTCCTAGAAGTGTGTGGGCATTATAATGAATCTTTTTTTTTTTTTTTTTTATAATTGTTTATTTTATATTTTGAAATAAAAGCAAATATAAAATGAGTGCACCACCATAATTCCTAACAATGATTATTTGTTTTATGCAACACAACGGAATACGTTAATTAGACAGGTATAGTGGAAGAAAACACTGTTCCGTTTTATTGTGGTCTTTTTCAGATGATAGATTTTTCAGCAAACTGCAAGTAAATTTAGTATCTCTCAAAAATAGAAGAAAAAAACAATCTGAACCTTTTGACCCGGTAGTTAGAACTGCGTCCCATTAGTGTCTTTCAGCCAGAGGATGTTTGTGCTATTCTCACAGGGCCTGAGTGCGGTTCAAACTTCCTTCAATTAGTTCCTTGAAAATGCAGTGCAAAAAGAGGATCCCCATTACATTCATCAGCATTTGAAAGTGTCAGGTCTTGAGTGATTAAATGCAAATAGGTAAATGTCTTCCTCTATCTTCATTAATTAGATATGCCATTAAAAGCACACTTTAGAGTTGTTTGGGGATTTTATTATAACATTAATCATAAACAAGCGGGAAGCCTATGGCTGCAATGAATGGTTAAATTGGTACAGGATGAGACCTTAATAGGCTAATTTGGTCTCTGATGTACCACGGTGAATAATAACCGTTCATTGGTTCAGATGGCTACAATTTACTCATAAAATATTGCAGTATGTCAGTTGTAATCACTTATTTTAACTTTAAGATGGACTAAATTAACACCTATAAGCATATGTCTCTTATATTTACAGAGTAAAGATGACCATGCCATCATTTTTATTTTTCTCTTGAACATTGATGGCACAAAATCTAATCTCAACACATTTGATGAATGGTTATTTTTAATTCTGTCACTTCATCTGAATGTCAACACTGGGAGTTAGTCAAAACAGTTTTGAGGTTAATTTATGCAATTTTGTGTTTCTAGAAAACAGTGACCTGTGACATTGTTTTATGCTGAATATCAACATGATTTGTGTGTTTGTTAATGAGGGACATTTGGACACATCTATGTTTTAGATTTGTGGAGTAAAAATTATAGTTCATATAAAGAAACAAATACATATTGCTACTAGTTGTTATTATTGTTACATTCAATACTTTTTTAAATATTTGAATTAAATTTATATTTCAGACTTTGCTTTCATTAAAACCCAGAGGTTAATTGCAGGCACACCATTGACACAGGGAGCAGGGGCACTTTTGAAAAGAGAGCAATAAACCCTGCACTTTTGATAAGGAGAACTAACTAAAACTTCTGACAACAAACATCACATTCAGTGTAATTCAAGCTATACAAAAAAAGTTTTTAAATGTTTATTTCAGACATTTTTTAGTGAACAAGCAGAACATACATTATGATTACGCTTGGTGTTAGCCTACATGTATTCCCATTCCTATTTGACAGCGAATGGTACATTGTCTTCTTCTAATTGTGTGTCTGATAGCTTTCCTAAACAGGCAGGACATTTAGTAGTCTTACTTTTGCCTGTCACAGCTGCAACACAAGTTTGTTGTAGTCTGCCTGGCACAACCAGAAAGATGAAGCCAGCGAAAAAGAAAAGTGTTGCCTCATTTTTTTCAAAAGGCAAATAAGGTAAGTTGCTCACCACACACTGTGGCTGGATTTCCAAAATTACTAGCCACTCACCATTTTTACTGGCCTCAATTTGTTGTTGTGAAAATAAATTTACTACTGCTTATCAACATTTACTCAAATATTACCAAGGTAATATTGTTGCTTAGAGTTTTAAATCAGAATTTAAAATACAAATATGAAATGTTGGGAAAATGCAATGGTAGACTCCTTTTAAACATGAAAATAAACTGCCAATAGGTGGCAGCAAGTGACCGTATTAATAAGTCATTGGGTCATTTATTCAAATGATTTGTTCGTGCCTGTGAGAATGAATATGTTATTGAATCATTGCCTCTCCCAATTCTTTCAAAAACACTGAATTATTCCGTAGCAAAACACTGCTGTGTGTTGCTCAGTTGTGGCTAGAAAGGACACAGCTAAAACCGGAAGCTACCAATAAATAAAATGTTATACCCATTAGATTGTGTTTTGTTAACATCTATACTACTTACAATAATGCAAAAACAGTCATTATTGTTGTACAGTGTGACAAAAGTTCTGCTATATTGATTTGTGCTTGCCCAGTAGACACATTTCTATACCATCTAGCCTTAAGCGAGATACATGACTGTTCTGCTGTAATCTTTGTTTGAAACTATTTTCATGAACTAAATCGAGCAAAAACAGGCAACTGTATAGTTTCAACTCATGACCAGTAATTTCAATGTTTTAATACAAACATTGTTGTGATATGAATGCGGGATTGCGCACGGTCTGAACTCCCATGACACGCACTTTTTTTTTTCAAAAGAGTCGCTTTGTTGTACTGACATAAGCATTTAAGAAAACTTAACTCAGTGAATTTCTTTCCCTTTCTTTTCTTTAGACTATTTCACAGATATTGTGTTACACACACAAATTTGATTTCCACAGGAAGCATTCATGTTTGCCAGTTACCCACATGAAGAACCAGTGCCCACCTCTTTTTGACTAGAAGCACCAGTGCCCACTGTCATTCCAACATGTAGAATTTGTGTCCATCTCTGTCCCACAGAAAGCACTCATGCCTACCGTTTTTTGCCTACCCATACCCACTGGTCTCCTACAGGAATCACTCGTGCCCATCTCTTTTCAGCAGGAAGCACCCATGCCCACTGGTCTCCTACAGGAATCACTCGTGCCCATCTCTTTTCAGCAGGAAGCACCCATGCCCACTGGTCTCCTACAGGAATCACTTGCCCATTTCTTTTCAGCAGGAAGCACCCATGCCCACTGGTCTCCTACAGGAATCACTCTGCCCATCTCTTTCAGCAGGAAGCACCCATGCCCACTGGTCTCCTACAGGAATCACTCGTGCCCATCTCTTTTCAGCAGGAAGCACCCATGCCCACTGGTCTCCTACAGGAATCACTCGTGCCCATCTCTTTTCAGCAGGAAGCACCCATGCCCACTGGTCTCCTACAGGAATCACTCGTGCCTATCTCTTTTCTGAAGAAGGCACTCGTGCCCACCATTTGTTTGAGCAGGAATCTCTCATGCCTGTTTCTTTTCCAACACTGTTTTTCCTTTCTTTCTTTTTCAACTATGAAAACATAAATGTTTGTATCATATTTTTATTTATTTAATGAGCAGATGAATGTTCAAAAGAAAATTCTATGCTAAAACAAAAATATAATTTTATAAATACAGAATATATAGTGAATTAAATGTATTTAATAGGATACAACTCTTAAGATGCACCGTCTTATTTTCTAGTTATAATACATACATTAAGGCTGTCAAGAAATTAAAAATTTTAACTAATTATACATAATCAAATTAGATGCAAATTAATCACACTTTAATTTGGGCTGATAAATGACCAGAATGCTGCTTTATATTCTATCCTCTAACCCTAATGATAAATACAATTCTAGAAATCATTATACTCTACATCTCTACATTCTACTAGTTATTAGTGAGAACTAGTTCCTAAACTAAAGTGTTACCTATAATGTTTTCCACAGGGATACTAAAATGTTGTCCTGAAAATGTCCAATAGCTAGAGGTTTTTAACTAATAAGCAGAACTGATTGACTTCTAGAATCTGTATACTGTAGTTATGATGCTGCATTCATATATACTGTACACACTATACTTTACTGGGTTACTGAGCTGTTAGACTAAACTTACATGTGTGAAACATATCATAACAACATAATTATTTTCTTCATGATGAAATGAAAATCAAAGTACATAAACATTTTTAATTTAGTCAACATTTAGTATATCCCCAGCATTTATAGTAGATGACTTCAAAGCTTCAAATAAACAAATAGCTGGAAAAAAAATTATATTTTATTTTAATCTTAATATGGCATATCTACTGAAAAATCAAAGCTGTTAGGGAGAGAGTGGAGGTGTATCTGTCAAATGCCTATACAAACAGGACACTTATGTTTCATCATAGCAGCTTAAATGATTAATAACATATCATTTTTAGACAACAAAATATGATCTGCTCAATTATTCATTTGTAAAGTACCCAGCAGAGGATATAAATGCGTTCTAGGCACTGAGATCCATTCGAAAACATTGGATGGTTGATCCGAGGAGGGAAATGGAAGAAGGCTGTAACAGAGAACAGACAGAGAGGACATAATGTTACCAGCACACTGAGAGACTGATGTTTCTCATGTGAACTGTGAGTAAATATTTCACCTTTCAGCTAACTTTCATATATATAACTGGTACAGCAGTGCAGCTGTGAGTGACAGCAAATAATAAAAACGTCAAATAAAAGTTTAGACTATCAGGCAACAACCTTGTGCTTTGAAGTCTGTTTTCAGAGGCTTTTTAATGTTTTACTATATCTGTGAATTAATTATATTCATCACGATTCATTGCGATTTTACCAAAACAATGCTGCTATTAAACACAACTACATACTGCTATTGCTATCTTCAAAATAAAATATATATAATAATACACAAATTTAACAGTGTTGGCGAAAGTTACTTGTAAAACTACATTATTGTAGTATAGTGTTACTCCATACCCCATATTTTTACATACAATTGTGTTACTTTTATGGAAATTATTCATTCTAATTTTTAACAACAAAAAGCTGTTTATTATTTGTAAAAGTAATGCAGATATTGTCTTGTGGTAATTTACTAGTTACTTGAAAAAAAGTATTTTGATTATGTAACTTGTCACTTGTAATGCGTTACTTTTAATGCATTAACGAAACACTGCCAATTTCTTTGTGCCACCTTTCTTATTACACAGGACTATTTTGACCAGCTTGGATTTAATTTAGAATTAAATTATTGATGTTATTTTGGACCTGGAGAGCATGACTGTTCCAATTAGAATCATGTGTCTGTTATCAAATGACACTGACAACATCGATCTGCCACTGTCTAAACATGACAAGCTGCCAAAATGGAAGAGACAAATCAGGATAACACTGCATTTTCAAAGCCTCAAGCCATTAACATCATTATTGCCATTTATAAAAAATCCACCCTTCCAAGATTTCTAGTCTGTTGGCCAATTAAAAATATAAATAAAAAAAAATAAACCTCATTCTGGGAACCTGTCCTTTAAATTGAGCTTGAGGAGAAATTATGGGAACATGATGCTAATGAGGACTCCCATGAAAAAAGATTAGCATTTCTGTCAGTGGACACACGAGTTTGGAATAAATCTCTGAAACTTTGAAGGTTTGCTCATAATAATTATTCCAGTGTGCTGTCTGGAGTTTCTGCAACTCAGTGACTCTCTGGCCTAATTAAACTTAGTAAGACATTCACATGTGTTGAAATAGATGATCTGATGAGCACAGAGATGCCACTTTTGACCCAGATGGGTCGGTCTAATGAACTTGGCAAATGACCTCACCACCAACCCCATCCCACGCTGTCTTCAAACTGCTGCTTGCTTTTATTTTGAACAGCTTGCTGTCAAACAAAACTGCTGAACAGTGAGTGGAATTATGAGGAGTGATCAAAACTGAAGGAAGACACCAACTCCCTGGATGAATCAGACTCATAACGGCCACTTGACTGAATAAAAGTGACAGAATGAAGGTTTTTTTGTCGCATACACAAGCTGACTAAACAAGTATCTATTTTTTTTTCTCTCTTTTTAAAATAAACTAGGTATGGGAGATTAAAAACAATCTGAGCTGGTTTACTGTCACATGACAGAGCTAAATCCCTGTTGGGTTAATAAAACATGCCTGCTGTGATATTCTACTCTAATTAAAGTACATGTCTTGAACGTTCTTTCACGTTCCCTATTCTCACACTTTTGATTTATCCGCACTGCCGCCTGCACTTTGTCACAAAGCCATGTTTTTATCTTGTAGTATTGTGAACATAAAACAAGCTGTCAAATACAGAGTGAAATAAATTGGCCATATCGCTATGAATTGTAAATAAGCTTCAATAAACTTTATTTTGTGCTTCCTCTCACTTTTGACTCTTTGCAAAATAACAGCCCACTCTCATTGAACACTTGAACAGATTACTGTTGCCTGGGTTACAGTCTTCAACAGCCAAGCATACTGGGATGCCTTGATTAATTATGCATTATATATGTTCCCAAAGTATTTACGAACTATCACTGACTAAAGCAAATCTACCAAAAACATCCTAACGACCAACTGGCTCTCAGAACACATTAGCAACCACACAACAATGCTCACCATAGCATTATAGCAGTGCAAACAAGCAACATTCAAACTATTTTTATAATTACAGTAAAAACTTATTGTACGAAATACTAACATAAGAGAAACAAAACACTTCTGTATTCATTCCTATGTAAATTTTAAAGGAAGTTTTCCAAATTCTGGGTCCCATAACTACTATGTACGTACATTCAAATTAATAATTTGATACAATGAACTTACTGTTTAATTATTCACATCTATTCATATCTATGTTGTTCATTTTCTGAACAATCAGGCATGCAAACCTATTCAAATACACCCCAGAAACCAAATTAAGACAAAATCTTGTTTCTTTGCTGCATTTCCTGCACTTTTATATTTTATGCACTTTTTGTAGATTCATTCCTGATTGGTTGTTCTTGATTGTGTCCCCAGTTGTCCTTTGTTTCTTTGTTTACCCTTCTGTATAAGTTCTGGTTTCCTTGTGTTTCTGTGTGAGTTGTTTTATGTGTTTCTATTTCCCTGGATTTGGCGTCGCTGGACTCTGTTTATGTTTTATTTTGTTTTCCGTTATTAAAACTGCACATGGATCCTTGCTTCCTCCTACTTCCCTGTCCATGGCATGCCATTTGAAATTAAATGTATTTATCCTACAGTAAAGCTGCATTTCAGCATCATTACTCTAGTCTTCAGTGTCACACAATCCTGCAGAAATCATTCTAATATGCTGATTTGCTGCTTAAGAAACATTGTTTATTATCATCAGTGTTGAACACATTTGTGCTGCTTAATATTTTGTGGAACTGTGTCAGTGTATGCATGTGTGTATGTATAAACTCAAATCCAAACATGCTATCTTTGAAATAAGCCACATACCATAACAACATGCCCAGAGACTCTTAATAAGTGTTGCCTTTCATGAGTCTTTGTTCAAATTTTAACAAATCTTTGGTCGCTTTGGTTAAAATCACAGCATTAAAATTAGGTACTTTTGCATAATAGCAACATCGAAGCATTAATTGTGTACATTTTTTATTGCAATATAGCATTATGTTGCATTTAAAAAGTAACATTCCTTCCCATGTTCGTGTACAGTTGTTCAAAGCCACGAATGGCTTTGCTTTTCTGATATATTTCAGTGATAATTAGAATGGCCTTTAAGTCAAATGGTGTCCTACATAACCCTCAGTGTCGCCAATGTCACGGATGAAAAAGCATTTATTCATCAAAGCACTTCGCAGCCCTCTGTTCTTGTTGGCTTTTGGTTTGGACATGGAATGAAAGAGGAAGCAGTCCGTAGTGGCTTGGTTTTTGAAGCCATTAAGATTCACTCACTCTTCATCTCTCCCTCTGACAGACAAGCTGAAGAACTTCGTTCTTACACATTCATTACATCCCTTAACAGAGTGTTGGAACTAAAGCAATAAAGTCATAAAGTTAGCTACTTAATTATATATATATAGCCTTTAATATATATATATATATATATATATATATATATATATATATATATATATATATATATATATATATATATATATATAAAAGGCTCTAAAGCAAAGGCCTGTAAAATCAGCATGGTTCATCTACCCATATACTCATTTAAAGATAGCCACAACAGCCTGATTGTAAAAAGGAAAATTAATCCAAGAAATAAAAAAAATATAAAGAAAGAAGGAAAGAGCAGATGTTTGGTGGGAACTGTTTATTACAGAAGGAGAATAAATGTAAAAAAAGATTAAATGAAAGTGACATTATTGCGGGTTTGAAATGATGATGCAGCTGGTTGCCATTTTAGATTCTCCATTTTCTGCGAACTGAATCAATACATAAAATGTGGAATAGTTTTTTGTTTAATGTTTTTTGTTTGTTTCTGTGTGAATCTTCCGGTTGAACCTGTTAGCCAGCACTCCTTGTTTTGTGATTTTGGGACTCACAGTTGAAAAGACGTACCAAACTTAAAATTATAACATGTACTGAGTTCAGTGTGCTACACACACAATTTTGGAGTCTTTGCAAAGAATACGCTTTGAGCTTTACTATCCATCATCCAGAGTTGATACTGCTCAAAACAAACTAAAAGTTATAGAGGCTGAAGTGCCTTGAAAAAAGTGTACCACATTGAATGAAAAAAATAAAAATGTATTTCATATAAAAATACATGAAATAAGTCCTGGAGCAATCCAGAATAGTATTGGGTTGAAAGTCACATGTCTCATGAGTGTATATTTCAAATCTGAAGAAGATACCATGAAAAATTTGATTTTTAATTCCCCCGAAGAGTTCTACAAACTATTAAACTGTTTTAGTCATTATACATACCACTGCATGTTTTTCAATTATACAATTACTTTAGATAGAATATTAGACATCATATAAGTGATTTATTTGACCACTAAAAATACAATAAGAATAATTTGAGTAATTAAAATAAATAAATAAATAAAATTGTTTTGTATGAATGATCAGCCACAGCAGTGGATGCATTTGTGACTCAATATTACACAAAGGTACTTTTTTTATTATGGATGTTTTGATGTTACTGCTTACACAAATTTAGCAAATACATTCAATATAAGCTTTCCATAAAAAAAACTGCAATCTATCATCGATACTTGAGGCTTAGACCTTCAGAATGATATATAGTTTGTCAAGCTTAATTTTGTCCTGTTTCATTTAATCTATTTGTAAACAATGACATGTGCAAACAAAGAGTGTTCAGTGTGATGGCGTCCTCGTGCAGCTAAAATAGTTTCTCAATGCTGTGTAGAAACCTGACATTTGTGTTGTTTCCATAGCAACCAACTCACTCACGCCCAAGCAGCATCCTAGAAACCGTCACTGTCACAGTGATGCTATCATTGGCACAAACCCTCCATTCATTCTTTAACATTGTATAATAAATTAAGAACTATCCCTTTAATAGTTGTTATAATGTACAACATTCTAAAAATTCTATTATGGTCAACAAGGCAGCATTTGATCGAAAATATAGTAAAAACTATAATTTAAAATATTTACTATAGCTATTTAAAATTGCTATTTACTATTTTAATATATATTAAAATGTAATTTATTCCTATGATCAAAGCAGACTTTTCATTCTCAGGCACTCTTAAAGTACATCTGACAGATGTGTCAACAGCTTTCATGCCCATGATTTTAAATAAAAGTCTCGCATCAGAAAAAACATTTAAAATTACGTTTATTTTGTTGTTGATGTCGTTTCTTTGGCTGCACACTCAGGAACCCACTCAGAACGGTTTGGCCACCCACTGGTTGATAAACACTGGCCCACACCCAGGGCCGGCCCTGGCCAATTTGCTGCCCTAAGCAAGATTTTACCTGGTGCCCTTTGCATCACATTAGTGAATATTACCTAACTGTATAAGTTCTGGTTTCCTTGTGTTTCTGTGTGAGTTGTTTTATGTGTTTCTATTTCCCTGGATTTGGCGTCGCTGGACTCTGTTTATGTTTTATTTTGTTTTCCGTTATTAAAACTGCACATGGATCCTTGCTTCCTCCTACTTCCCTGTCCTTGGCATGCCATTTTAAATTAAATGTATTTATCCTACAGTAAAGCTGCATTTTCAGCATCATTACTATAGTATTCAGTGTCACATAATCCTTCAGAAATCATTCTAATATGCTGATTTGCTGTTCAAGAAACATTGTTTATTATCATCAGTGTTGAACACATTTGTGCTGCTTAATATTTTGTGGAACTGTGTCAGGGTATGCATGTGTGTATGTATAAACTCAAATCCAAACATGCTATCATTGAAATAAGCCACATACCATAACAACATGCCCAGAGACTCTTAATAAGTGTTGCCTTTCATGAGTCTTTGTTCAAATTTTAACAAATCTTTGGTCGCTTTGGTTAAAATCACAGCATTAAAGATAGGTACTTTTGCATAATAGCAACATCGAAGCATTAATTGTGTAATTTTTTTATTGCAATATTGCATTATGTTGCATTTAAAAAGTAACATTCCTTCCCGTGTTCATGTACAGTTGTTCAAAGCCACGAATGGCTTTGCTTTTCTGATATATTTCAGTGATAATTAGAATGGCCTTTAAGTTAAATGGTGTCCTACATAACCCTCAGTGCCGCCAATGTCACGGATGAAAAAGCATTTATTCATCAAAGCACTTCGCAGCCCTCTGTTCTTGTTGGCTTTTGGTTTGGACATGGAATGAAAGAGGAAGCAGTCCGTAGTGGCTTGGTTTTTGAAGCCATTAAGATTCACTCACTCTTCATCTCTCTCTGAGACCTCCCTCTGACAGACAAGCTGAAGAACATCGTTCTTCTTACACATTCATTACATCTCTTACAGAAAGTGTGAACTAAAGCAATAAAGTCATAAAGTTAGCTACTTAATTAATTACTTTAATATATATATATATAAAAGGCTCTAAAGTAAAGGCCTGTAAAATCAGCATGTTTATCTACCCATATACTCATTTAAAGATAGCCACAACAGCCTGATTGTAAAAAGGAAAATTAATCCAAGGAATAAAGAAATAAAAAAATATATAAAGAAAGAAGGAAAGAGCAGATGTTTGGTGGGAACTGTTTATTACAGAAGGAGAATAAATGTAAAAAAAGATTAAATGAAAGTTACATTATTGCGGGTTTGAAATGATGATGCAGCTGGTTGCCATTTTAGATTCTCCATTTTCTGCGAACTGAATCAATACATAAAATGTGGAATTGTTTTTTGTTAAATGTTTTTTTTGTTTGTTTCTGTGTGAATCCTCGAGCACTTCTCGTTTTGTGATTTTGGGACTCACAGTTGAAAAACGTACCAAACTTAAAATTATAACGTACTGAGTTCAGTGTGCTACACACACAATTTTGGAGTCTTTGCAAAGAATACGCTTTGAGCTTTACTATCCATCATCCAGAGTTGATACTGCTCAAAACAAACTAAAAGTTATAGAGGCTGAAGTGCCTTGAAAAAAGTGTACCACATTGAATAGAAAAAATAAAAATGTATTTCATATAAAAATACATGAAATAAGTCCTGGAGCAATCCAGAATAGTATTGGGTTGAAAGTCACATGTCTCATGAGTGTATATTTCAAATCTGAAGAATATACCATGAAAAATTCCCCCGAAGAGTTCTACAAACTATTAAACTGTTTTAGTCATTATACATACCACTGCATGTTTTTCAATTATACAATTACTTTAGATAGAATATTAGACATCAAATAAGTGATTTATTTGACCACTAAAAATACAATAAGAATAATTTGAGTAATTAAAATAAATAAATAAATAAATTGTTTTGTATGAATGATCAGCCACAGCAGTGGATGCATTTGTGACTCAATATTACACAAAGGTACTTTTTATTATGGATGTTTTCAAATTTAGCAAATACATTCAATATAAGCTTTCCATAAAAAAACTGCGATCTATCATCGATACTTGAGGCTTAGACCTTCAGAATGATATATAGTTTGTCAAGCTTAATTTTGTCCTGTTTCATTGAATCTATTTGTAAACAATCACATGTGCAAACAAAGAGTGTTCAGTGTGATGGCGTCCTCGTGCAGCTTAAATAGTTTCTCAATGCTGTGTAGAAACCTGACATTTGTGTTGTTTCCATAGCAACCAACTCACTCACGCCCAAGCAGCATCCTAGAAACCGTCACTGTCACAGTGATGCTATCATTGGCACAAACCCTCCATTCATTCTTTAACATTGTATAATAAATTAAGAACTATCCCTTTAATAGTTGTTATAATGTACAACATTCTAAAAATTCTATTATGGTCAACAAGGCAGCATTTGATCGAAAATATAGTAAAAACTATAATTTAAAATATTTACTATAGCTATTTAAAATTGCTATTTACTATTTAAAAGTCTCGCATCAGAAATAACATATTAAAATTACGTTTTGTTGTTGAATTTTTCTTCAGGCTGCACTCAGGAACCCACTCAGAAGGTTTGGCCACACCACTGGTTGATAAACACTGGCCCACACCCAGGGCCGGCCCTGGCCAATTTTCTGCCCTAGGCAAGATTTTACCTGGTGCCCTTTGCATCACATTAGTGAATATTACCTAACTTGAACTAACAATGAACAATACATTTGTAAGAGTATTTATTATTTTTGTTAGTTTTAGTAATTGACAATTAACCTTATTTTAAATTGTTTCCAGTGAAACTATACAAATATAGGTGCTGCCTAAGTCATTTTATAAATTAAATAAGAATAATTACATCTGGTATTCTTGTAAAACTGTATTAGCATACAGTAGGCTACTGTTTGATCTTCTAAATACATTTGAAAAGTGTTGTATTTCCAGTAAATGGCAGCAATGTTCTACTAACTCATTCTAATGTTTTCACCATGAATTATAACCTACTGATAAACTTACATCTTTAAAGTAAATTTTAAAGCTAATAAGCTTTAAAGTCCAGTTACAGTTGAAAACGATTGTTTTGAGCAGAGGCGTCATGTCTATTCAAAGTGCCCCCTCAGATTTTTGAGCCAAGTGGATTTTGAAAGTAGCTTCCAAAAGACAAAAAAATGCTGAATAATATTTGTTATATTTGATACATTCACATTGTATCGTCCATGATTAGAACGTCCAGTGCGTCATATCACCAGCTGCTAACTTTAATCAGCGTCCGCTGGCTGGCGTTGAGCCAGAGCCAGAGCTTTTATTCAGCTCTGCGCATTATAACCAATAACACACGATTCTGTTGAGCTTATTAATGCAATGACCAATCAGAGACGTTCAGATGAGTTCAGGGCGCGTGCTTGCTAACTGAATTTCCTGACGAATTCTCTCATCAGAAACAACCAAGTGCAAAAGTGTGTGCGATGTAAGTAAGATATCCATTTCACAGTTCAAACAGCTTCAGCAATTATAATGGGAGTTTTTTGAGATTGAAGTCTTGATAATGAAATTTTTTTGATAATGTAATATAATTGTCCTTTGCTGTGTTTTGGTACAATGAAAGTGTTATAATTAGTAACTTACACCATTTTTTATTAAATTCACGTTAAATACAAAGTCAGTTACATTAAAACATTTTAAGGCATCACACCCATATTTGCTACTTAGGTAAAAAGACGGATTTAATGTGTAGTTCATTCTACAGAAATGTCCACGTTTGGTATGGCAATGTCTTAAAAATTATTTATTTTTCTAACATTTAAAATTAGACCACATTAGATTACCTTTTGATTTTATGAATATACATAAATTAATGTTTTTGTTTTAAATGTTTTTGTGTGCGTTTATTTACCCATAAGGAAGGTGTGACACCAGTGACAGCATAACACCATTGACAATTTTCATGAAAAATGCATTTTACAAAATGGCTTTTGCAAGGTATCAAACCACATGTTGTACATCATGGTATACTCACCTAAATTAAGTAGTTTAATCCATTTGTATTGTAGTTTTTACAATTCCCTAACAATTAAGCAGGTCATACCAGTGAATTCAACTAAAAGCTTCATACGAAATGTCATTTGCATGATATATTTGATAGTTATTAATACATTATTGTGTCTTAAATGGTAGAAAACCCTGTTTTGGACCTTGAAATAAAGCACTTTTTCTCTGTACATGGCTGTGGGGGAGCAGTTTTGTGGTGCTTGGAATTCTATATAATTAAATAAAAAAGTGTAATATTTATGTAAAGGCTAGGGACAGAAAAATTGGCATTTCCATATAATGACCCTAATAGAACATTGGGCTAATTTGCCCATCGCCCGTTATAGATGAACTAACATGATATAGAAAGGTGCAAAATGCATTTACTTGCAGTTTAATAACTGTGAATATTTGGATTTGAATAGCCTTAAAAGGGAAAAATTAAGTAAAACATTAGCCTACTGGTGTGACAAACCCCCCACCCCACCTCCTGTGTCCCCTCAAAAATAATAAGTGCATGACGCCCCTGGTTTTGAGAATATGGTAGAGATCGTGAATAAGAGCCAGTGGAAGTGCGCTCTGACGATGACAGCGATGGTAAAACCATCTGCTCAAATTTATCCCTTCCAAGTTTCAAAAGGTAACGAATAATGCTTTATTTTATTATTCTGTAATTGTCCTTAAAATAACAAGAGGGGTTTTATTTACAATTTTTTTGTTCCTATTGCAGCAGTTAGAGATTTGCCCGCACTGTATAAATAAGGGTCTATAAAGACACGAATATCATGATTGGCGAAAAATTCATGCACATTACCTCTGTCTTTGTCCCGTTTTTCTTCTTCTCTTATTTAATTTACTTCCCTGGGCAACAGAGGGCTTCTGCCTTTTTGTCACAGTGATAATTCATAAGCGAACATCTTTTACAATCAGGTAACTGATGTATGTGGAAGTGCGGCTGTGCAGGGGAAGATCATGCATCGAACTGAGGAGAGCACTACAATTGTTGTTTCTGTGGGACGATCGCTTTTTGATCAACATTTTAAATGTATAGTATTGAAATAGAATTGGTGATAAAAAAATATTGTTAAAAATATATATATATATTTACTCATTTTGGCATTTGCCTATTCCGCCTATGCCACGGGCCGGCCCTGCCTACATCAACCAATCATTATCTTGCTCAAGTTCAAATATCATTGGACAATAATCTGAAGTAGAGCAGTCATTTTCCGTTCTTATTCATAAATCGGTAGAAAATGACATATGGGACAGACAAGCGTATTTGTGGAGCGATCTGAATCTGTGGTTTGTCTCATTTTATAAATCAAATTAGCCATCGCAGAGAAAACAGATGTTGAATTACTACAAAAGCACTGCAAAACAAAAGTCGCAATAATGTTAATCTATAGGCTATTTGATTGACTTATATTTATATAGGATATGATAGGAGAGACCCCCCCATGATTGTAAAGTGCTTTTGCTGTACAACAATACACAATAAAGCTCCATATAAATGCATCATTCATTCATTCATTCATTAATGATATCCTACACCGTTTACTATTTCATGAAGCTATCATATTTAATGAAGCCCAAGCGCCACCTACAGGCCTATTATGTGAAGTATAGGCTGGCAAAATGGCATGAAAATGATCAGAATGGGTCGATACACAGCAAACAGTCACAGATGATGCAAGACAAAGAGTAATTCTAGGACAAGCGTGGGTCTTCGATCGGCGAACAGTATCCAAAAGGACAAGGCAAAGAGAGCTAATCCAGGTACACAACAATAATCCAGGCAGGGGAAAACACAATCTGAAACAAGCAAGGCAAGACTTACGACTATGAATAAGACAATGACTATGAAAACTAAGAGAGGCCCTGTGAAGAAACTATTAGCTAGGGTAGCGATATGTGCTTACAATACTTGGCGATCTGACTGAGGAAGTCCATGGCTTAAGTAAGGCGTGTGATGGGAATCAACTGTGTAATCAGTGCAATGGATGATGGGAACTGTAGTCCAGGTGAGGTGCAACAGTAGTGTAGTGCAAAAGTCCACGTGGTGAGCTGGTGACCTCTGGTGGTGAGTGAACAGACGTTCATAGACCGGATTCGTGACACTTATGCTCATCAAGCCTGCATTAATTTGATCAAAAATACAGAAATACTTTAATATTGTGAAATATAACATTTTAAAATAATGTTTTTCTATTTTAATATACTTTTTAAAATATAATTTATGTCTGTGATTCAGAGCTGAACTTTCAGCATCGTTATTCCAGTCTTCAGTGTCATATGGTCCTTCAGAAATAATTCTAATACGCTGATTTATTATCATTGTTGGAAACAGTTGTGCTGCTTAATTTTTTGCTTTTTATTTTGTATTTGATTTATTTATTTTGGAGCCTGTGATACTTTTTTGGGGTTCATTGATAAATAAAAAGTTAAAAGAATACAATTTATTCAAAATAGAGATGTTTTCTAACAATATTGATCTTTACTATCACTGTCTCTATCAATTTAACAAATCCTTGCTGAATAAAAAATTAAAATACACGTCCCCTAGCTGTAAATCATTACATCAAGCTTTTTAATTTGAATATTTTTTTTATAAATGCTGTTTTATTTAACTTTTTATTCATCAAAGAATCCTGAAAAAAGTATGACTTATTTCCAACATTGCTAATAAATCAGCATAGCATAACAAGTATTTTATAATATATCAAAATTTTGATCAAACAAATGCAGGTTTGATGTTTTTGAACTATATTTTTTTTTCACATTGCCCCTTTTTTGACATTTGAGCCCCTGCCCCTGAGGAACTCTCTGCACATCCCTGTTCAGGTGCCACAGTGATGGAACACATGCTATTTTACGGATTTATAATAAAAGAGTAAAACAATATAAGGTAAGGTAGTAAATAAGTGTAGACTAGACTGTCTGTTTGCTTATGCGCATCAATCGACTGTAAATAGCGAGAGATGTTGAGGCAGATGTGAAAATCGTGAGTCCCCCGCCTTGATTTATTGATTGACAGCTAGGGGGCTTGCTCGACTCGTAATGCATTTTCAAATCCACAATGACTTAAACTATATTCATCGCGGGGTATTTAATGAAAATGCAATTTAAACGTCATATATGTAAGTGTCAGTGCATTTAAGAAAAATAAAAGTCATTTAAATCACCATTTTGCTACCCTTTTGCTGCACCTTTGGCTCAGAATGCATTTTGAAACTCATTGCATCTCATTGCATTTTGCTACAATTATCACGCGGTTTCACGATGAAAATACAATCCCAAGTGTCCTACACCTAAGTTTAAATGCATTTAGAAAAACAGCATTTAACTGAAACATTTTCTACAGTTTTTGCTTGGACATGTTAAACATATCTAATCAATTTGGGTGATACATTTTAATTTTAATTTTGCAACTTATAAAGCTTTAAAATATGTTTTTAATTTTCATATCAAAACTAGTGTAGAAAATGTCACATTTAAATGATATAATTGAATATTCATTTTCATTTTGCACTAAATGTTGCACAAATGAATGGGAACATGTCAATTTAAATACAGAAATACATTGCAATTTCACATATTACATTGCCATTTAGCATATTACATTTCAAATTGAATTTAGCTACACATGTTCTTCCATAGACATGAGGGTGAGTAATTAATGACCTAATTTTCATTTTTGGGTGAACTATCCCTTTAAATCAAATCATGCTTTTCATGCCACCAGTGTTAATTTCATCGATGAAAGACAATGAAAAATATTTGTTATCGAACCTTTTGTCTGTGACTAATACGAGACGTCAATGAGCTAAAACTAATATCTGATGATTAAAAATTATGATGGAATTTATGCTGCGTCTTCGTTAACAAGACGAGATGGGACTAAAATGTTATTTGAGAAAAACATTGAAAATACATCCTACATCCTACAAAATGTGCGTTTCTGTCATTGGATATGGGGCATTTGAATCTAGTCTCAGTATGGCAGCTGCAGTGGACGGATAGGCTACCAAAACTCAAACTAGCGATCTGAACCTGAATCTTAGGGTTAGGGACTGGGTGACCAGATGTCCCGTTTTCCCGAGTCCCAATTCGTTGTTGAAAGTGAAGGCAGGATAGGCAGATTTGCGCTGATAGACTTGCTGAAATCACGTTTGGTCTCGTACTGTATCGTATCTTGTCAGTGTCTGCGCTTGCTTGGCCATTTGTTGTGATTAACAGGAAAGTGTGTCTAGCTAAATTCAATAAGGGATTTGTTAGACGGATATAAAACAAGGTTAGTATACAGCAGCAGTCGTGGCAGCCATCATGTGAAGCCTTCCTCGTGTGAAGACCGAAGAGTTTAAAGATCATCGACTCTATCGTGAAAATCCACCAGGCAGGGACATACGTATTGCTTTTTATTTTTCCTCTTTCCTACTACTTGTTTCCCTTCTGTTTGGCTTAGTGTTACAGTGCTCAGCGTAAATGAGTACACCCCCTTTGAAAAGTAAAATTTTAAACAATATCTCAATGAACACAAAAACCATATGTTAGAATCGTTATTATACTCATACATTTTTTTTGTTTTGATATTTTGAATAGTATTTAGCTTTTTTGCTTTAATTTAAATGTTTAGTTTTAAAATGTTTTCGTATGCATTTGTCATTTTATTTAATTTATTTATCTTCTTAAAATGTGTATATATAGTATCTATAGACTTTTAACTTATAGTTTTGGTTACTTTTTCTGATTTGTAAGTCGCTTTGGATAAAAGTGTCTGCTAAATGACTAAAAGTAAAAGTAAAGTAAAAGTAAACCTACTGTATCTGAAAAATGAGTAACATTTTATCTCTACCAAAAATGAAAATGTATTCCAGTTTTTCCAAATTCAATCCTTGATTCAAATGTATCACATGCTTAATTGATTTGATCTAAAGAGAGAAGAATTGATGACTATTTTTGTTTGAATACTACTTATAAAATAGCTACCAAAATAAATGTTGGTAACTGCAGTTTGATAAAAAGTAATGACTAAAACTAGACTAAAACTATGAAACACTCAAATAACTAAAATGTGACTAAGACTATTAAGCATTTTCATCTCAAGATAAAGACTAAGACTAAATCAAAAATGCCTGCCAAAATTAAAACTGCATGCCACCCTCGAACAAATCACCCTACATGTGCCATCAGTGTCAGATAATACAAGACAATGATTGTTCCTTTCCAGATACTAGATGCACATTTCAAAAGATTTTGTGCTGATAATCGCATTGTGCGGTTCTAATGTCCATGAAGTTTTATAAAAGCACATCACAACTTCAAACCCTCTACCCTGTGGCCTGCATAACATTTCCTTTCAAGTTCTCAATATACACTTATGAAACAGAAAATGTCATTACCTGTTTCAAAGAAAACCTGGGAAAGATGGCTAAACTTTTAGAGGCAACAAGTTTGCCTGAGCATTACTATGGTCAGAAAATATCAGCTCTTTCGAGACCAGAGGTTACTCAGCCAAGATAATACATATAGCATACCTTCATATTTGATTTTTCCTCAGAAATAAGACATTTACCCTGTAATTTTCCCTAGCTCAACTCTCTGTCAATAACTCAAGAGGTACCTGCGAATAACGTGTTCCCCTGGCATTTTCACCGCTTCTTGTGATTATATTAAAACCTCACACTTTTAGCCGGCTGCAATTCAATATCGACACGACCCAGCCAAGCAATTTAAATACGCCTTTCTACAGCTGATGGGATTTGCCGCCTCTGCTCGATAAGCTCCCCCACACCCAGTGGAGGTGTTATCTGTCGCTTCTGCGGCGCTTCGAATATTTGGACATCATCATCTATCATAGGGCAGCAGGCGGCAGGGTCAGGGCGGGGTCTCTGGGCCCCAGCATCCCCAGCTGTCTTATAGGCAGGGCGACTGAGAGCATCTAATGATGTATTGCAGGCAGTGTAGGGTGAGGTTTGGAGACAACCACAGTCACCTTGCGCTTCCTGCACCGGCGCAGGCAAGACTAATGCATGCGGCGTTTGGACAAGGTAACAAACCACCCACTTCATGTGGTGGCCGAGCGGAAAGCTATGTGAATTTTGGCTCTGGATGTTTGTCTTGTAATCATGGAAATCAGGCCAATTTGGTTGTGGTAGGAGGCGTCCACTTTCTTAGCAATGCGCTTGTGTCACTTTCAGTCAAAAAAAAAGGTTTTATGCTGAGATGAGAACTGACCAAGCACTTGTGTAAGCATTCTTTAACAGTCCTTTAATGTCATTTTCCTCTGAAGTGTTGACATGACAGCGGGAACAGCTCAGTCCAAAGAAGTTGGCCATTCTAAAGTTTCTTAGAAATTACCAGAATTCTTTAGAAATGATCTTGCCAGCTAAAAGGGTTAGTCCACCCCAAACTTCTGTCATGAATTACTCACCCTCATGTTTTTCCAAACCCGTAAGACCTTCGTTTACCTTCAGAACACAAATTAGGATATGTTGGATGAAATCCGACAGCTATCTGACCCTCCACAGACAGCAACACAACTACCATATTTAAGGCCCATAAAATAGCAAGGACATTGTTCAAATAATCCATGTGAGATCAGTGGTTTAACCTTAATGTTATGAAGCTACAATAATACTTTTTTGTGCACAAAGAAAACAAAATAACTTTATTCAACAATTTCTTCTTCACCACATGCATGCGTTGTGGTACTCTCATGAAAGCATGTCGAAGACTGACACGGAAGAGAAGAAATTGTCGGATACACTCCTTAGTTTTTTTTCTTTGCACACAAAAAGTATTTATGTAGCTTTGTGAAATTAATGTTGAACCACTGATGCCACATGGACTATTTTAACAATGTCCTTACCACCTTTCTCAGCCTTTAACATTATCAGTTGCGTTGCTGTCTATGCAGGTCAGACAGCTCTGGGATTTCACCAAAAATATCTTAATCTGGGTTGCGAAGATGAACGAAGGTCTTACGGGTTTGGAACGACATGAGTCGGTCTGTCAGTAAATAATGACAACATTTACATTTTTGGGTGAACTAACCTTTTATCATCTGTCCAAAACAACATAGTGTCTCTTAAAGTCCATTGTCTTCGAATTATGTGCTTTTACATGAATTTCACAACACTTTACATTGTGATTCTTTTCAAATGGGGGTCATGTTTCAGGATTCTTTACTTTAGCAAAATCTCTGAGAACCTCACACCTTAAGCTTCTTGAGACTCCAGATAGTTTCCAGATCTGGAAAATGGTAGCACTGGAGACTAAAGTGTTCCTGATGGTTTAATTATTGGTTTAACACTTGATTCTTCCCCTTAATTCTTAAAGTATTTTGAAGTTTATACTGTATATTGTCTTCTCAACCTGTTTTTATATCCCTGATGCCCCAATGAGTATTTATTGTCCAATGGTAACACCTTAATTATTTAATTTCTACAGTATTTCGTCCTTTGTGTGGACTTTTTTTATTGATTGATTGTGTATTTGGGAGTTAAAACTCTCTTTTGTGGCCCATTTTATTTGTAAACCAAAACCTACCTTATAATAATGCACATCTGATTTTTCATTTCTAGCCAATATTCTGTCCCAGTCCCATTTTCCCCATCTCAATTCATAACTTCCTGTCCCACCAGAGGTAATTTTGGATTTGTGTCAAACATGCTACTGTTTAGATCAATTTTAAAACTCAACTCCTGCTTACAACAAAAAAGTGACAATGCAATTGGGACAAAAGCACTTGTCTCAGTCTACAATCTCCCCACTTCAACTCCAAGACTTTCACCTTGGTGCTCATGTCAGTTTATCTTATTGCAACATGGGCTCAGGAGCTCAGGCTCATACCCTCACATACATCTGACTGCAGTCTTGAAGCACTGGGCTGGAAGTGAGAAATGACCAATGTTTAGTACATCCAGTACACTCTTTATTACATCCAGAACACCTGCAACAACCATGCTCAGTTACCCCTATAGATCACAGAATGTGCTTCGAATTTAAAGAACCACATATCTTGATTCCAAACCATGTTGTTGAGTAATAGCTGTACATTTAGCCAATTAACAAACGCTTTAATCCAAAGCTATTCACAAGACGACTCATAAGCAATTTATCATGCAGGACCTTTCAGTACTGCAATACAGATTTTCGATAGTAAACCAAAGTTGTATAAAAGCTAGAACAGAAGTGTGGCTGTTTGTGTGTTTTTACTTAAATTAGGATAAAAAGTTCATACAAAATGTTTAGTGACTACTAGTTATTGTTTAGCTTTGTACTCAATTTGGTTGCACCATTTGTTCGTAATGACGAATGTAGCAAGAAGGTCTGAAAATCATCATCAAATGAAAATTAAATGCAAGTTGAATTTATACTAAATGTTGGTACTATTGCGAATGATTAATCATCATTTAATTTATTATCTATCTATTCATTTGGAAGTCATTTTGTATAGGAAAACATCTAAAAACTGCAGTGAATTTCAGTTTTGTTGAATTGTATTATATTTGTCCCATATAACTTTACAATTACATTTACATTAAAATATTATATATTAACATAAAATGCATAAATTATATTTTTTAATATGTAAATAATAGTAAAACAGTTTGGAAAGCAACTTTGAATTGTATTATTATTGACATTTTCTTTAAGACTGGTCATTTTCTATGGGTTACAATTAAATAAACAAACGTCATTACTCTTTGGCTAACTGCTAGTTGTCAAGGCTAAGTTTATGCAACTTGCCCAGATTCTAAATTATCTTTCATTCATTCATTCATTAATTCATTAATTCATTCATTCATTCATTCGGGATCATTACAGTTGGACATTGCAGTATTTAATTACAGTATAAGGCCGTTATGCATGAAATGCAATCTAAAAGTGAATTTAAAATGAAATGTAAAAGTGAAATGCGTAAACATTATTTTATATACAGCTGAGCAATTATATAACCTCCTCATCTCTCAGAATATGCCCTGCACACTTGACCTTGAACGGTCCATGGAGACCTTGTTCATTCATTAAGAATTCTTACGAGTCCACAGCTTACTCCCTAATTAGCATAGGTCTTTTTTTCTGCACATATGACAGCAGCAGGAAGGACAAGAAATAGTCACCTACCTGCGTTTGGCACCTTCACAGCACGTTGACAATGTGCTCCGACAGATGGTACCATTTACAAAACTCTCCATACTGTGATGCCCATATTTCTTTTTATTATATCCTGCCTGACTGAATCCCATCCCAAATCACTCTTCTGCCTACAAACTCACTAAGGGAGTTTATCTGACCTGGGGTCTACATTAGACGTGTAAGGATCTATTCAAAGCCTCTTGGCAAGACCTACATTTCCACACATCTCTTTTTAAATTCTAAGATGTAATGAAAAAGCTGGAAAGTTCCTCTTTGGCTATTCGAACGCCCCTGGAGATTGGGGGCGAGGACTTCTATGGGCATTATGCGTACAGGAAGTGAGTTACAGTGGGAGTCCGCTCCTCATCAATAGGTGCTTTCCTCTGCGATTTGGATGGCAGTTAGCCTCCCTTGGTTTGGCCAACTGCAAGCGTGAAAAGTCAAAGTTTTTTTGAGTAATCGCAGTTTCCTTGCCAACACTTTGTGAATAATGGTTCATGATGGAGGTGGTTGAATCTTGAATGTCCATTCTTAATTTGTGAAATATGCTACATAAACTAGCAAGAGAGGACAATAGCTTATAGAAGCAAAGCTCTTAAAGCCTCGATCCCTGGTAGAACCCATGTTTGACATGTTTAGCATGAGAAATACACAGGAATGATAATAAGGTGGAGAGAAACGCTCCATTCCTCTCTTTTTTCTCGTAGCAGCTGATGACTAACCAGTTTCATCAGTGATAATTCTATTTAGCTCACAATCTCTGGAACAGTTTTGCACTGTTTACCCAAGGAATTATAATAGGACCCAAATGTTCATTTGCTTCAGCAAGCTTGTCTGTTGTTTTTCTTTGGCGATGAGGCAAAGTGGTGGAAATGCAGTTAGACAGGCCCAAAGATGTGACTCCAATGGGGTGGTGTAATCGTAATTATCCATTCAGCACCTTGTATGATTCTAACGATTCCATGAAGCAATATGCTAACGTACGTGCTAGCGAAAAGGTTTTGTAATAAGTCTTCCGAGTCTTCTGGTGGCACCTCATAATTAACCCTCTTAAATTGAGCTGTTTGCCATCCAGCAAGGCACCCACGCAGGGTCCCTCCGGAGCCGAAAGCTGCTCTGGGTACTTTCATTACACGCTTCACGTCCACGTCTTCTCTCTCTCTCTCTCTCTCTCTCTCTCTCTTTGTTCAGAGAACAAGATCAGAGGTCTGCTTGAGATTATCCTTTTTTACGTTCCTTTATCTTATTCATATGTTATCTTATTCATATATACCTTTATCTTATTCATATGTAATTAATATGTTTCTCCTTAAAATCATTAAGATAAATAAATAAAAATGAGACAGTTGTTTATATGCAAAAAATAGTGTCTTCACTGGAAGCGAGTGGCACAATGTGACAAAAATCAAAGAGTACCGATTATAATAAGTAGGTATGTTTACATGCTCTGATTTGTATAAATCTGAACAATTGAAATTTCAAAACATTTAGAAAGAGTTATGACCTATCGAAGCCTTGTTTACAGAAATCATGTGACTTTGGAAGTTTGATATGCATTCTGATCCAATGTTTCAAAACAAACGATTCGTAAAGTTTTCAAAGTTTCATGAAAGTTTCATGAAGCAGTGTTTTGGAAAAATAAAATGGCCATCGCTAACATACTGTGTCCGAATCTGTATTTGAATGCTTTTTCTCACCATTTACAAATACTACCCTTCCCCAAAAAAGTATTTTTACTGGATGTAATTCATATTTGTGTACAGTTTTTTAAATACTGCATTTTCAGACATTCTACTATTTTGATACTATTTTTTTTTTTAACATACTATACTACCGTACATAAAGTAGAGAAGTAGACATATTTGGGGACTGTTGAGATCTCTTCTGAAACTCTAGAATATGCATTATGTGAGATTACTAGAATATTTGTATTTGAAGGAAATACCTGAAGCAGGAGAGTTAAACAAAAGTTGTAATTTGTTCTCCTTTTAATCTCCTAGCTGTCTGGGAGAAAGAATTTAGATATTCAGGAAATCTCATTGGTGGTTTTCCTTTTTCTATGTGTTTTGCGAGTGCATGTGGCAAAGCTCGTCTAGTTGGGAATTTGCAGAGCCTCCTATAAAACGGACAAAATTAGTTACGGATGACATAAATCTCCCGTTAAATCCCGAGAAGGACTGGATGCAGTTTCTGGCTTTGAATCATGCGGTAGTTATGAGTGCACATTAATTCTAATGGAATGAAGTTCCAAACTAGGTCTCTGTCTGAAGCCACACTCATGGCGATCATGATTCAGGAGGTCCCCAGTCATATTTAATGCATGATGAATCATTTAACTATCAATTGAGTCATTCAGCGGCAATTCCCAGCCGGTTCTCACTTAGAATATTCACCTGGAAGTGCCTTATTCATCAGCAATATGGCCGCTCTTATTATTAGAAAGATCAAAGCTTTCCACCTCAGATTTGAAGGGCTTCGATTACATTGAAAACCAAGTAGAAACTTCCAGCTGAAGAGTGACTCACTGATTCTATCCCTTCAGAAGAGCGGTGTACTGAAATAGCCCAATGCTAACTTTTAACTGAAGCTCGCCGTTCCAAGGATTTCATTAAAATGTCTACTTTGAATTGTAGAGAGACATTTTCCACCTCACTTTCCACCAAAACAATTCATTTTCTCTCATTTATGGTCTCGTTAGATACTCAGCCTTACCTCAAACGAACATAGTCTCTTCTGCTTGGCTGAAACAGTGTGTTAAGTTGCATAGCCAATGATGCATGCAACACTGAACATTAGACTACACTGAAGCTGGTAAAGAAAAACAATTTGAAATCGTAGTTCGGCATAATTAAAAGGGTAGATGGGTCATGCACATCTCACTCACCATATTCCCTGTAATGGCCTCAACTTGTTCTTATGGTCCCAAATAATTTGCTGTCCTCTCCGTTCAGATCAATGTGCCATGTGTCATGGCTGCCAAAATCTCTAAGTTTGATGGTACTTAGCTTTCATTACCCTTGGCAGGAGTCTAGAGTCAGATTTACATGTGGTTCATGAATTTTGCATGATTTTTCTGCAACACTGTAAGTGCAGAGCGCAGCAGGCTAACTGGACGGTTTTATTAATGTTCTACGTTGAATGGATGTGGTATGACACTTGAGTTTTGCTGGAGAGCATTGCTCATTTGAAAGTGGTATGTGGGTCTTGTGACAAACAAATAAATAATTTTCAGATTTGCAAAATACAATTTTAAACCAGTGTCTTCACAGCACATCTCCTAAATATTTGACGAGTGTGTGCAGCAGAATTTGTCCAGACTGAACCAGGTCTGACAATTTACAGCATTACACAATACTTCTAGAGTATTTCAAGTTGTTAGCAGCCTGAAAAGTTGTGTATTTGTAGAGCAAAGTAGTAAAAATAAAAGCACAATTGTTCTGTAAAATGACAACAAAA
Organism: Gymnocypris eckloni scoliostomus; assembly: GCA_027564155.1. NCBI lineage: Eukaryota > Metazoa > Chordata > Actinopteri > Cypriniformes > Cyprinidae > Gymnocypris > Gymnocypris eckloni. Next base: position 7,307,071 of record CM050426.1, read on the forward strand.
AAAAATATACATTTTAAATATAGGGATGGTTATAACATGGGTCAGTTGTAGCACCATCAGTTCAACATTTTAGAAATTATACCTGATGCAGTTTTTTTGTACCATTTGTATTAACTATTATAGTTTTTTTATATTATTCATATTATAAATGAGCTTTTCCTTTTAGTTTCCATTGTAATTTTAGCTTAATTTAGCTTTTTAGTCACATTGTCATGCACATGTGTCTTTATTTGTTTAGAGTAATTTTATGGGTTCAACTTAAATGTATTTTTATACAACATACAGTATGTAAATTATATCCTAAATTAGCTTTTACTTTTAGTAGTCTTTGTAATTGTACCTTAATTTTAGTCATGTTGCCATGTGCTTTTGTATTTGTATTGTTTATTTATTTATTTTTAAAAACATTATGATGTATTTATTTATTTTTGAATGCATGGGTGAATGCATGAATGAATGCATGTCATTTTAGGTCATTCAACTTATTTTAGTTAGTTGCAAATCAGCATTTCTAATCTTTGTTTACCATTGGTATAACAAGATTTCAATAAAAAGTTTAATTTTATTTTCACTTTAGTTTACAATGATAACACTGACCGGATATATAGATATGATTATATCTATTTCAGACTCAATAAGGTCCATGTAAAGATAGATAGATAGATAGATAGATAGATAGATAGATAGATAGATAGATAGATAGATAGATAGATAGATAGATAGATAGATAGATAGATAGATAGATAGATAGATTTCATTTTTAGTTTAAAATTTGATTTGGGATAGAATAGTAATTGAATAGTAATGCATAGTAATTTCATAATCGTATCAACTGAACCAGCAGAATCTCAGTTGGATTCAATATATAGCAACATTTAGTCAAAAGTTGATCACAGAAAGAAGAAAAAAAATAGCAAGAAGAGTGTACAAAATGATTTAGAGTTGTAAGGAAAGGATTTATAGTGTTTGGATAAAAATACATCGTCGTGTCATGCATCCTTTGCCATAGGCTAGTGGCTGGTTAGGACAAAATTATTTTATCGCCTATTGTATATCGCCTCGCTAGGCAGACCATGTTAAATAACACATATGACAACGTAATTACTCACAAGCTATTCTGACCCATATGCTGAAGAATGAACTATAACTGTGAATGTACCATGTGAACTTAGTATGCATAGCACAACGTGCGAACCATTTGTAGAGTTAACACCTACAATAAATGAGCCTACTCAGAGTTACAATATGAGTGGCCTCCAGCCAGGCACATTAACATAGCCTGTTCTGCAGGCCAATTCACTGACCTTTCAAAAACAGTGCATGTGAATTATGAACAGCCAATCTTTAACATGCTGGAGCACCAATGTTTGAGATCAATTCTGGAAATATTTACTCCAAAACTGAGGCGTATAAGCTCAGATCAATAAGGCCTACATTTAATCAGTTAATTAGAAGTTATTTTTGTAGACCTTTTTTCGTGAACATCAGAAGTGTAACAAGGTGGTGGGAAAAATCAACAAAAAGTACAATAATTATCAAATGTATTGTTGTTATTATTATTATTATTATTATTACTTAAATATTTACTTAATGCTTACTAATACTTACTAAATATTTAGCTATATACTTTCCATTGACTGTGCATTTAATTTTGTCCCTGTCTTTTTCCTTTATACTGTAGAAACAAGGTCTCAAAATGCAGCTAACCTATATCCTTTCATTTTAGTATGCGGTGTTCTGAAAGGACAGGAATAAAGAAAACAGTAAACATAGCAGTACATATCTATGATGTTGGGCTTCTGGACTCAACAAAGTAGTGTACCAGTTCATATTTATACACTTTCGTTGACATTGTATACGTTTACACATACGTTTACACACGTTTGACCCCCTTTTTCCTTCAGCACTGCCTTAATTATTCGTGGCATAGATTCAACAAGGTGTTGGAAACATTCCTCAGAGATTTTGGTCCATATTGACATGATAGCATCATAGCAGGTGCAGATTTGTCGGCTGCACATCCATGAAGTGAATCTCCCGTTCCACCACATCCCAAAGGGGCTCTATTGGATTGAGATCTGGTGACCGTGGAGTAGAGGTCTGCTACCCGACCCGAACCCGCGGGTCCCGAAATACTGTCGGGTTTCGGGTCGGGTTTCGGGTTAATGTTTAATGGATAGCCTCGGGCTCGGGTCGGGTCGGGTTTGTAGCTAAACCAAAACTATATGCAGAGGCTTCGCTGCTTTCATAGACGCACGCACGCACACACATATCAGAGATCGCACACAAACAGCACGGAAACTTTTATTAGTAAAATAGCTTCGACAGGCTACTGACTCGCAAGTCACAACATTATATTTATCTGCAATGAAGCGGCAAAATCGCTGTTTTTGAAGTAACTAAGCCTCATTGCTTGTAGAGAGAGACGCGCAGACGCAGGTTCACATGCACGCGCAACATTCATCTCTCTCTCTCGCGCGCTCTCTCTCGCGCTCGCGCTCTCTCTCGCTCTCTCTCTCGCTAATTCAAATAAATGATTAATGCATTCAAATAAATACAATCTTATTTAAGAGCTTATGTCTGATTTAAAGTAGACAGAATGCTAACGAGCCTTAACTGACAAAAAATGACCATAATTTGCATGGTCATCATCTTCTTGTCCAAACAAAATTCATAAACTCGGCAGAATGTATGCGACCGCTGCACCTGATGTTCACAAACTTTAATAACTGGTAAATGTTTGTGAAATGGCAGAGCCTTGATTAATCCGTTTCTTTGCATGCAATCGTGAAATGCAACATTTTTCCTTTTTTTTTTTTTTGTTATTCGTTGTGGGGGATTTCGGGTCGGGTTCGGGCTCTAAATTTAACTGTGCCGCTCGGGTCGGGTCGGGTCGGGTCAGACGATCTCGGGTACGGGCCGGGTTCGGGCTTCAGTTTTGAGCCCGTGCAGACCTCTACCGTGGAGGCCATTTGAGTAAAGTGAACACATTGTCATGTTCAAAAAAACAGTCGGAGATGATTTGAGCTTTGTGACATGGTGCATTATTCTGCTGGAAGTAGCCATCAGAAGATGGGTGCACTGTACTCATAAAGGGATGGATATGGCCAGCAACATTACTCAGGTAGGCTGTGGCGTTTAAACGATGCTCCATTGGTACTAAGTGTGCCAAGAAAATATCCCCCACACCATTACACCACCACCACCAGCCTGAACCGTTGAGACAAGGCAGGATGGATCCATGCTTTCATGTTCTTTATGCCAAATTCTGACTCTACCATCTGAATGTCGCAGGAGAAATTGAGACTCATAAGACCAGGCAATGTTTTAACAATCTTCTATTGTCCAATTTTGGTGAGCCTGTGCGAATTGTAGCATCTGTTTCCTGTTCTTAGCTGACAGGAGCGGCACCCGGTGTGTTCTTCTGCTGCTGTAGCCCATCTGCTTCAGGGTTCGACGTGTTGTGCACTCAGAGATGGTATTCTGCATACCTTGATTGTAACGAGTGGTTATTTGAGTTACTGTTGCCTTTCTATCATCTCTAACCAGTCTGCCCATTCTCCTCTGACCTCTGACATCAACAAGGCATTTTCATCCATACAATTGCTGCTCACTGGATATTTTCTATTTTTCTGACCATTCTATCTAAACCCTAGAGTTGGTTGTGCGTGAAAATCCCAGTAGATCAGCAGTTTTTGAAATACTCAGACCAGCCCGTCTGGCACCAACAACCAATCCACGTTCAAAGTCACTTAAATCCCCTTTATGCCCCATTGTGATACTCGGTTTGAACTTCAGCAAGTCGTCTTCACCACATCTAGATGCCTAAATGCATAGAGGTACTGCTATGTGATTGGCTGATTAACAATTTGTGTTACCAAGCAATTGAACAGGTGTACCTAATAAAGTGGCCGGTGAGTGCACAGTACATGTAATTATTTTATTTATTTTTTCCTTCCGAATTTTCTTTCTGAAAAATATTTTTTGTGTCCGACAAAATAAATACTGTTTTGCATTGGAACAGAATTGTTATGTTCTTCATAAACTGATGATGTTTTAACATGTTTGACTAACATGGGCATGCACACACACACAAACGAAGCAACATATACATAGAATTCCTTCTCCACAAATACACCAACTCAATATCAATCCATGATTTCCACTTTGGACACAGTTGACTCTTGTTTACTAGCAGACATTGAGTCTGACCCCAAAAGCATCATGAGATGAAAATGTAGTTGATGGAGCTGAAACTGCTTTGTGCTGGTGTTCAGGGCATCAATAAGGCGGAAAGAAACAAAGGAAGTACAACAAGGCCTTACATCCCCAGGGTCACTGCGCTCAGGGTGATGAGAACGATTGTGAAGCATAAAATACAATTCACTGAGAGGACTGCTTATTTGTTTAAATGCTTGACCATGGGGCTTCCTATTATATTTCCAACATAAAAAATGTAACATTTTGAAAAGCAAATTTACGTTTGTTTTATTTGTTTGTTTTTTTGTGGAGTGAAACAAATGCTGAAGTATACTGTGCACCATTCAGAATTCATGTGAATTATAATACAATCTCTGAAAGTAGCAGGATATTGAATTACAATTGAATTAGCATTTTAGGAAAGATAATAAAAAGATATATCTATCTACAATATATATATATATACAGTGGTTACGGAAAGTATTCAGACCCCCTTAAATTTTTCACTCTTTGTTATATTGCAGCCATTTGCTAAAATCATTTAAGTTCATTTTTTTCCTCATTAATGTACACACAGCACCCCATATTGACAGAAAAACACAGAATTGTTGACATTTTTGCAGATTTATTGAAAAAGAAAAACTGAAATATCACATGGTCCTAAGTATTCAGACCCTTTGCTGTGACACTCATATATTTAACTCAGGTGCTGTCCATTTCTTTTGATCATCCTTGAGATGGTTCTACACCTTCATTTGAGTCCAGCTGTGTTTGATTATACTGATTGGACTTGATTAGGAAAGCCACACACCTGTCTATATAAGACCTTACAGCTCACAGTGCATGTCAGAGCAAATGAGAATCATGAGGTCAAAGGAACTGCCTGAAGAGCTCAGAGACAGAATTGTGGCAAGGCACAGATCTGGCCAAGGTTACAAAACATTTCTGCTGCACTTAAGGTTCCTAAGAGCACAGTGGCCTCCATAATCCTTAAATGGAAGACGTTTGGGACAACCAGAACCCTTCCTAGAGCTGGCCGTCCGGCCAAACTGAGCTATCGGGGGAGAAGAGCCTTGGTGAGAGAGGTAAAGAAGAACCCAAAGATCACTGTGGCTGAGCTCCAGAGATGCATTCGGGAGATGGGAGAAAGTTGTAGAAAGTCAACCATCACTGCAGCCCTCCACCAGTCGGGGCTTTATGGCAGAGTGGCCCGACGGAAGCCTCTCCTCAGTGCAAGACACATGAAAGCCCGCATGGAGTTTGATAAAAAACACCCGAAGGACTCCAAGATGGTGACAAATAAGATTCTCTGGTCTGATGAGACCAAGATAGAACTTTTCGGCCTTAATTCTAAGCGGTATGTGTGGAGAAAACCAGGCAATGCTCATCACCTGTCCAATACAGTCCCAACAGTGAAGCATGGTGGTGGCAGCATCATGCTGTGGGGGTGTTTTTCAGCTGCAGGGACAGGACGACTGGTTGTAATCGAGGGAAAGATGAATGCGGCCAAGTACAGGGATATCCTGGACGAAAACCTTCTCCAGAGTGCTCAGGACCTCAGACTGGGCCGAAGATTTACCTTCCAACAAGACAATGACCCTAAGCACACAGCTAAAATAACGAAGGAGTGGCTTCACAACAACTCCGTGACTGTTTTTGAATGGCCCAGCCAGAGCCCTGACTTAAACCCAATTGAGCATCTCTGGAGAGACCTAAAAATGGCTGTCCACCAACGTTTACCATCCAACCTGACAGAACTGGAGAGGATCTGCAAGGAGGAATGGCAGAGGATCCCCAAATCCAGGTGTGAAAAACTTGTTGCGTTTTTCCCAAAAAGACTCATGGCTGTATTAAATCAAAAGGGTGCTTCTAAAAAATACTGAGCAAAGCGTCTGAATACTTACGACCATGTGATATTTCAGTTTTTCTTTTTTCTTAAATCTGCAAAAATGTCAACAATTATGTGTTTTTCTGTCAATATGGGGTGCTGTGTGTACATTAATGAGGAAAAAATATGAACTTAAATGATTTTAGCAAATGGCTGCAATATAACAAAGAGTGAAAAATTTAAGGGGGTCTGAATACCTTCCGTACCACTGTATATATATATATATATATATATATATATATATATATATACAGTTTGTCTATCTATCTATCTATCTATCTATCTATCTATCTATCTATCTATCTATCTATCTATCTATCTATCTATCTATCTATCTATCTATCTATCTATCTCTGAAGTGATTCCATTTCCTACCCAGTTTGTATGTGTCTCTCTATTGTTATCATTGGAAATATTGACTAGAACCTGATTACTCTGCAAACTGCCAGGCAGCACACCAAACCCCTATTAGCTGGATACGGATTCTATCTTCAAAACCGCAAAGAGAATTAATAAAAAAACAGCTCAGAGAACCTCAACTTTCTCTAAGGCAATCTTTAAAATATCCAGCAGCTTTACGGTATGTTTCAGCAGCTGGCAGGGAGAACTAGTATGTCCCTGCCTTCTGCTCAAAGGAGATCCAGCACACAATGCGGCTTTCTTGTATGAAATCAGCATCATGCAATTAAATAAAATAAAAATATTCGGGCCACAACACTCTGTTTTCATCTTCCCCCATTCCATTGTATACGGTGACTCCTTTGGCAAAGAAACCATTTGGATCTTTTTCTCTTGGGTTTGTTTTGCTCAGCCCTGATCCCTCTTAATCACAGAACGGACAAGCTTTCAGTTCAGAGTTTGTCACAAAACAGTTAAACCCTAGAGAAACCACGGGGTAATTGTTCTCTAACACCTATAACCACAGGCATTCACAACTCAGCAACATGGGCCAAACTTGACAATCTCTGGCTTGAGCATACTGCATGATTTAACATTGTCTTCAACTCAAGACAACACATTGCACAACAAGATACAATACCTGCACTGAAGTCTGCAGATACACCTCTATTTTAAGTAACTGCAAATAAACAGTTGGGTATACCAATAGTTGGGTAAACCAACTCAAATTGGCACATTCTTGTCAACAGATGGTCATTAGTTTTGATGAATCAATTGAACTACTGTAGCTGAACTTCACATCAAGCTTCAAACTTTTAAACTTTTTAAATCTGACATGGTATTAAATGCCACCACCTCAAGTCCAAAGGGAATGTTTTAAATGCTAATTGTGTTTTCAGTGTAATGTCTTCACTGTTGATCCATTTTCAGCATGTTAATCTCCTGATTATAATTCAAACTGAAGTAGCTAACACAGTCACGTTTTCATCTAATGCCTTTTTATATTTATTTACTTCATTTAGATACCATTACAACTGAAATTATAAACTAAAAAAGCGCTTTAACAAAAATACAAGCTTCTGCTTTGTAACCCCAGGCTATTTTGCCAATTTGCCATTCATTGTAATCATCATATTTTCCTTGGAAACGTAATGAGTAAAATTGTCAATGGTACTTGAGAAAAGTGGAATTGTATGTAGGTATTGTAATGATTGTAATAAAGTGACCAAGTACTACTTTACAGCTCTGGTAAACACCTTCCCAATTATTGCATAGAGAATATAACATTAAAGCAATAAAAATGTCTATAATCTACATAAAAAAATATAGGATTTTAATCTTACTGTTGATTTTCTTCTTCTTCTTCTTCTTCTGTTTGAATATGTTGGCAGTGTGAATAAAGTATTTTATAGCATAAATGCAGAACTGTACAATTGTCTTCTGTACCTTCAACACCATGATCCATAATCCTGCTAACAATAAAAAAAGTCTCATTTTGCATCTAAGGCAGACTATGGAATTATTTCCATTTAAATGTTCATATTGTTTTGATTTAGTTTTATTTATAAAAAAAATTCTCAGCTGAGCTGGTGCATTGTAGCAGTTTAGATTTCAGAAAACAACCCACATGTTGTACATCTGCACCTAGCAGAGACATAAAACCTCTTTATATGCATATATATATTATATAATTGTTCAGTAAAACTAACATGTATATATATATATATATATATATGTCTTTTAAACTGAACAATTCTGGCTTGGACAGATTTCTTACCAACACAAAAAAAGCATGGTCATCTAATTTGTTCAGGACAGGTCATTCGCTCGGAGAAAACAAACCTTTGGCCTGTCTGTCCAAAGAGTGACTGTTTTCAAGACAAAACAGACAAAACTAGGGAACCAAGCCAAACCGAACCCTTCATTCTCAATCAAGAGGGATATGTGTTACTGCCATGTCATTAATACATAACAAAAACAATAAAAGGGAAATGCTCAGAATCTAAATTCTGATTGGATGAGCCATTTTTAAAGCTTTTGTTAAATGACAGTAAACACTTTTGGCCGTACATTCTAAATGAATGTGTTAATATTGCTAGATTAAGAAATCCACCTCCTACCCGTGGTAAAATCAGTGCGATGCTCTGCCTCGGGTGGGATTTGTTTTAATAACCTTCCAGCGCTGTTTATCTGTTTATCAAATACATACACAATGTGGAATGGATATTATACACATTGAGCTCAACACAGTGAGTTTATTTCCTTTAACTTGGAGTAATTTGTCTGTTATTACCATTTGTTTTCTATCTCTTTAGTTTTAATCCACGTGAACGGAGAAACATTAGTTAAAATGCCTTTAAATGGCAGACTGGTCAGAGCGTTGCTTTTTAGAGATAATTAAAAGAGGAAAGAAAAAATATAGAGTGAATATTACTAAATTGGATTGCTTTTCTCTTTCCTGTTGAATGAGCTTTTATTCCTTACATTCAGATTTGTTTTCCAATTAAAAAATGTCATTACACTTTAAACTCTTCTTTCTTTTAAAGTTAGATTGGTACAAATAGCCTAAAACAAAGAGTCACACTATATTATGCTGAAGTATGGATTATTACTCAGGAAGGCCAGAGCAGTTGGAGGCCAACTGAATATTTGAAAAACTAGCATTACTATAAGAGAATGCAACTTTCAAAATCAAGCTGACATGTTAACCTGCAATCAAATGATAAGCATTTCATACACTATCAGTCAAAAGTATGGAGTTATTAAGATGTTTGTTTTTGAAAGAAGTCTTTTAAACAGTTAAAACTGTTACTTTTTCATGATACTTTGATGAATAAAGTTCAATAAACAGTATTACTGGAGATAAAAGTGCCCTTTTCCCATTATGAATAGACTCATACTATTCATTCTATATATTTAGAGTTTATTTGCAAAAACAGATAACTAAAACATTTCATCATGTCATGTTTTTCTTGTGTTTTATTATGTTAGTTACCTAGTATTTTGTTCAGTTATTTTTCAATTAATTAATCAAAATAACCCAATTGCAGCTTGATTAAGATTAATTGGAATGCACAATAATAATAATAAAAAACATGATTTTGAAAATCAGTTTTAGCAAATTAACTCTTCATATGTTACAAATCATGAGACAGAAACACAACATCATAAAGACCAAATCACAGGTTTCACAATGTACTTTTATTTTACTTCCCCACTTATCTTCTATATCACATACCCTCTGTGTATATTTTACATTTTGTATAGCTCATTTATAAAAATTCCTCTTCGATGCAAACTAATTAAATAAACTTGATTCTCAAGTTTCCTGCTGATTAATTTAGCTATTTATTTTCTAGAAAAAAAGAGGCAGCTTGCATTCGAAACATCATATGTGTGTGTCACCTAAGGCCTGACATGACCCAGTTTCACAAAGGTGCAATGGGGACTCTTCCTAATATATTGCTGTTTCGAAGTACAATCATGCAGGTCCAAAGGCTAAGGATTTACTGAAAACACTTTCCGCAGTTCATGGTAAGACTTCTTTTGCAAAGAAATAGGAAATCGGTGAAGTGTCTTGGTTACTTTATTTTGGGTATTTCTGAACAATAGCACAAATACAGCCTGTCACGGGAAGACAGATGACAAAAACAAAAGCAAAAGCAACACATTAAAGAGCTCCGCAGCCGTGTTTGACACGCTACTATGTCATATGATTAGGGCTGTTGAATGATGAAATGTTTTTTAATCAAATTAATTAAATGACATGCTGATTAATCAAACTAATAACATTTATTTGTGTCAATATTTCCTGAAGAAAACTAGAAGATGAATCTGTATAAAGATTATTCTAAAGCATTAAAATATTAAGACAGCATATTCATCATGGTTTAAACAGCATAGAAACATTATAATTTTTTAATTGAATATAATATATAAAATACAAAATATATATTTCATAGGTTCCAAAAAATAAGAAAAAATGTGCTAAACTCGTTTCATGTGTCATGTGACACTAAAGACTGAAATGTAACTTTGCATCACAGGAATAAATTAAATTTTAAAATATATTAAAATAGAAAACAGTAATTTTTAATTGAAATCTCATTTCCCAATATTACTGTTTTAATTTGTATCAAATCAATGCCACATTTGTGAGCATAAAAGAAACTTTCCATTTTTAAAGAAGTCTCTTAAATTTCTATACATGCATTCATCAAGAAGGATCATCAAGTATTCCAAATATTATTTTAAAATTACCCTATATTCTTTAAGTCATAAAACATGCAATAATGTGAGGAATATCCTCTCCTATACTCTCATATTCACATCATTAAACAACAATGACATACCCTGATGTATGACAAGACGTCTAACATGGAGAATTCAAATCATGGCAAATAATTATTAATTCAAAGGGTGGATGTCACTGGATCCTTCCCCTTCCCCAGACTCCACTCAACATAAATCACAGTCACATAAATCGCAGTATAAATAACTCCATAGAAGAGCCAGATCTGTCTTTGTTACACTATGCTGCTAGTGTAGCACCTTCAAATCCAGCAGTCTGTTGCATCAGACAGATCTGAAACACATTTGCTTAGATATGAAAGCAAAAGCAATGTCTGTATATATGGACACTGTTGAAATGTAGGTTTGCACTTTGGAGACTGCTGTCATTTTGTTAGCTTAGTCGATAAAGAGCAGCACCTGCATTGATTGTGTTTTTAATGGAGGTATGCCTCAAGGACTGGTATTCGTCGATTGGCACGTCTCTCCAATCATCTCACGGTGGATACCATAGCCTCTTCATTTCTAGTGTGACAGGAATCAATAAGAGGGGATGCATAAGACAATCAACAACATATTCATATCTTTCCTACTGGGCAAATTGTAACAGTAGAGCTTTGTCAGTGACTCAGAATGAGTATCGTGTTGAAGACACTGAGAAAGATTTAAAATGGAGACAAATTCTTTCCCAGCACTGACGTTGCATCATCATACTGCAATAACTTGATAATTCTATGAATAATCCTGTATAAAGTCAGTTGAAAGAAAACCAAAATCTTGTAAAAACAAAGTCCTGTTCTAAAGATTTCAAAGTCCTGTTCTAAAGTGGTTTTGCTTCAGGATCCAAATTATGGTGTCAATAAACCATACTAAACAAAAGCCCTTAAATTCAGACATTGATAATTCAGTAATGTATTCATTAATAAGTAACTTATAAATATATGTATTATTAATGGTGCATTGGCTTGTCTTTGAGTTTGAATGTTTGGTTAGTCTTTTGCAGTGGTTACATACTCTCAATAAGTCACTGCATAAAGCACATTGTGGTTGGCAGACCATGTCTATCCTCATTTTAACCCATATTTAATGTAGACTTTACTTGCATAGTTTAATGCAAGGTTTTTACACATGAGAGAATGCCACATAACCTGTCTATGTTGGCATATGCCTAATCACAGCTAATTTAATATATTTTTTTAATCTGACTAGCAAGTGACACATGAATTTGCAGGAATAAAACTTTTTTTTTTTCAAAATATTTTGAGAAACACTGCTTCCTTTTATGTTTTCAGTTTATTTTTCAAAGAGTTATTCGTTTAATTTACCTGTGATGTTTTTTATGTTGTGTTTATTTTTTTACTGTATAGCACATTTACTACAAGCTACAATTTAACAGTAGATTCACAGTACTACAAATAAACATCTTGCGATGTGTTGTTTTCATTTCACAGCTAATTTAGAAGATGTGAACGAGAGTTTAGCAGTTAGTCAGGCAATTAACTATTTATCTGAAAGAAGACTGGAGTGTAAATTTTATCTAACGCTATTTAGTTGCTGTGGCTCATCACTTCAGAAGCTTTAATTCGAGCACAATCCACCTTAAAAGTCACCACAAGAGTTAATGATAAAGTCCCACATCCCCACCACTGCATCGACCATCTGCTTATCTAATTGAGTGTAATTAATGATGCCACCCCAAATTATCAACCCTGTTAGTCATTCATTAAAAAATAACACAAAAAAATACACACTATACTGATAAGGTACACCAACCTTGAATGGAAGCTATAAATATTGACACACAGTTTAAGTCACTTAACACATTGGCTAAATAGAAAAAAGCATAGATTTTGTAGTGTGCTTTAGGTTGCAGAGACAATTTTTATTATAACTATGTTATTATGTATTTATTATATACTATACAACTATTTTAAGCTTGTATATGTACATTTGTAATTTCTTGAGAACACACGATGTGAAGGCTTTAAAACATGAGAGTTTTCGTGAAATATATCCATTGAAGATGCTCTGCACTTATTATACTCACAGTAAACAGCACTCAAGTCCCAGGGTCACACCTTGAACTTGATGAAATTTGACATGTTCTTTTGCAATGTTGCAATCTTTTAATCATGCCTCCTGAAATATGCACGGCAGTGTCAAGCACAAGATTTTGAATAAGGTCACAAAGTGAAATGTAATAATTATTTCTATCTCTACTCTGCCTGGCACATAATACGTGAAACATAACTACAAGATTACAAAGCTCAAAGGTTGGGTATCTTACAGTATTAAAAATACATTGCTTAAAAGGGAATATTTAAAAAGAAATCTATACTTTTTTACTCACCGGCATTTCTTTATTTTAGTACAGGAAATTAGAAAATTATCTTTCCCAATAAAACATAAAAATCAAATAATAAAATAAATAGTCCATATAATGTATGTTATATTCCAACTAAAATGGTAATCAGTAATAATCTTCCACTTTTGTGAGCCAGGTTTTTAACTGATCCTGAGTTTAACAGGATCAGTCTGGTTTGGAAATTAATAATTCACATTGGTTTTGTGAACTTGATCAATTAATTTCTTGAAATGTTCTGACTCAAAAGAACATTTTGTTCCTGAGTCTGACTTTGCTATACTTTTATCGTGAGCTCTCATGGGTAACAAAAGTCTTAAGTTATGTCTTAAGTCTTAACTTGACTTCAATTGCCTCACAGCACTGAATGAATGAATTGATGTCAAAACATCTTTATTGTTTAACACTGCTAAATCAACAACACATACATTAATTTATACCACAATTAATTTGTATGGGTTAAATCAAACAGAAATAGCTCTCCAAGGTAAGAATCACAGTTTACCCATGTTTAAAGAAATGTATCATATTGACCACTTTTATGATGCTTTTATGATGCTTCTGTGCCTGTTTTCTGAAACCCCAAAGCTTCAGTTCCCATTAAATATAATTGCATGAAAAGAAAGGAATCCATCTTCCAGTTTTCTCCTTTCATGTTCCGGTGGAAGAAAGCAAGTCTTACGGCTCTGGAGTAATATGAGAGTTAGTAAATGAAGACAGTTTTTATTTTTAGGTGAACCATCATTTTAACAGCTGCGCACACCAACCTAATTAAAGTGAACAGAAATGTTATATGTTTCCTTCAACAAAACCTTCTTTGCCAGTAACATAGACAACAGCCTGCAAAATATTCTCCAAGCACATAATGCTTTTTGCATATGAGATGACATTTGTACTTAGGGTGAATGAAAGGCCTCAGACAGAAAGAGCGAGGGAGAATAAGAGAGAGAGAATAAGGGAGACTCAGAATAGACATCAACTGCCGCTCAAGCATCTTGACTAATCTCGGGCTCGACATTGCCTTGCAGCGGCCTTTAATCAAAGCCCTTCCATTCTGCCTCCACTCAGCTCTATCTAGGTCAGAAATGTCGACGCTCCACTCCTACTCTCTCTACTCCTGTCTCACAATGAGAAAAAGGAAAAATCTGGTTAGATATTTCATTACAGCTCAGTAGTACTTTCTGAATTCGGCCTCCCTCACGGAAGGGTCACCTGATATTGTATACACAAAATAAATCTTTCCAGACTCAGCCATTACACATTCTGTTTTATTTTGTTGTCAGGCCCGAAGATGTAAACCGGGTTTGCACAAAACAGAGATATGAATAACAACGCCGCATGAATCTTATTCACCTCATGTGCTCGTTCAGCAAAGCCTGAGAATAGCTCAGAAAACTCTGATATGGTTTATAAATTAAATGAATTACTGTTGCCCATATGTTATGTATTGCGAGGACCTTTGGGGTGGCATTTGAAAATGGATCTAGTTTTTCACTTTCAACTGAAAGTAGACTATTCTTTCTATATGCAATTGCAGTATATTTGCAAAAAAAAAACTTTCATATATATATATATATAAATAAAAGAAGCACACAAAGCCTCATTTAACTGTTTTCTGATGTATTTTTATGTTAACCTCAGTAATGGGTGGCTCAGTTGAGGTTTCCCTATAGTTCATAAGTAAATAAAACACACTGTTTGACTATGAGGATGGCTTTCTTTAATAAATCTGAAGAATTATCAAGCTGCTGCAGTAAGTTGAACGAAGGCTGGGTAGATTAGCCACCCAAATTTTCCTTTGTGTGTTTGGTCTATCTGTAACCGAGAAGGGTAGACACAATGGATGTACCTTTATATTGCTTTTCCTACCTCTGCTACTCCTCTGGTCTAGAGACAAGCTCCTCCGGGTTCCACTTTAAACAATCACATGCATATTACTTTTTCAGTGGCATGTGTAATGCATTCCCAGCAACTTCCACTTAAATCTGTGTCAATCTTGCATGAGAAACAGAGTGGATAAAAAAATAAAAACTGTTATACATTTATACATATTTTAACAAAAACTGCACCAGATATTATCAGATGTACTAAACACTGAAACATACTCTACAATGACAACAGCGAACTGGCAAACTGATGTGGGATTGTGATTTTAATGTAAATGAATATCACAATTTCATGTCAGGACTCTCATTTATCAGTACTGATAGATTTTTGATGGTCATTTTCATAATTTTAATGGCCAACTTCTTATATGATTGACTGTATAATGTTATTATCAATCAATTTGTGATTGGCAAGCTTTTTAAAATTATTTTTAAAGTCTCTCAAGGTCACCAAGGCTGCATTTCTGTGATCATAATTACAGTGAAAACAATAAATAATTGTTTACTATTTGCCTATATCATTTATTTTGTGTTTGCAAAGATGAATCTTCAGTAGCCAGTCAACTTTTATCGACTCTGTTGGACAAACATACTTTGGCTGCAGAAATAATAAAAAAAGGTTAAAAAAAGGTTTTACTCTTGTAGCACATTTGACTAGGCCTGTTTTACTCTGCAGTTCACTAGAATACCACTTTCATCTGTTGTGTTTTCAAAATGTCCAGCATTCATGGATCATCTATAGATCTGGTCTGGGATTATGGCCCTCATATGAGTATTTTCTGGGTCTGTCTTCCAGAAGGCAGTGGCTTGTACTAGCATCCATGTTTCCCCCTTCCGTGCGCTCTGTGTTATGTGCTGTAGGCGAAGTGGCCTCGGATTGAATTCACCATCAGCCTGATCAGAGGGCTCTTATCATATGAGACACCTTGACCTTTAGTGGAAGCCAGCGGACATGGATTGCTCAAATGAGTGTCACGCTGTGGAGTTGATCAAATGCAGCCGAGTGTCATTGTGTCACAGAAGCAGCTGGAGAAAGCGGAGGCCTGTTCTTCACTGGCTGTAAGGCCCATTACTAATCAATCACATGTTCCTTCCCTTTCACCGCTTTCATGTGGTGCAACTGCTGTAGCTGCAATCCTGTAATCACTAATCAAGCAAACACAAATCAGGGGCCCCATCATCAGGGGATGATTTGATTTGATCCTAAATTCCATGGAATTCATCATACGTCACAATTGAGGAACACATTGGGATTTATAAAAGCCAAAAATGACGTGAAAAATATTATTATGTGTAGAGCATGCACACAAAATGTTGTGCTTATACTAATAAGTAAAACAAATCCAACACTGTATATTAAAGGAGTCCTATTATGTACTTTTATGAAGTCTTGATTTAGTTTGGGGTGTAGGTTTTAATACTGGATTGTTCCAAAAACATTATTTTCACATATTTTACATTATTGCAGCTCCTCTCTTTTCCAGTCTGTCTTGAACGTGCTGTTTAGGTCCTGTTTCGATGAAACCTTCCAAAATCCAAAATGTGCTCTGATTGGTTAGCTGACCAAGTACTTTGTGATTGGCGAGCATTCCGAAAATGTCACGCCCCCACCCTTACCCTAACCATGCCATGGCACCTATAATACATTTCTTCTTCACGCATCTAATATTCTTCTTTGTCTTCTCTAGTGCCTTTCAACCAGGCATTGCCCCTTTTTTGTGTATTCCATGGGCGGGAATTATTTAAATGAGTGGCTTTGTGATGTCACACTATTTGGAAGAAGCACTTTTTACAGTCAAAAAGCCAAGTTCGTAATGCATTTTTTACAGAAATAAAGAAAAAGCACAAAAAATAATAATACAATTTGACAGTTTTGAAAAAAGAATTTAACATCACAATGCATTTCAATTTGGATTTACCTGCAACAAAACTTATCTCGGCTTCAAGGAACATCTAACCTTAAAAAGGCTTCTTAAAGAAAGATTTTCTCGATCTTAAAAACACTGTTCTCACACCACACATACACTCTCTCACCATGAGGTTTGTCTCTATTTATTCTAGTCTCCATTTATTGTTTTTCTATATTTCTAACATGGTATAGTTAAGCAATTTCAATCGAGGAAGAAGAGTGCTGTTTTACTAAATATTAACACAATTGCAAATGTGATACTGATTTTATGCATTTCAAAAATGAGAATATAAGATTAAATCACTTATATTAAAGCACATTATTATCTGATTTGCTCTATATTGCCAACACATATAGTTCCAAATAAGGAGCGTCTATTTACACTGAGAATAGCCCACCTTGCTGGCAGAGGATATTTAGAGTAGCTGCGCAAGCCTGGTTGGAATAGACATTATTAAAAATGACGCACGTTTAGGAACAATAACGGTGGCATAGGGAGTAAGGCACGTGATAAAAACTTTGATGCGATTAATCCAAGTTCAAATCCACCTTTTGCCAAACTCATTCTACTCCCATTCTTCTGTTATCTCCCCATCGCATATCAGATAGGAAAAGGCATTTATTTTTAATAAAATATTTAGTTTTACAAAACCGCTTGCACAGCGCACTTCCGTCACTTAACATTTTATTTGTGTGCATCAATCTATTAAATTACTTAGTATATGAAACCATGATTTGCACTCACAAAGATAATCTCGTTTTTAGCATTTATTTAAGATTATTCACCAAACAAAACACAAATGTCTCGGCTCAAAGCCTTCTTCAGTGTTTTGAGTTTATTTTTGTGAGTGCGAATCATGGTTTCATATACTAAATAAAGAATTAAGGAAATGTCTGAAAAATGTGCCTCATGGGCGTTACAAGTAACGCGAGTTACGTAATAATATTACTGTAGCCCAGGTAAAATGGTAAATATTGTGACATTTTGTTTTGTTTCTTTAAATTAAGTCTGGAGACTTTATATGGTTTGGTTGAAATGTACATGGTAAAAACGTGGCTTCAACACATGTCTATCTAACTTGATGTGTTAACCTGTGTTTTATTCAAAGCCTGATTCGTTTGTAACATGCCTGTCTTCTGGGAGGAAAATGTGATTGGTGGGAGGGTTGAACTTGGGGCGGAGGGATATCGTTTTTTTTTTGAGAGATCGGGGAAAAAGGTAGAGTGAGAGGAGAATTCGCTGAGAGATACACGCTGAGTGTTGCTCATCATTTTTCTTTTCTTTTATTCTCATTGCACTTTTATTTAAAGTGTAGTTTTTCTCTTGTCATCTTTTAAGAGTTTAAGTATCGAGAGACTGTCGAGATTGTACGTCATGTGTGTGTTTAATGAGTCAGTTTGCCCTTGTATGTGGTGTACTGAGCTCGGTCATCGCGGGAAAATGGAAGATTAACCAGAGATTGAGGCTCTTGAACAGTGCTAAATTTCCTCATTTAGTCAAGTTCCCGAGACACTCGCTGTTTCCTGCTGACAACGCTGGAGAAGTTTCTCATCCATCCTTTCATCTGCTCCGCTCTCCTCGCGGATCGCGAATCGCGGATTGTCCGGACCAAGTAACCTAGCAACGGCTCGTGAGTACTTTTGTTTATATTTGCTCAGTAGAGTGAAGGGGCGTTTTGTTGATCGCCACAACGCTCCCAAGCACCGTCCAGGCCTGCAACGGGGGGTTATTTTTTTTGTTTGTTTTATTTTCTTGCCGGCTAAGGTTGACATTGAGTCTGGGCCCAGTGATTATTAGTATTAAACGTTTGAACAGATAATTCCATGGAATTATATTGAGTTGTTAAATGAACACTCAGTGAACGTTAAAAATTGTGAACATTGAGTGAACATCACCACTTGAACTTTTGAGTGAATTGTACACACATTGGAAAGGTAATCAAGTGAACTTTTTCCGATTTGATTCTTTAGAAAAAAGTTAATTAGAGTGTGATACTTTTTTCCACTAAGCTGTCTTATTTACATTTGTAGAAAGATTAGTTGCTTTACACATTTTAGACCTTTAAGAGCTAATCTATACCTCTTTTTACATTGTGAGTTGAAATAAGACAAGTACACTTTTTTCCAATTTATAGAATGTAATTTTACTTTCATTTCAGTCATATTGATGTAACAGGAATACACATCAATACGGATTGTTACTTTTCTTCACGTTTGTTTAAATTTCACACATTTCATCAGGTTAAAAGAGAATTAAAGGATCCAATTTGTTTATTCTCAACGTTTTGTTGTCTGTTTATTTCCAGTTCAAAGAGAAGGGTGAGTAATCTCTCCATAGAGCTGGTTGAAACTAACATTGTGTATATAATTATTTTACGAACCCAGAGCTCTCTTCCTCCGTGAAGTGAAGAGAGTGCTACATAAAAATTGGAGGCACCGCTGGGATCCTTATATTTTCTTTAGCCAGATGCATTTTTTTTAGTTCTTGAGAAGGAAAGTTAGAGCAGTATGGCTACTCATTCAGAATTTTTGATCGCTGAATTAATTGAATGGTGTGATGAGTCACGTGTTGATCCCTCTCATGGTTTAGTCCTTAGTGGTGTACCGAGTGGCATTGAGGTAGCGGACATTGAAGATGCTGTTCAGACAGTGAAAGCCTTCGGGAGGGTACGTGTTAGGGCTGAAAAATATCACTCAAAGCTGGGTAGTAATTTAGTGCTATGTGAGTGCCGTCTGCCTGTAGATCCTGATCACACTCCCTCTGAGATTATACTACCAGGTGGGGAAAGCCCCTGGAAAACAATTCTACTTACCCATTCGGTGAGTACTCCGCAGACGTTTTCTTCCAAACTTCAAAAGTTGATGAAGGAAGAGGGTAAAACTATGTCTGATGTTAAGGCCTTTTTCTCTAGAGAGCCCATGGAAGGCAGCTCCCCTGATAGCATCATCAGAGCCGTTGGAGACCTATTAGAGAAAACAATGAAGCCCAGTAGCGACAACAATGCGTTTCGCGACGGACTTTTCTGGGATTGTCCCTACCCCTTGGGGAAGAGAGTCTAGAGCACTGGCTAGCACAGGCTTACTTGATGGTTGAGGAGTGCAACTGTTCAAACAAGGAAAAGCGCACCAGAATTGTTGAAAGCCTGAAAGGTCCTGCTTTGGATATAATTCAGGCAGTGAGGCTGAATAACCTGGATGCAAATGCTCCAGAATATTTAAGAGCATTGGAGAACGCGTTTGGCTCCCCTGAGTCTGGTGAGGACCTGTATTTTGCCTTCAGGTCTATGCACCAACAGCCCGGTGAAAAACTTTCGGATTTCTTGCAGAGGTTAGAAAGAGCTCTCAGAAAGGTCTTGCAGAGAGGAGGTATATCTCTTCAACGTACTGACCAAGCTAGGCTTGAACAGCTTGTGCGAGGTTCTTTTGAGTCTGACCTGACATTGGTACACCTCCGTCTAAGGGAGAGAAAAGAAAAACCTCCTACCTTTTTGCAGTTGTTAAATGAGATTAGAGAGGAGGAGGAATATGAGGCTTCCCGACGCAAGTTGAATCCTACTGTTAGGCAGGTTCAGGTTAGAGAAAAACCCAAGTCAACACCCTCTGAAATACAAGAGTTAAAAGCCGACATAAAAGCTTTGCATGCCCGGTTTGGGGAGTTAACCAAAAAGCGAGAAGTAGAACATGAGCAAAAGGCTGGAACTCCTAAAAAAAGTTCCAGTTCAGTAATGGAAAGTGATGTTGAAGCTTTGCAGAAACAGGTGTTTCAGCTTCAAGAACAAGTCAGTGTATTGACGGTTTCACATGGTACTTCAGTGTTCAAAGAAGGAGGAAAGAAGGAGGGTAACAGCCATTCAAGTCAAAATCGTAAGTCACAGTCTTCAAATAGTTCCTCTGAGTTTTTTTGTTACCGATGTGGTGAGGATGGTCACTTTGCCACCAAGTGCACCTCTCCTGAAAATTCAACTAAGGTCATTCAGAAGTTGATCCGTGCACTTCGTAAGGGTAAAGGTGAAAAAACACCAGAAGGAAAATCCTCTGCATCTGTGGAGAATTGTTCTGTTAGACGAGGAGCAGTAGACTCTTGTAAGCCCAACTCTGTACCAGAAGGGTTAGTTGGCCCATCTCCTTTTGCTAATGTGACTATTGAAGATCAGCCATGCAAAGCCCTTCTTGACAGTGGCTCTCGGGTCACAATCGTGTTTGAGAGTTGGTATAAGCAACACATTCCTCACATTCCAATTCTGCCACTTACTGACCTTGCGATATGGGGTCTTAGTGATTCTACTTACCCTTATAAGGGATTTGTATCAGTTGATGTGGCATTCTCTACTTCTGAGGGGGTAGAGAAAGAGAGAGTCTCACTTTTGGCACTGGTGTGTCCAGATCCCAAGAGCCCTGATTCTGTGCCTGTTATTCTTGGCACCAATACTCCCAAACTTCGAGTTCTGCTGACTCAGTGTAAGGACTTAGATGATGGTGGTATTATTCGATCTCTAAGAATCTCACCTTGTGATTTGGAAACTCAAGAACAGTCCATGCAATCCTGTTTCCTAGCCCAAGAGGATACATTAGGATTTGTGAAGTGGCTGGGTCCAGGACCATTGGCCATTCCTCCTCGTAGCACTAGCTATGCTGTTTGTCAGGTGGAACAAGTCCAGCCATTAGGAAATAACGTTCTGATAGTGGAGTCTTCAGAAGAGAGCAAGCTTCCTGCGGGTGTGCTGGTGTTTCCCCTGGTTATCACCCCTTCCAGCCTGGATGTAAATAACTTCATGTTACCATTGCGAAATGAGTCTCAAAAGGAAACTGCTATTCCAGTTGGTACTCTTCTTGCCCAAGTGTATACTGTAGACATAGCCACTGTACCACAGACATCAAAATCACCACAGACATTTGTAGATCCTCAACTGTTCAATTTTGGATGTTCACCTATCCCCGAGGCCTGGAAAGCACGCTTGGTTAAAAAGCTGTCAGAGAGAACCAGTGTTTTCTCTTTGGATGAATGGGATGTGGGGCTAGCCAAGAATGTTGAACACCAGATAAGACTGAGTGACTCTAAGTCATTCCGAGAGAGGTCTAGGCGTATTGTGCCTGCTGACATTGATGATGTTCGTCGTCATTTACAAGAGCTTTTAGCAGCTGGGATAATTAAAGAATCCCGTAGCCCATATGCTTCCCCCATCGTCATAGTCAGAAAGAAAAATGGGCGTGTACGTATGTGTATTGATTACCGTACATTAAACTCCAGAACCATTCCAGATCAATACACCATGCCACGTATTGATGATGCCCTTGATTGTCTGACAGGAAGCAAATGGTTTTCTGTCCTCGATTTGAGGAGCGGATATTATCAAATTGCGATGTCAGAGAAAGATAAAGAAAAGACGGCGTTCATTTGTCCACTTGGCTTTTATCAATTTGAGCGAATGCCACAGGGGGTTACTGGAGCCCCTGCGACGTTCCAGCGGCTCATGGAAGCCACAGTGGGAGATATGAACTTGTTGCAATGTCTTGTGTATTTGGATGACCTCATTGTGTTCGGAAAGACACTTGAGGAGCATGAGGAGCCTTCTAAAGGTGTTGGATAGACTGGAAGAAAGTGGTCTCAAAATATCACTTGAAAAGTGCCAGTTTTGTCAAGCACAGGTAAAATATGTAGGCCACATTGTGTCGGCTGAAGGGATTGCGACTGACCCTGAGAAGGTCAGGGCGGTATTGAACTGGAAGAAACCTACCAACCTCAAGTCTTTACGATCCTTTCTAGGTTTCTGCGGTTATTATCGCCGTTTCATTGCCAATTATTCCTCCATCGTCAGACCATTGACCGAGTTAACCAAAGGTTACCCTCCATCTCAAAAGAAAGGGAAAACAGGTGCTCTGGAAAAGCATCACTATTTCAGGGAGTCAGATTCTTTTGGTAGCCGTTGGGATCAAGATTGTGATGAGTCTTTTACCAAGATCATACATTGCCTCACAAACGCTCCAGTGTTAGCTTTTTCTGACCCAAGCAAACCTTACATATTGCATGTGGACGCGAGTCTAGATGGGTTGGGAGCAGTGCTTAATCAAGAGTACCCAGAAGGATTCCGTCCCGTAGCGCTTTGCTAGTCGGAAATTAAGTCGTTCTGAGCGTAACTATCCCATACATCAGCTTGAGTTTCTTGCCTTGAAATGGGCCATTGTAGATAAGTTTCATGATTATCTCTATGGTGCCAAGTTTACGGTGAGGACGGATAATAATCCCCTCACGTATGTGCTGACAACGGCAAAGCTCAATGCTACCGGTCACCGGTGGTTGGCCGCATTAACTACTTATGACTTCAACGTTCAGTACAAACCTGGAAAGAGCAATATCGATGCAGACCTGTTGTCCAGGAATGCACAAGATTTCCAGGAGGAATGGGAGGACATATCACCATCCGGTGTAAAGGCTTTTTGTCATCAGGTTGGTGTTGCTGAGAGTGATGTATCCACCCGGTTTATTGATCAGTTGGGTGCTCCTCCTGATGCGATCCCTGATGTTTTTTCTTTTGCCTCCCATCTTGAAATGGGTCCCTTGGAGCAGTTAAGTCAGAACGATTTGATTGAAGCTCAGAAGTCCGATCCAGCCATTGGTCCGGTGTTGAAAGTAATGGAGACTGGAACACCCATTTCAGATTTAAAAACTAAGGACCCGGAGGTTTCTGTACTTCAGAGGGAGAGCCCTAAGATTCAAATAAAGGATGGCCTTTTATATCGAGCTGTGCAGAGAGCAAACAAAAGGGTGTGTCAGTTGATCCTGCCTGCCAAATACCGACCTATGGTTTTAAGAGCCATGCATGATGATATAGGTCACTTTGGAGCTGAGCGTACCATGGCGCTCATTAAAGACCGGTTTTACTGGCCCCGAATGGCCTTTGAGATCACTCAGTATGTCAAGACATGTGGCAGGTGTGTGGCTAGGAAAACCTTGCCCCAAAGAGTTGCGCCCTTGCAACATATAACAAGTAAAGGCCCTTTGGACTTAGTGTGTATAGACTTTTTGTCTATTGAGCCTGATGCGAAAGGAATCTCAAATGTGTTGGTTGTCACAGATCACTTCACACGATATGCACAAGCCTTTACTACAAAAGATCAAAAGGCTTTGACAGTTGCAAAAGTGTTGTTTGAGAAGTTCTTTGTACATTACGGACTACCAGCCCGCATTCATTCTGACCAAGGGCGTGACTTTGAAAGCAGAATGATCAAAGAGCTGTTGGGAATGCTCGGTGTCCGTAAGTCAAGAACGACCCCGTACCATCCGCAAGGGGATGCACAACCTGAAAGATTCAACCGCACATTGCTGTCCATGTTGGGAACTCTTGATCCAGAAAAGAAATCAAGGTGGAGTCAATACATAAGCCAGCTTGTGCATGCATATAATTGCACCCAAAATGACGCCACTGGGTTTTCTCCTTATGTCTTAATGTTCGGTAGAGAAGCGAGGTTGCCCATTGATCTGTGTTTTGGTATCTCCCCACATGGTGGAGATGAGGTGAAGTACAACAAGTATGTAGACAAAATGAAGTGTGAGTTGAAGAGTGCATATCAGCTGGCAACCTCGGCAGCTACTAAGAATAATCAGAGGAACAAGAGACTTTATGATGCTAGGGTCAGAAATCAAACTCTTGAAGTTGATGATAGAGTGCTGATACGCAACCTAGGGATCACAGGGAAACACAAATTAAAAGACAGGTGGAATTCTTTACCTTACCAGGTTGTTGGAAAATTTCCCAACTTGCCTGTGTATCGTGTAAAGCCAGAACGTGGTCCATGTGTTGTAAAGACTTTGCACCGTGACCATCTTCTGCCCATTGGTTACATGGTGAGGTTACCGGTGATTGGTCAGGAACCAATTACGAAACAAAGACCAGTAACCCGAGCATCTCGAGTTGAAAGGTTGGAAGAGCCAAACGAAAGCAACCAGTCACAGAGTGTACAAAATGTTTGTGAAGACATCTCTGAATCAGAAGATGAGGATTTTTGTACTTTGCCTCAGCTTATATTTGAGCATTCAGATTTGAGAGACAGATTGTCCAAACCTGGTAATAACTTACCTGTGCAAAATGAAACCGCTCCGGCTGATGATATCCTGGTTCAGGATGTACCTGTGGAAGAAGACAGACAAGATGAATTAGTTCAGAGAGAAGCAGCAGGTACTCCTTTATCTCCTGTCCATGACCCTGGGGTGGACCCAGGACTAGAAGGGGGAGACGTCCTTTCTTCTGGTACCATGGATAGGGATGAGGAATCTGTTTGTGAACGTAGAGCACAGAGGAAAGTAAAACCTGTCATCCGCCTAAGCTATGATGAACCAGGAAAACCGACAGATCGACCAATAACAATAGTGCATAGAGGTATGATAATTCAAATCTCTTATGAGTAATACAAGACATTCTTACCTTGTATTGCATTCAGATGACTTGCTGATTTGTAAGTTTCCTACAGCGATTTAGTGCACATGCAGAGTTATAGTCTGATGAGGACATCCAGACCTTTTAGAAGGGGGAGGATGTAGCCCAGGTAAAATGGTAAATATTGTGACATTTTGTTTTGTTTCTTTAAATTAAGTCTGGAGACTTTATATGGTTTGGTTGAAATGTACATGGTAAAAACGTGGCTTCAACACATGTCTATCTAACTTGATGTGTTAACCTGTGTTTTATTCAAAGCCTGATTCGTTTGTAACATGCCTGTCTTCTGGGAGGAAAATGTGATTGGTGGGAGGGTTGAACTTGGGGCGGAGGGATATCGTTTTTTTTTGAGAGATCGGGGAAAAAGGTAGAGTGAGAGGAGAATTCGCTGAGAGATACACGCTGAGTGTTGCTCATCATTCTTCTTTTCTTTTATTCTCATTGCACTTTTATTTAAAGTGTAGTTTTTCTCTTGTCATCTTTTAAGAGTTTAAGTATCGAGAGACTGTCGAGATTGTACGTCATGTGTGTTTAATGAGTCAGTTTGCCCTTGTATGTGGTGTACTGAGCTCGGTCATCGCGGGAAAATGGAAGATTAACCAGAGATTGAGGCTCTTGAACAGTGCTAAATTTCCTCATTTAGTCAAGTTCCCGAGACACTCGCTGTTTCCTGCTGACAACGCTGGAGAAGTTTCTCATCCATCCTTTCATCTGCTCCGCTCTCCTCGCGGATCGCGAATCGCGGATTGTCCGGACCAAGTAACCTAGCAACGGCTCGTGAGTACTTTTGTTTATATTTGCTCAGTAGAGTGAAGGGCGTTTTGTTGATCGCCACAACGCTCCCAAGCACCGCCCAGGCCTGCAACGGGGGTTATTTTTTTTGTTTGTTTTATTTTCTTGCTGGCTAAGGTTGACATTGAGTCTGGGCCCAGTGATTATTAGTATTAAACGTTTGAACAGATAATTCCATGGAATTATATTGAGTTGTTAAATGAACACTCAGTGAACGTTAAAATTGTGAACATTGAGTGAACATCACCACTTGAACTTTTGAGTGAATTGTACACACATTGGAAAGGTAATCAAGTGAACTTTTTCCGATTTGATTCTTTAGAAAAAAGTTAATTAGAGTGTGATACTTTTTTCCACTAAGCTGTCTTATTTACATTTGTAGAAAGATTAGTTGCTTTACACATTTTAGACCTTTAAGAGCTAATCTATACCTCTTTTTACATTGTGAGTTGAAATAAGACAAGTACACTTTTTCCAATTTATAGAATGTAATTTTACTTTCATTTCAGTCATATTGATGTAACAGGAATACACATCAATACGGATTGTTACTTTTCTTCACGTTTGTTTAAATTTCACACATTTCATCAGGTTAAAAGAGAATTAAAGGATCCAATTTGTTTATTCTCAACGTTTTGTTGTCTGTTTATTTCAGTTCAAAGAGAAGGGTGAGTAATCTCCATAGAGCTGGTTGAAACTAACATTGTGTATATTATTTTACGAACCCAGAGCTCTCTTCCTCCGTGAAGTGAAGAGAGTGCTACATTACTTTTTTCAAGTAACTAGTAAAGTAATGCATTACTTTTTAATTTACTAGAAAATATCTGAGTTACTTTTTCAAAAAAGTAATTCCAGTTACTTTTTTTCCATTTATGGACTGACAGCGCGCTGTGAACATGATCTTACTGTAGTTCAAATCTAGACTAAATGTGAATGTGTATTAATTCATCCCACTCACAAAAACAGATTCAGTATTCATCAAAATGAATTAAAACAGTGAAAAGCAAACTCAGAATATGAAGCAAACCTGCAATAATTAAATATGTTAAACAACACAAATATATATA
This sequence comes from Gymnocypris eckloni scoliostomus, assembly GCA_027564155.1. NCBI lineage: Eukaryota > Metazoa > Chordata > Actinopteri > Cypriniformes > Cyprinidae > Gymnocypris > Gymnocypris eckloni. The sequence goes on from CM050426.1 coordinate 7,334,296, forward strand.
ATCTTTATAGTCTTTGCTGCTGACCTTTGATGATCCAGTTCAACCATACTAATAAGCAAACATTACTTTAGATGAACTAACAATTGTGCTTCGTTGTTTTGTTTTTATTGCTGAAGAGTGTTGAACTTCTCCTGTGTTCTGCTGTACAGACGTGATTTACTCTTCCTTCAGCCTGAGGTTTATTCATTACACTTTTTGGTGTGAAAGGACTTTTACATTCGCTATAAATAGAACTTCTTGTATTAAAAACAAAAAATCAAGCCCTGCTCATATTTAAAAAGTAACGTGAAAGTAATGCAAATGTAACGTAACGTATTACTTTCCATAAAAAGTAACTAAATAACGTAATTAGTTACTTTTTTAGGGAGTAACACAATATTGTAATACATTACTTGCATTAAGTAACTTTCCCCAACACTGCTCATGGGTATTTAATAATAAAGTGTTTATCAGGTAAAGTTAGCAGTACGCGTAGGGCTTTATTGTCCCAGCAAGGTGGCATCCATTAATAATTTTAATAAATATGACAATTTACACTCAATATGTTATTATTGCATACTGTTTTTAATGTTCTACAACAAATATATCTACCACTATTTGCATTAAGTATAAATATAGCATTTATATACTATTAAACATAATGCAAAGAAAATAAAACAATTTTTACATAGTGTAAACAATAATATATAGTTATTTGCACGCCATTTGCACTTGTTAATTGCATATCCCAAAGAAAATAATATTTTTTTACAGAGCGTGAATAGAATAACTTTTTGCACATTGTTTAAATATCACATGTGGCTTCATCTTTTTCTTGTATTTCTCTGGGGGACATATATTGTGAAGACATTGCAAAGGCGATTGCATGAGTACATTTAGGTGATTCATGATTACATGAGTTGCAAGAATTGCAGAAAAGAAGCTAGTACCCATAAAATTGCAGTCTGATTACTGACTATTGTTACGGAAGGACTCACAGACACAAAGGGAGATGTTAATTGGTGACGTTTTAATATCAGTATGTAGATGAACAGCAGGAAGCAGGTGAGTCATGGGTTTGATGATACTTTGGAGGGTGATGAGCAGATCAGACCGATGGTATCCTTCCAGGTCCAGGAGATCGTGGATGGAGACAGACGCGGGGGAGAGGAGGAGGACACAGAAGGTTAGTGTATATATCAATATGTGAATGAAGTCAATAGAGTAGTATGGTGCTAGAGTCCAACTATGTCGAGACGAGACTGGACACTGAAGTGAGCTGGTGCTGGTGCTTAAGAATGCTGGGTGCTGAGTGATTGAATGACTTGCAGGTGATGATGATTAGTACTCAGGTGAATTGATGAGCTGTGATTGGCTGGGTTGGGGAACCGGCTGTTCTGTGTCAGCTATATTGGATAAAACTATTGCTCTGTTTGGTAGGTCAGATATGACATACTCTCCATTAGGCTTTTCTTTCAAGTTTATTTGATCAGTTCTGGCAAGGGCATCACATCAACATATCATCTCACAGCCAATCGAATAGTTCCAGTATCACATCTGTGTCACAGAGCAGTGTGTGACTGACACACGTTCATATCACATTAGAGTGGGCTTTAATACTTCCTGCACCTCCCTTCAGACACAAACAGTCCATAGGGTTGGATGACATCCAGTAGCTGTGAGTTAATTCATTCCCACCAAATCTGATTAATGATAACTGACTCCAAAGGCATTAACTCGATCATGACTAAGCAATACGACATGCCGCTCTCCAAATTGTTTATTGAAGGGGATGCTGGGTATCCTATTTTTCTTAGAATTAAAACCTAATTTTCGGGAACTGTCATGTAATTAGCTATGACATCCGCCTGATGGATGCCTTGTCCTTTAGCACGCAGGCTTCTGCGAGCCAGGATATTTGATGCACAAGAGGAGGTATGGCAGAGAGCAGTGGCACACTCCCATCAATCCACCTCCACCACTTTACCGTCTCCCAGTGATCAATCGACACCTGCTTACGGCCAATAAAATGATGAGACTATATCTGCAACTCATGATTGGTGGTACCTTATGTAAGAACACCATAAATAATTGTTACATTTCTGTTTTAAGCATTTAAACAATAATTTGCATTGTTCTCTTTCAATCGCTTTGTATCGTGTCCATGATAATATACAATGCAAATGAAACAAACACATTTGCCATATTCACCACATGTTGAAGACACTGCAATATTGAAGCAATTATATTTTCCATTGTTTATTGCAGCACCATCTGTGACTGTTTTAGCTAATCTTACTCATTTACTACAAATTACTGTTAATTTTGTTGTTGTCCTTGAAGGCAAACTGACTATACTAACAACCATTTAATTAAGATAGAATTTATGGATTGTCAATTTGAATTTTGAAGCTTCACTTTTTTGTTTTTTATATTTAAATTTAATTCATACATTCATTAATTAATTATTTTAATTATTTATTTTTGGACTACATTTCTCAAAGATAAGTATGTTTGAAGCATGCACAGTCCACAATAGTTTGATTTGATCTCAGGACTAATCTTCAAAGCACTTCACGTTTATAATTTTTATTTAATTTTATTTCATTTCATCAAGTGACATTTTAATTTAAGATGTAAAAACAGGGCAAACAAATTAAAAATAAAATACAAATAAAACCAATCTTACCAGGGTTGTATAAATAAGTATGTTGCTAAAGGCATAGTTTACCCATTAATTAATCAAATAAATAAATAACTATTTTTTTTTATTGATTGATTGAACATAAAATAAGATATTTACAAAAATGGGGATAACCAAACAATTGATTTCTCTTTGACTTCCATAGTATGAACAAAAAAATACAACTATGGAAGTCAACTGTTTGGTTACACACATTCTTCAAAATATCTTATTTTGTGTTCAGCAGAAGAAAGAAGCTCATAATGATTTGGAACAAATTCATGGGTGAGTAAATTATGACAGATTTTTCATTTTGGAGTGAACTATCCCTTTAATGTTTTGTAGTTAAACGAATAGTAGTTTGTCAAAAGCTTTACTCATTTAACAGTCTACAAATCTAGCCAAAACAGTCCTGAGTGAAAGTCAAATTAACCTTATTTAAATGTACTTATTTAATAGTAAAAAGCAACACATTTTCCTTTAGCTTTTGAAATAGACTGATGAAATCAAGAAACAGAGGATATTTTCTCATTAAAGTTACTTTAATGCACAAAGTTTGTTATGCAACATGTTTAATCACTGTGTTCTCAATATCCAGACTATGTAAGTCTCCAAAACACACCAAATTTGTTGAAAATTAAAAAAGACAAAAATTACAAGAAAAGCACCACAGCCTACTCCTTTTTATTGGATAATAAATTGCACAACATTAGCTTATAAACATAATGTCTTAATACACAAATTGAAAATCCATGTGAAACAGTATAAAATCTGGTAACACATTATTGAAATCTAATAGTAAACGTGCACACTAAATAGGATACTGGAATATGCAATTAACATGCATCATTTAACTATGCTAAAAAATTAAACAAAATTGTGCTTGTTTTTTTTCTCTGCAAAGATTCCAGGAAGATGCATAGGGGGGATGAAACATGAATGGGTTGGGACGAGGCTAAACAATTCATAAATCATTGTAGAGCTGAAACAGATTTCAGACAAGAGGAATTACATAACTAGAATTCCTCCACCTATAATGTGGCCCCAATGAATAGACAACATTACAGCTGAAATAACAAACTGGGGGGCTTTACTACAAACATACAAGTTTTTGCTTCTTAAATACAGGTTTATCTCAATAAATTAGAATGTGTTGGAAAAGTTCATGTATTTCAGTAATTCAACTCAAATTGTGAAACTTGTGTATTAAATAAATTAAATACACACAGACTGAAGTAGTTTAAGTCTTTGGTTATTTTAATTGTGATGGTTTTGGCTCACATGTAACAAAAACCCACACATTCACTATCTCAACAAATTAGAATATGGTGACATGCCAATCAGCTAATCAACTCAAAACACCTGCAAAAGTTTCCTGAGCCTTCAAACTGGTCTCTCGGTTTGGTTCACTGGGCTACACAATCATGGGGAAGACTGCTGATCTGACAGTTGTCCAGAAGACAATCATTGACACCCTTCACAAGGAGGGTAAGCCACAAACATTCATTGCCAAAGAAGCTGGCTGTTCACAGAGTGCTGTATCCAAGCATGTTAACAGAAAGTTGAGTGGAAGGAAAAAGTGTGGAAAAAAAAGATGCACAACCAACCGAGAGAACCGCAGCCTTATGAGGATTGTCAAGCAAAATCGATTCAAGAATTTGGGTGAACTTCACAAGGACTGGACTAAGGTTGGGTTCAAGGCATCAAGAGCCACCACACACAGACGTGTCAAGGAATTTGGCTAAAGTTGTCGTCGGAGGCGTCTTACCTGTGCTAAGGAGAAGAAGAACGTCTAGGTTACGTCAACCCCGTTCCCCTGATGGAGGAACGGAGACGTTATGTCGTGACGACATAGGGATTTACCTGGAAGCCCGAACATCTCTGACTAAGAGAAAACGCCAATGAAATTGGCTAGTGGATTTGCATACCTGAGCCACTCCCCGTGCATACGGGTATAAAAAGGCGACAGGTGCATCCACTCATTAGGTTTCACGCTGAGGAGCCGAGATGAGTCCCTGGCAACCAGCGATGGTTCAAGATTGTGGCATGGGGACATAACGTCTCTGTTCCCTCCATCAGGGAACGGGGGTTACGTACGTAACCTAGACGTTCCCTATCTGTCGGTCACTACGAGTTATGTCGTGACGACATAGGGGTCCTATGGAAAGCGCCACAAGCTGAACCCTGTCACAACCTTGTGGCATGCAGATGTTGACAAGCGAGTGCGTGACAGACAAATGCCATGCAAGAGGTTGCAACCTTCCTACCGCTCCAGTGCAAATTCGCTAACCTTGGTGCCCACCGGGACCACTGAGTACATCGCTGCTGGAGATAGCCAAGCCGCTGTTCCTTTCCCCACGGAATCGGAGGATTTCGACCTTCAGTGAAAGACAGCTTCAGGTCTTTCCTATTTGTTGTTACAGCTTGTCGTAACGGCGGGAAGCGAGCCTTCCATAGAAGGGCGCTACGGAGGCCACATCCTGCCCGAAGGGAGGTAACATGTGGAGACACTGATATGGACTGGCCCAGGCTTGGGGCAGTACTACATACGACTGGACTCTGGGGCAGATCCTACCTAGGAGTAGGGAGGAGGGCTGCCAGCAGAACCTGACAGAAGCTCTGTCACAGGGAAGACACGGGTTTACCATGAGGGAAACCTTACCGTGGAAGAATACACATATGGGATTACCCGAAGGGGAATCAGGCCATACGACACCTAGCCCAGTACAGGGGCTGACCGGAGACCCGGCGAGCTAACACCAGTACTGGGCCTGGCGTCAGACTGCTCCGCCCAGTCTGACTGCCGGGGTGCTTGGAGGATTCCACCAGGGTTCACCGTCCGGGAACTGAACTGGGGAGAAAAAGGCCGTATCCCCGGTGAGGGGAATGGCGCAGCAAGCGTGACACCGCCAGTTCTTCTCGCCCATTACTTACCCAATACACGGAAGAAACTGGCTCAACGCCAAGATTGTAGAATCTTGCGAAGGTGTTCGGTGTCGCCCAGCCCGCAGCTCTGCAGATGTCTGCCAAAGAGGCACCGTGCGCCAACGCATGGGAGGAGGCAACACTGGTGGAGTGAGCCCTCACCCCAGGGGCATGGCTCGCCTTTGGCGACTGGTACGCCAAGGCGACGGCCTCCACTATCCAGTGGGCCAACCTCTGTTTGGAGACAGCCTTCCTTTCTGCTGCCCTCCGTGGCAGACAAAGAGCTGCTCGGAGCTTCTGACGCCTCCGGTGCGGGTCACGATATGCGCAATGCTCTTACGGGACACAGCAACGCTAAGGCTGGATCTGCCTCCTCCGAGGGCAGTGCTTGCAGGTTCACCACCTGATCGCAGAAGGGCGTGGTGGGAACCTTGGGCACGTATCCAGGCCGGGGTCTCAAGACAACGTGAGAGTAGACCGCCCGAACACAAGGCACTCTTCGCCACCGAAAACGCCTGGAGGTCCCCGACCCGCTTGATGGAAGTGAGCGGTCAGGAGCGCTGTCTTAAGAGACAGGAACTTCAGCTCGACTGAGTCCAGCGGCTCAAAGGGGCCCCTCTGAAGTCCAGCCAGGACGATAGAGAGGTCCCAAGAGGGCACAAGGAGGCCTGAGGATTCATCCTCCTGGCCCCTTCAGGAACCTCACGATGAGATCATGCTTTCCCAGGGACCGGCCGTCCACTGCATCGTGGTGAGCCGCAATAGCGGCTACATACACTTTCAAGGTGGAGGGTGACAGCCTACGCCCAACCTTTCTTGCAGGAAAGAAAGCACTACCCAAATCGTGCATCTTCGGGGTCTTCGCCGAGAAGAACACCAGGTCGCGAACAGACTCCATTTCAGTGCGTAGGTTTGCCTTGTTGAAGGAGCCCTAGCGTGAATGATGGTCTCTACCACCGCCGGTGGTAGACCACTCAAGTCTGCCGCGTCCGTCCCAGGAGCCACACATGGAGGTTCCATAGATCTGGACGGGTGCCATATGGTGCCGATCCCTGAGAAAGGAGGTCCTTCCTCAGAGGAATGCGCCAGGGAGGTACTGTCGCGAGGGAAATGAGTTCGGGAAACCAGGTCCGGTGGGCCAATGGGGCAACCAGCAGGACCTGCTCCTCGTCCTCCTGAGCTTGCACAGTGTCTGTGCAAGTAGGCTCAAAGGCCCGAGGCCAGCTGTGTGCCAGTGCGTCTGTGCCGAGGGGCCCTCGGTCAGGAGAAGTACAGCTGGCAGTGGGAGGACTCGGGAGGCAAACAGGTCTACCTGAGCTTCCCGAATCGACTCCAGATCAGCCGGATCGTCCTCGGGATGGAGTCGCCATTCTCCGGGAACGTGAGCTGTCGTGAGAGCGCGTCGGCCGCACGATTGAGCTGCCCGGGATGTGAACAGCACGCAGTGACTTGAACTGCGTGACTCCAGAGGAGGAGATGGCGGGCGAGCTGTGACATGCGGTGTGATCGTATACCCCAGCCGGTTGATATACGAGACCGCCGCAGTGTTGTCCGGCGGATCAGCACGTGCTTGCCCAACAGCAGTGGCCGGAACTGCCGCAAGGCTAAATGCACTGCCCACAGCTCCAGGCAGTTGATGTGCCAAAGCAGTCGGGGCCCTGTCCAGAGCCCCGAGGCTGCCTGCCCGTTGCATGTAGCGCCCAGCCTCGTGCTGGAGGCATCTGTTGTGACAACAGTATGCCGGGACACTTGTTCTAGGGGCACCCCGCCCGTAGAAAGGCAAGGTCTGTCCAGGGGCTGAGGGAGCGCGACACTGCTGGGAGATACCTACTGCAGTGTACCGCAGCGCCATGCCCACCTCGGGACCCGGGAGTGTAGCCAGTGCTGAAGTGGTCTCATATGAAGCAATCCGAGCGGGCGTGACTGCAGCTGCGGATGCCATATGCCCCAGGAGCCTCTGAAACTGTTTCAGTGGTACCACATTCCTGCCTCTGAAGGAACTCAGGCAGTTCAGCACTGCTTGGGCACGTTCCTCCGTGAGGCGTGCCGTCATACTCACCGAGTCTAACTCCACACCGAGAAAAGAGATTCTCTGCACAGGGAGAGCTTGCTCTTTCCCAGTTGACCAAGCCCCAACTGGCTGAGGTGCCGGAGCACCAAGTCCCTGTGATCGCCCAACTGCTCTCTGGATTGGGCTAGAATAAGCCAATCGCCGAGGTAGTTGAGGATCCTGACGCCCACTTCCCGTAACGGGGTAAGGGCGCCTCACAACCTTCGTGAACACACGGGAGACAGGGAGAGCCCGAAGGAGGACCCTGTACTGCCATGCCCGACCTTCAACGCAAAACCGTAGAAACGGTCTGTGTCGCGGAAGGATCAAACGTGAAAGTAAGCGCCTTCAGGTCGATCGCTGCAAACCAATCCTGGGGCTGAATGCATTTGATCATGCGCTGGCCGTCAGCATCTTGAACGGGAGCTTGTGCAAAGCCCGGTTCAAGACTCGCAGATCCAGGATTGGCCAAGGCCACCACCTTCTTGGGTACGATGAAGTAAGGGCTGTAAAACCCCTGCCTCATCTCGGCTGGAGGGACCGGCTCGATTGCATCCTTTGCCAGGAGGACAGCAATCTCCTCGCGCAAGACAGGGGCGTTCCGGACTGCCACCGACGTCTCGAGAACGCCGTTGAACTTGGGAGGTCGCCTGGCGAACTGAATCGCGTAGCCGAGTCGAATTGTGCGCGTGAGCCAGCGAGACAGGCTGGGCAGCGTGAGCCACACCTCCAGACGCTGTGCAAGCGGCTCCAACGGCAAATCGACGACCTGTGGAGGTGCAGCGAAGGGAGTAGGGGTGGATGGCACAGAAGGCGGAGCGTTCTGAGGCATCCTCACCGAACTCCCTGTCCCGAACGGGACTGGCCAGAGGTGCGTGGGGAGGAATGTTGTCCCCCAACCATACTCTCTTGGCTACTGGCAAATGGGTCGTGGGCGAGAGTGAGGAGGCAGGGCGTCGCACACTGTCGTCCCCATGGACCTGAGAACCCGGAGGAAAAGGAATTGCTCTTTTCTTTGAGAAGGTGGGTACCGGAACAGAAACAAACGAAACAGAAGATTCTCCTCCCGGCCCTCCACCGGGAAGGAGCGGCGCTGTTCGCCGTCTCCTGAGAAAGAGCAACCCAACATCTCCGGGTTGCCCGCCAGGGCCGCCGTCCGATTTCCTGGACGACTTGGGGCCTGGCTGGACGCTGGGGCGCCGCCTCCCGCGAGGCTCGACGCACCGCCTATGTGTCGATTCGGCCTGGGGCGGAGCGGCTCTGGAGGACGAGGAGGGCGCCCACGGCGGGCAGACCAAGGCCTGGCCCCGGGGGCAGCGGTGGATGGTGCATCACGCCGGGCAGGATGTGCTGGATCGCCTCGGTCTGCTGCTGTACCGCCGAGAACTGCTGGGCGAAGCCCTCGACGGTGTCGCCGAACAGCCCTCCCTGGGAAATGGGGCGCGAGAAAGCGCGTTTGTCGACGCCCTTCATCTCTGCCAGGTTGACCCAGAGATGGCGCTCCTGACCACCATGGTGGACATCGCTTCCCGAGGGACCGCGCCGTGACTTTCGTCGTCAGAGCGAAGTCAGTCGCCGCGGCGCAGCTCCTGCATCAACCCCGGTCGGTACTACCTCGCACCTGTTTGAGCGCCTTGGCTTGGTGAACCTGCAGGATAGCCATGGCGTGCAGGGCGGAGGCTGCCTGGCCCGCAGCACTGTAAGCTTTGGCCGCGAGAGCGGCTGTCAGCTTACAGGCCTTGACGGAGACGCCGGACGGTTCCTCCAAGTGGCGGCGTTTCGTGGGCACAAGTGCACCGCGACCGCCTCTCCACCTGGGGAATGCCCGCACCCCTGGCCACTCCGCCATCGAGGGTAGTGAGGACGGAGGAGGCGGACGGCGCTTCTGGCCGTGAAAGGGCCATCCACGAACTCGTCAGCTCCTCATGCACCTCCGGGAAGAAAGGCACCGGGGCAGGGCGCGGTTGTGAGCCGCGCCCGCTCGAAATTAACCATCCAGCCGCGAGGGCTCGGGACTGGGCGGTCTTGACCTCCAGCCCGATGCTCACGGCTGCCCGGCAAGCATATCAGCTCTGGGTCCGTGCGGCGGTGGCGACAACACCCGAGGGGCAGCCCCACCGCACCTTCATCCTCAGAGGACGTGAACCCATCCCCGATGCTGCGATCGACATCCTATCTACAGATGGCGCACCGAATGAAATGCTGGGCGCCTGCGGACAGACCAGCGAAATCACCCGGAACCGGACGGGATGTTCGCTGCGTGAGGAGTAAGAGGTCCGTGGGGCGTGCCCGGCGGAGAGGCTCTTACAGTAATCCTCAGATCTCCCAGAGCGTCAGCCGGCGATCCTCTGCTCGAGCCAGAGAGATCAGCACGGGTGGCGGCAGAGGGTGCCAATCCTTTCATAAAGGAAAGGCGAGATCGCAGCGAAATCATGCTCATACGCCCACAACAGACGCATGAGTCATCCACGAACGCAGCTTCAGCGTGTCGGTGGCCCAGACACTGAAGACAACGATCGTGTCCGTCATCCGCAGACAGAAAACGACCGCAACCAGAAGGACACGGACGAAACGGCATCTTGAAAAAGACGCGAACGTCCGTGATTTGCTCTTTTAGAATTTGCTCTTTAGTTGAAGTGCCCAGGGAATCGCTGATGAGAGGGACTCCGCTGATCGCACCGCTACGCCAACCGGGAACAAAACAAAGATGAACGGCTTTGTGGAGATCAGCACTCTTCTCATCCACTCGGCTCAAGCAAAAATCTAATGAGTGGATGCACCTGTCGCCTTTTATACCCGTATGCACGGGAGTGGCTCAGGTATGCAAATCCACTAGCCAATTTCATTGGCTTTTCTCTTAGTCAGAGATGTTCGGGGCTTCCAGGTAAATCCCCTATGTCGTCATGACATAACTCGTAGTGACCGACAGATAGGGAACTGGACTGTTGCCCAGTGGTCCAAAGTCCTCTTTTCAGATGAGAGCAAGTTTTGTATTTCATTTGGAAACCAAGGTCCTAGAATCTGGAGGAAGGGTGGAGAAACTCATAGCCCCAAGTTGCTTGAAGTCCATTGTTAAGTTTCCACAGTCTGTGATGATTTGGGGTGCAATGTCATCTGCTGGTGTTGGTCCATTGTGTTTTTTTGAAAACCAACGTCACTGCACCCGTTTACCGAGAAATTTTGGAGCACTTCAAGCTTCCCTTCTGTTGACCAGCTTTTCAAAGGTGATAATTTAATTTCCCAGCAGGATTTGGCACCTGCCCACACTGCCAAAAGCACCAAAAGCTGGTTGACCATGGTGTTGGTGTGCTTGACTGGCCAGCAAACTCACCAGACCTGAACCCTATAGAGAATCTATGGGGTATTGTCAAGAGGGAAATGAGAAACAAGAGACCAAAAAATGCAGATGAGCTGAAGGCCACTGTCAAAGATATCTGGGCTTCCATACCACCTCAGCAGTGCCACAAACTGATCACCTCCATGCCACGCCGAATTGAGGCAGTAATTAAAGCAAAAGGAGCCCCTACCAAGTATTGAGTACATATACAGTAAATTAACATACTTTCCAGAAGGCCAACATTTCTCTAAAAAGGGTTGTTGTTTTTTTGGTCTTATGAAGTATTCTAATTTGTTGAGATAGTGAATGTGTGGGTTTTTGTTAAAAGTGAGCCAAAATAATCACAATTAAAATAACTAAAGACTTAAACTACTTCAGTCTGTGTGCATTTAATTTATTAAAACACGAGTTTCACAATATGAGTTGAATTACTGAAATTAATTAACTTTTCCACAACACTATAATTTATTGAGGTGCACCTGTAAACCAAGTGGCAGTATATTTTACCCAACACAATGCTTTGCTTTACTCTTGTAAGCTTTAGTTTAACCGTTTTAAGGCACAAGGTGTTGCCATAGGATTTAGTTCTGGCGTAAGATCTGGGTTGTTCACTGACAGGTTGTCGGTTCAAACCCTGCAAGGTGCAATTGAAGAGTAAACACTGTTTCCTTGAGCAAAACACTAAACACCAGATTACTCTGGAGGATTGTCCCAGTAATAAGAGTACTGCGTTGCTTTTGACAAAAGGAACTCAGGCTAATTGGAAAAATGTGCCTGAGGTAACATTTCTGCAAAATTATATCAATTTACTTCCTGCATGACACTTTTAAAATGAAATGTCCAGTGAGTGGAGCTAAAATTCATCCAATTTTACCTGAAACAAAAAAACATGAATTTGGCAACATTTTATTATATCGGTTGTTGTATATCACAGCTGTTCAGAAATAAAATGTCCAGTGAGTGGCACTAAAAGGTTATCGCATTTGAAAATAACGTACCACCTACACTAAACCTGACTTTAAACCTAACTGATAGCAAATGTAAAACAAACAAACAAAAGCAAACAATACAATAAAAACATTTACTGAAGAAGCCATGCCATTTTAAATTTCAGATTCCATTTTAGTTTATACACATCTTTGAGCCCTTTTTACCGTGACTAAAATGTTTAATTTCATCGCAAGTGCAACGATGCACCGGTGAGCTCCTGAGCAAGTTTACTCCATCAGTAAAGCCATAGAGCTGGATACATGATGTAAATGTCAACATGTATTATTTTACAATCCATGGTAAAAGTGTTTCGAGGTCATTACATAGGATTGTGCAAAGAACTGCCACTGTAATCATAATTTGTGTGAATAAAAGTTAGTGTTTTACTGCCTCTAGTTTTGCCTCTAATGTAGAGATTTGTTTTGGAGTTTAGCCAAAATGTAGTTTAAGGCACATTTTTCTATGCCCTTCTATTATACTGCCTATTTTGGCTAAGAAAGTGATAAATGATGAATAACTTGCTTCTGTATAATTAAAAAGTCTCGACCTTTGCTGAAATCCTACAATACAACATACATTTTTACCTGATTTCAGCTCAAATGCACTTATGATAGAGCTAAGTATGACACATTCCTGGTTTAGACCTGGAACAACAATCTTACCAAACAAACATAGGATCTACCCAAGCTAAAAAAAAAAGAAGTACTACATTGTTGTTGGACCCTCAACCCTTAGCCGAACTGCCTGCTAGGAATGTTGTCCGAGGTGCAACATGGATGCGGATCCAGGAGCATGTCCTAGTTGAGTAAATCACATTAAGTGTACTGCAGAATGGTTTGGTCTCAGCACTGCAGCATTGGGGGTTAACATGGGATACAAATGGGAACATGGGATACCGCAGAACCACAGCAGGACGTGAGAACAGGAAAATACCATTTGTGCCAATTTACGACTAAATAAGCACAAACGGGATACAAGGTCAGCACACAGTGTCTCAACTCGATAAGGTACAGCAGAGAGGCCAGCACACACACACACACGAGCATGTTCCCCTTCGATTTTAATAGAAAGTGCTACATCACTGTGAGGCCATTTCTATTTTTAAAGTTGCATACTACAAGGTCTGCTAATTATGATGATTAATTCACACAAAGCATGAGAAACGTCCTCAAGAGGGTGTTGGTGCGTACGTGTGTGCGACTGAACATTTAATTCAGGCGTTGCGGTGATGTGCATCACCGTGGCCTGCTTTCACAACACCTGAGAGTACTTGCGAATGTCCCTGATCTGAGCTGTTAAAACTTTTTTTAGACTTTGTCGTAGTCATGACGCAGCTACAGTCACCTAGACTGCAAGGGAGCCTGAACGTTTTTTATTTATTTTTTTACTTCTGCAAGTGGTAAACCCAAGATAATTTATAGAGAAACAAGCTTGTACTCTACTGAATATCTGACTAAATAGAGAATTGATCCAATGCAAAGATTTCTGAAGATAACAGTCAGTTAAATTGAGGTTGAGCAGAAAATCGATGAAAACTCCTCAAACTTAAATCATGAATGAAGAGCTCAGAGGCTCAAAACATTAGAGGATTACCTTGGCAAACTAAAAACGGCATGAAATCATGTGGGCCCCTTACAGAGTAGGCCTACCTGTCAGAAGTAATTGCAGTCACAGCAATGTGTTGACCACAGGGCCTATTCACTGTTTGTTTTAATTACATTCTCCATATGACAAGGGCAGCTGTCAGAAGGCTGGCAATGTGCAGATCATTAGTAACGGCTCTATCCGTGGATTTGCCATTGCTGTTTGCCGTAAAGCTTGCCAGTATTTTGTCACCAGTTGCGATGTGCCTCGAAGCACCTTGCATGTTATTAGTCGGAACGGACCCAGAAAGCTGCAAATAGAAGCTACTGGTTCATGAGAAGAGTAGAAAAGGGCTTGGAAAGTAGAGTTATGATCTTAAACTAACCTTTATTGTGTCCTTGTGCTTTAATTACCAGAGTAAAAGTTTAATGTTACCGCTCTCTGGTTTGCAACAGCAGACTTAAGTGCTGATAGCTTTCCTCCTTTCCAGAAGATTGCTACAAGATCATTATCCGATGACACTGTCCTCTTGCCAAAGGCAGAAACATGTTCCGTGTTTTTTATGGAGGTGTATTTGGAGCTTTCTCCTCTTCTGCAAATGAGATAAACATTTTCGAGACGCTATTTATCACCTCTCCAGACGCTGGCATTGTTTTCTGCACAGTTTTTGGGAACCTGTGTTAATCATGTAAATGAAAGTGCTGACAAAAATTTTACTTGATGAAGACCTTTTTATAATTTATTTTGTCAACAATAATGAAGACAAGATGCAAGATGCAACATTATGAAAATTAAACAGTTTTAATTAAAAATATACTTTTGACAAAATATGAGAAACGAAACATTGCAAGTTATTAACAATGCATTTACTGTGTTTGGTAGAAAAAGGAAGGAAAATTATCCTGTTTTATTAATTGAAATAATTGATTAAAATACTGAAATCATACTAGTGTGTTAAGGATTGGCTTGCTCAAGATAAAATAAAATAATTAGGTACTACACATAATGCAATTAATAAAAAGCATCTACACATTAATTAATAAAAGCATGAAGAATTAGTACCTTCTAAACAGTAATCAATTCTTCAGTTTTGTTTTGTATATTGTTTTAGACCAGTGGTTCTCAATTCCAGTCCTGGGGACCCCCTGCTCTGCACATTCCCCAGTCTGCACAGTCCCCGGGACTGGAATTGAGAACCACTGTTTTAGACTAACATACACACATTTTTGAACATGCTTATGATTTTGTATAAATTGTCAATACAAATGTTATTTTGACATTAAAATGGCATGCCATTTTGAAATGCATGTAACATTTATGAAAATTACTAACATTTAGAAATATATTAAAGTATTACAATTACACAAAATCAATGCATATAAAATGATTGACTGAGATATTGAATAAAGCTACTAATTCAATAATTGAACCTTAACTGGAATCTTTTAGACTATCAGATAACTATTGTAGAGGCATTGCCCTCAATGCCCCCAAATGATTAATGCAAATACTAAAATATATAAGCACTATAACCAGTTTTCAAAAATACACTCTCAAACTTCAAAGTATAGGTGTGCATTTTATTTTTTATTTTTTTCACACTCTAAACAAACTTACTGGCTGTCTTTGAGCCATAATAGTCATTGTTGTTTTGAACTGATGTATCATTCAATCCATAAAACAAACATTTTAAACTAATCAATGAAGTCAAATCAGAAAAGTGTGTAGAAATGGGCCAGGTTACAGCCCAGACTCAAACCTGTGCCACCCAAAGGAGCATCAAGGCTCAACATGTCTACAACATATCTACTTACTTGTAAGCACTAGTAAAATATGTCAATTTTTTTACAAGAAATTGTAAATAGCGGGACTGTAGTCAATTAGAGTAGTTGAGCATAAAATGAATTTCCCGCATACATTATTTGAGGCAGCAAAGAAAACTTTCATGCTTTGAGATCCATATCAGCAGAGCTACTGAGATTCTGTCTGATTTGTTTTGAGAGAGGAATATGGCTGTAGGTCACACTACACAGTCAAAGACCCTCTGGACCTGTTCCATCTTCTCATCAGCTCCGTCTGGGTCACGGTGGATAATGTCACTTCTCATTTGGATGATGGCATAGTTCAATGAGACCATTGTTCAGGCAAGTAGAGTCTCTTGCCCTGATGTTTGCCACAGCGGGTTAGCTCTCCAGGGCTAGGTATTTGTGCTGGAAGAAGCGATGGACTAGACACAAGCGTTTCTTATGAAAGGGTGACTGATTTATGGAGGCCATATTTGCATGATCGAGTGGGTGAAAATGTCATCTGAAGGGCTAGTTTGACCTTTTCCATTAGGCTGTGGGGGACAGTATGCACCCATTGAACATGAGAGAGACAAGAGACATACTCAACACTTCATTCCTTGTTGTGCATGATATAGCTACATACAGTAAGACTAGCTACATTTAACATGCAAAATACGTTTAATCTTAAAAAAAAACATCCATAAATAAATAAATATACAAACAAATAAAATAACACATGTTTAATCATGGTCTCTGATTCATACATACATTACACAATAAAATAGTTTATTTTTTATTTGTAATGCCATTTTTACAAACTACTGCTGTTTATGCACTTGAATTTACAGTAACTATATACTAGTAATTAGGACTGTCAGTTCATGTATTATTGAATGAATGATATGCCAATTAATTACAATTACTTTAAGTAATGTTGTGTCACTATTTTATGACAAAGAACACCCATACGAAGATAATTCAAAGACATTACAATATTGTGGCAGAATACGTATCAATTTATTTGTTTCATTTCCATATCATTGAATCTGTTAGCTCATAGCTCACCTACAGTAAGCAATCCATTTTGAATCTGAGGTAAAATACACATTCTTGTTTTCTATCTCTGGTATGTTTTAATTTATTGGTCACGTCTCCCTATTTTCCAGCATCTCACGCCATGGGTATGTTATTAAAACCGAGTCAACATAATGTCAACAAAAATATTTAATGTCTCTTTCTTATACATTACATTTAGTTATTTAGCAGACATTTTTATCCAAAGCGAGTTACAAATGAGGACAATAGAAGCAATCAAAACCATCAAAAGAGCAACAATATGTAAGCACTATGACAAGTCTCGATTAGCCTAACACTGTACATGTAGCAAGTGTTGTTTTTTTGTTTTTTTTTAATAAAGAAAACAAATAGATATAATACAAAATAAATCTAGTGTTAGAGGGTCAGATAGATACAAAGAAGACTAATAAATACAAATAAGACAGATAGATAGAACAGAATTAGAATAGATAGTGCTAGAGGTAGAGGGTCACAATATAAAACTATAAAATGTATAATATACAAATATATATATACCAATCCTGGGGCTGAATGCATTTGATCATGCGCCTGTGTGTCAGCATCTTGAACGGGAGCTTGTGCAAAGCCCGGTTCAAGACTCGCAGATCCAGGATTGGACGAAGGCCACCACCTTTCTTGGGTACGATGAAGTAAGGGCTGTAAAACCCCTGCCTCATCTCGGCTGGAGGGACCGGCTCGATTGCATCCTTTGCCAGGAGGACAGCAATCTCCTCGCGCAAGACAGGGGCATTCCGGACTGCCACCGACGTCTCGAGAACGCCGTTGAACTTGGGAGGTCGACTGGCGAACAGAATCACAGAAGTCGAAGTCGACCCAGCGAGACAGGCTGGGCAGCGTGAGCCACGCCTCCAGACGCTGTGCAAGCGGCTCCAACGGCACAATCGACGTACCTGTGGTGGTGCAGCGAAAGGGAGTAGGGGTGGAATGCACAGAAGGCGGTGCATTCTGAGGCATCCTCACTGAACTCCCTGGGTCCCGAACGGGACTGGCCAGAGGTGCGTGGGGAGGAATGTCGTCCCCGAACTGTACTCTCTTGGCTACTGGCAAAATGGGTCGTGGGCGAGAGTGAGGAGGCAGGGCGTCGCACACTGTCGTCCCATGGACCTGAGAACCCGGAGGAAAAGGAAATTGCTCTTTCTCTGAGAAGGTGGGTACCGCTGGCCCTTGGACCAGCGGCGGAACAGAAACAAACGAAACAGAAGATTCTCCTCCCAGCCCTCCACCGGGGGAAGGAGCTGCGCTGTTCTCGCCGTCTCCTGAGAAAGAGCGACGGGCAGACTGAGGCCTGGCCCCGGGGGCAGCGGTGGATGGTGCATCACGCCGGGGCAGGATGTGCTGGATCGCCTCGGTCTGCTGCTGTACCGCCGAGAACTGCTGGGCGAAGCCCTCGACGGTGTCGCCGAACAGCCCTCCCTGGGAGGGGGCGTTGAGAAAGCGTGCCTTGTCGACGTCCTTCATCTCTGCCAGGTTGAGCCAGAGATGGCGCTCCTGGACCACCATGGTGGACATCGCCTTCCCGAGGGACCGCGCAGTGACTTTTGTCGCTCGTAGAGCGAAGTCAGTCGCCGCGCGCAGCTCCTGCATCTGGCCGTGAAAGGGGCCATCCACGAACTCGTCAGCTCCTCATGCACCTCCGGGAAGAAAGGCACCGGGGCAGGGCGCGGTTGTGAGCCGCGCCCCACTCCGAGAAACCAATCGTCCAGCCACGAGGGCTCGGGACTGGACGGTCTGTTGACCTCCAGCCGCGAGGGCTCAGGACTAGGCAGTCTGTTGACCTCCAGCCCGATGCTCACGGCTGCCCGGGCAAGCATGGCCGTCAGCTCTGGGTCCGGTGCGGCGGTGGCGACAACACCCGAGGGGGGCAGCCCCACCGCACCTTCATCCTCAGAGGACGTGAACCCATCCCCCGATGCTGCGATCGACATCCTATCTACAGATGGCGCACGAATGAAATGCTGGGCGCCCGTGGGACAGACCAGCGAAATCACCCGGGGACGGGATGTTCGCTGCGTGAGGAGTAAGAGGTCCGTGGGGGCGTGCCCGGCAGAGAGGCTCTTACAGTAAACCTCAGATCTCCCAGAGCGTCAGCCGGCGATCCTCTGCTCGAGCCAGAGAGATCAGCACGGGTGGCGGCAGAGGGTGCCAATCCTTTCATAAAGGAAAGGCGAGATCGCAGCGAAATCATGCTCATACGCCCACAACAGACGCATGAGTCATCCACGAACGCAGCTTCAGCGTGTCGGCGGCCCAGACACTGAAGACAACGATCGTGTCCGTAATCCGCAGACAGAAAACGACCGCAACCAGAAGGACATGGATGAAACGGCATCTTGAAAAAGACGCGATCGTCCGTGATTTGCTCTTTTAGAATTTGCTCTCTCAGTTGAAGTGCCCAGGGGAATCGCTGATGAGAGGGACTCCGCTGATCGCACCGTTACGCCAACCGGGAACAAAACAAAGATGAACGGCTTTGTGGAGATCAGCACTCTTCTCATCCACTCGGCTCCGAAGCAAAAATCTAATGAGTGGCTGCACCTGTCGCCCTTTTATACCCGTATGCACGGGGAGTGGCTCAGGTATGCAAAATCCACTAGCCAATTTCATTGGCATTTTCTCTTAGTCAGAGATGTTCGGGGCTTCCAGGTAAATCCCCTATGTCGTCACGACATAACTCGTAGTGACCGACAGATAGGGAACTGTACTTTTGTGTATGTGATTTGGTGAGGCATATTGCTCGATTGGGACTGCACTGACTTCACACTTGCAAAAGTATGAAAATGGTACAATCTTGAATCACTTTATTTGTAGCTAAATAAAAACTTTTCAAGACAGAACCAATACTTTTGTGAAGTTTAGCATAAGCTGAAAACAACTGAATATTTGCTAGTCAACACCTGAAATACTGAAATGTAAGATGACTAGTTGTGTCTACTTTATGCAAATGACTCACTGTATAACATGCAACATCAGCAGTCTTTACTATTTCTGGCAAGTCCAGCACTGATTTGACAGAGACTGTGTGAGTGGAGACAATGTCCAGGAAGATGAGATGGTGCAACTGAGAAACAAAAGCATATCACATCGCCATTGACAGACTCATGCTGCTTGCATTGTCATAAATAGTGCAAAAAACAGTCATGTCCTATTCACTTATAGTTTCTGTCAGCCCCTGGGTGACATTTGATTAGTTTCAGGGCGGTTTTACAAGAATCTGGCTGGAATGTGAACACTCTAAACAAACTTTCACAGCACCAGCATGCTTTGTGAGAACAAACCAAGAAGGTCTACAAGAGGAATCTATCTGCTAACATACTCATTAATCTTAATAACAATTGCTTGGCCGGTGCACAATCCCTCAGATTATGCAATTTGAAATCTGCCATCTTTGCGCATTGTAGCTCATTGAGATCCGGAGCTAGTTTGTTTCAGCCTTTTAGCAACTCTCCTAAATTGTGACAAAGAAAAGGAAAAGGCTGATTCCAAAAAGTCCATCCAGGTGTACCAATGTTAACACTTGTTATTTGTCTTGTCGGTTTTTCTGCTTCTTCAGCTGTACAGGTACGGGGATTCTGCCATTGTCTCTGCTGGTAAAGCATGACAATGAGTGTGTTTCATTGTTTGATTTTAACTCTTGACATCAGCATACAACACAATGCTTCTAGCGTGTCTACTGAGGCAGTGGCCAATGATTATCAGGATTCTCTCTGACGTTTAGTGAAACTAAACAAGACAAATAATTAAACACGTTTTATAGAACTATTATTAGAACAATGTTCATCTGAGATGTGACACAGACTCTTCACAAAAACACTTATTTCTTAATGTGTAAAACAAAAAATATATACAATTAGCACCAAATTAAACATGCATACACTTGTATGTTATATTTTACTAATAAAAGCACTTTTAATGTGATGAATAATTAATGCAAAACTTCATAAAAATGCCAGTATATATATATAAAAACAGTAAGAACAAAATAATTATTTGGATCTATTAATAGCATCGTTTATATCAATTCCTCATTTTGCAGGTCATTTATAAGGGTTGGAAGATGCAGCCTATTACACAATCCAGCATATTTATACATTGCAGCATCATTCAACTACTGCGATCCAGGCACATAAATAAGCTTTTTTAAAGCCAAAAGTGTGCTCGACTGCACAAACCATTTTGGATATATGAAAGTGACAACAGGTGTAAACGCAAGTCTCATAGGCCACATATCATTTACATATGATGTTACCAATGCAAACCAACCAGAATATTAATGTATTAACAGTTTATGTTTTGGTTATTATGATAGCTAGACATTTACATTTCTTTTGTATAGAGTAAAAGGTTACTCACCATTAATGGGACCAACTGATGTTGTCGGGAACATTTTGGTAAATTTAACTCAAAAGCAGTAACAGCACAATGAAGTTGCAGCTGTAAATTGTAGTCAATAAGATGCACACGGACGCATTAATTGATGCATGTCACTGTAGAAAATGTGTGCATTTGCAAATGTATCCAAATATGAAGGAGTATCTTCAAGTGTGTGGCAGGGTAAACCGAATGCTGCAGCCTAGTGCATGATTGTTCCACAGGGAAAGCGAACGGCTGTCTGATAGAATGTCCAGCAAAATCTGAAACAAATAAAATAATAATAACAATAATAATATTTTTTTCTTGCATTTGGCAATTGGCAATTGCAACATATCTTTCTCTTTGCTGTATTTCCAATATACCCTCAAACGCTCAATACAGACCAACAGGTCATCCACATGTTTTCTGTCACTTTAAAGTTGCAGGTTCAGCTTGTTTAAATTAACTGTGATGTCTGCGAAAAAAGAACGATTGGTTTTCCACTCCCTGTCTTTCAAGACTGGAACTCTCTCGCCCATGCCAATGTCATCAATGAATTGAACTATCTTGGGGAGTATATCCAGAAAGCGATTTAAGAAAAGCAGAAAAGCAACTCGGCGGATTAAGGCAGAAATCGACTTTTGCCCAACTTAGCCTAGCCATCTGACTTCACTGCGCAGCATAAGGTCTATTCGTATGCACCCTCCAATTAGTCTAAAAGTGCAACAAAATTTGTTCATCAGCATTTAAATAAAGTTGACCACTGTGTCCATAACCTTCATAAGCTAAATCAGATAAATTGCTGCATAGTTCTTGCTGGTGCAATATACAGTGAAATATATATGTGTTCCTGTGGCTCAGTAGTTAGAGCATTGCGTTAGCAGAGCACAGGTTGTGGGTTCGATTCCCAGGGAACACATGTAATGACAAACAAAAATGTATAGCCTGAATGCACTGTAAGTCGCTTTGGATAAAAGTGTCTGATAAATGTAAATGCCAGAAAGTTAGGAGATTTTTTCACATTTCAGAAACAGGAACCTTGTGTTTTCTTGTCATTGAGGATATTCCAATCAGAAGTGTTGGAGACGAACAGGGGGCAAAGATGTCCATAGAGTACTTAGTAAAGCAAGTAATTGAATTGCCAACAAATCTTTTGTAGCTTAAAAAGTTTCTGAATATTACCCAAATACAAAGCTGAGCAATGTCTGTTGATTTATCTGCTGCCAAACAGAATACTGAAGCAGTGGCTAGCCTAGTTTTTAGATGTTTTGTACATTTCTGAAATTCAAAGTGCAAGTTCATTACTTTTATTGCTGAGCGAATAGACTGCCTTGTTGGCAGAGGGTATTTACACTAACTCCGCCCACCAATGTGTGGTTGAACTAGTCAACATTTAAACAAATATATGCCTATTAAACAAGTGGCGTAGGGAGTAAAGCACATTGCAGTAACTTTTACCGCGATCAACCCAAGTTTGAATCTGCATTTTCCTATCACATATCAGATTGGAAAGGCGTTTATTTTCAATAAAACAATTTTTTTTGCAAAGTGCAAATAAATTTCCTTATGAGTATGTAAAGGGATAGTTCATTCACTCTCATTAATTACTCAACCTCATGCCGTTCCAAACCTGTTAGACCTTCCTTTATCTTCAGAACACAATCATTTTCTTTGCGCCCAAAAGTATTCTTGTATTCAATCTGGATATTGTTCGCGGATCGAAGATCCACGCTTGCCCTAGGATTACTCTGGTGTCTTGCCCATACCCGACCTGTTTGCTGTTGTTTGACCCTGCCTGTGTTTTGACTGTTTACTAATAAAAGTTTGCACTTGGATCCGCTCGCCTCACGTCTCCTCGGCTCCGTAAAATCAGCAGTCTTCCCCATTATTGTGGTTTCAAAGAACAAGAAGTACCAGGAATTTATACTGTTTATACTGAATTTATACTGTGGTCATTTAATGAAACTCAAATGCAAGTATTCTAATATTTTGAGAGGCTTGATTTTTCATTTTCATAAGCTGTAAGTTCTAATCATCAAAATAATAATAATAATAATAAAAACCTTTTTAAATATTTAACTTTACATGTAATTAATCTATAATATATGAAAGTTTCACTTTTTGAAATTAGTTCAAGAAAACAACTTTCCAGAAAACAGTTTTTAACTAGTTCCCCATAACTGAATGGTTTGCTGTGTTTGACAAGAAGCCACAAAATTGTTTATGTTGCTAATGGGACACTTGGGATAGCCTAGGACACTAGCTTGCATTGCATTCAGGTCAGCAAACACTTGTTTTTTTGTTATCATAAGAACTCTGTTCTGAGATCCAGGTGGGTATTTCTTCTCAAGTTCTCCATGGGTGGTATTGCAATGTCTTTTTACATTGTAGCTTGTGCATGTGTCCAGTATTTCAAATTGAAATACAGAGCAAATAGAATAGCTGCCCATTTCACTCGGTGATAGCTAATTGATTCTTCCACAATCTCCTATACCTTCACTGGCACTGTTGGTACTTCCACTCTTTTTGTTTGCATGTATTCCTTGATTGGCACTTTCCTAATTTCCCCTAATAATTTTGATCCCTAATTTTACAGAAATAATGGCTGCTGATGACTGTTTGAATTATGCCAGAGCATGCACTTGTATGTTAATTTACTGTGTAATTGAGAGTACTTGGTAGGCCTGTGTCATTTTAATTTAAAGAAGTACTGCTGCCATCCCTGTTGAAACAACTAGCATATGCTGGCTAGGTATGTTTTGAAGCATGGCTGCTGGTTTGAGCTAGTTTAAGCTGGTCCTTAGGTTGTTGTTTACTGGATTAAGCTGGTCAAGTGCTGGTAAGCTGGTCCCAAGCAACTAGCTCCTGCTCAGGACCAGCACATGACCAGTACTTGACCAGCTTAACAAGCCCATGACCAGCTTAAACCTGCTCAAACCAGCACCCATGCTTCTTAACATACTTAACCAGCATATGTAGTTTTTTTTCAACAGGGATGATTGCTAACTGACATAAAGTGTACACAATGTAGGCAAGCATCTCTTTTAAATAAAATCACAATAGACTGTAATAGTGTAAAACGAATTGGCATACGGCTAGATCTTAATACTTAAGTTTTTTTTTTAAATGCCTATGGAGACTATTGCTTCTGGGACCCAGGTCACTGAAGAAGTGGGCGGTCATTGTTGAGCTCTGTAACGTACAGTTCAGAGTTCTGTTGTCCCTTGTGAATGTATGTCTTGTACTGTTTGATATACTATCAGAAGTGAATCACTCCGGTCCACTGAGTATACGTCAACACTGGTACACACTACCAAGCTGACACTGAGCAGGATGTTGTCTCTCTCTCACCTCATCCTCTCTAACCTTCGCGTCTCCAAATCCCCATAGCTAAGGGTCTTGAATAAGACAGGATTTATCATTCTTGCAGACTGAATTGTCCTTTAGATGGAGGAGCCTGCCGGAAAGGAGCGGAGATACAGCTCAGCAGGGTGATTCCTCACATAAGCCGAGGTGCTGACTGAATGCAATGATGCAATCGAAAAGACAGTGAATCCCATAATAAAATAATAGTTTTATACTTCTCTTTTCCTGCCAGAACAATGTGAATTTTAGCTGCTGCCCTGTGGAAGCCTGCACAATTTTTCACCTGTTTTAAAGCATACCAGTCAGATATCTTATAAAAGTAATAGAATGCCTCACCTCACCAACCCCTAATCTATCTATCTATCTATCTATCCGTCCGTCCGACGTCCGACCGTCCTTCCGTCCGTCTGTTTATTAATTCAAGATTCAATTCAAGATTATTTGTATAGCGCTTTTTACGATACAATCATTGCAAAGCAGCTTTACAGGAAATTACGTTTCTACAATAGATTTATATATTGCAGAAACGTAATATATTTAACTTATGGCATAATTTGGTTAATTCTGTATACTATCTGAGGGGTTGGCATCATCTCTTCTCAGGTGTTTGGTCATCTCAGATCATTTAAGGGTTGGATCCAGACTGAAGCTTGTGTAATTCCTAGTTACGCATAAACAGAGTAACAAATGGATATATAATTAGCATAGCTGTTGTTCCATCCAAGCAAAAATGATTTGTTCAACCCAAGATAAAGAATAATAATGTGCATTTGATCAGATATAACTGCAGTACTAGATTATGAGATGCATTATATGAATGCTTGGCTAAAGAGATGTGTCTTTAATCTAGATTTAAATAGAGAGAGAGAGTGTGTCTGACACCCAAACATTATCAGGAAGGCTATTCCAGAGTTTGGTAGCCAAATATGAAAAATCGCTACCTCCATTAATGGACTTTGCCATTCTAGGTACTTCCAAGAGTCAAATCAAATCAAATCAAATCACTTTTATTGTCACATCACCATAGCACAAGTGCTTTGGTGAGTAAAATTCTTAAGAGCGTGCTCCAGACAGTGCAAAACAACAAAACAACAATTTACATATGGACAGTACATATTTACAGAGTGTACAGAAGACAATGTGCAAAATACACATACATATACTCAGTACACATAGTGTACTATAAAGACACACTTCGTTACCAATGCACCAATACACATTATACACCGTATTTACATGTCTGGATTATGTCCACATCTATGCATAGTAATATGTGAAGGTGTAACAGATTATAATTTACAGTAGATTGGTTGTGCAACAGATAGTTGTGCAAAGGTGCAACAGATTATACATTTAAATTCATTTCATTTCACTTTATTTATAGAGCACTTTACAACTGCACCTGCAGACCAAAGTGCTGTACAATCAAGAAACACTCATTAAAACCCAAAATTTAAACAACACACATTCAGCTAAAACAGCAAAAAACTAGCCCACACTCTCAAAGGCTAAAGACAAGAGGTAGTTTTTGACTTCAACTTTAAAAACATTCAAAGTTGAAACCTCTCTGAGTACCTGAGGAAGACTATTCCAGAGCTTCGGCCCTGCAACAGCAAAGGCCCGATCCCCTTTAAACTTTAAATGAGTACGAGGGACAGTAAGCAATAACTTATTATTGGATCCTAAAGACCTAGGTGCTTGATGAACAGCAATGAGCTCAGACACGTAAGCAGGAGCCATCCCATGCACTGCTTTAAAAACATATAAAAGCGTTTTATGTTTTATCCTGAAGTTCACTGGTAACCATTTGAGAGAAGCTAAAATAGGAGAGATATGATGACTTTTCTTAGCACCCACTAGCAGCCTAGCTGCTGCATTCTGAACCAATTGCAAGCGTGAAATATTGGTCTGGCAGGACTCCACATACAACACATTGCAATAGTCCAGACGAGACAAAACAAAGGCATTAATAACCTTCTCTAAGTCCTTTCTTGACAGAATAGGCTTTAGTCGAGCAATAGACCTAATCTGAAAAAAAAACAACTCTACTACAGCATTAACCTGCTTGTCAAATTTCAGCTCTGGGTCAAACACCACACCCAAGTTCCTTATTTGGTCATGGCAATAATCGGACCAAGAACCCAGATATGTGGACCTATCTAAACATCCTTTAACAGGGCCAACAAACCTTATCTCAGTTTTACTCTGGTTCAACTGAAGCAGATTTTGTGTCATCCAACTCTTAACCTCCTCTAAACAAGCAAATAGTAAGTTTGAACCATTATTCTCTCCTACTCTGATCGGTAAATAGATCTGTGTATCATCCACATACAAATGGTACGACAAGCCGTGTTTTTAAAAAATTGAGCCAAGGGGCAGCATATACAATGAAAATAAAATAGGGCCAATAACATAAATATACATATGCAATATCGTGGGTGTGCTTTTATGGTGTCCAGTGATAGCAGATGTGTTAGTGCAGTGTGTGCGTGTAGTCCAGTTGAACTGTGTTAAAGTGCAGTGCATGGCATGTTGTGTGAGTGGGAGTGTGTTGTAGGGTGGGTCATTTCTGACTGTTCATTAGCCTGATAGCCTGGGGGAAAAAGCTGTCCCTCAGTCGGCTAGTGCGGGATCGGATGCTACGGAAACGTCGCCCTGAGGGCAGCAGAGAGAGCAGACTGTGGGACGGGTGGCTGGAGTCTTTGATAATCCTCTGGGCTTTCCTTGTACACCACCTGGTGTAGATATCCTGGAGGGAGGGAAGCTCACCTCCAACAATGTGGCGGGCAGTTCGCACGACCCTTTGCAGAGCCCTGCGGTTGCCAGCGGTGCTGTTTCCAAACCAGGCGGTGATACAGCCGGTCAGGATGCTCTCCACAGTGCAGGTGTAGAAGGATCTGAGGATTCTGGGGCTCGTTTCAAACGCCGCCTCAGGAAGAAGAGACGCTGATGTGCCTTCTTCACCACTGCATCTGTGTAAGCAGACCATGTGAGATCCTCGGTGATGTGAACGCCGAGGAACTTAAAGCTGCTCACCCGCTCCACAGGTGTCTTGTCAATTGTGATGGGTGTGTGTTCTCTGCTCTGTCTCCTGTAATCCACCACCAGCTCCTTGGTCTTGTCGATGTTGAGTGAGAGGTGGTTCTCCTGACACCATTTTGTCAGGGTACTCACCTCCTCTCTGTAGGCTGTCTCATCGTTGTCGGTGATCAGGCCTATCACCGTTGTGTCGTCTGCAAATTTGACGATGACGTTGGAGCTGTGTGTTGCTGTACAGTCGTGTGTGTACAGGGAGTACAGGAGTGGGCTGAGGACGCAGCCTTGAGGAGCACCAGTGTTGAGGATCAGGGGAGATGAGGTGTTGTTGCCCATTCTGACCACCTGACTTCTGCCTGTCAGGAAGTCCAGGATCCAGCTGCACAGAGATCTGTTCAGTCCCAGAGTCTGGAGCTTCGCAACCAGTGTGGCAGGCACTATGGTGTTAAATGCCGAACTATAATCCACGAACAGCATCCTCACATAGGTGTTCTTATTTTCCAGGTGGGAGAGAGCAGTGTGTAGGGTGAAGGCAATAGCATCGTCTGTGGAACGGTTACTGCGGTATGCAAATTGTAGTGCGTCCAGTAAAGCAGGCAGCACAGAGCAGATGTGTTCTCTGACGAGCTTCTCAAAACACTTGCTGAAGATGGGTGTCAGAGCAACGGGCCTCCAGTCATTCAAGCATGTGATTTTATTTTTCTTTGGTATGGGCACAATGGTGGATTTTTTGAAGCATGAGGGAACCACAGACAGAGAGGGGGACAGATTGAAAATGTCTGTAAAAACCCCGGCTAGCTGGAAAGCGCATGCTTTGAGCACACGGCCTGGTATACCATCAGGTCCCACAGCTTTACGTATGTTCACCCGTTTGAAGGATCGGGTTACATCCGCGACAGAAAGCGTGAGTGGACTGACCTCTTCTGCAGCAGCCGCGGCAGCGCTATCTGTGTGGGTGGTGTTATCAGCCTCGAAACGAGCATAAAAGGTGTTGAGCTCGTCCGGTAGAGAGGCGGCAATGTTCACAGTAGCTGGTTTATTCCCTTTAAAGCCTGTGATGTTGTTGATGCCCTGCCACATGCTTCTTGGGTTGTTGTTGTTGAAATGTTCTTCAACTTTGTTTTTGTATTGTCGTTTGGCTCCTGAGATCGTAACTGGCTTCTTTCCGATCGTCAGTGTTTCCGGATTTAAAGCCAGATGTCAGCGCTGACAAGGCTGATCGAACATCGCTGTTAATCCACTGTATTTGGTTGGGGTAGATACGGATTGTTTTTGTCGGTACAACGTCCTCTATACATTTCCTGATGAAACACGTGACCGTATCTGAATACACCTCTATGTCGTCATCAGACCCTTCCCGGAACATGTCCCAGTCCACGTGATCAAAACAGTCCTGTAGTATAGCGTCCGATTGGTCCGACCAGCATTGGACTGTCCTGAGGGCGGGTGCTTCACATTTCAGTTTCTGCCTATAAGCAGGCAGGAGCAGAACGGAAGAGTGATCCGATTTGCCGAAAGGTGGGCGGGGGAGGGACTTGCATGCGTCCCGGAAAGAAGTGTAATAATGGTCCAGTATAGGATCCCCACGCGTGTTGATGGTGACGTGTTGAAAGTATTTTGGAGCTATTGTTCTGAAGTTGGCTTTATTAAAGTCCCCCGTGATAATAAAAGCTGCATCTGGGTGCGCGGTTTCCTGCTCACTTATATTCCCGTACAGTTCCCTGAGTGCCTGGTCTGTATTGACTTGAGGAGGAATGTAAACAGCCGTGATTATGATTGCTGTAAATTCCCTCGGTAGCCAGAATGGTCGGCACAGAAGCGTATGAAATTCCAGATCAGGAGAGCAGAAGGATTTAATAGAGTGTATGTTCCTTTCATTACACCATGAGTTGTTGATATAGAAACAAACACCTCCACCTCTGCTTTTCCCTGTGAGCTCCTTTGCTCTATCCGAGCGGTGCACGGAGAAGCCCGTGAGCTCGATGGCTGAGTCTGGAACCATAGCAGACATCCAGGTTTCTGTGAGGCAAATAACACAGCAGTCCCTTGTTTCTCGTTGGTATGAGATGCGCGCCCGCAGTTCACAGAGTTTGTTATCCAGTGTCTGAACGTTAGCCAGCAAAATTGTTGGGAGAGGAGGTCGGAAAGCACGGCGTCTCAGTCTGACGAGAACGCCAGCTCTTTTTGCTCTTTTTCGGCGGCGGCTGCTTTTCCTTGATTGCACGACCCAGACAAAGAGCTCTGATGCGGTGTCTGTGAACAATCCACCGGCATTCAAGAACTCAAAGTCCGGTTTGCGTTGCGCGACGGAGGAACCAATGTTCAAAAGCGTGTCTCTATCGTAGACAGTTATACTAACAACACAACACGTAAAACAACAAAAAAATAAATAAAACATACGAAAAACTGCAAAGTTTTCCCGGAGCTTGCAACACGGCGGCCATTCTTGGCGCCATCTTGGAATTGTGTCCAGAGTTTTGCGACCTTATTGAGTGGGTTGAATTGTAGAGTGATAGAAAATTAGTTAGGTATGCAGGTGCTAAACCATTTAGGGCCTTATAGGCAAGAAATACTGTTTTGTTACTGAAACTAAACTTAATAGGTAGCCAGTGTATACCAAAAATACAAACTGTACAACTGTACAAATGCTTCACAAACACTGTACATGTGCAAAGAGAACATCGTAAGTCAAGCAGCTGGCTGGGGAAGAATGTAAGATGATATTCTAAGATGACCAGTTTTTAGTGCATGAGCATGTAAACATACATATATTACTAGTCTTTTGTGGCATTATGTACACACAGTAATGTGTGTAAAGTGTCCAGTGCGAATAGAGGAGAGTGTGTTACTACAGGTGTTTTGTGCAGGCCCACTCACCTGTGTGTATATAACACTTTGAATTACACAAAAAAGTTTGACAGTTTTTTCCTGTGATGTGGTAATGACAGGAGCCATGAATAATGTGATAATGTTATCCATGTTTCAGGAGGTAGGGGGTTTGTATGGGGTTTCAGAGAGGGGCGGGGTGATTTTAGTTCAGGGCTCTCATAGACTGGGGGGAAAAGCTGATGTGCAGTCTGGCGGAGCGGGCTCTGATGCTCTGTTACCGTCTTCCTGATGGTAGGAGCTGGAAGAGACTGTGGAAAGGATGGGTGGGGTCCTTCATGATACTATTGACTTTGCTGCAGCATCGAGTAAGGAACATATCCAGGATGGAGGGGAGAGGGGCACTGATGATCTTTGCAGCTGTGTTCACTGTCCGCAGGAGGGTCTTGGGGTCTGCTGCACTACAGTTCCCATACCAGACAGTGATGCAGCTGGTCAGCACGCTCTCACTGGTTCCACTGTAGAAAGTGGCGAGGATGGGTGGAGGGAGACTTGCTATTTTCAGCCAGCGGAGAAAGTGTAGGCATTGTTGTACCTTCTTAGAGAAAAATCTATCCATCCATCCATAGTATTTATCCACATAGCTAATATGTTTTAATAGAAAATATTATAATATATCAAAACATTGTGAGATATTGTGAAACACAATTTGTCATATCGTGAAGTAATATTCTGGTCATATTTCCCACCCTTAATCCACAGTATCTATCTCTCCACAATACATATCCATCCAGATTATCTATCAGTGGTATATTTCTAAAAATGATAGAGACAGTCAACTTATAACAAGCTTGTAACAAGCTTAACTGAATCAGTGATAGTATTGATTGCTTTGCAGGTTGAGATGAGTTGCACTGGTGTAACCGCATTTTCATTTGTATCTCTCTTCAAACCTTCTCACGCTCACAGATGACACAGCTCTAATTAGCTTCATAATCAGGAGCCATGAATCTGCCTACAGATGGGAGGTTTAATGGCTTGTGTTAGAGTGAAACCACAGAGAGCCTGTTGCTGAGATGATTGTGAACTTGTGGAGTAGACTCAAAAACCTGCTCTACTTTAATCAATATCTTGAATGTGATCTGATTAGCATTCATGTACTGTGGTTCCAGCACACGTTTTGACATTTGGATAGTCACTAAAACATACAATGTAAATTAATGGACCACATACATTACCCATATATTGTGCATCCTTCAAGATTAGTAGAATATTGAATGGAATTCATTGTTTTTGTGTGCATATTGATCTCCATCACCTGCAGCGGCACCTTCACAAAGTTTCCAGCAGTTCTGACCCATCTTTACAGGCCTGGTAAATATTTGTATGTTTTTAAATGCAGGCTGGGAATTGTTTGAAAATGTTTACATTTTAGAAGCTCACAATATATGCTCTCTATACACACAAATATGTGCGCTTTACATATAAATAAGAATGGGATCGGCTTGATATCTTACCCATCAATTTCAAAGCTCCAGAGATTATTTCTGCAACATATGAAGAAATTCCATGTTATTGCAGTCCTTCTTTGATAGTCTAATTATTCCTGAGTCTGTGTATATAATGGGTCAGATAGGGCACAAGAACATGTTAGCCTGTTATGTATCACCTGCTCAGCAAAGAAAGTCATTAGAGTCATAAGCCTGGCAGTCAGGATCATCGGCAGTCTCTCACAACTGGTTACAACTTCTTTGAAAAAATTATATTCAAAAGACTTGCTTCAGAAGCACCAAATCATAACCGAGCAAACCCCTGCTAAGTCACTACAGTACTGCACCTACCTGTCATCATCTAGTCAGGTTACCATACAGACTATAGTGCCATTTTTACAGATATAGACTACAGTTAAGTTTTTTTTTTTTTAAATTGATCTGAAGTGCAGTAGTACTTTTAGTTGATGAGAGCATTATGAGCTGCAATGCAGCAGTTATTTCTCACACATTCGCACAAGCACACACACAGACACTCACACACATTCACACATAGTCACTCTTTGCACACATAACTATTTTTCTCTTACTATGCTTTAGCACTTGTCACCATGAGGGATTGCTGAGGGTTTTGGCAAAGCCCTTGATTATGCATGAACAGCATAACCAAAATAGACACTGACAAGACCTTACTATTTTGGGGGGTATTATGACACTAATTGTACAAATTTTATTTTTGACAGTTCATAGCTTACACATCTTCCCCACTGTATGAAAACACAGATCATTTGAATTTTAGATAAATTTCTCCATATTTAAAAAAACAATTCTGGTCAACAGGGCTAAAGCCAAGAAGCGTGTTAAATAAAATCCATTTGACCTGTTTTAAACTATATGATGACAAAAACATTTAACATTAATAATTAAAAATGCACATACAAAGGTAGCATAATTTATTTGCACACATAAAAAAAGCAAAAAACAAAGCAAAACTGCAGTACTGATATTAGCATTTTAGTCTTCTGCCAAAATCAAAGTATTTATTTATTTATTTATTAATTCATTCATTCATTTATTATTTTGTTTACCTCAAATACTATATTTTCACTTTCCTCATAATTTTGCTGAAAATCTTCAGAGTTAATCACCTTCAACAAAACTAGTGTCCATTTCGTTAACGAAGACTATGACGAAAAATCTTCGTTGAGGAACGGTCCAAGGAAGAAGAGGAGAGGATAATAAGGTCAATAAACGATAACTATGACTATATCAACATGCAATTTCGTTGAAATAAGATGAGACTAAAATTTATACAAAAAAAAAACTTTACCAAAAAACACTTTTTATATTTTTGTCAAAAAAGGAAACAAAATATTATTGCAGACTGCTGTACACGCCTCTACTACACAAGGTGTTTTCATGTGTGCGGATGCCAGACATCAAGAGTTCAAATCCCCGAATCAGAGCTTCACTGTTACATGAATACACTTTCTTCCCTGTGTTTATTTATTTTAAGCAATCTGGCAACCATGCAAACGGATCGCTTCTCATTGGAGAGGCGCTGACGATGATCTGAAACAACAACAAACATGCTGGAAAGTGTCACTCAACCAGTCTGTGTTCTGTCATGAGATCTCGACTATATTGTTTGCGATTGTGATCGCTGAATAAAGGCATTTACTCAACCGCTGTTGTTTTAATAGAGAACTAGGCTATTGCAATTTGGAATTAGTGGAATTACTAGAAATTTCATTGTTGTAATCATTTTCATTTGTTTTACCAGTTTTCATAATGTAGACAGAGAGATTGCATAAGTGTTTGGTATTAATTTATATAATAAAAAGCCTTTAATATATCAGTACACAAGATGAGGTAAAATACACCATGTACTGTATGGCCACATTCTATTGATTTGTGATTACTGGTGAAAGTGAAAAACCCGAAATGCAGAAGTAAATTCCTCACACAACAACAACCATTAGCATTATAATTGTAAAAATATATATATATATTTTATAATTTTAACCATTAGGCCTATATAGAATGACAAAAATGTCATTGATTAAAACCTGAGTAAAATTATCATACATTTCATTGACTTAAACTTGACTAAAGAAAAACAGGACAAGGTTGTCTAAATATGATAACTAAAATGTACATTTGAGTAACACTAAGACTAAATTTAAAATGGCTGCCAAAATTAATACTGCTGTAAGGTTAATTAATGCAAATCTTAATGCTTAAATGTCAAGTTTCCACGGAATAAAACTTGACTAAAAACTTCAGGTTTTCTTTGACTATAACTAGACTAAAACGTTGAGACATTTATTTTGAAAATGCTGAACACACTGAAAACACTAAACAAAACTCAAAATTATCTGTTGTATATGTGCTATAGTCGCAGGGTCTCTCATTACATAAATCAGCAACATTTTAAAAACTACTAGAAGAGCTCACAAAATCTGACACTTTCTATCAGCCAAACAGCGCCAAACAGATGTTCAGAAAAGTGCTGAGGTGTTGTTTGTTGCTATTTAACGCTCTGGGAAAAAATAATAAAAATGTAAAATACCCCCCCGGGGACCTTTTGCTCAGTTGTACCCTGTAAGTGGTAACAGAATATTATGTGTAAGCAGAATATTATAGCCTAGACCAGTGGTTTCCAAGCCTGTCCTGCACATTTTGTATGTCTCCCTTATCTAACACACCTGATTCCACTCATCAGCTCATTAGCAGAGACTGCAATAATTGAATTGGGTGTGTCTGATTAGGGAGACATAAAAAATGTGCAGGGCAGGGGGTCCTCCAGGATGGGTTAGGGAACCACTGACCTAGACGGTTGAATTATAACTTCAATACAATACACAATATCACCTCAGGCACACATTACATTTTCAATAATTCAATGGTCCAATGTCAATTATTTTATAATGCATGGAACACAGACACTGAAAGTTACATAATTGTCATTTAATTAGGCATTCCCAATATCAATGCTTTGTTTATAAAGGATTTTCAGTATAGTTTTTTTAAGGATACGCATCTGGACACGTTACTGTTCTTTAACGTCCCACTGAGTTAAGAATAGACACCCTCATTCCCACAGGAACATTAGTCAACCAGTCACACGCATCTTCTCGTTCTTCTCAGCATTATACAGCAAAGCCCACGAAAGGTGTTAAGGTGCTTTCTATTGATTCAAAACAATGCGGTTCTTTACTGTAGAGCAGAGTAAATACATCCGTCATGTTTTGTCACACTGTGCAAGAATGGAAAGATTTAGAGGAAAAACGGCAGTTGCTAAGTAACCATTTTAGCGGGTAGAACAGCAGATGGTAGTGGTGTGTTGATGAGTGATTATGCATGTGTATGTTTGTGTGAGGCAGATACAGAGAGAGAGGAGAACTAGAGAAAAGTCCCTGATGAGAGGACCAAGAGATCATCTCTGCATTCAGGAAATTACCCCCGCTACACAATGTTCAAAAACATCACACAACGTCTGGCATCTATTTGAAGTTCAATGGCATCTTAGATCAAGGCACGCTGGTTTGCATTGCACTATAGATTTGCCGTACCGCTACACTTGTAAATCATTCAGTTGTTTTAGTAGTTTTAAACACACACGTCACATTTTGAGACTAATGACCCATACACAAACTTAAATCAAGCAATCAAACAAAAAATTTTATTTGCAGCAACAGTAAGCTTGAAGAGGCCTATGCTGCTACAGTTTTAATGATGATTTTCAAGAAACATCTATTTCAGTTTTTATACATCCAAAATGTAATGTTTAATGTGTTATTTGCCATTTATTTGTAATTGTGGAACGTATTTGCAGTTTCTGAGTGAATCTTCTTTCAACATTTTTTCCCCTTCTCATTGTACTATATACTTACATATGATTGTATGACAGTTTATATTAAAACAGCCACCCAATTAAAATAATTTTAGGTTCCAAAATGTTATATATAGAGCAAGTCTTAAAAATAAATGTTCCTTTTTTGGAATCAATGATTCCATAAAGAACCTTTAACAGACATGGAAACTTTCCAGTTCACAAAAGGTTCTTTAGAGTGGAAGATTATTAAAATGTTTTACATTTAATTTTATTTAAATGTATTTTATTTTCAGTGATTTTATAAGAACTGTTCACTCAAAGGTCCTCTGGCGAACCCATATATACATATATGTTAAAATATATATATATTTTTATGGCATTGCTTTGAAACGCTTTGTTGAAACGTCTATTTGTAAAAAAAAAGAAGAACCATTCTGGATTCCCCAAATAACCTTTCAGTTCTTAAAATATAAATTTTCCCTAGTGTTTTAATATTCAAAAATTCAGAAGAACCTCAATCAACTAAAACTAGTTTGTGTAATGTAAAGCTTCCATGGATGTTTCCACAGTTTCTTCACACAAATATTGATGCCAATAAAATGCCTTTATTTTGAATAGTCTAATAGATAGTGTCCGGTTGCACTTAATTTACAGTACATGCACTTACATGTACTTACAATATACTTACTGTGTGTACTTACTGTGTACTTACACAAGAAAGTATTGGTAATATAACGTTACTACATGGGGTAGGATTAGGCTCAGGGTTAGTACCTATTTATCACCCAGTGATTGTAATTGCTACAATAAGCACATAGTATGTACAAGAGGGATAGGACTGTAAAATACATTGCTACCTTGTCAGTAAATAGTATTACTTTCCAGTAAAAAGACGAAGCACATCTGCTGTGGAGATGCAAAGGTGATGTGTCTGCATAAAGCACTGCAGGTTTCCATAGAAGTGAAACGCCCACTGCTTACCAAGTTCTACCCAATATTGTTCATTTTTTGCAAGTTTGTTTATGAAATAGTTTGGCTAATTTCATTTTGCTTTCAGCTACCAATCAGCATGCAATTCTTTCAGCTCCGTTTAACATGCTTTAACTTTTAAATCCATTCAGCAGAATTCCACAGACTTTCCCCAAAAGCAGCTCGGAGAAAATGCAGAAAACGTCAGCAGATTCCAACTAGACCTGGGGCAAAAAAAATATTACAACTGCAGAGCTTTAAACAAATATTTTTTTTGACACCACAATTGTATGTTCTTCAACCACAGATCATCCCTAAAGGATTCTTCAAATGCTTTAAATCCTAGTCAAAACTGCTAAAGGATTCCCTCTGGAATATCTATTATAATCTGAAGCCAGTGGAGCCTATGGGTATTTTCTAGTAGGATTCCAGCAAAGAAAAAGAAAGATATTTTAGATCACCCAGTTCCCAACAGGACTGCTGTGATTCCCAGTAGGATAAGCGTCACTGTAAGATATCAAAAGTTACATGGAAATATTTCAAAACTATAGCTCCTTGAGGAACTGAAGTGTACTGTAAGTCATACACAACACAGATATAGTTTTGATAAATATTATATAACATCCAAAAAGAATCAAACAATGCTGTATTACTTTAATTTTATCCTCTGGGATTGTGAGAAAGCCCTAACCACGCCCCTAACGGCACGTAGCATACGTAGTTCAGTTAGGAGCTGTCATTTTGACTCGACAGCAGCAGGTTACCAATTGAGCTGGCTGGACTGTTTATTCAACTTTATATATGTTTTCTACCAGTGTGTAAATGACTACGGGTGAGCTTCCATGTATATTTTGTATTTGTAACCTATTTTATTGCTCTGAACGTCAATATTTGCCCGTGAATTGAACGCACTTTAAACTGCGTCACAAACGAAAGTGAAACCAAACGCTTTCATACCGGACTTGGAGATTGTTAATAAGTGTATTCCTATTAGACTAAAACGATTATGCTCACTTCCCAGTTACATATCACCCGGTTTGTTCATATTGTTTGAAAGGTCGAATTTGATGACTTTGCTTATTCTCCTGCTCGTAATACCGAGTATACATAGCGACAAGCGCAATCTGCTTGCCATTGTTTTCTTTATTTACTAATATAATCGAAATCGTGTAGGTTAATTAATATGACTTAATAACTGAATGTTTGTGTCATTTACTAATATATTTACCACTGTTTTCTTTGTGTCTCTTCTGTTTATTATAGACCACATGTGTGAAGTAACATATACTAATCCCTTTGATTAAACAATCCATTGGAATTCCCTCTCCTGTTTTCTCTTACCGAAACAAACGCCACCATCTTGGCTGCACTACACCTGAACCCACTGAGTGTCCCATACGCTCGTATATGGTCCTTCGAGCGGATTAAGTGCATCAAGATGGATCCTGAAATTCTCAATGCAACTGAGCCAGTCGTACGACCACGCCCTCCAAGAGAGAGACACCCTCCTGCCCATCTAGCTGATTACGAAGTCCAGCTCCCGCTTAACCTACATCCAGAGCCACCTCCTGCTGATTCGTCTTCGCAGAGACCATCTAGACCATCAAGACATGCGCCTAGATCCACTTCTTCTGGCACTGTGTCCAGTACTTCATCCAGATCTCATCGCAGTTCAAAACACAGATCTCCCAGACAAGGACTCTCCGATCTTCAAGCTGCCATGTTGGAAGAAAGGCTAAAAACTCTGGACTTGGAAAAACTTCAAGAGCAGATCGAAGAGGACATCCTCGTAGATAAAGAGTGTGAGAGACTTGATGTTCAGGCTAGAGAAGCACAGTATAGACAGGAACAAGCCATTAAGGCTAGAGAGTTGCTAGCTAAGCAGGTAGAGAGCCGACGGCGTCTCAAAAGTGTTCAAAATGAGCTCGAGGTTGCTAAATATGTTTGTGTACTTCTTAAACAGGAACCTCAAGCTGTTAACGTTTGCTTCACAGTCCAGCCTAGCCGCTGATCCTCTGTCTGAGGTAAGCAATCAAGAACACAGAGTTGCTGCTACCACTGATCTTAAATCATATGCCCAAGTAATGCCTAGTCATTCTACCCCTTGCCATGTTAACGTTGAACCTGTATCATCCTTAATGCCTTCCCCGATATTACCTGCTGTACACATTAATGCTCCATTTGCTGACACCCCATTCAGTTCCATCACCACAGCTGCCGAGGTAATCCCGCCCAACCTAGTTAAGAGGTCATTGGTTTCGCTAATTACGGCACCGCACACCTTAATGTCTAGGCCAGATTATGTAGCTCCTTTACCCTTTAACCCAGCTGTGGTGGCACGGTCACACCATTATTCAGATACTTCCGTCACCTATAGTCAGACACTCCCTGTCAGTGTCCTGCCTACAGTCCCATCTACAGTTCCTGTAACATTAGGGGCTCCTTTACAGGCTCAGTCCTACCAGACCACGAATCCTAGCCTCATTGCACAGCAGTACTGCACTGTTCCGCCATCCGATGACTCTCATAATCGGGCAGTGATGTACCCTTCACTGGCCCCACCACCTGGTCTTGAAATGTTAGCTGCCTCAGCTCACGGGGTCCCAAAGCCGGCTATCCCATACTTTGATACTGGCCGAGAAAGTGACTTTGCACTCCTAAAGATGGCCTTAGACAATGTAATGAATAACCAGCCTCATTTGAGTGAACATTACAAATATCAGGTCCTTTTAGGTCACTTAAAACACCCCAGCGCTCTTCAGTTGGCAAAAGCATATATGTACGACCCCAGACCATACACAGCAGCACTGCAGGCACTGCAGGATAAGTATGGCCAATCACGTCAACTGGTTCAATCCGAATTAGGTGTCATACTGAATGCACCTGCAGTCAAGTTCGGTGATGCAGAAGCTTTTGACTCTTTTTCCCTATCTATCCAAACACTAGTAGGGATGCTCAGAACTTTGGAAGGCCCAAATGGGTACGAACTGCGCTGTGGCTCTCATGTTGATCGATTGCTAAGCAAGATGCCATCATCATACCGTGACGGATTTGTTGAGCACTGTTTCAGCCGAGGTATTTTGCAAACTGGCATAGACCGCACTTATACATTACCTGATTTGTCTACATGGCTGCAGATGAAGTCACAAGCGAAGTGCATTTCCAATAAAGCAGCTACCATGTATCAGACAGATATGTCTGGATCCACTAAGAAAGATCAGCGAAGGTCAGTACCTTATCGTCCAAAGGAGAGATCCACATCTATCCTGTTCTCAGCTGATGCCAGTTCAGCCTTGCAGAGACAGACAAAATCTAAGCCCCCCTCTAAGATTCAACCCTTCTGCCCTTACTGTAACTCCAAGGACCACTTCCTTAACGCATGTCCCAAGTTCAAGCTACTGACTACAGAGCAAATAGTACAGTGGATATCCAAAGAGAAGCGCTGTTGGAAATGTGGGCGAACTCATAATCCAGACAGTTGTACTCTGAAAAGAACCTGTATAACCTGTAAAGAATTACATCTGACCATCTTGCATGATCCAGCCTTACAGATCCAAAAATCTGTGCTGTTGACCAACATTCCTACCCCTCAGGTCTATCTAGACCGGCCCAACAGGTCTCAAAAGGTAATGCTTAAGATAGTCAAGGTCTTACTTCACAACCGAGAGAAAGTCATCGAAGCATATGCAGTGTTGGACGATGGTTCAGAGCGTAGCATTGTTCTGTCACAGGCTGTAGATCAGTTAAATCTCCCTACCGAACCTGAAACTCTCACACTACGCACGGTCCATCACGATGTAGTTAATCTGCATGGAGCCACCGTTTCCCTTCATGTGTCACCCTTGCACCAACCATGCAGGAAATACCTGATTCCTCATGCGTTCACCGCAGATAACCTTAGACTTTCCGAACATTCTTACCCTGTGTCTGCTCTTCGGCGCAAGTATGATCATCTTAGGTCCTTGCCATTGCCCATGATTGACCCAGCCCAACCTCTATTGCTCATCGGGTCTGACCTGCCTCATCTGCTTACTCCTGTCCAGCCAGTATGTACGGGACCTGCAAATGGACCGATTGCCGTCTGTACCAGACTTGGTTGGACCCTCCAAGGGCCCATTGGGCCCATCCAAACCACCCTTTCAACCCCACAGTGTTTCCACATAACCACAACCATCACAAATACTGAACTATTCAAGAATGTGGAACGCCTATGGCAAGTTGATACCCTGCCCTATGTAAATGAGAAGACAGCTACACGCTCCAAGCATGATCATTATGCCCTCTCTCATCTCCAGACACATACCACCAGGGTAGAAGTCAGTGGTGTTATGAGATACGCCACTCCCTTGCTCAGACGGCCCAGTGCTGAACTTCTTAAAGCCCCTAAAGAAGCAGTGATGGCGAACCTTCGAAGTACTGAGCGTAAACTCGCTAAAGACCTTAATCGAGCTGAGTCTTACTGTTCTGAAATTAAGAGACTGCAAGAAGCTGGTTATGTGGCAGAGATATCAACCCAAGAAGCTGAGCGATCCCTGGAGTCGTGGTACATCCCTCACCACATGGTGACGCATAACAGCAAGGACAGAATTGTTTTCAACTGCTCTTATTCATACCAAGGCCATGCTTTAAATGACATTCTTCTTCCTGGGCCTGTTCTTGGTCCGTCGTTACTTGGTGTCTTGCTGAGGTTCCGTGAACATCCTATAGCCATCAGCGGAGATGTGAAGGGTATGTTCCACCAAGTTCGCCTCTTGCCTAATGATAAGCCTATTTTACGCTTTCTGTGGAGAGACATGCAGAGGAAAGAACCGCCTAAGATCTACGAATGGCAAGTCTTACCATTCGGCACAACGTGCAGCCCGTGCTGTGCCATATATGCACTCCAGGAAATTGCCCAGAACCACCCGCAAGTGGACCCAGGTCTGGTGAGAACGGTCAAAAGTTCCTTCTATGTAGACAACTGTCTTCATAGCCTTCAAACTGTTGCTGAAGCTAGAGAATTAGTTGACAACCTACGACAACTTTTGCTCACTGGCGGTTTCGAACTCCGTCAATGGGCCAGCAACCGACCTGAGGTTATTCAGCATCTCCCCTCTGAAGCAAGATCACTGAATAGTGAACTCTGGCTATCACAGAAGAGTACTGACCTCATGGAAGGTACACTTGGGCTACTGTGGAACTGCCTCACATACTCGTTCAGTTACAAACTCAGCCAATCCGGATGCCTTGAACCCACTCTGCGTGCGTCTACAGAGTTTTGGCATCTCAATATGATCCCCTAGGTTATCTAATTCCATTTACTACCCGAGCCAAAGTGCTGGTCCAGGATTTGTGGAAGAACAATCTAGGATGGGATGACCCAATCACACCTGACAGCCTGTTAACCAGATGGCAAGACTGGCAACAAGAGCTACACAGTTTGAACCAGATTGCAATCCCAAGGTGTTACACTCCATTTAAAGGGTATTCGGAAATCCTCAACCGGGATTTACATATATTCTGTGACGCATCTGAGAGGGCCTATGGCTCAGTGGCCTACATGCGCACAGAAAACAATGAAGGACATATACATGTCTCATTTGTGTTTGCCCGTTCACGAGTGGCACCTCGGAAGCAGATGACGATCCCTCGACTGGAACTGAGTGCGGCACTTACCGGAGCGCAGGTAGCTAATATACTTCAAGCAGAACTAACTGTGGACATCAATCATGTCATTCTCTGGTCAGATTCATCTACCGTCCTTCAGTGGCTTAAATCCGATTCGTGCAGATACAAAGTCTTTGTGGGAACACGGGTGGCCGAAATTCAATCACTCACTGATATTGAATCCTGGAGGTACGTTGATTCAGCAAACAACTCTGCTGATGTCATAACACGAGGCCAGTCATTAAAGGATTTAACCCCACCTTGCCGTTGGATTAATGGACCAGATTTCCTGCATCAGCCAGAGTCATGTTGGCCCACCTTGCCAACCAATGAACCTGAACCAGAGGCAGAGTTGAAAAAGTCAGCAATTTGCCTGCATGTGTGCACTGACACAGACATTCCCCTTCCTGAAGTCAACCAATCTAATACCTGGTCTGAGCTGCTAAAGGCTACAGTGACATCCCTTCACGGGGCGGCTACATCTCCCACGCGGCCACCAGACGATTCAGAGAGTTACATCTTAGCAGAGAAGCTCCTCCTACGACAGGCTCAGAAAGATTCCTTTCCTGAGGAGTTTAATGCTCTCGCTTCTGAGCGATCATTGCCGTCTAACAGCAGATTAGCATCTTTATCACCCGAGTATGATAAAGCCAGTGGACTCATTAGGGTCGGAGGGAGACTAAGACATGCTAAGCATATGGAATTGGATGCAATACATCCAATTGTGCTCGATCCACAGCACCACCTAACCAAGCTCCTTATCAAGGATTATGATGCCTCCCTTCTACATCCTGGGCCAGAAAGAGTCTTTGCCGAACTGAGAAGACGATACTGGATTCTGCGAGGAAGGGAAG
The DNA here is from genome assembly GCA_027564155.1 of Gymnocypris eckloni scoliostomus. Taxonomy (NCBI): domain Eukaryota; kingdom Metazoa; phylum Chordata; class Actinopteri; order Cypriniformes; family Cyprinidae; genus Gymnocypris; species Gymnocypris eckloni. Next base: position 7,377,104 of record CM050426.1, read on the forward strand.
CTATCAAGAAATATCAATACAGGTGTGTTGACTGCCAGAAATGGCGTGCTAAGCCTGGTGTACCCAAAATGGCTGACCTCCCATCAGCACGCCTACGCCTGTACAAACCCCCATTCTATTCCACTGGAATGGATTGTTTTGGTCCATTCACAGTGAAGATCGGTCGACGTACAGAGAAAAGATGGGGGATAGTTTTTAAGTGTCTGACCACCCGCTGTCTCCACCTTGACCTCTTAGAGAGCCTCGATACAGATGCATTTCTAATGTCTCTCCGCAGATTCATAGCACGAAGAGGGAAACCATTCGAGCTCCTTTGTGATAATGGAACCAACTTTGTTGGAGGAAACAGAGAGATGAAAGCAGCCTATGAAGCTATGATGCCTCAACTCAGGGAACAACTTGCAGAACAACAGATTTCATTCAGATTCATTCCACCTGGCGCCCCTCATTTTGGGGGAGCTTGGGAACGGGAGGTTAAGTCAGTAAAACAGGCCCTGAATGTAGTGCTGAAGGATCAAACCATGACTGAAACTGTACTGCGTACCGTGTTCATTGAAGTAGAGGGCATCCTAAATGCTAAGCCTTTGGGATACGTGTCATCAGATGTGTCGGATTTGGACCCAGTTACCCCTAGCATCCTCCTAATGGGCCGTCATGATTCTTCTCTCCCACAAGTGCTCTATGATTCAAGTAATCTTTTGGGCACCAGAAGATGGAAACATAGCCAAGTACTTGCTGACCATTTCTGGTCTAGATTCATCCATTACTATCTCCCGAATCTGCAAGAAAGACAGAAATGGCGTAAAGATGGAAGAGAAATTGGTCTAAATCAGGTGGTACTGATAGTGGACACACAACTTCCACGAGCATGCTGGCCAGTAGGAAAAGTGACAAAAATTTTCCCTGGACTTGATGGGCGTACCAGAACAGTTGAAGTGCAGGTACACAATCGCACATATGTGAGACCTGTATCTCGTCTAGTCTCACTCCCTAAATTCTCTGACGATGATACTATTGAGCCTACTAATTAGCTAGGGTTTCTCACTATTCCAAATTTCCCTACACAAATTTGGGGGCGGCTGTGTGAGAAAGCCCTAACCACGCCCCTAACGGCACGTAGCATACGTAGTTCAGTTAGGAGCTGTCATTTTGACTCGACAGCAGCAGGTTACCAATTGAGCTGGCTGGACTGTTTATTCAACTTTATATATGTTTTCTACCAGTGTGTAAATGACTACGGGTGAGCTTCAATGTATATTTTGTATTTGTAACCTATTTTATTGCTCTGAACGTCAATATTTGCCTGTGAATTGAACGCACTTTAAACTGCGTCACAAACGAAAGTAAAACCAAACGCTTTCATACCGGACTTGGAGATTGTTAATAAGTGTATTCCTATTAGACTAAAACGATTATGCTCACTTCCCAGTTACATATCACCCGGTTTGTTCATATTGTTTGAAAGGTCGAATTTGATGACTTTGCTTATTCTCCTGCTCGTAATACCGAGTATACGCAACGACAGCGCAATCTGCTTGCCATTGTTTTCTTTATTTACTAATATAATCGGGAAATCGTGTAGGTTAATTAATATGACTTAATAACTGAATGTTTGTGTCATTTACTAATATATTTACCACTGTTTTCTTTGTGTCTCTTCTGTTTATTATAGACCACATGTGTGAAGTAACATATACTAATCCCCTTTGATTAAACAATCCATTGGAATTCCCTCTCCTGTTTTCTCTTACCGGAAACAAACGCCACCATCTTGGCTGCACTACACCTGAACCCACTGAGTGTCCCATACGCTCGTATAGGGATCTTACAAATCTTAGTTTGATCCCATTAAAACTATTTCTAAATTATGACATTCTAAATCATGACAAGGGAATAGCCATTTTTTACCCCACAGAACAAGTTAGCGCTCATTGAGATCTTTCTCCTATTGCAAAGCGATGTATATATTTTTTCTACTGAAACAGATGTGAAACATTAACGCTGGATGGGGAGCCAGGTTGCTGTGGAGTCTGTCATTAATATTCATACCTCATAGAGTTTGTATTTGACTAATGAAGTGCCATGTGGCCAGATTAACAATTACAAGTGATGAGAGCGGCCTAGTGGGAAGGTTTATGTGCAACATGGTGCCCAAAGGTCTTGACATCTGCTTACTTTGGGCAATGGCACTTTTGGACATGGACTAGCTTCTGGTCATAACATGAATGTTTGCTGTGTGACCGCCAAAGGGCATATTGTAACATAACAAAACACTGCAAGTCTGTTTGAGGTGACATGTGGTGTTAATAAAAACATCTGCTCAGTCAGGAGTGATGGAATGACTGCTATGGACAAATACAGAATCACACACAATTAACAAATGGGCAATGGATTGGATGTATGCTTTACAAATCAAATGGATACGTTATACAAAAAAAATACAAAAAATGTCAAATATATATATACACCTACCCACATGTACATTTTACCTTTATAAAAAAAAATCAACAATGTTAACACATTTTTGTTGTTGTTGTTGTTGTTGATTAGACAATCGTCTCATACGACCTAATGTAAGACCCTGCAATAATGCAGTTTGACCAGTGTGGAAGTCAGCCTTCCCAGATGTAATTCAAAAGAAGACACACACACACACACACACACACACACATGTTGGTTTTTATGGTTTACAGGGACTTTCCATAGGCGTAATGGTTTTTATACTGTACAAGCTGTATGTGCTATTGCCCTACACCTATCCTACACCTAAACTTAGCCCTCACAGGAGACGGTGCATTTCTATTTTCCCTCAAAAAAACTCACTCTGTATGATTTATAAGCGTTTTAAATTATGGGGACACTGAAAATGTCCTCATAAATCACCTTCTCCTTGTAATACCTATGTCATACCCATGTCATTATACAAATTTGTGTCCTTATAAACCACATAAACATCTCCACACACACACACACACACACACACACACACACACACACACACACACACACACACACACACACACACACACACACACACACACACACACACACACACAGTGCTTACAGTTTGAGCGTAAATGCAGCCAAACCAGACACTGCTGAGAGAGGAGTTTAGAGGAATATGTAAATAAGAGCTGTGCACTTTCCTCTTACTAATGAAATAAACACACCAAAAAAAATTGGCAGCTAAGAAAGCATCTGATCATAGCAATGTGGATGAGTTTACACCAGCTCTGCAATAGGCACTCCAGTGATGTAATATTTATTTATATAGCACTTTATACAATAGACTGATTTATAGCAGGCAGCATTACAATATTTAACACTTTTTAGGCATAATGATATTTAAAACTAAATATTTTAGCTAATCATTGTAGCTAAATATTAGAACAAAGCCTACATATTAATCTGTATTAAACAAATAACTGATAATTAGCTGATTAAGTATATATTAATTGATTAGAGCATCAAAGTAATTGTTTGTTGTAGCCTTAGCTGACAAGCACTAAAAGGAGAGAGGAAAAAAAGAGTAATACAAGTTGTAGAGAGCCAGAAAATAGCGAGGAACAGACCAAAATGGATGGTCAAGAAAGGAATGAAAATCATATAGATGTTGAGGGATGATGGGACAAATGATGACGGAAGTTTAATTTTCTTTCATATTAAAGGGATAGTTCACCAAAAATTCAAATTCTGTCGTAATTTACTCACCATCATGTTGTTCAAAAGCTGTAAGAATGTATTTATTCTGATAATGCAAATTCTGAAAATATCTTCAAAATGTTTAGAAGAACCAAATAGTAGCTGGAAGCTGTTTAATTATTAAGAAGAAGAAGAAGAAGAAGAAGAAAAATACAATAAATGTCAATTCCTACCAGCTGTTGGTTCTTCAAAATATCTTCTTTTGTATTCAACATAATACATACATTTTGAACAACATGATAGGAAATAAATGATGTGAATTTTCATTTTTGTGCAAACTATTCTATTAAGCTTAAGCTTAATCTTGTTTTATCTCTCTCTCATGCCAAGACCCAGTCTTTCATTGCTCTGTCAAATAAGTACTAGAAAAGGTTCATTTTGATTTGCTTAATTTTTTGACTCTAACCGATTCATTCATTTATCCGTTCAGTGATCCATTGTGTAATCCTTTATTTATTTGCTCGTTCGTTCGTTCATTCGTTCATTTATTTATTTATTCTTTGAAGGGTGTGATTTCTATCAAACCATAAAACAGTAGCCTAAATAAATGACTCATGTTTTTTAGTAACATCTTTAAACTGTGTTGGGAAACAATTGCATTGTTAACGATTCCGGTTTTCTTACATTTGTCTGTCTGTCTGTCTGTCTGTCTATCTCTCCATCTATCTACATATTTATACATTCAGGGCTATAACTTAGTCCGACATAATGGTCATTATTACGGTGGCCGGGAGAGCTCAACGCGCTGCAACTTCAGAAAACACATGCAAATAGAAAAAGCACCAGCAAATCAAGAAAACATTTTCATCAGTTTGACAGCAGATAGTGCTAATGCTCACAACACAAACAAATAAAGAAACACTGCAAATGCTCACAACACAACCAAATACATTTTATTTGCAGCGCGTTTCTTTTTTGGTTGTGTTGTGAGCATTTGCGTTGTCAAATTGACGAAAGTGTTTTCTTAATTTGTAGGTGTTTTTTTTTTTCATTTTGGTTGTGTTGTGAGCATTTGCGTTGTCAAATTGACGAAAGTGTTTTCTTAATTTGTAGGTGTTTTTTTTCTATTTGCAGCGCGTTTCTTTTATTTTGGTTGTGTTGTGAGCATTTGCAGTGTGTGCGTTGTCAAATTGACGAAAGTGTTTTATTAATTTGCAGGTGGTATTTCTATTTGCAGCGCATTTCTTTTTTTGGTTGTGTTGTGAGCATTTGCAGCATGTGTGTTGTCACAATGAGGAAGTTGTTTCCTTAATTTGCAGGTGTTTTTTTTTCTATTTTCAGTGCGTTGAGCTCTCTCGGCCACCGTACATTATTCACATGGTGCAGATGATTTGTTTCTTTTCAGTAGCCAATTAGCGGATGCTCAACATTAAAATACATATCTGAAATCCTCCACCTTCCCCACCTCCACCTGTATATGCTACAGGTGATTTCATGTATGTTATATACAGGGGTTAACTGTTATGTGAGGAAGCAGTATTTCTTACATGCTCACAGCAGCATGTCTGTAGTCTCGGTACTCGCTGTGTAGCAGATCTATTCTGCCAATTTTACAGTGCAAATTGCAATATTGCATTTACTTTTTTTTTTTATAAATCCAGTAAGTAAAATTCCAATATTAGTATAGACAGTGGTCTTACTTTCCTAATTTTCAAACATTAAACAATCAAGCTGTTATTTTGGCAGGAAACTGCAGGGAACCCTTAAAGTTTATCTTTTGTTGATAACAGACAATTTATAAGCACTTATCATTACAAGTTTGTGAGTGGTTATTGCACATTGCAGTCCCAAATGCACGTCACACGCCTCAAACACAGAGCACATGCTGAGCTTTTGGAAAGGCATTTAATGTGAACGGAGCCTCTCTGAAGCACTGAAAATAAGTACATAATATATTTATTTAATTAAACTGCAGCCTACGCAATTTGATAATCACACTATGACTGAATGAATGATGCATTTATATAGTGCTTTACTGTGTATTGTTGTACACCCAAAGCGCTTTACAACCATGTGTGTGTGTGTGGGGGTCTTTCCTCAACCACCACCTCCACTTGGATGATGCGACGGCTGCCACAGGACAACGGCAGCTACAGGTGGAAAGGAGAGATAGATAGCGCCAATCAAGTAGATGATGATTAGGAGCCCATGAGTGACAAGGGCCAGTGGAGGGAATTTGGCCAGGACACTGGGGTTACACCCCTACTCTTTACGAGACGTGCCATTGGATTTTTAATGACCACAGAGAGTCAGGACCTTGATTTAACGTCTCATCTAAAGGACGGTGCTTTTTTGCAGTATAGTGTCCCCGTCAATATACTGGGGCGTTAGGACCCACACAAATCACAGGGTGAGCACCCCCTGCTGGCCTCACTAACATCTCTTCCAGCAGCAACCTAGTTTTCCCAGGAGGTCTCCCATCCAGGTACTGAGCAGGCTCAGCCCTGCTTAGCCTCAGTAGGCAACCAGTATTGAGCTGCAGGGTGATATGGCTGCTGGTGATCACTAATCCATATTGTGATTTCGACTAACCATGCAGCCCAATTTTATAGCATTGCTTAGGTCCAATGTATTTATTTTGTAGTGAGGTTACATTTTGCGCTTTGTCTAAGTGCTTATTAGCAATGGTTCATTAGCAGTTTAGATTAACTTTAGCTACTTTGACACCTGCATTATTTTCTTGGTTACAAAGCAGATTTTAGTACTATCAAGTAGGCTGATATATTAACATAATGTCGGTTAATTAAATAAGAAGACAGGAAATATTAAATATATTTACATATATTTTTGTGAAATGTTCTGAAATGAATAAAAATGATCTTACCAGCCTTAATAGCGGCTTGATATGAAGCTTGGGTTACAACTAAGCCCTAAATAAAACCCACTGCGAGCTTCTGCTGGCCACATCTGTCTTCATTAGTTGCTTCAAAGTTTAACTACACATCAGTGCTTGTGTCAGCACATTGCAGAACACTTGAAATCCTCCTCATGTCATATACTTGATGATGCTACTGCACATATTTGCTATGCAAGTTATTAAAATCATCTTTGTCTTTATGCTTGCTCTCTGTGCTTTATACATCTCCATTTGTATGAGACAGCGCGAGCAGCTTTTATTGACTTTTTAATCAGCACATTGCTTTAAAAAGGCTTATCCTGACACTAAAGCTAGACATCTATTTGAATGCCTGCATAACATCCACTGTAAAACATATTAAACAGCTTATGGCACAGTATCCATATGTACAGTTGAAATTATGATTAGTTCATTGACTCCTTTTACTATGTATCCTCCATATTTCAGCATATTGAAATTACAAGTTTATTTATGGTTAAATACATACTGTTTTAATTCGTTTACACAATTGTCAGAATAAATTTCATGCATCACTTTGACTTTGGCCCTAATCCACATGACTTCACTGGTAGTCTGGAAGTGTTTTTATTTAAAACATTTTAACAAAATGAAAACAAAAGTTGTCTCTTTATTTTGTTCCATTTAACTTTTGATTGCAACTGGCTCCCAAGCTCTTGTTCGGGATTGTTTAAACACAGAAAGCTTTTTGATACACTTCTCGTGTTTTACAGTATGTACATCCACAGATTTTTTTTTTTATCTGCATATTTTACCAAGAAAGATTTTATTAGAGCCAAACATTTTAACACATCACCAGTGTAAATCATAAATTATTCATTCACCTCGGCCTGCATCAAAAAATATATTTCCATTCCGCTGATGCGAAAGATCAAATTCATTTATCTGATGTCAAATCAGCACATTCTCAAATATACTGAAGCAGATTTACTCAGTATCTCATCCTAACAGGTGACTGAGATCCAACCGTAAACTAATTGGATGCACAGTGGTCAATCACATCTGCTTCTATTCAGCAGCTCTGTGTAGTGTGCTAGCATGGGAAGCCTGCACTTGTTACTGCTGCTCAACCATACAGTCCTCACATCCGATAAGCCTCCGGAGTGTGTTCTAGGTGAGAATGAACCTGAGAACACACACAGCTTGAGGTAAAGATATTGTTCCTTCCATACACACTGGTGCTGTGAGAAACTAATTTACTGCATAGAGGGGTGGGCAGACAAACAGAACACTGGTTATATTGGTGATGGATTGCACGTTTTTGCATCAATTCAAATCATATTATTTATTACGCCACTAGCATTTATAAAATGATACATTTTAAAATGAGTCCAGAAGCAATGTCCTTGAAGATTTCAACTGACAGCACAAGCAACATCCCCCATCCCCAAACCTCTAATGATCATTTAATTTGTGTTTTCCAACTAGCTTCACATTTATTCCTTCATGGGGATACTCTGGCAGAGGTGCAATCCCAAACAGCTGACCTTATGGTCTTGTGATTTACACATTACAGTAGGGCTGAACAATTAATACAATTCAGATGGTGATCTCTGATACTCTCATCATCTGACTCTGTATCCATTTCATCGTTTAAGCCTTTATCAGCTTCTTGCATCTCATCATCTTTGTGATTCGCAGCAGCAGTAGCAACACAGCCATTAGATGTACCTTCTTCATTCCTGTTCTCAATATTATCAGAAGCATTAACATTTACCTCAACTCGATCCTCATCACCTTATTTTGTTTGTCCTTCCTCTCTTTGAGCCTATTCAATGCATAGTGGCCTTTCCACTACATTCGTCTCACTATTCTTATCTGACAAACCTGAAGTCCCTGCAACTTCCTCTGCTCGTTGTTCATGAGGGCAGGAAAAATTTTTGTGGCCGATATCGCCGCACTCAAAACAGCGCAAATTATCAGTACTCCCATAAACCATGTAAGAGATCTCTCCACACGTCACTCGAAATTAAACATCCAGCGTTTTAATAGGAGATGACAAAAACATGAAAACTTGCCGTCTGACAGACAATACATGTTTAATTTGGAGAATTTACAACCCAAGGGAATCGTTTTCACGGCATTTGCCATCTTTCCACGCTGTGTTAATTCTCGTATGATTGCATCATCTTTAACAAACGGAGGCACATTAGAAATTGTCACCTTTGTAGCTGGGGCATGCAGCGGTGTAATGGACAGAAAACTTTCTTTCAACCAAACTCCGCTTTCAATTAATCGATGAACCAATTTTTAATTTTTAGGAAAATCACTATCGCTTTATTCATGCGAGATGCAGAAATAATATTTTCGTGGCCTACCTGTTCTCCTGTTACTAACAGCACCTCTTCAATCGTATTGCCTGCCTCCGGAACACACCTGAAACCATTCCTAAGCGAGAGAGATAGCTCTTCCTCCACAGGGGTAGACGCCATCCTACCTCACTAAAATGCTGCGTGACTTAACCAATGTGTCAAAAAATCAAGGAAAATAAGAACAATTTAATAAAATAAATCATAAAAAAGAAAAAAAAACAGAAAAAAAACAAAGCAAAGTTTTATAGCAAAGTTGTTTAGAACTTCACGCTCCCACACGTGCCTCTCATACATTACCCCACTCCCAGTATGCAATAGAGAGAGAGAGAGCGGGAGAGAGAGAGAGAGAGAAATCTTCCGTATCAAAACAAATTGCTTCATGGCTGTCTCCGTCATTTTCCTGAGTGCTCATTATGGCACATATAGGAGCTGAAAAAGCTCTCAGGGAACAAAAGGTGTAACTTAAAGCACAGCATTCATCAACACATAATCAGAATGACAGTGTTGTCATCCTCTATGGTGTGCATTGTGGCACAAGTATGAGGAAAATTATATTTTACACATCTGTGTCGCACCTCCATTGAGCCCCTGGGGACCACCTGTATGGGCCCTTTCCAGGAAGATTAAATATGGGTTATGGAATGCTGTAAGATGGGCACAGGACTCGCAGTACTAGAGAGACAGTAATTATGACAACCGACAAGGCGGATACATTTTTTGTCACCACATCCAATGTACAGTTGCTTTAGGCAGCTCATTTAACTCCATTCAGATAGACAAGAAACTACAGCGCACAACGCTTGCAGTCTTTCCTTATTTTCTTCTGTCACCAGCCAACTGTGCATTATGGGCTTGTACTGAAATTCACACCAGGGAATCAACCAAAGCAGTACATGACACACAGGTGCACATTAATATGAAAACAAGCTTTATTGATTCACTGTAAATTGACAAATGTAATGAGGTTTCTTGTGCTGGTCTTAATGATCTGATGTTATCATTCAACACTGCAGCGTTTTATTGATAGGGCCCATAACACTTAGTGTTTTCTGCATCTCTGCATCTGAAATCAACGGAAAACCACCAAGCTTTACAAATCATGTCGATTTCATTGAACCAAGTTGGCTGGCTAATCTCTTTCCCATTACCTCACAATGCGGTTTTTGATTTCTCTTGCTGTGTTTAAAAATAACAGCCCATCCATAAGAAGTGTCCCGGCCACATACTGAGATTCAAAGGCTGCCCGCTTTAAAGAAAACTAGCAATCCAAGCGTGTCAATCCAAGCAAAATTGCTTGCAAATAGGACAGGAAAAAAATGCTCTGACTGCCATGCAAACCCATTATTTGTCTTTACATAGCAAAAAAAGACTTCAGAGCTGAACCAAAAAGACACTTTGTATAGGAAAATAACTTTTTATAAAGACATTCAAAAACAAAACAGTATAGGCTGTATGGAACCCTTATATAAAGCGTTCATAGCCTTTTTGTATCAGTACTGAAACAACAAAGCGTTCAGTTCTGGCAAGTTTAAAAGCATTTTAACATTTCCTTGAATAATTGAGTGCAGCATTAACTATGGTCTACAAAGCATATAGAAAAGTTTCCCAGAATTATATAATATCCGAAACATGGTAACAATGCGTGGCACATTTAGTGTTTTTGTGCACTGTTTGCGGTTTGATAGTGTTTTCGGATAAAGTCGTTCACACGAAGTACAAGCCGTTGTTTAACTTAATAAAGATCATCGTAATTGCTGGCACTTGACAATATGCTTTTGTAGACTGTTTTACTGCACTGTAGGTAAATATTCCCGTAAACAGATTAAAGTACCGTTTTATTGTTTTGCTTTGTGAGTCAACCGCACCAAACGATATGCGTGAGTGAGCTGTCCAAATTATTCAAACTGAACCTAATTTAATCAGACTCTTTCAGACTCATTTTACCAATTGTTGTGCAGAGTTCACACTGCACAATTTTAACCTCGTTTTCACTCGCCGGCTGGTTTTGCGAAATTGCTGACAAATGCCCGAAATCGGAGGCAAAACGATGCCTGTTCACGCAGTGTGAAAGATGCAATCTAAAAGAAAAGCCGACTCGTCCCCTATGCGCTGAAGTATTTGGCATGCTAAATACACTGACCAAAATTATAAACACAACACTTTTGTTTTTGACTGATTTTTCATGAGCTGAACTCAAAGATCTAAGAATTTTTCTATGTACACAAAATGCCTATTTCTCTCAAATATTGTTCACAAATCTGTCTAATCTGTGTTAGTGAGCACTTCTCCTTTGCCGAGATAATCCGTCCACCTTACAGGTGTGGCATATCAAGATGCTGATTAGACAGCATGATTATTGCACAGGTGTGCCTTAGGCTGGCCACAATAGAAGGTCAAAATATCCTGTTATATCTTTTGTTTTATTGACAAACGGTAGGTTTAGGGGCAGGGTTGGGTTACGTGCTCATGAATGGGTAAATAGTGCAATAAATTGTGTATAAATAAAACTGTTGTGACTGTTTACATTGAAAAATCACACCCAAACATGTTAGCAATAATGGCAATATTATTAATCAATATATAATTTAATCATGACGATAAAATGTTCAATGTATTTCACGTCGGCATACTGACGCCAAGGGTTTCTTATTGGAGAACCAATACTTTTAGATTTAACTATTTTTAGTTTACCACAAAATTTGTACAAAAAACTCAGTTTACTCAGCTGCTCTTGCTAGTTTAATAATTGATTACAGTAAAGATTAGGGTCATGATTAGCATGCCTTCCATACATGATTCTTTAATGTGATTTCAATGCTTAGCGATTTTTGTAATAATCTTTCATATGAATAAATACAAATGTAAAATGAGAAAAATGTTGTACTAGACTGTCAACAGCTTGTCTTACACAGGAGCTTGAAAATTAATTAAATAAATAAATAAATCAGTTATTTTGTTAACAATATGCATATTTTATTTGAAGAAGGTAGATTGTAGTCATTGCTTAATAATGTTTATGATGTTTTTTTATTCCACTACACACACACACAGACACACAACCTTGCACTCAGTAATGAATAGTTCTGTCATGAGAAACAGGAATTTAGTTAATTGTGATATATTGCAATTACACTATTCCTGCAAATGTGTAATTAATTATATATTTACGCAGAAGAAGGAGCACCCCCAGTGTTTTAGAAATAAACAGAGTCAACCGGCCCGTATTAATCTTTATTATCATACTTTAGAACAATGCGCTAGGAATAATTGTATGTAATTATCTGTTGTCTAATGCCTGTGTAGGAACTAATTGAAAATATGTTAGACAAGGAATAATCATTTCCCGTCCCCCGCAGATTCTATTTGCTTACTGTATTGTACTGCACACTCACGTTTATTTTTAGTTTAGAAATACATACATGACTACTGACCCATCTGTAAACTGGGATCAAACACAGGTTTCATACAGGGTTGTGAACAGTTTAATTGCTCGCTGCCATGTAATCGATAGAACACATGTAAACCTGACCACCTACAATTAGAAAAATACAATACAAAATGCAGCTGATTCACTTGCCAAGAGGAAACATCTACATCTGCCTAGCTTTTTCCACTTTAAACTGTATTTGATATTATAATTTTCCAACTGATCACTTTTACAGTTATTGATCTGCGTACAGGCTTTTCTCTCAGCAGAAGATAAATATTCAAGCAGATTGTTTTACCAGTTTTACAAGCTTTGTAATTTACAATTCACATCTCTTTGCATTTTGGCAAATTATAAGTTGGTCAGAACTCTAATGCCAGAGTATGTATTCTGTTTAAATCAATAAACAATTACATCTGCATAACAGACCTTCAAATGCATAACAGACCTTCAAATGGCATACAATAATAGTTTAAAAATTACTAATAAAGCGAGAACGAACCAAATTTATTTCCAGCATTGTGATAGCAGTCAAACTGTGAATGTGGTTTGTCTGGAGTTTTTCCAGTCAGAAAAAGGGTTAAGTTCACTCCCCCTCCCTCAAAATAATCCAAGTTTGCACAGTAACAGTTTGTTGGCTTTGTTAAGTCAACATAATTACCTGGAGTGTCAAATGCTCTGGGTGCAGAGATCACAACTGATCAAACAGTGATTACCCAAGCGTAGACATTGTTTAGGTGAAGCATATCTCACTCCGGTCAAGCCATATCTCAATCTGTTATGATCACACCATGTCTAGAGGATCTTAAAGTAATGAAAAGGGCAAGTAGAGGCCATAAAGCACAACTCATGCTCTGACCTGCGCCGGGAAGAAAGCAGAATTACATTTTCTCGGTCTCTAGATGGAATTGTCACAGCTACATAACAGAACATGTGCTTTTAATATTAGAGGAAGTTATGTAGGTGTGCTTTGAACTGCTCTGCATGTGTTCCAGTGAAATCACAAAATGAAATGAAACCCAACGTACAAGATACTCAAATATGTATTTTAATGAGGACACAGGGCTTTGTCGGGGAATTGCTACAATATATGTGCAAACATTTTCACATTTCCTTCACATTCCCCTGTACAGTTCAATAATTCAGGCATCAATATAAGCCACACAGTGCAGTCCCACCTGTGCTCTGGTTTTTATCCGACGCTGATACATTGTCTGATGCAAATATTGACCTTTGGGTGCTCCCTGAGGCATCTATTTTGCAGTGTATGATATTGCAAAGCATCAATATGTAAATCAATATCAGGTCAGCAATATGGTTTCATGGTTGAGAGCTCCTGTTGGCTAAACAATTACAATTATCAAAGTTCATTCTATAACTGTGGCCGTTTTGTAGGGACAGTTTCTCCAGGCTTCAGTGATTTTAAGCCTTTTGGGTATATATTATGTTGAGTGATGGCTGTACAAGCATACTCTCCTTTTTTATCCCTCTTTTGATTGTCTCTCTGAAATGAGTAATGCATATTCGTAATAAATGGAAGAGCAGAACAAGACAGGGGAGCATTTGTTTGTTTGACATTTAGTCAAGCATCTTGAGTGGGATGTTGACACACAAATAATGGTTTCTTGTTGTTCTAGTTCCTCCATAATATGTATCATTCATAAATTGCTAGTCATTTAATATTTTTGAAAATATCGCTTTACAGAAATACTCCTAAGGTATTACAAAGTGTATTATGAAATTGGTTTGGCATTACAAATAGACCGTGTGGATGTGTCAGGGAACAGTAATTCCAATCTATTCTGGTTCATCATGCACACAAGTGTGTCAAACATGTATTTAATATACTTGGGTGGTTGAACAAGGAATACATTTTATATATATATATATATATATATATATATATCAGTCCGTGCTGTACATACTAATGACTTTTGCCATTTTGGCTATGTTGTAAAGATTGTAATAAGGTCATTGCTAATTGGTCGGGGGCAACCTTATTAGCCTATGAAATGTGCAGAGAATTTAATATTAACTCAATGTGGAGTGACAGTAATTACTTGTCAGAGATGTTAGTATATTATAATTGAGATCCTACTCCAGCAAAATGGGATTTATTTATTTCACTTTAACTAATTAAATTAAATTAAAACTCATTTATATGAAATATTTATAAAGGAACTGCACATTTTTGTCTTTTATTTTTTAAATTTTGCCTTCAAACTAAATTTATTCCAAGTCTAAAAATTGTAATAATGAACATTTATGGTTAGAATGAAGAATAATATTTGTCAACTGAATTAAACCACAATAAATAATCTCAATTCTACACTTTTATTGTATTTATTTATTTGTATTATTTATTTAGAAAATACATTAAATGTACAGCAAAATATAATTCATTTATCTCCCAATAATTCATTTTGCCATCTTCTATTAGTAGTTTACCCTGAACATAAGTTACGCCACGTACCAAGTCATTTACCTATGTTGATTTATTTTCATTTTCAGTCCAGTCTATAACTATGGAATATTATTAAATATAATTCAATATAATAAAAAAACAATAAAATGTAGCCTACGTTGCATTTCTTCATAACAATAAGACATTTCAACACAGATTACACCACTCCCCTACTTATAATAAAGTGAAAGTGGTAGAGGACCTGGCAACCTTTCCTTTAATATCCCAGACCAGCTGGTGAACAGTACTTGCAGGGTGAGGACCAAATGTTTCCTTCATATGCTCCTTTGGTGGGAATTGGACATGGTGATTGGGTTTTGATTTAACAATGTCTTCACTGCACTGAACGATGATTTCATAAACCAAGACGTGTAACTTGGCCATCATCACTGAGCACTTGAAATTTGATAAGACTAATAAATTAAACTGACAGGTTAGGTCACATGAAATTGGAGTTATGAATTTCAATTATGTCATCAAACTCAGATCAGAATCAGAGTATTGTATGTTTTAAATGAACTCGGAAATGGATTAACAGACACCGTTTGGTTATTACCTAGAAGCCTATGAACTTATCCTGAAGCGTACCACGAGGAACATAATGAAAAAGCCCCATGTCAAAAAAGTTCAGATGTTTCAGTTCTGTTGAGTGCAGTTAATTTCCAGATGCAAGCCATATCAGTTCGGCTTCTAGGCATACAGACTCAACGGGCCGTTTCAGCGCCAGCTGGCAAGAGATATCATTGGAGTGACAGGTGTTCTGACAGTGGGGCCATTCTCTCCTTATTCCTCTACATCCAAAGTGCTATCTTCTCGCAGGCTTGTTTCACAAAGGATATGATAGATTGAGTAGGATAAGAGTGTCTGTGGAATGAAAAACACTATATCTGAAGAACTAGCCATGCTCTACTGTATTCTCTCATTTTATACTCAGTTTAATCATTATTTTGTTGCATATCACTAGTTTCAACATAAATTATTTTTAGCATAACTGAAAGTCATTGATTTATTTGGCAGTTTTATCCAAAGTGATGATGCATTAATTATTTTGCTAGTACCATAGTCTATCAGATTAATTATAAGAACTCATATTTAAAGACAAAATATATAATGTATTTCTTAAACACATGATACAAAAGAAACTTGCAGTTTCTTGCACAATACTAGGCTATGACCTCAAAACTATTTTACCATAGTGCATGATTTGTAAACTAATACATTTTAATCTTTTCATCACATAACCAGCTTCATATGTATGGCTTTTTTAAAATATAAAACTTGCCCTGTAGCTCACCTGGTACAGCGTTGCATTTGCGATGCGAACAGCTCAGGAATTAGTCCTGTGAAACAAAATAGCTCAAAGACTTGTAGAAGCAAAATAAAATGACATGGATGCTTCAGAAAAGGTGTTTTATTCCACGATTGCTTTTGTTAGCATCGTCTCTTGGGTTTATGGCACGGTTTAATGCAGGTGCATTATTTATCCTTTTAGCTCCACTCACAAAACATTTGATTTCCAAACTGCAGCAATGCAACAACAAATGTAATGAAATATCACCAAATTCATGTTAATACATTTTAAAATGTGCAAGCAGCAACATTTATATATATATATACCACAAAAATGTGAGCATTAGTTGGGTTTCCCACACATTCCATCTGGTTGGAATAAACAGACAATCTCATCTCAAACTTCAATTGAGCCAATGTTACTGTCGTAGATATTACAGACATAGAGAGGACTTAAACATACAGTAAAGTATAGCATAAAACAAACAATTTATATTTAAATGTAAAGGATTGGGAATATGGTCATTTAAAACAGTTTTTTGGTGCAATAAATATTGTCTAGCATCATAAGTGGCCTTCAGGGGAAAATAAAACAGTCTAAAATGTAATATAAAGCCCTAATGGGCTAGTTATAGTGTGACTGTTATATTTTATTTTATACATTGATGAGTGGGGGCTATGTAGACCAGTAGAGCTGCTAGAAATATCACAAAGATAATTCCCTAGACTGAAAGGAAAACTATAATTTTTAATTATGGTTGAGGACAAAGACAAAGTCACATTATATTATCTGTAAAAAAAATATATATATATATAATACATTGGTATTCATTTAGCACAAGGGATCGAACATGAGCAAAATTAAGATGACCAAAGTGTTTGCCTCAGTTAAATTGAACAGCTCAGATGAAAAGATCTCAAGGGCAGCATCCTTTTAAGAGTTTGCATAATTTGTTTGCCCTGCATGCCAAGAATTACCACCACTGAAGAACCTAAAAACTGCCCTGGAGGTGTATTTTACCTATTCATTTCATGATGTAACATGAGTGGTTCGAAATGCAAATTTGATATGCTGATAGCGACATTGCTCATAGATGTGAATCTCTGAGTCGGCTAATCCACTCGTCCTTAAGGACATTACGTGCTGTGAACAACGGGCTTGTTGATGTTTTAATTCAAAAGATAATTGGAACTTATGTATAAGAATTTTCATAGCAAATGAACCCTGTCATAAAACCCTTGTTGTAAAAAGAGATCGCATGACTACTATTTTACTAGCCGATTAGCCAGAAAAGTACCTAGTCAGTGTTTGCCTTATGTGATGAACATGCAATGCTGCAGAAGAGAAGATTTCAGGTGAGAAACAAAAGCATGCATATCTGGTTCGATGCTTTGACAACACACATTTTCACCTTTATTTCCATTTAGCCTCTGCATGACATCTGATATATATATATATATATATATATATATATATATATATATATATATATATATATATATAATTTTTTTTGTCCAAGGGTCTCAGATATCATAGCTGGCTTGTTTGTGAACCCAATGTTTTGTGGATGCAAAGCGCTTCATTTCCACTTTATTTGTTTATTGTCATAATTCATTTACATTTTTTGCATTTTGCTTTTATACAAAGCAGAACATTCAAGCTGCACTTTTTATCAGTACTGCAGCATTGTGCAAGCCATTGTATTATAAACATTTCTGGCTCTTATCATAAATTGCTTGTGCTGTGCTTTATTTGTTAGGCGCTTTGGATAAAAGCTCTGCTAAATGGCTACATGTAATTGTAAATCAGTATGTGCATTCTCTGAGAGTTAAAGCAGCGACCTTAGTGTTGTGCTCTGGATCGACGTACAAAAACATAATTCCAACTTTGTGGCAGATTTGACTTGCAAATCAAATGACACACAAATTAAAAAGGAAATAGTCTTGCTGACAGCATTTGGATCAAACACTACTCAATTAGTCAGTGTAACCCAAAACTCATCAGGCTCTGCGGACGTTTTTTTGTATCTTCAGGACTGATTTTTTTATGGGAAATTCTGCAGAACTCGGTGGAATGGATTTAAACATTAAAATATGAGCTGTACTGCTATAATCTAGTAGCAAAAATAATGATCAAATTATCAAAATATTTAACAAACTAACATGCAGAGGTGGGCAGATTAACTACAAGTTGTATTCTGTTACTGATTCCAAATTACATGACAAAAAGTGTAGTCAGTAACCAAATCCATTGCATTAAACATTTTAAGTAATGCAATTAGACTATTTTTAGATTACTTTTGGATTACTTTTGATTTAACACATTCACCACATTGATGTAAATAGGATGAACTTGTACCTTATTGATATATAAAATGCAAAGAGAAAGAAAATATATTTATTTGTTTTATTAACAACATAAAGTGCATTAAACATTACATTATATCATGATTTCTCAAACTAGGTTTAAGGAAGAAACTGCAGGGACTTTGTGAGTTTAATGAAAAATAATAAGGGAGAATCAATAAATTATGAATCATGTATTGCTCTTGTTTAAATGTAAAAAGTCACTGTAGTCAGATTACAAATATTTGAAAAAAGTAATTTAAACTAATTACAAGTATTTATTTATTTAATATTTTATTATCATTATTTGTTTTATCTGATTACGTAATCCGGAGTGTAACCTGAGCAATTTAATTTACTTGAGATATGTGTTCACAAAAGAGTCATACAAAACTATATAGTGTTTCCATCATGGATAATAATGCATGTTTCTTGAGAAGCAAATCAACATATTAGAATGATTTCTGAATGGTCATCTGACATTGACGACTGGAGTTATGTTGCTGAAAACAAAGCTTTGCATCACAGAAATAAATTACATAAAAAATATAAATAAAGTAGAAAACAGTTATATTAAATTGTAATATTATTTCAAAATATCACTGTTTTAATGCATTCCAATCAAGCAGTAAGAAGAGCATGATAAGTGCTATTTACAAAATGAAAAGTATATTTAAAATTATATGCAATAAAAGGAACTTAAAAGAGTTTCACGGTAAGAACAGCATGCTTGAAACTAATAGCTTTCCTCTTGTTTAGTTTGTTTTGTTTTTTGCTTACTTTCCTTTAACAAAATTGAACTGTCTTTTGTACAGTATGTATGTGCACAAAATGCATGAGAGCATATTGTCATGCAGTACTGCATTTCGTGTCATACTGTATTTTTTTCAGTCCACCAAATAAGTCCAGTTACACTCTGTGCCCCATAACATCGAACTCTGTGAATGATGCACAATCGTATTCTGAAGAAATCTACCAATTTGTTTCTGTGGCCACAGGTTCGGCACCTGGAAAATTCCCAATTCAAAATTTCAAAGCCTCTACTGTACAGCACATGTACTAGTAAAGGCTGAAAAGAGACTGCTATCACTCATTGGGAGTCTTCACAAAAGCATTACCCAAGAAAGTGTATCCCTCAGGAAACCACAAAGGTATTTAGCTGGAAACACTCTCAGTCTCTCCTCACTGCAATCTACCGCCATCTCTGTGATATCAGACACCTCCCAACCTCTCTGTTCTGTCTCTCATCACCGATGTGGCAACTCTATCTCCCTCCAGTGCCACTCACTGGACCCGGCTGGTGCAGAACTGCAGATTTTAACCAGTCTCTTCCCGGAAAATGTTTATTTAGCTCTGTCTCCAGAGAGCCGCTTCCTCTCTCAGAGCTCAGCCTGTGATCAATGACCCGTCATATCCCTGTGGCAGTCCTCCTCAACCTTACGCATTATATCTCCTCTCTCTCTCTTGCCTTCCTCTCTTTTTGTTCCTTACTCATTTGCTTTCGCCTGGCTGAAAGTCATTATGTGCCCAAGATGAAAAAGTCGCTGTCTCCTCTCCACAAAAGCCCGGGGTTGAGAGACTAGCGATGAAATACACTTGTAATTTTTCCCAAAATGGCCTTTGAAGCCTCAGTGCGTGCTGTTACTGGGGTGGTAGTGCTTTGATTTTGTCCACTAACAATACTAGATGTAAAACGTTGTTTTTGAGGCCCTTGAAGAGGAGGTTTAAGTCAAATCAAATCGGAATGGACACTTTTTACTTCCTTAATGCATTTTCTTGGTCTCATTGTGAGCAATTAATTTGTTTAAGTTATTCCAAAGAAAAAAAATATATAATAAAACAGTTAGCTTTTGTAATCATTAAATCAAATGTAACCCTTTTCACAGACTATAATCACCTTTCCAGTTATTAATATTGTGAATCTAGCAAAGTGTTGTATATTCTCAATAGATACTAATAATAACATGTATTATTATTGTTTACGTTTATAACACTACTGTTTGGTATTATAAAATTACAATAAAAAATCTGTCTCAGAGAGTGAACGCAAATTTGACATCCTTCTCTCTTCTGACCACTGTAATCAATATATGATAGACAGGTGATCCGACCGATCAAGAAAAAAACAAGAAAAAAAACAGAACAAGACAAGTGTTAGTGGACAGTTGAAGAACCACGTTTATCTCATTCTATAATTAGTAGTAAAGAGGAAGAGACAATTGGTTCATGTGCCGCTTGAACTTGTGCTTGATATACTACAACAATCTGTTACACACACTTAAAGAGTCACACAATTGTATTTATTGTTTGAATTCGTTAAAAATCACAACATTTAAAAGCTGAGACTTTGTTTTCTTTCCAGTCCGTCAGTGCATGAATGCATGTCAGTCTGAGTTTTTTTTTTGTAAGTCATGTGACTTTACCTGAACATATCATGCGATAAGATAACTGAACTTACCAGCTTACTGATCTCATTGCACACCATCTTAAATGTTATTTTAATCATTTTAAAATACCTGAGCTAAAGTCTGTCATCAAAAGGATTTGGTAGAATCACCTCCCATAACTGTTTCACATGACAGCGTTCTCAAACATGGCAGCTTTTGTATTGCGTTTCACCTGCACGCTCTGAGGCACAAGTCATTTGTTATGTAAGCAAAAATGCTACATGTTACAGCATTTCATTTGTATTATTGATACTGTGTGCCAGTTTCCCAGAAAATGATTTTATTCTCTTAAACACATGGGACGGAAACAGTGCCTTATTCACAAATGTTTTAAGCGATATTCTAATTTTGAGCATAAGTTCACAACGTTTGATGTAAACACAGCTTTTTTTAGCCAACTTTATTAAATTCTGGATATCCTGTTCAATTGAATATCCTGTTTCACTCAGCAATGTACCACATTATGAAAGTTAAATGGGTTGCAAATGACACTTCACATTCACTGTGGAGGTATGAAGGCTGACAATATTAAAATGTATATTTACAGAATTGTTTATGCTCTGAGCATAAAAACAATGCATCGTGCAATTTACATATAAATACAACTATCAGCGATCAAACATAGTCTTCCTTTGACACATCCAGTATGGTCCCACACATTCAGAACTCTCACATGTAAGCAGTGCTAATGAGGTCACAGGAGCATGACCCTTCTTCCTATGCGATTCAGATGTGTAGAGAATGAGACACTGTCTTCTATCTGGTGCAGAAGACCTTCCTCATCCATCATAATCTGTGCAGTGGCCTCCTAAGAGATGCTTTCATAGGAAAGGATAATGCATTTTACACAAAAGCCAACATGAAAAAAATCTGCAACCCAAAATTGCACTTCTGTATTAAAGAAATAGTTTATCCAAAAGTTACAAATATACAGAAAATGTACTCACCCTCAGACCATCCAAGTTGTTTCTTTATTAGAACAGATTTGGAGAAATATAGCATCAAATTACTTGCTCATCAATGGATCATCTACAGTAAATGGGTGCAGTCAGCATGAGAGTTGAAAAAAAATCACAATAAGTAATTCACACAACTTCAGTCCACCAACTGATGACTGACATAAATGGGATCTCGCCCAAGAGCCCAATCTCCTTCGAGTGTTAACAAAACAAGCTAATGACAGTTGGCATGCATGCTTTGCCAGTCTAATATTATATTACAATTAAGATTATAATAATAATTTAAAACAGGAATGCACTTAAGATTTTTGATTTTCATCAAAACTTAAGAACACAAAACATAACTTTTTCTGCATCAAATAAATCCATAAAGTCAGTCCTGTCACAGCACTATCAGCCCTGTCACGCCACGATCAGTCTTGTCACACAGGAAATGATTATATAATAATGTACTATTTGAGGAAATATTGATGAATTTATCTCTTTAACAGTGTAGAATAGATGAAGGTGGGGGTAAATATACACTGCCACGTCTTTGCAAAAATCTCCTATGTAAACATAGTTTTTTTTACAACTATATGAGTGCATGGTGGGTATTCTGTTATTTCTGTGTACTACTCAAAAAGTTGCTTATATTTCTTATAGAAATTACAAAACCACGTTAAATACAATCAGGGACATGTGACCAAAAAGAAAATGCTATTTGTATCAAAGAAATATATTAGGTAACCATTCTAACATATGCACATTTGTCTGTTAGAGGGGCCTGACACTTTAGGGGTGAAATGCATATAAAAATGTATTTTATCCAATAATAAAAACATGCTGAGATGGCACGATATGTGTTTCTCATAGTTTAACATGTCCTCCATATGACTCAGCGTTAAGATTTATTAATAATAATAAACAAGTCCAAATATTTTGTGGAAATTAAGTGGAAATGTACGTTTCTGGTAGAATGTCCCTAAGACATGTCATTGTGCCATTTCACCCATTAATGCCTATAGTTTCAGCAATACAATAAATGATTTCAGTGTAGCTGTATTAACATTTTATTTTTTTAAATTAGGTAAAAATTTCACATTCCCGTTGTCATATTTGATTTAGAATAACTGCCTATTATACTAATTGACTTCTTATTGTAATGTTGGATATGCCTTTACTTAAAGGTCACTGTAATTGCTTAAATTAGCATGGACCGTTATTCACATAATGAGAACTGCCATGCATCTTGCTTGTCGAGACCACTGCACATATTGGAGAAAGAGACACTATAGAGCAGGGGTAACTAAGTTCAGTCCTGGAGCTGGTGTCCTGTAGAGTTTAGCTCCAACTGTGATTAAACACACCAGAAGCAGCTGAACAAGGTCTTACTAGGTATACTTGAAACTTCCAGGCAGGTATGTTGGGGCAAGCTGGAGCTAAACTCTGCAGGACACCGGTCCTCCAGGATCATGTTTGATGACCTCTGCTATAGAGGGATGGGGATACAACACGGAAAGTGGTACACTGAGCAATAAACCTCAGACAACTGTAAAGGAATGTTCAGGGTTCAATACAAGTTAAGCTCTATTGACAGCATGTGTCGACTAACACATAAAACAACTTCGACCCTCAGTTTGTAAAACAACAAACATATTTCAGGGCAAGGCATTACACCAGAATAAATATATAAAATTGTACTAGTTGGGGAAGTATCTCTCCATTAATTGCACATTAAGCAGGTTTACACGAGTATAGTGTATATTTTACAATCTTACTATTCCTGTCACAACGGTAAACACAGTTAATTTGCACAGTACTGTACACTTAAGGATACCACAAAGAAACTTAATATGCTTGACACTTACTACTTACACAGTTCAAAATCTACCCACCACACTTAAACACGTACTGCATACAAATACGTTTCTAATCTAAAAGAGTAGTATAATGATTTAAAATTCAATTCAATTCAATTCAATAAAATGTAATATATTTGATTTTTTACATAATTTAATTCAACATTTTTTTTTTTTTACTTAATTTAATTTGCTCATACTTTGCTACTAAATTAGCAAACTTGTTCTTTCAGACCTCTTATAAAAACAGTTTAGGCTCCATTACAGAGTACAATTTGCACAGTTAGAGAACAGAACATTATACAGAACTCTATACTACTCTACTCTAATAAAAACACTTTTTTTTCATCTTAAATATATATCTAAACCGAGACCTATGCTCTCAAATTAAAATGCAAAAATGTTAATTAATGGGTTTATGACATCAAGGTTATATTATTGTAATACTTTATTGGATGGATGTTCTGCACGCTTAATAAACAAGCTACAGATGGTTCAAAATGCTTACTGAACCAGGAAGTATGACCACATTAGCCCGGTTATGTCAACACTGCACTGGCTCCCGATTAAGCATTGCGTGGATTTTAAAATCTTGTTAATTACTTATAAAGCCCTGAATGGTTTAGCTCCTCAGTACTTGAGCAAGCTATATACCATTATAGTCCTCCACATCCACTGCGTCCCATAAAACACGATGTACTTGTTTCATCGTAAGAAGATTGACATCTACGCTAATATCAGTCTGTTTCTTCTCTAATGCCGAGGTCACCGTAGCCACTCGATACATGCACAGACACCATTTAAACTGAATTGAGCTGGACGATGTCATCACTAAATTCAATAATGAAATGCCTTCAGCTGAAAATTGAGTGTTAAATCTTCATTATTGACACACTATTTTCCTATTTCGATATTGTGCAGTTGCTTTATTACAGTTAATATTGTTAAAAGTGCTATATAAAGGTGACTTAACTTTACTATTCCCAGTTAGACATCGCTTCTAATTTTATGATTAGATCAAGAGACTCTACAGAAAACTGTTCAATCTGTTTGATGTTTCCAAATGCCTAAAAGTTGATTTGCTCTATGATCACCGTTCAATATTTCTGTTTCATTTGACCCAATGAAAAATATATTTTTTGTCAACATTTTATAGTAATATAAGAGAAATATAGGGTTCAAGGCTTCTTTTTTTATTCGTCACATACTCAATTATACAGAATATAATCCGTAGTGAAATATAAAAATTATTTAATGAAACTTTAACATGCTGGTGTATAATTCAATAAACAGGTTTTAATCATCGCCTTGTCAGGTACTTCAAATTAATTCAATAAGAACGTTATGAGAGATGCACAGTGAATATCACCAAATATAGCTCTGAACGGCATGAATTTAGATCAGTTTGCTAATTGTAGTTGCTACTGGGCTTAGCATCCTCAACAGCCGGTTGTAGTATCACTCACAGAAAAACAACACACGTGTAAAACTAGAAGCAAAATCAAAGCTGCACCATCTGTCAGCCAATTTAACTCTAAAATTTAAATCTGATTATCCAGATTATGTGGGTGGCCTTAATTCAATTCATATCAAGTTAAAGCAGTAAAACAAAAAACAAGATGTGCAAGCAGCTAAAATACTGAAATAGTCACATATACAGGCATAAAAGCAAATCATGACATTTTTTTTTTTATTCACACAGTTTATCATGGCTTTGTCATGTTCTTTATAGCCATCAGTAAACTGTTGCATGATTTCCCTATACCACGGCTTGGCAGACACAGGTGCGGCATACTTAGTGACCCATAATTGTCTGCATATCAAGACTCCCAGCGGATTTTCCTGTTAAATATTGGTGAGGTGAATGGATAGGATTGTTTGCTGCACTGAGAGCTTTGATATGTGTGCTGGTATTTATTTTTACTCCTCTTCTCTATCAGTCCTGGCAGTCATAGGCAGGCACTCAGCGAGATATTGAGAACTGTGGGTACTAGACATGTGGGAGACATCACCGCTGTGATAAATCTGAATCCCTTGCTCTAGATCTGTGTGTGCGCATGCATGTGTGTGTGTGTGCGCTTGCTCAGCTCGGCTCTGTTTATTTATAGCTCCTCTACAGCTCAGAGCAGAACTCCCAAACGTTCCTCCTCATAAAGTCTATTTCTGCATGTACACGCACGTATACTTTTCAAATCCTTGGAAACACTTTTATTTATTTTATCTTTTTAACTTTTGTTCTATTTTATGATTCCACACTATTCTTTTCTTTTGCATGAGTGGTATTTTGTATGCCATCTTTGCAAACAATTATAGCTCACTTTTTTTTGCTTTATCTTGATTTTTTTTATATCAGTGGTTTATACAGTACTAGAATTGTTTGTAATCAAATATAAAAATAGTCCTCTGCATAACACAGAAGATATCTGAAGAATGTTAGTAACTAAAGAGTTGACGGTAGCCATTGACTTCCACAGTATGTACTGTATGTATGTATCAGAGGCATATCCTCCAAGGAGGCAAGGGAGCCAGTGGCTCCTCAAAATATTGGATGAGGAAAAAATACAAATACAAGTAAATCGTAACATTACAAATTTGATAAGTCACTCCTTTTTCTATAGAAACATCATCCAACAGTGACACCAGCAGGTACAATTAAAGCGGGAGTCGGTGTCTTGCCTCCCCAGAGCCCATTAAGTTTTAACAGACCCTATAAAGCATGCGGTGAGTTTTCTGGGGGTAAGTGAGAATAAATGGGGGAAAGTCACGTTATATGAGGCAATGCCTCTATAGCGATGTGATTGGATATCACTGGTTTTGTTAGGCTGTGATTGGTTCATGTGATAAATCCGCCTATTGTGTTTGTGCGTGTTTGCAAATTAGTCTGAATGAAGATTAATGGGAAGACTAATAAAAAAAAAGAAACAAAAGAAAAAACACACACTTAGATATAACCACTTTGTTATGTCAAAATAAGACTTGCAAATGATATGTGGGAGTTTTTGGTGAGTAGTCAGCTAGGTGAAGTTTAAGTAAACCAAGTTTTGATGACTGATGATCTGAAAAAACATCTAAAATAGTAAAAAGTTAACTTAAAAAATAGCTGAACATGAGCTCATAAATAAAATATATTGTTTATATTGTTACTGCCCTGAGTTATTATATATATAAAAATAACAATTATAAGTAAAATGCTTAACTGGGACATAATTTACATTTCAATTAAAAAAATGATGACCTTGCCTCCTCATTTCAGAATACCACCGCACACCACTGGTATGTATGTATGTATGTAATAGTTTTTTGTTTGATTGACTATACAGTGGAAATCAATGGCTAGTGTCAACTGTTTAGTTACTAACATTCTTCAAAATATCTTCAAAATTACCTCTTTTATATACAGTAGAAGAAAGAAATGCATAAAAGTCTTGAACATCATTAAACACACATACTCAGACGCACATACACACACTTTTATATATTGACAGTAGCCATTGCCTTCCATTAAAATATACTATGGAAGTACATGGCTAACTTCAACGGTTTGGTTATTAACATTCTTCAAAATATATTATTTTATGTTCTGTAGAAGAAAGAAGCTCAATGAGAGATGAATGAGACAAATGCATGTTACTAATTTTAAATTTTATTCTTTGCATTTACCATTTTCCCTTGTTGCTTCATCCCCATCAGACTAGATCTGTGACCATGCAGTTGAGAACCTTTGATATATTATTAGCTGTTCTTTTCTTCCCTTTAGAGTTAATTGTGTGGTTTATTTAGCCATCCAGACCTAACCCTTGTACTCTCACTGTGAGTAGATACAGATTCACAAAAAGACAATAAAGCTCAACGAATCAGCATTTTCAAGCAAAAATAAAAATAAAAGTACACATCCTCTTGACTGGACCACAGCATCTAATTCAACTCAAGCACTGTCCATTCATCATCGTGAAGTGACCTTAAAGGTATTGTCCGGCACCCTGTAAAAATAGGATAGCTGAGGGCTCTGTTGCACTTTCAACATGTCTCTATTTAGAGCTTGTCCTATAATGCACTTAGGCAACCCTCTTTAGAAGTGCTCTTTTTACTGGGTGTCAAAAGCTGAGCCACATTAGATTACCAAAGCATTAGGAGTCACAATCACTTAGCACTGTTAGATTTATAATTACTGTTTTGATAAGAACACAGTTCGCTCCTTGCTCGCGTCGAGATGAGACGTAGAACTCGGTTGATAACTGGTTCTTGGGCTGTGAGTCACGCTACAAAAAGACAATAAAAAGCTTCTGAGGCTACAGTCTGTTAGGCAAGTAACATTTCCTCACGTTTTCCGGCTCTCGATCACAAAGCTTATACAGAAACTGCTGACCAGAAAATAGTGGCCTTTAACTTCTTAATGGACTGTCAATTGTGGCATGATTGTTCTTCTATAAAATCCTTGGCTGCGGAAGCACATGATGAGTTTTACATGTGGTTCCCCATCCAAAGTCATTACCTCAAATCTTCTCATAATTTAGATGATATCCTAGCTGTCGGTTTTGATGGATGGCTCATTTGGGGAGATTGTCTGATCATTCATCATTAATTTGCAGGAACCTGTATGGTCACCAGATGTGCGATTAGATCAATAATTATACGGCTCCTTCTCGGCCGCATTAAGCATCCCTCATTTTCCTCCAAATTGGTCTCGGCTGAAGAAATACTTTCTTTTCAAACTTTGTTTCTGCTGAGAAAATTAAGCTCAACTGAGTTTGTAGTGGTCGTTAACATTAATCAAGTTTTCAGTGCAGAATTATTCTACATAAATCACAGCTGACTTCAGATTTGTCTGTGTAAGGTGTGTGAAGAACTGTGAAGATAATTCTGCCAAATATCGAGCAGGTCCAAGGGCCAGCCAAACCGGTAATTCATATCTGTCCCGTCTGTTCAAGACAGATGACCAAGGGTTCCTTATCATGCAGCATGGAACATTCATGATTCAGAAACTCTACAATAAAACACCATATTTATTTCGACTGCATGAACTGCTCATTAGTTGAAATTTCCAGCCTGTTGCACATGTTCAGATGGCATGTGTTGTTGGAACATAAGTGGAGTTTTTATCTGGTGCAAGTATCAACAACCCAAACCTCCTCTATTTCTCCTTAAGATGTATCCTGTGTTGTCAGATCTTGGCTGGGACTCTTTTCAGAATTGCATCTCCGCCCATACGGGAGGCTGCAAGATTGATTAACTAATCCGTGCATGATTGATGCCCAAGCCTTTAGCATTTTCCATGTGCTCCCGCTAAGTGCTATCAGCCATGTGCACCCACTTTCACCAGCTCTTGAATCCCCGGCTTCTCGTGGCCCTATCCTAGGCTGTCTTATATCATCATGGTGACCACTAAATCACTCCAATAGCTTAACCCAGGATGATTTATCTCAGCGGAGGAACATTGCTTATACTGTTTATTTTGGTCAAATTGAAGGAGATTTGGCAGAGCGAGGCATCGGGAAGGTCAGACGGCCTGTGTCTGCTATATGGGAGGCCATAAATATGCACAGAAATTAATGACAATGTGCATGGTGTGATTTCAAGTTCACCCTATGATATCTGGACAGTCATTTTTATTGTGTGCATATTTGAAACTTGTGACAAGTAACATAAAATATAATATAAAACTAACATTTAAAGTCACAACGTAACAGACTAAAGCATTGGATAATTTACCAGAGAGAAGTCTGTCGTTTTCACTGGAAGGTCCAGTTATGACATTTTGATGTATGGATAAATTGTTCACTATATAATCTATAAAAAGCATTCAGAAAATGTAATGCCAACTTTAATATGTATTGTATGATTGGTAATACTTTACAATAACCTTTATTAGGTACCCTTAGTTATTGCATTAACTAGCATTAATTAACATGCGTTAGCTGATTGTTAGTTCATGCTAGCTCAAGCTCATTAAATAATCCTAAAATAAACAAGTTAACACTGACTATGATTAATTAATGGTTTATAATTATAACTTTGGGTTACACTATATTTTAAAGTTTCCTTGTTACAGTGTAATTATACATTCAAGTACTGAATAATATTAATTAACTACATGTACTTACTATAGGGTCAGGGTTACTTGCGTGTATTTATGCTTAATATTCCTAATATTATATTATATAAACTCTGGGTTGATTAGGCTCTCGGGCGAGATCCCATTTACGTAAGTCATTATGACGTAACATCTCCATTCCCTCCTTTAAGGAATGAGGGTTGCATATGTAACCGAGACGTTTGTAATAAGCAAATCCATAATTAAGATTTTTTTTTTTATCTTCAAACGGTTGCTTCCAGATAAAATATGAGTAATTTTATCCATTAATATATATATATATATATATATACATGTGTGTGTGTGTGTGTGTGTGTGTGTGTGTGTGTGTGTGTGTGTGTGTGTGTGTAAATGTGTAAATGTGTACTTGTTACATGTTACATGCAATTGCAATAAATTATGCATATATGCCATATCAACTAGGGGTCCAGGGCCCACTAGGGGGACTTCATGAAACTTCCTAGGGGACCACAGGATGAGTTAAAAGTATTCACATTAAGTTGTATTTATGTATTCAAATCTAACTCTAATCTTAATGCTGAAAAAGACATAAAATCAACATCTGAATCAACTTATTTTTGGTATTATTTTGGTGCCATGTGCTCTCCTGTTTATTGTCTGCCCCCTCCCATCTTGTTAACTAATCATTGTTTCAGTTGCTCCACCCTATTCTCCCGCGTTACCATCGTTTGTCTCCCTATTTAGCCTCCTGGTGTCTGCAGTCCTGTGCACATTATGTAGCATCTGTGTTCTTTGGGGTCAATTTAAAGGCCTGTTTGAGTAGTCAACAAAGACATAAATGACATGACATTTAAACTTTTAACAATTAAAAAATAACAATATTCTGGAGGTTTAAATTGCTAGGGTCCCCAAAGGGGAAAATGTGTTGCAGGAAGGTATTTTTGTTTCTCCTCAATAATAAAAGGGAAAATTGTGTTAATAAACTCTTTTTTTTTGTAGTTGATATCATATGTTGTTTTCCTTTGTAAATGTGTACACAAATATCTTCTTTTAAAGCAAATTATTAATTGGGATATGTGAACAAAATAATGTATGGAAACTATAAATGGAATAGAGTCCATCCCAATGTTTTTTTTTTTTTTCTGAATACAGATACAAAAACTGATAACTTTTTCATTGCAACAGATCATGTACATATGGTGATATCTTCACGTCACCACCTAATAGCAAAAATGCAAGTGTTTTAATGAGTAATATAATGTATTAAATGTGAATTCCAAACAAAGGCTGGCCTGATTTGCAATAACGATTAGGATCCCTTTGCAGGCTTATATTAATTGATATAATCTAAATATAGTTTCAGGGTTTGGAAAGATCACATTCAAGATGGATCAAAGTGCATTAAGAGTCACTAAGTAATCTTTCCTAACCTTTTCATGACATTCAGAAGATGCATGCTGTGATTGTACGGTGATCCAAATATGTTTCCTTCTTTCCTCTGAAGTGCTTCACATCTGTAGGCCTTCACAACACATTCAGAGCTTTTACACTTCTCTAATTTTCCCTAATTAATTTCAGGGATAATTTTAGCTCTGCTCTTGACTACTCCAAGCCCCTCCTGCTTTTAAATGTAATTAATTTCATCTTCCGAAATGAAATGGCAATGTCTAGAGTGCGATGTGAATTATTGAAGCCCGGTGGACTTCTGCCAGTGTCATTGAGGGACGGACTCCTGCAACTCTGCCAAAAAGCCGCCCGCATGGCACTGAAGTCACCATTCCGATATCTTCTTTTGTCTTGCTCTCAACGGGCCTGCTTACGGAACCATATGTTTATGCGATGTGTCATAAATTAAATCTAGCGGTCTGCTGGGTTTTGTATGGAGCTAGGATATACCCGGTTTGACGTGCTCAGGAAGGCTCTTCTACGAAAGGAAATTGCCTCACATGTTTTATGACAGCGCATCCCCTAAAGCAGAACACTGCAGCATGTCAAACAGCAGAAGACACTTAGGTGCCTGATAATAAACAGCAGGCAATTAAAGCAAACACTGATTTTCAATACTTGCATGTTTTAAACTTGAGGAATTAAGATGTACAACTGAATCTATATGATTTTGTTATCACCACCCAGCGTGGCACATATGTGTCAGTTTGATGCATCGACATAATTTTTACTTGGACCTTTTTTTGTTAATTAAATGAGTTCAGACAACGTTGTGAGTAAACATCAGCTGTTACTGATCACATTTATTATTTACCTTTGATATGCCGAATCTGTCAGGCATTTTATTCTTAAGCCTGTGTTGCTGAAGAAACTGTGCTTGAAGACATTCTTCCTTGATATTTGCAATAAAGTGGTGTTATTTGGAATGTCTTGTGAAAAAAAACATCAATAGGAACAATTTGAGGAAGGCTGCGAGCAAGTGCTCTGGAATGGAAAGGGGCTTTTTCATTTCCTAAATTGGTTTGTGCTTGTGTCCTCAAACGGTGCAGGATTCAGAACCATGGAGAGGGACAAACAAAACCCCACGACTGCGCAATTCAACACTGAATCAGGTTTGCAGGAATAGTAGTGCATGATATTAGCAACACCAAGTTCATGGGTCTGATTTCCAGGAAAAGAAAGAACTGACTAAAAACTAAAAAAGCAACATACTCTACTGTACAAAAGCTTGGGGTCAATATATGTTCAGGGGTTATCAGAAATAAATGTATTCTTATAAAATCCTTATGAAATTGATTAAAGGGAGAGTAAAGAAATAATGTTACAAAAAAGAAATGCTGTTCTATCTACCAAATCAGTATATTGGAATTATTTCTGAAGGATCGTGTGACACTGAAGACTGGAGTAATAATGCAAAAAATTCAGCTTTGAATACATTACATTTTATTTTAAATCACAATATTGTGATTTTACGTATACAACAATATTACTGTATTGTAATAAATGCAGTCTTGCTGAGGAGAAAAGACTACTTTTTAAATGAACGTGAAGGTAAGAATAAAAATCTTACCAAAACCAATTTATGAATGGTAGTGTATGTCACTATGGATACAATCTAAAAACTGCAGTTTATAGACTTTAATTAGAGTCATACAGATCATTTATATAGTTTTATGATGGTTTTATGTCATTTCAAACTTAACAGACATTAAGTTTGTGTATGTAAAAGAGCTGCACAAAGATTATTGAAAAAATGTTTCCTTTTTGTCACAGGAAATGAAATAAATAAATACACAAACATGAAGGTCATTACAAATGATAGGATTTTAATATATATATATTTTTGGTTTAAATGTATCTTTAAAATCATCAGTGCGGGATACTCAGGAGATGCCAGCATCCGTGTTGGGTGAGTGAGTCGAGGAAATGCTCTCTTCAGTCATGGAGGATGACGACTCCTTAGCCTGTACTTCTGTGCCAATAGTCCAGTTTCAACTCCTCCACTCCACCTGCACCGTGAGGACACCAACTTCATTTTCCCTTATTCGACTGCACGGATATTACCCAGTATTTACACGGCTCAGGGCTCACTGTCACTCTCTCTTGTTTCCTGTCACCACTGATTTTGAAGGAGAGAGCTGTCCTCTCCCAGTGTAACCTCTTTTTTATTCAAAATGACAAGGAATTTAATATAAGAAGCTGTTAAATATTGCAAGGTTTCTTAAAATTTCACAACGTATGCAGGATATGTTACACAAAACCTTATATGTAACTGAATATTACTGTATAGATATTTGCTTTGCTCATTTTACAGGTACAATCCAGAGCTGTAACATGTTCTAGCAATAGTGCTAAATTAAAGCACCACTATCCACCCACATAAACACCTCTCTGGCATAAATGCAACTGATGTTAAAATGAAACCTACTCCACTGGCTCAAACATTTGTGCTTAGAGGAATGGAGTTGGCAGTGGTGTAATTGGTCATTCATTGACTTTCTCATTTTGTGCTGCCTCATTTAGTATTTGCTGCAAACACAAATGTTAATGCAACATGGGTGCAGGCAAAATTCCCAATCTTATCTGATAATAGGTATATATTTTTATTAATATTTTATAATTATTATTTGTTTAATGCATTGATTCATTTATTGTAATTTTGTACATATTTTGTACATAGTTTACTTATCGTTTTTAGTCCAGGTGTTTTTAGTGATGCTGGGAGCTTAAAACCCCTTATATCATATGTGTGGTTTAATGTCTGTGTTGTGTGTAAAATGTGAAAGATGTGAGAACTCATAACACTGCAAACCTAGTCTACCTATGGGTACAAATAAAGTGAACATGAACCTGAACCTAATTAATTATATTTGATTGTATGACAGTGTAACAAAGTTCGTAAGGAAGGAAGGAAGCGGACAGGGTTAGCTCGTGAAGACTCGGGTGAATTTTATTTACAGATAAACTTTAACAGGTGTGCACTCTGCGCGTCCTAAAAACATCAACTCTCTCGGTTGTCTCAGCGATCACTCTCAGCATTCGTTCCGGCTGTCTCCCTCTCACAGACCGTGCGCCCGAGTCTTCACTCCGTCTCTCTCTGAACTCCTGTTCCACAGTGGCTTTTATCTGGTCTCCACGCCAATTACTGCAATCAGACACAGGTGTTCCTCATTTTGCACTTGACCCACTTACTTACCGCTGTCTCCTGAGTCCTTCTCCCGCTGCAGACTTCGCTGAACCACGCCCCCCTCGCCACATACCCCCACCGCCTGACTCAGGCCGGAAGCCCCTCCGGCCTGCAGCCCCCCCCATTCCTGGAGAGGAAGTCGGCTACAGTCATCTGCGTCCCCGGCCTGTGGATCACCTTGAATTTGAAGGGCTGTAATGCCAGATACCACCGGGTGATCCGCGCGTTGGTATCCTTCATGCGGTGGAGCCATTGCAAGGGCGCGTGGTCCGAACAGAGGGTGAATTCCCGTCCCAGGAGATAATAGCGGAGGGTGAGGACCGCCCAACGGATCGCCAAACACCTTCTCAATGGTGCTGTACATTGTCTCTCTTAGAGAGCTTCCGACTGATGTACAGCACCGGCGCCTCACCCCTTACCTCCTGGGTCAGGACAGCTCCCAGCCCTCGGTCCGACGCGTCCGTCTGCAGCAAAAAGGGGAGAGAAAAGTCAGGAGAGTGCAATAGCGGCCCGCCACACAGAGCAGCCTTCACTTGGGTAAAAGCCTGCTGGCACCGTTCCGTCCACGGGACCGTATCTGATACCTCCTTTTAGTGAGGTCAGTCAGCGGGCTGGTGAGCTCCGAATAGTCAGGAATAAACCTCCTGTAATACCCCGCCAGCCCCAGGAACTGCCTCACCTCCTTTTTGGTCTTGGGTCTCGGGCAGGCCGCAATAGCTGCCGTCTTATCAATTTGGGGACGCACTGTCCGTGGCCCAAGTGGAAACCCAGATAACGAACCTCCACCCGCCCAATCGCACACTTCTTTGGGTTGGCCGTTGGCCCGCTCCTCAGCACTCTCAGAACCTCCCGCAGGTGCACCATATGCCGCTGCCAGTCCTGACTGTAGATGATAATGTCATCTAGATAGGCAGAGGCGATGTGTGCGGTCGGAGGATTTTGTCCATGAGACGCTGAAAGGTAGCGGGGCCCCAACAACCCAAAAGGAAGTGTGATAAATTGGTGCAATCCAAACGGCGTTGTGAAGGCTGACTTTTCTTTGGATAAGGGCGATAAGGATCTGCCAATATCCTTTGGTTAAGTCCAGTGTCGAATAAAACGAGCGGTACCCAGCCGATCAAGCAACTCATCAACCCGCTGGCATTGGATAGGCGTCGAACTTCGACACCGCATTCACCTTGCGATAATCCACGCAGAACCGGACCGAGTCTGTTTTCGGTACCAAAATGATCGGGCTCGCCCAGTCACTGTGGGATTCTTCTATTACTCCCATCTCTAACATTGCCTCTAATTCTGACTGAACCACTTTTTGTGTGTGTTCCGACGATCTGACCAGCTGCGCACTACGACGCCCGGCTCCGTCTCAATATGGTGCTGGATGAGATTGGTTCGCCCGGGCCGGGCGAGAACACGCCTGCAAAGTCCTTTGCAACCTGGCTACATCGGTGAGCTGGGAGGGCGAGAGGTGATCTCCCAGGGGCCAGAGTGAGTGACTGGATTTTGGTGATCACCTCTGGCCCGAGATCGCCCTGCCACTTACACCGCCGCCAGCATCACCGGCTCCACCTCGCTCCATTTTTTAAGGAGATTGAGGTGGTAGATTTGACGTGCCCGCTCCGGTCCGTTCGAACCACCTCATAGATCCCCTACCCGCCCATGTGACCTCGAAAGGTCCTTGCCACTTGGCGGTAATTTAGAAGTGGGGAGCAATACAAGTACTTTATCTCCGTGCAAACTTGCGTAATCTGGTCCCCGATTGTATAGCGGCTTTGCTTGTCCTGGGCCTGTAACAAATTCTCCATGGAGAGCTGCCCCAAGGTGTGGAGCTTTGTTCTCAGGTCCAGCACATGCTGAATTTCGTTTTGCTCTCCAAGGTCCCTCCTCCCAAGTCTCCCTCAGGAAGTCCAAGACCCAGCGGGCTGGCGCCCATACAGGAGCTCGAAGGGGAAAACCCGTGGAGGCTTGGGACCTCCGCACAGCGAACAAAGGGGTTCCAGCCATTTGTCCCAATTTTTGGCGTCTTCGTGAACGAACTTTCGAATCATTGTTTTCAACGTATGATTAAATCGCTCCACCAGGCCATCCGCTTGTGGGTGATAGACGCTGGTGCGAACCGACTTAATTCCCAACAATTCATAAAGTTTGCGAATGGTTCGTGACATAAACGCGCCCGTGCCCTGATCGGTGAGAATCTCTTCGGGATTCCCACCCGGAGATCATACTGAACAGAGCCTCCGCTACACTCTTTGCGGAAATGTTGCGGGCGCCACTGCCTCCGGTATCGGGTTGCATAATCCACCAGAACTAATGCAAACCGATGCCTCGTGCTGACCGTTCCAATGGCCCGATGAGGTCCATACCAATTCTTTCGAAGGGAACCTGCATTAGCGGAAGGGGCAAAGCGCTTTTGGGAGGCCGATTCACTAACTGACATTCACGACAAGCCGCACACCACCGGCGTACATTCTCGTGAATGCCCGGCCAAAAAAACCGGGCCATTAAACGGTTCAGTGTCGCTGCCTGACCCAGATGCCCTGCCATAGGATTACAATGAGCCGCCTGGAAAAGCATTTCCCGACGGCTTTTTGGTACCAACAACTGGGTTGTATCTTGTTTTGACTGAGCGCCCCAAGGCCACTCGATACAACCTATCTTTTAATATAGCAAAATAGGGATAGGAAGGGGGCCGTGCGGACTGGAGAGGCCGGCCGTCAATGGAACGGACCTGGTCGAACGCGTTTCTTAGCGACTCGTCCTGGGACTGCTCCAGGGGAAAATCATCACGCTCCGTGAGGATTAGCCTCTCGACCGCGCTCCGTTCCCCTGGTGCCGCCTCAGCGGGTCCTGGCTCAGCCTCTCCCGTTCGCACGGCTGCCTCCCCCTCCGGCTTCTCTTTTCCGCAGGAGGCATCCACACACAAAACTCCCAATAAAATTTTAAACGCTGGCCAATTGGTTCCCAAAATTAGTGGATGCCGGAGGCGGGGGTTAACTGCCACCTCCACCTTATGCTTTTGCCCCCGAAATTGGATAGTTAACAGCACTACTGGGTATTTCACCACGTCCCCATGTACACACCTCACCCGAACCATGCAGCTCTTATCCAATGCCTCGGGCTGAATTAGGCTTTGATGGATCGAGGTTTGGTTACATCCTGAATCCACCAAAGCCCAATAAGTACCCCCCCTAATACTCACAGGTATTTGGTACCCGCCAGCTTGATCGGGGGCAGCCTGTGGGGCGTCCGGAACCCGGACCAGTGTCCCCACCTCCATCACTGGACACCGATCGATGAAGTGGCCCGGGTCCCCGCAACGCCAACAGGCCGGCCCAGGCTTCCCCGCCACCCTAGTGGAATTGGCGTGGAGACCCCGGAGGAACGGGAATAAGCGCGGAGCTCGGGCTGGCTGACCCCGCCTCCCTGGCGTGGGCTCTCACGGCCGCCGACTCCGGTGCCGGTCCTCCTCTCTATCGGGGCTGGGCTCGGGGAACCACGCCGGCACGGGACCTGGGTAGGAAGATAGGGGGAGACACAGAAGGGGAGGGGAGAGAGAGAGAGACGGACGGTAGGATTTCGCCAACCCCGTGGCACGCCACCATCTGGTCCTCAGCGAGTTGGATGGCCAGGTCCAGCGACGCCGGGCGGTGGCACTGGACCCACTGCGTGGTCTTCTTAGGGAGCCGCGCAATAAATTGCTCCAGCACCACCCGGTCGATGATTTGGTCGACGCCGCCTTCCCCGGCCAACAGCTATCTGCGGCAGGCGTCCGGAGCTGGTGAGCCATCACGAAGGGCGGCCGTTCTCCCCAGCTCCAGCGAGCAGGCGCTGGCGGTGCTGCTCGGGGCTCCGGCCGACCCGCTGGAGGATGGCTCGTTTAGGTCGTCGTAGACCAGGAGGTTCTGGACTGGCAGCTGCTGCCGCCAACTCGCCTCCCGGTTAGCAGGGGATGAGGCGCACTGGCCAGTCCGTCTGGGGCCACCCACATGCCGCCGCGGTGTTCTCGAAGAGGTCGAGGAATGCCTCCGGGTCATCCTGCGGCCCCATCTTCTGTACCCGGCATGTGGGGTGGGCGGGGCCGGGTTGTTGGACTCTCCCGGCCCGAACCTCCCGGTCCATCCAGCTCCGGAACAGCTCGCGGTCCTCCCGCTGGTTCTGGACGAGGGCACAGAATCTCCTCTGGTCTGCCCTCATGTCCATCAGCGCTTTATGATGTTCTTGGTGGAGTCCGCGGCGACTGGATGACATCCGCAAATGGCGATCCGTTGGTGAGGACATGATGGCAGCGGCGTTCCGGCTTCCTTCCGGGTTTCGGCACCAGTGTAACAAAGTTCGTAAGGAAGGAAGGAAGCGGACAGGGTTGGCTCGTGAAGACTCGGGTGAATTTTATTTACAGATAAACTTAAACAGGTGCGCACTCTGCGGCGTCCTAAAACATCAACTCTCGGTTGTCTCAGCGATCACTCTCAGCATTCGTTCGGCTGTCTCCCTCTCACAGACCGTGCGCCCGAGTCTTCACTCCGTCTCTCTGAACTCCTGTTCCACAGTGGCTTTTATCTGGTCTCCACGCCAATTACTGCAATCAGACACAGGTGTTCCTCATTTTGCACTTGACCCACTTACTTACCGCTGTCTCCTGAGTCCTTCTCCGCTGCAGACTTCGCTGAACCACGCCCCGCCACAGACAGTAATGGCAAGTGTCTTATAAACTGTTAAATTAAAAATACATATAATAGAATATAATCAAATATAATTTATTTTAAGAAGATGTGGTGCAAGTTTGAGTCTGGCCTGCAACTTTTCCTCATCCAAGTCTTTTACTCTCATTTCCACACACTTTTGCATTTATATACTTGCTTAAGCAAGTCATTAAATTAAAACATTACAATAAAAAAATTATACATATTAGACAATTGCCAACGAAGCATTGTAATTATTTTTAAATATGCAGTATTTGTTTGCTAGCTTGACAGAAATGTTTTGTTCCAAAGGTTTCTAAGAGGATAATATAATTAGTTTGGTCCTCTGCTAAGAATGTCATACTGTCTTCAAGGATTCCTTTCAGAAGAGTCAAGCAGGGGGAAATTTTGTGGCCAATGATCATTATACAGTGAACTGTTATCTCACTCTATTGACATACGCTGACTCAGCTCTGTGTAAATTTATTTCAGCTGTCCATTCAGAAATAATTACATTTTCAGAGCCAATGACTTTCTTCTTGTCTCTGCTTCCATTTCGTCTTATTCTATTATGCGAAAAAATGTGTTAAGATATATTATTTCAGTAAATTTATTTAAATTAAAGTTCTCTCTCTGTATATGTACCTCTTTCTATACCTCTACCATTATTTTCTTTCTTTTTTTTCTTTCTTTCTTTCTTTCTCTTTCTTTCTTTCTTTCTTATTTCACAAAAAAAATGTGATTGCAAACAACACAGTTGGAGGAGCTCCAAAATTAAACAAAAGCACTAGAATAGCATCATAAAAGTCTTCATGATTTGTTTGTTATAATCCCAGTTCTCTGAAGACAAACAATAGCATACAATATGTATATAAAACAATCAATAGTGATATAATTTACATTGCTGGGTGAACTATGCTTTTAATTATTTATAATTTATAATTTATTTTTGTTGTTTGTTTTCAAAAAGCAAGACAAAGTGCGTAGGCTATCAGATGTAGAAGTTGTAAGACAACAGGGTCTCTCGGGTTTGGGGGAGACTGAAGAGGTCTGCAGGTTTAGTTGTGTTTGGGAGTTTGTATTATGATATACAGACAGAGTCAACTCTGCTCAGCCTGTCATCCAGCACATAGCCGCTGAAGCCCCTTGGCAACCTGGCAGTATGTGTCAAGCTTCTGGTTTGATTTAATAAACAGGAAAAATATACACATATCTCTAGGCCAGGGGAATAAATTATGTACCGGTAAAAATACTGATAAGGATTAGATCCAATGGGACTCGCTGCCCTGTCTTATACTTAAAGCCAGGTGGAGTCAATTCACAACAGACAAGTGATAAAGTCATACAATACTTTTTTTGTTTACGTAAAAAAAAAAAATCACAATTACAGACTTTAAATTCAATAATGAATAAAGAAATATACGGAAATACAAAATGTATGAAATTGTCATTCTAAAATACTAAAAGGAGTAAAACTAATTTAATAAACAATTAAATTTGCTGAAATTTTTATCATGAAGTAAAAGCTGTGTGTTTGTAAGAAACAAATGTATTATTAATACATTTTAACTTAAAATTGTAGCCTTCATCTAAAATATGAGTCCTCTATCCAGTATGTTGCTGTCTCCAGTGATAATGTCACCTTGTGTGAATCAGGAGAGACTTATGAACAGATCAAGCACCAGTCCAAAGCAGTTCTAAACAATATGTTGGGTTATGTTCATGTAAAAGATAAGGGATGGACTTTTTACTGAAGTGTTATGAATTATAGTCTCATATTTTGTACATGAGTGATGGTTTAAAGTTAAAACACCTTAATGAAGGACTTGTTTCTTAAACAGTTTTGTCTTAATTTTTGCTTCACAAGACGTTAACTGATGGACTGGAGTGGTGTGGATTGCTTGTGGATTGTTGTGATGTTTTTTATCTGATGTTTGGACTCTTATTTTGACGGCCCCCATTCACTGCAGATGATCCATTACTGAGCTAGTGATGAAATGCTAAATTTCTCCAAATCTTTTCCCATAAAGAAACAACCTCATCTACATTTTGGATTGGTGAACTGTTTATTTAGTTTATATTTCAAAACAGAGCTGAATGGATTTTGCATTTCGTAAAAATCTGCATTCAGGAATTCTATAGAACTTGACTGAAAACAGTTTAAGAATCAGATTATGAGCCATTACTGACATTAAAATCCTTTTTTGGTGAATTGGGCAGCAGCACCATTTTTAATGCAGCACAATTGCAAGGCCATCTCATCACACAGCCTTTAACATCCTTACATAGCACTTATCGAACCTGTTTATGCATTCAGATGTATTAAAGGACACCACACCTGGATGATGGTGATCTTATGCAGGGAGCAAAAGTTTCTCTTTTTTTTCAAAGTACAGCAGACTTTGAAAGTCTTAAGGGGCTACTGGCTCTCATCCAGCTCAGTGTGCCAGGGCTTTTCAGGTCTTCCAGAGCTTTCATCCATTACCAAAGTAAGATATAAAATGGCAGAGAGTTCATCCATTTACATGCACGTCTGAGAATAAACAAGCCCCACACATTTACATTTAAAAGATCACTTAGGAGAAAGTATTCCGGGTCACTTTTACTTTTCTTGATGTATGGACCTTTTGTTTCAGCCAAATGCATTATGTATTTAGCTGAAGCACTGAATTATATAGGCTTTTTACCCTTCTTGAGTCCTTTATAGTAAATGTTTAAATCATGGTTCAGTGTTAAAATTGATTCAATAACAATGGCAATTTACCAAAAGTTCTGTCACAAGAAAATTAAAGTTTAGCTCAGTTATTTGTTCATTGTGATTCATATAACAACAGCAACAACAATAACTATTATTATTATTATTATTATTATGTGTTGTTGTTTTTCAGTTTATTGTAATATGGCACAATATTTCTTGCATTTGCCAGAACAGAAATGAAGGTTAGCTAATTTATTTGTTCACTGTGCTAAATAATAATAATAATAACAAATAGATGATTCATTTGGGAAGGAAGAAAATATATGGATAAATCATGTATTTCTGCACAAATCTGTCAAAGAATTCATGCATAAAAAGTATTTATAGAAGCACAAAACAGTGCAAGGCAAAAAAATGTAAGCCTGTATTTTAATGGTTGATTGGCAATGCAAGGAATAACCTGTTCCAAATGTAATCTAGTGTCAGGATACATTTTATACCTTTCCTCGTGCCAAAAAACTGTTGCACTCCAGCAATATTATTGGGCTGTCTGCTGTGAATCACTCTCCTGAGTTCATGGGAAAACATCTTTATCGGGTTAAAAGCAGGACTCTGACTGGACCTCATCAGAAGACATATTTCCTCTGTTGTTGATTCACTCCTGTGCTTTGAATCACTGAACTGTGGCATGACCCAACTTACGCTTCAAATGGTCAAAGAGATGACCTTAAATTCTCCTGCAGAATGTCCTGATAAACTTAGGAATTTGTTTTCTTTTTTGAGACATTATCTTTTTAGATGTATTGCTCTTTTGTGTGAATAGCAAACTCATTGTGTGTTTTTAGTCAGAGAGGCTCAGTTGATGTCTGACTTTAATTAACTTTTGGAGAATGCATTAGCCCAGAGCTTCAGATATTTTATTTTATAATTATTATTCTTTTTTTTTTCTCCCCCAAACTGCGCTGTGAATGTTTGCAAAGTGTTTTCAATGAAAGGCATTGTCTGAGCACTATTTGTTTAAGCAGATACAATATACATTTACATTTATGCATTTAGCAGATGCTTTTATGCAAAGCGACTTACAGTGCATTCAGGCTAAACATGTTTTTGTCAGTACAAACAAACAAATTGTACAAATTAAGCTCGGATGAGCTTTATTTGTCACATACACAATTATACAGAGTATAATGAGGAGTGAAATGTGTTCTCTGCATTTAACCCATCCAAGTGTACACACTTGGAGCAGTGGGCAGCCGACTGTGCAGCGCCCGGGGAGCAGTCGTGGACTTCCTGTCGGAGCCGGGATTCGAACCCACAACCTTGGGTTTCAAGTCCAATGCTCTATCCATTAGGCCAACGACTGCCCAATATACAGTATATATTGTTTATTGATATATATATATATATATACAGTATATATATATATATATATATATATATATATATATATATATATATATATATATATATATTTTAATCACCTTTCAAGTTCAGTAATATATTTAGATTACATCAGCATATAAAGTCTAACTGGATGATTACTGAGACTAATCTCAAGACCACTCATTTAACAGTTAATCTAAAAAACAAAAACAAAAAAAACACAATTTAAGAATATAAAATTTGTGAAAATATTCAGGAATGTCAGAATCAGAATAAAAAATAACATCTGTCAAATCATAACATAAAACATCCTGTTTCCATCAGGAACCAAGGTGTTGAATGATAATCGCTGACCAGGTGCGGATTTGCAGTTGGATTGGCATTTATTCTCTCGTATGGAATGTGAAGTATTTCACTTAGTTTCCTGGTAATTCCAATTTAATTTCAGCAAGTGAAGAACAACTTTATACTTGCATGTGTTATGTACAGGGCTGGGGAGTAATGGAATACATGTAACGTCATTACATATTTAAAATACAAAATGTGAGTAACTGTATTCTCCTGATTCTCCTGAGCCGCCTGTTCATTTAGCAACTTTTAGTGAGAGTACGCTCATCTTCACGACACAAAAATGGATGACACAACAGAAAGCCATTAGCGTAATGCATTTCTCTCATGGAAATACAAAGACTAGTTTATAAATCTGAAAAAGGACGTAACATACAAGTGTAGTGTAATGCAGTGCAATACCTAACTGCAACAAAACTTCTCTCAGCATCGAAGGATTCAACATCTAATCTAAAAAAGCATCTTGAGGGAAGTTGTTCATGATCTTTGAATTTTTTTATCCAGTAACTCGTTTGTCTATGTTTTCATATGTTGAGTGTTGAATGGTTATCATTACGTTTAATGTTTGTAAGAATTAAATTTTCACACTTTGCATCCAGTTAACAGATCCATATGATTCATGAATACAATAATACTAATAATAACTAAGATCAGATGAGCTTTATTTTTCACATACACAATTATACAGAGTATAACCAGCAGTGAAATGTGTTCCCTATCAGTCGGTCACTCTCGACGTCACGTCGGAGGACCGACGAATTGGGATATCGCTTAGAGAGACCTATCCACTTCGAGTGTAAACTAAACGAGCCAATGCACATTGGCATGCGATTATTGCATCCAGCTGCCGCTGA
This sequence comes from Gymnocypris eckloni scoliostomus, assembly GCA_027564155.1. Lineage (NCBI taxonomy): Eukaryota > Metazoa > Chordata > Actinopteri > Cypriniformes > Cyprinidae > Gymnocypris > Gymnocypris eckloni. The sequence goes on from CM050426.1 coordinate 7,421,411, forward strand.
TCACAGCGTGAGCATAAATAGGCAGCAGGTGCAGCGCATATTCAGCTTTTCGCTTCGGAGCCGAGCGGTGTTTATCGTTCTGCTCCAGACTTACCTCTGAGAGTGCCTCAAGACTCTGGTGTTGGCGGACGGCGATTCAGCGGTGGTGGTCTCCTTCGTCGAGTGGATTGCACACATCAGGCTGCACTACCCCTGTTGTGTTGCAGCGACCATCTCCCCTGTGCGCTTCAGCACGCTAAAAGAGCAAACACTTCTCTAAAAGAGTGTTACGGGCGGAACGTCTTTTTAAGACGCGTCTTTTAAAGATGCCCTTCGCCCGTGCGTTTCTGGATGCGGTCGTTACCTGGCGCGGGTGATGGTCACGATCGCTGCCTCTCGTGTCTGGGCATTGAACACGCAGAGGCGGCTTTTGTGGAGTCATGCCCCCATTGCGGGGATGACCGTCGCGGGCTGCGGACCAGGCTTCGTTTCCTGCAAAGGCGGGGTACCCGTGCCTCTGCCGAGATCTAGGGTTCCCCTGGTGGCTACCGGGAGGCTACTTCCGGCCGGGCTGGTCTTACGGTGACAGTGAGGAATTTCCCTAGTACAGCGAGGGCTCCTCCTGTTACCGCACTGCCACCGATGGAGCTGCCTAGGGAGCGGGCTGGCCCCTCCCATGGAGGGTACCGCTTGTATCCTTTGGCGCTCCCGACGATCGGATGTCGATCGCTACATTGGAGGGTGAGTCAGACCAATCCGGAGATGATGGTTCAGTACCGCTGCCACCCTCCGGGCGGTCAGCGGTGCCGGATTCGGATCCGGAAATGGTGGCTATGCTTGCCGGGCCGCTGAGAGTGTTGGGCTCGAGTGGGCGCCTCCACCGTGTCCCGAACCCTCAAGGCTGGACGATTGGTTTCTCGGGTGGCCCCGCTGGTTCTCAGGGCCCCACCCGGTGCCTTTCTTCCGGAAGTGCATGATGAGCTCACTGGAACATGGACGGCACCTTTCACTGCCAGAAACCGCTCCAGTGGCTCATCCTCCTCGCCACCCTTGACGGCGAGCGCGCTGGGTATACGGAGGTCCCGCCGGTGGAGCGATCGGTTGCGATGCATTGTGTCCTAGGACCGCTTCTACCTGGCGCGGTAATCCGTTGCTCCCCTCCCGGGCCTGTAGGCACTGTCGGCCCTGACCGGCAGTGCCTATGCGCTCGGAGAAGCTGCTTCAGCCCTACACGCTTATGGCGTTGTTGCAGGTTCACCAGGCCAAGGCACTGAGGGACCTGCACGAGGGTGGTCACGACCCAGGAGTTCTCAGTGAGCTTCGGACCGCCACGGACCTCGCGCTACGAGCGACGAAGGTTATGGCGCGGTCTCTGGGCCGTGCGATGTCCACCATGGTGGTCCAGGAACGCCACCTCTGGCTGTGTCTGGCTGACATGAAGGAGGTAGACAAGGCACGGTTCCTGAATGCCCCCGTGTCCCAGACCGGCCTGTTCGGCGACGCGGTGGAGAACTTCGCCCAGCAGTTCTCCGCTGCGCAGAAGCAGACTGAGGCAATCCGGCACATCCTGCCCCGGCGTGCAGCTGCTGCCTCCACCCGGCCGCCGGCGGCAGTGCCTCGGTCTACTCGCGCCGGGCCCCTGCCGCCGCCCCGCTCCCGCGCGCAGCAGGCGCAGCAGCCTCCAGCCAAGCAGCGCCGTGGAGCCGGCCGCAGGGCAGCCGCCCCGCCCGTCCAGGCCCCCGCCAAACCAGGCGGCAAGCGTCGAGCAAGCGGCCCTGAGACGGACGACCCAGGGATGGAGATGTTTGCTCTTCGGGAGATGGTGAACGCACCACTCCCTCCCCCGGAGGAGGGCCGGGCGGAGAATCTTTTGTTTCCTTTTTTGCCACTGGCCTCACGGTCAGTGGTACCCAAAACCTCGGCAAAAGAGCAGTTTCCTCTATCTCTGGGTCCCCAGAGGGGACGGGGGGTTGTGAACGAGTCAAACTTGAGTTACACTCACCCTCCTCTCTCGCCAGTGGGCAGCTGTGGGCGGTTCGAGAGGGCGGTCAATCGCACTACTCACGCACCCTCTGCCAGAACGCAGGTAAGTGCGTCACACACGCCGACCCCGCTTCGGACCGGCAACGAGACGCTCGAGCCGGGTCCCTGCGTTCCCCCTCGCTGCCCCACCGCGGGTACGTCAGTGGGTTCGTTGGTGTCACTAGTACGGTTCTGGGGGGCCTGGCTAGCGCTCCCCAACCCGTCTCGTTGGCTCCTCCGTACCATCAGACTCGGCTATGCGATTCAGTTCGCCCGGCGACCTCCCAAGTATCGCGGCATCCACTCCACCACAGTGAGGGCAGCGGATGCCCCCATCTTACGAGCAGAGATCGCAGTCCTACTGGCGAAGGACGCGATAGAGCCGGTCCCTCCAGCCGATATGAGGTCGGGGTTTTACAGCCCTTACTTCATTGTACCCAAGAAAAGCGGTGGGTTAAGACCAATCTTGGATCTGCGCGTTTTGAACCGGGCCCTTCACAGGCTCCCGTTCAAAATGCTCACACCGAAACGCATCTTTGGGTGCGTCCGTCCCCAAGATTGGTTTGCAGCGATCGACCTGAAGGACGCGTACTTCCACGTGTCGATCCTTCCGCGCCACAGGCCATTCCTGCGGTTTGCGTTCGAAGGACGGGCATATCAGTACAAAGTCCTGCCCTTCGGCTGTCCCTGTCGCCCGTGTCTTCACGAAGTAGCGGAGGCAGCCCTTGTTCCCCTGAGAGAACAGGGCGTGCGCATTCTCAACTACCTCCGACGACTGGCTTATACTAGCTCAGTCGCAGGACCAGTTATGCGAACACAGGGACATGGTGCTCTCGCACCTCAGCCAGTTGGGCCTTCAGGTCAACTGGGAAAAAGCAAACTCTCCCGGTGCAGAGGATCTCTTTTCTCGGTATGGAGTTAGACTCGGTCAGTCAGACAGCGCGCCTCACGCAGGAACGCGCTCAGTCGGTGTTGAACTGCTTGAATAAATTCAAGAACAGGACGGCGGCACCACTGAAACAGTTTCAGAGGCTCCTGGGGCATATGGCGGCTGCGGCGGCGGTCACGCCGCTGGGGCTGCTCCATATGAGACCAACACTGGCTCCATGGCCGAGTCCCGAGGTGGGCGTGGCAGAGCGGCACGCTGAGGGTCCAAGTCACTCCAGCCTGCCGCCAAACCTTCACCCCGTGGTCAGACCTTTCATTCCTTCCTGGAACAGGTCTCCAGGCACGCTGTGGTTTACACAGACGCCTCCGCCAAGGGCTGGGGCCACGTTCAACGGGCATGCAGTGTCAGGGGTTTGGGCGGATCCCCAACTGCACTGGCACATCAACTGCCTAGAGTTGCTGGCAGTACACCTGGCCTTGAACCGTCTCAAGAGGCGCTTACGAAGGCGAGCATGTACTAGTCCGTCACGGACAACACGGCGACCGTTGCGTACATCAACCGACAAGGTGGTCTACGCTCCCGTCGCATGTCACAACTCGCCCGCCACCTCCTCCTCTGGAGTCGGAAGCATCTGAGGTCGCTTCGCCATTCATATCCCGGCTTGCTCAACCGGACAGCCGACGAGCTGTCACGAGCTGCGCTCCCGGAGAATGGAGACTCCATCCCCAGGCGGTCCAGCTGATTTGGCGGACGTTTTGGACTCGCACAGGTAGACCTGTTCGCGTCCCTAGAGGCGTCGCATTGCCAGTTGTTCTACTCCTGACCGATGGAACACTCGGCACGGACGCACTGGCACACAGCTGGCGGCGGGGCCTTCGCAAATATGCATTTCCCCAGTGAGCCTTCTCGCACAGACTCTGTGCAAGGTCAGGAAGAGGAGCAGATCCTGCTCGTGGCACCATACTGGCCTACCAGGACTTGGTTCCCAGAGCTGATGCTCCTCGTGACAGCCCCTCCTGGCAGATTCCTCTGAGGAAGGATCTACTGACTCAGAGACGGGCACCTTATGGCACCCGCGTCCAGACCTCTGGAAACTTCATGTCTGGTCCCTAGACGGGACGCTGGAGGTTCTAGGTGACCTACCCCAAGGGGTAGTTGACACCATCACTTCGGCGAGAGCACCGTCTACGAGACACGCCTTCGCCTTGAAGTGGAACCTGTTCGTCGAATGGTGCTCTTCTCACAGAGAAGACCCCCGGAGATGCCCGATCAGAGTCGTGCTATCCTTCTTGCAGCAAGGGTTGGAGCGAAGGCTGTCTCCCTCCACCCTCAAGGTCTACGTGGCCGCGATTGCTGCTAACCACGACCCTGTGGAAGGGAAGTCGGTGGGGAAGCATGACTGGGTCGTCAGGTTCCTTAGGGGGGCTAGAAGGCTGAATCCTCCACGCCCCCCCTCTATACCCTCTTGGGACCTGTCCTTAGTGCTTAGAGCACTACAACAGGGCCCGTTTGAGCCCTTGCAGACAGTTGAGCCCAAGTTTCTTTCAATGAAAACTCTGCTCCTGCTTGCACTGGCCTCCATCAAGAGGGTTGGGGACCTGCACGCATTTTCGGTCGACGATTCGTGCCTACAGTTTGGACCGGTGGATTCCCAGATAATCCTGAGGCCCCGGCCCGGCTATGTGCCCAAGGTTCCCACTACTCCATTTAGAGACCAAGTGGTGAGCCTGCAAGCGCTGCCCCCGGAGGAGGCAGACCCAGCCCTGGCTTTGCTTTGTCCCGTCCGAGCATTAAGACACTACGTTGACAGGACGCAAAGCTTCAGGACCTCAGACCAGCTCTTTGTCTGTCACGGAGGCCGGCAGAAAGGGAATGCCGTCTCCAAGCAGAGGATGGCCCACTGGATAGTGGATGCCATCACCCTGGCTTATCAGGCACAGGGTGTGCCTTGCCCGTTCAGGTTGAGAGCTCACTCACGAGAAGTGTAGCGTCCTCCTGGGCGCTGGCTCGTGGCGCCTCACTGACAGATATTTGTAGAGCTGCGGGCTGGGCGACCCCTAACACATTCGCTAGATTCTATAGCCTTTGGAACCGGTTTCCTCCTGTGTTCTCACCTCAAACGGGTAGAAGCACTGAGGGGCCCCGGTTTGGTCGGCTGCTAAAAACTGCTCCAGAGAGTCCACTGTAGACCCTGTCGAGCTCCTCCATCCCTCGGCAGCTGGACGGGCGGAGCGTCGCGCCAGGCCCTCACTCGATGAATCCTTGAGAACCGGTAGAGGGCTGGGTTCCATATGTAGAGACCGTTCGGATCCCATATGTGTATTTCCACGGTTAGCCTTAGAGCCCGTGTTTCCGGCAGACTTCCTGCTACTCCAAGAGGTTACAATCACCTCCAATCTTCCATATGCATCTGACTATTGTCCATATGTGTAACTGCCTCTGAACCTCCCTCGGGAAGGTAAGGGCTTCCGCATAGCGTCTCTGTTCTGAGCTGAACGGGCACGCTTTTCCCAGTGTTATCCAGTCCTACTGAGTGGGTAGTGCCATAGCAACAGTAACGGATCTTCCTATGGGGGCCCTAACCTGCGCCAGAAAATAACGGCACAGGAGGCCTCCACGGGACACTGGAAGGGCAGTATCCGTGGGCCTTTTGGTAGGGATCCCAATTGTCGGTCCTCCGGCGTGGCGCCGAGAGTGACCGACTGATAGGGAACGTCTCGGTTACGTATAACCCTCGTTCCCTGAAGGAGGAACGGAGATGTCACGCCCCGCCGCCACGGCTCCTGTACCACCGCTGAGCGGCCGGGCCCCGGCTCGGCTCCTCATCGAAAACCTGAATATGCGCTGCACCTGCTGCCTATTTATGCTCACGCTGTGATCAGCGGCAGCTGGATGCAATAATCGCATGCCAATGTGCATTGGCTCGTTTAGTTTACACTCGAAGTGGATAGGTCTCTCTAAGCGATATCCCAATTCGTCGGTCCTCCGACGTGACGTCTCCGTTCCCTCCTTCAGGGAACGAGGGTTACATACGTAACCGAGACGTTCTCTGCATTTAACCCATCCAAGTGCATGCACACCTGGAGCAGTGGGCAGCCGACGCTGCAGCGCTCGGGGAGAAGTTGGGGGTTTGGTGCCTTGCTCAAGGGTCTCACCTCAGTCGTGGACAATTCCTGCCGGAGCCAAGATTTGAACCCACAACCTCGGGTTATAAGTCCGATGCTCTATCCATTAGGCCACGGCTGCCCCTACCCCTAAAATAAAAGTTTATAAAGTCAAACGATAGCTTTGTGTGCCTTCAAATAGATAAAGACTTCAAGTTCATCTGTAATGTTCAAGAACAGATCATCTTTGGCGCGGTAATCCGAGTTCATGATTCGATTTGTGAACAGATGTTTCTTTTGAGTCAATCTTTTACATTAATAATTTATTTTGTTTAACGAAACCAGTGTGAATGGTTCACATTAAATTGGATAGATCTGGGGTATGTTTCCCAAAAGCATCATTAGCGAACTGTGATTGTTAAATTACGTTGAAGTACAACGACATTAATTGCGACCCGTAGTTACTCGAGCAAAAGAGCCTTGTCCATTTTGACTCAGCGATTCTTTTGTGCCAATCGCTTCTCCATAGAGAGGATTATGAAGTAATCACTTAAAGTTTGGTCCATTCTTTAAACAAATCTATTGTATAACTTGAAGTGCTGTGCCAGTTGTTTTTGCTACTTTTATGATATGTTTGGTGTGTTTGGCTTCATTTTGTAGCTTAGAATGCAGCATACAACTGCATGGAATCCCCTTCATTGTATTAAAATAGGATTTATATTGAAAACCGATGTTGTCAAAAAATACAAAGAAAATACAATTCTTATTACTGGTATGTCACTTATTTAGAGTTGGAAAACCTAAAAATAAGACAAGTACATGTCCCCTTGTGTTACATAGCTTAAGTATTTCAAAGTATTCTAAAGTATTTAGATTACGTTACTAAACCTGAGTAATCTAACGAAATACGTAGCGGATTACTTTTTAAAGCATGTATTTTATAATATGTAGTGAAATCCATTTTAAAAGTAACCTTCGTCTCTGACAGACACGTTGAAACCACTCATGCCTCTAATTTAATTTCCCTTCTCAGAAAAGAGATGAGGTAGTCAATACATCGGGTAATGCGTTTTCCAGGAATTGTGTGTGTACTCCCTGGATCTCTGCTTCTCGTAAATACTACCGCACATGTTATTTTTTTGACAGACATCAATGTCTTGATTACAATTTTATGGAATTGAAAACAGATGGATTGTAAGGTTGTAATGATCATGTATTTCTCAGCCGATAAGTATTCAGTGACTTTTTATATTGATGTTCTCAGTTTTAATATTCCAACCAACAGTGAGCCTAAGTTCCCTATCTGTCGGTCACTACGAGTTATGTCGTGACGACATAGGGGATTTACTTGGAAGCCCCGATCATCTCTGACTACAGAGAAAACAGCAATGAAATTGGCTAGTGGATTTTGCATACCTGAGCTACTCCCCGTGCATACAGGTATAAAAGGGCGACAGGTGCATCCACTCATTAGATTTTTGCTTCGGAGCCGAGTGGATGAGAAGAGTGCTGATCTCCACAAAGCCTTTCATCTTTGTTTTGTTCCTGGTTTGCGTAACGGTGCGATCAGCGGAGTCCTTCTCATCAGCGATTCCCCTGGGCACTTCAACCAAGAGAGCAAATTCTAAAAGAGCAAATCACGGACGATCGCATCTTTTTCAAGATGCCGTTTCGTCCGTGTCCTTCTGGTTGCAGTCGTTTCCTGTCTGCGGATGACAGACACGATCGTTGTCTTCAGTGTCTGGGCTTCCAACATGCTGAAGATGCGTTCGTGGATGACTCATGTGCCTGTTGTGGGCGTATGAGCATGATTTCGCTGCGATCTCACCTTTCCTTTATGAAAGGATTGGCACTCTCTGCCGCCACCCGTGCTGGTCTCTCTGGCTCGAGCAGAGGATCGCCGGCTGACGATCTGGGAGATCTGAGGGTTACTGTAAGAGCCTCTCCGCCGGGTACATCCCCACGGACCTCCTACTCCTCATGTAGCGAACATCCCGTCTGGTGCCCGGGATTTCGCTGGTCCGTCCCACGGGGCGCCCAGCAATTAATTCGGTGCGCCATCTGTGGATAGGATGTCGATCTCAGCATCGGGGGATGGGTTCACGTCCTCTGAAGATGAAGGTGGAGGGGGGCAGCCCCACCGCACCGGACCCGGAGCTGACGGCCATGCTCGCCCGGGCAGCCGTGAGTATCGGGCTGGAGGTCAACAGACCGCCCAGTCCCGAGCCCTCGCGGCTGGACGATTGGTTTCTCGGAGCGGGGCGCAACTCACTACCGCGCTCTGCCCCGGTGCCATTCTTCCCGGAGGTGCACGAGGAGCTGACGAAGTCGTGGACGGCCCCTTTCACAGCCAGAAGCCACTCGTCCGCCTCCTCCATCCTCACTACCCTCGACGGCGGAGTGGCCAGGGGGTACGCGGGCATTCCCCAGGTGGAGAGAGCGATCGCGGTGCACCTGTGCCCACGAAACGCCGCCACTTATAGGAACCGTCCGCGTCTCCCGTCCAAAGTCTGTAAGCTGCCTGTAAGCTGTCTCTCAAGACAGCGCTCCTGACAGCGCTCACTTCCATCAAATGGGTCGGGGACCTCCAGGTGTTTTCGGTAAGCGAAGAGTGCCTTGTGTTCGGGCCGGTCTACTCTCACGTTGTCTTGAGACCCCGGCCTGGATACATGCCCAAGGTTACCACCACGCCCTTCCGCAATCAGGTGGTGAACCTGCAAGCACTGCCCTCGGAGGAGGCAGATCCAGCCTTAGCGTTGCTGTGTCCCGTAAGAGCATTGCGTGTCACGCTTGCTGTGCCATTCCCCCTCACCCGGGGACACGAGCGCCTTTTTTTCTCCCCCAGTTCAGTTCCCCGGACGGTGAACCCTGGTGGAATCCTCCAAGCACCCCCGGCGGGAGCAGTCTGACGCCAGGCCCAGTACTGGTGTTAGCTCGCCCGGGTCTCCGGTCAGCCCCTGTACTGGTCTAGGTGTCCGTATGGCCTGATTCCCCTCTGGGTAATCCCATATGTGTATTCTTCCACGGTAAGATTTCCCTCATGGTAAACCCGTGTCTTCTCTTTGACAGAGCTCTCTGTCTGGTTCTGCTGGCAGCACCTCCTCCCTACACCTAGGTAGGATCTGCCCCAGAGCCCAGTCGTATATAGTACTGCCCCAAGCCTGGGCCAGTCCATATCAGTGCCTCCACATGTTACCTCCCTTTGGGCAGGATGCGGCCTCTGTAGTGCCCTTCTCTGGAAGGCTCGCTTCCCTGCCGTTACGACAAGCTATAACAACAAATAGGAAAGACCTGAAGCTGTCTTTCACTGAAGGCCGAAATCCCTTTCCGATTTCCGTGGGGAAAGGAACAGCAGCTTGGCTATCTCCAGCAGCAATGTACTCAGTGGTCCCGGTGGGCACCAAGGTTAGCGAATTTGCGCTGGGGCGGTATGAAGGTTGCAACCTCTTGCATGGCATTTGTCTGTCACGCACTCGCTTGTCAACATCTGCATGCCACAAGGTTTTGACGGGGTTCAGCTAGTGGCGCTTTCCATAGGACCCCTATGTCGTCATGACATAACTCGTAGTGACCGACAGATAGGGAACGTCTAGGGTTACGTCAACCCCGTTCCCCTGATGGAGGGAACGGAGCGATATGTCCCCATGCCAATCTTGAACCATCGCTGGTTGCCAGGGACTCGTCTCGGCTCCTCGCCAGAAACCTAATGAGTGGATGCACCTGTCGCCCTTTTATACCCGTATGCACGGGGAGTGGCTCAGGTATGCAAAATCCACTAGCCAATTTCATTGGCGTTTTCTCTTTAGTTAGAGATGATCGGGGCTTCCAAGTAAATCCCCTATATCGTCACAACATAACGTCTCTGTTCCCTCGTAACGTACGTACGTAACCTAGACGTTTTTGACAGACATGTTAACATGTTTAGGGAGGGTGCTTTCTCTCCCGCACTCGGTCTCTCTCTCTCACAGACACACATATAGTTTGCACACACCTTAACATAAGCACTAATCTAGTTAGCACTACTCTGATGATTTTATCAGTAACATAGTTTAAGAACTTGAAAAACTACATGACATCTCACAAGCGAGTGAGAAACAACAGTGCTGTTCGTGAAGAAAATTAACTTAAAGTCTCAAATAAACACAAACTTGCATAAAGCATCCATATTTGTCCATGCCCATGTTGATTAGAGTTTAAAAACTTGAAAAGTATTTATTTAAGGTACATTTAGAACAAATAAAAATGTGTGATTAATTGCGATTAATCGCAAGTTAACTCATGACAATCATGCGATTAATTGCAATTCGATATTTTAATCGATTGAAAGCCCTAATATATGTGTATATATATATATATATATATTTTTTTTTTTACGAGGAAAGTAGGGGTTTTGATACAAGTAGTTGATCGTGTTGTCTTTTATAACAGTTTTGGTTTTAGTTTTTTTTACCCATGAAAACGCAGATCCTGTTAGCGGATTTGGACTCAGATGAATATAAGTGAAGTGTACAAGTATATGATGCAGTGTCAGAATAAGTCCTGCATCCGTCAGTATTATATCCTGCTCTGCTTCCTCTCACATGCCCTTTCTGGTTGAATGTGCAGAGGTAGCAGCCACATGCTAAGGTCACACTCTGTCACATCTACAGTATGTAGATCATGCATGACCTTTAAATGCTTATCAAGTTGTGTTACAGAGAGAGGTGTGGAATTAAAAGCAAGTATTTCCAGCAGAGTAATGTACAAAGTTTTTTTTCTTCAGAAATGTGAAACTATTGTTTCATACTTTCCCCTATTCGCTTCCTAATAAAAAGTAATAATGAAGCGTAAAATTATGTTCAAGTTTATATTGCAGTTTCTCACCCCCTTTAGTGCTAATCAAACTTCTCATTTTCTAAATATTATCAGCTTGTTTCTGTTTTTGTTTTGAGTTTGCACCATTTTATTGGGTCACTTCCCAGTTAAGGCAATAATTTGCGAAAAGGGTTCACAAAATAGCACCATTTGACACACCGCCCTGCATCTCTGCCAGAGTACTATTGCATTTAAGGGTGATGCAGTGTTTCTGTCCCAACCGAGAGGAGGTTATACTCTCTTTTTTAACATTTAAAAAATGTGTTCATAAAAAACTGAGAATACAAATGTTAGTTTTATGTTTTAAATGTTATATGTCACTGACAATACAACACCGCAACATCTATGCGCTGAAACATTGATAATTATATGATTTTTGAGACATTAACATGACCTCAAAAATCTCCACGTCATCTTTACTTTAATGATGTTTTGATGTTTTTATTCATGCTAATTAAATTGCTTCATTCTTAAAAATGATCATTAAAGAATCACATATACATGACCCCTGACACCAATTGTCTTTTGTCTTTGCTGCTTCTTTATTGAATGTGTATTGTTTACAGTCTATTTGTTTATTGTTTACTGTTTGTTATCGTGCCTGTAAGCTGCACTGCAAACCTGGTGAACCACCATTGCATTGGCTGTATACTGTATATGTACAATGCCAATAAACCAGTCTATATTTTAGGGCTATGCTTTTTTATCTCATTCATACATACATACATACATATGTACATATGTACGCATGTAAACAAACAAACATATAAATAAATAAATAATACATGAATAAATATATTAATAAATAAATGCACAGTCATTAAAAATAAATAAATAAATGAATGACAGAATACAATAAATAGGTGACTCCTGTGAACGGTGGGAAAAATTTGGCAGTTACTGTTTGTGAGCGTCATGGGCATATGTTCTGATTTGTGTGTTCATCTGAATAGCTGAAAAGTACATGTCAGCACTGAAAACAAAGATCCCAAGCACAGCCTAAATCTAGGCCTATACTATTAATTCAGACTGAACTCAATGCTGACTCAATACTGCAGTATCAACATTCTCACTGTCACTTACTGTAGTGCTAAATGTAATCTTGGTCCAGGAAAGCGTCCTTAGCATTATAGGGTTTCATTTTACTGGTCGCAGCACAAGCCAGGTTATATCTGGAGAATGTGCATTCATGTTCACTCAACTGTGCGCTTACTTCATTATGCTGTGAGTGTTGCAAGCCAAATAATTAATGCTAATATGCATGCCAAAGTATTGCTTGACCTGGCCTCCAAAAAAGATATCATATACTGAGTGTTACTTCACTATTGTTGCTGTTGTTGTTATTAAAACAAATAATAATATGATACATGTTTAAACATATTTATGCATTCATTTACAAACAAACAAACACATAAATATGTAAATCAATAAATAAACACATACATACATACATATACATACATACATACATTTAAATGTTTTCATTTAAAGCCCTGCATGTTGATTTGTCTATACAGTATAACTTAACTTGTGTCATGATTTTATTATTGAGCATGTATTATTGTTTTGTTATTTTATATGTCAAATTATTCATCAAGTTTAGAAGATTTGTATGAGGAGAAACATTTCTGGCATCCTCTTCACACAACAGTGGAGTGTACATCAATTAAAATGAAAATATATACTGCTGTCATCTAATCATTTCACTGCTCACTGGATATAAGCTATGATTTCTCTAAGGAGAGATGACTGGAATTAAAATATATAAAAAAATCCCCTGCTTGCTCATAAAAAAAATAATTAATTGACTCCCTGTATTTACAGAAAAATGCTGCTGACAGCTGAGGCAATTATGTAAGCTTGAATAGTGACAGTGATGGTTCAAGGAAACGGACTGACAAGTGACAGAACTATGTTTTCTGGCCTGGAATGGTTTCCTTATAATTCAAAGATAATGTACCTGATGTTTCCTCTTTTAGAACATATTTGACCAGTTTTCTGTTTGAAGTTTTAAAATCTCCAGTCATGTGTGATAACTCAATGTGTTCTCAGTGTATTTATTTATTAATCTGATTTAAAATAATGTCTGATATTGATCATCTGATCACAAGCTGAAATCACAACTCCAACACAACTTCAGGATTCACAGGTTCACAAAAAAAAGAAAAACGTTGTACCAAAAGTAGCAAGGCATAATTTATTTGGTTAAAAAATACAGTAATATTGTGACATATATTTTCAATTTAAATTGTGTGTTTTATTTTATTATTATTATTATTAGTTAGTAGTAGTAGTAGTGGTAGTTATTTAGTTAGTTGCAAAATAACATCACAGATGCTCTACATACTGGCTTCTAGCCAATAACTAATTTGCAGCCTAGTATTAGTTTCATTCATTCATTCAATTAATTAATTCATTAATTAATCCATTCAAGTCAAGTCACCTTTATTTGTATAGCACTTTTAACAATACTGACTGTGTCAAAGCAATTTTAAAGTGTCAAATATGAAAATAGTGTGTCAATAATGTAAATTGACAAGATTAAACACATGTTTTAGATAAAGGCATTTAATTTTTGAATTTAGTGATGTCATCATACAGCTCAGTTCGTCTCGGGTTACTTGACCGTAACCCTGTTCCCTGAAAAAGCGGGAACAAGATGCTGCGCTGAAAAGCGCTATGGGAACATTCTTTGTTCGACCGGTTGTTGAAGCATGTGTGTCAAACACGCCAAATTTTGGCTTAATAACCTCGGTTAGGTGACGTCACTCGATCACGAACACCTGGAGGTATAAATAGATGTGACGTAAAAACATCCTCAGGTCAAACTTTTGTCTGAAAGGACGTCCAGTCACGCTTACAGTGCGGCATTGAGGCGCAGCATCTCGTTCCCGCTTTTTCAGGGAACAGGGTTACGGTTAAGTAACCCGAGACGTTCCCTTATCAAAAGCTACTCTCGATGCTGCGCTGAAAAGCGCTATGGGAACGAGAATACCAACGCCGCCGCACTGGAAGTGTGGACCCCCAACGTTGTGTAGAAAAAAAAAAAAAAAAAAATTGATGCATTTTGTCTCGTATTTTAATCTTCTAAATAATTTACATTTTATTTATCAGTAGCTCTTTTTTATCACTGGCCTACAACCTAACACCATATTCATCAAATGTTTCTCTTCCCTTCTCGTGAAATCCCAATCATTTTTGTAATGCATAATGTAATTCCTACCTCCACCAGTGACCCACACAATACAGACAGATATAGAACACCAGTCATACAGACACACAGCTTCCCCTGATAGGGTCCTTTTACATCAAGATTTCAGGTAAAACTTCAAAAGAATTCCACTGTGAAAATAAATAGCTCTTGATATGTACAATCACCTAGACTCAGAGCCAATCAAACAGGTCATCTGCGATAATAATCTAGTATGTCATCTCAAATTATAGCCCAGCAATATCAAATAGTTTTCAAATCAAATAAGTTAGTTAAATAAGTATTCTTTGTTGGATCCACTATGAGATTTGCTGGTGCCACTTTAATGTTCTCCGACTTGGACTGAGAGCTACAATCAGATTTCTCTGGATTCAGACCTAAACAAGAGCAGTAGATATCCCAGACATCATTATGAAATGTGAGACAGATAGAGTCGAGAATACACCTACACAGACAGACCAGCTAGTAATAGTGTACAGCAATCTGGCATCTGCAGGCATCTCTCGCTGTCGTTTCGGTCTAGAAAAATACGGCTATGGACATGGAACTTAACAGGAGTCACATTTAATTAGATTTCCATATAGTCTTTATTTTTTAACTATGTTTTGCTTTCCATTTATGCGAAGCATCATGTCAAATATGTAGCGGGAGGCAAACACATTTTGATGATTTAATGGAACATAATTGCGGTTTCCGGGTTCACAGTTTTATCCTTGATCCAGATATGCTCTGTTCTGTGTAGGATCTGTCTTGCTGTAATGTTAGATTGATTGGCACTCGTTCCAAAGAGATAAAGCTCTTTGTTAGGCGAGGTGATTCACTTTTCTTAACCTACTTTTTGTTCCTGTGGAATCCTGCCAGAGGTTGACACATTCTCTGTCCTCTTCTGTCTGTACCACTGAGATGAGACACGGAACGGGGCTTTGTAGATCAAGGGTTGCTCACATCTATTAGTACCAGGGCTGGGATGAATCACTTGTGGGAAACAGCAAAAGTGTCATCAGGGCAAGGATTTTTGGGCCCTGAATGTACATTGCTTTGGGCCCCTGATCTTTTCCTTAAAGTTAAGACTAGGGCTGAGTGATATGGCTCAGTGTAAGTGTTCAGAGCAAAGAGCAGCACTGTTTTCATTTACACACATGCAGCTCATAATTTTGTGTTTTCAGTGGCTCCGAGTAGCTTGGTTCACAGTGAGGCTCCACACAAACTCCGTCTCTGAATGTGAGTTTGGATCACTTATAATGTGCATTTAAAATGTGTGACACCCATTTTAAATTTGCAATGAAAATAAGCATGTTGCTAAAAAGTAAAATAAATAAATAAATGTTATTATATATACAGTATATACAGTATATATATATATTTGTATTCATTTATTTATAAGTAGCACAAATAACCAGGCCATTTCCCTTCATGCCACTTTTCCCATTATAATCTCTAGAAGCCTCTATTGAAAAGCCTGAAATGTATCAATACTGTTTTTTGTGATTACAGTGAACAGCTGCTGAGAGTTTTAATATGTGGGTTTGCCAGACAGTGAATAATATATGACATATGAGGGAGAAGTTTGTTGATGATCAATATGTATTGATATAGCCTTTAATTCAGTCTATTCATACAGTCTGCACTGCATCACAAACATACTGCAGTCTGAGGGAAAAACAATCCAGTCTGACTGAATCGAATTACTATTTACTTTACCTGTAATACAATCGTATAAATAAAACCAGCTCCAGACATTAAATAAAATATCTAAATTTCATTTATATTATATATTTTTAGTTATACACACACACATATATGAAAATAATTATTTAACATATAATACAGTCTATGTAGTGTGTTATTCACTTATAATGTGTACAAATTACAATTTGTAATGACTATACTAGCACAGAAATGTAAGCCTTAATATGTTTACTGCAATCACTGAGGTGAACAGTTTTAGCAACTTGATCATTAGAAGACTTTACACAAAATAAAGACTGCTCATTCATAAGTAGCACCCTTAGGGAGCTCATTAACATGTTTTGATTCAAACCTCAAACTAAACTCTCATCAGCTGCTTCGTTTCTATGAAATCTAGCACTTGCTTTTCAGAATTGTGAGATTATTCTTTGCAAAGAGGAAAATTGTTCCTTTTGCTGTAACAGTGGGATTAATGGATTAGAACCTCCTAAAATTATGGAATTTCCACTGACCATGTTGTTACGCATACGGAAAACACTAAGGCTGATATGCATGTAATTGATGTATACATATCTAACGTTAACCCCAAATAATCTTACTATTTGAGGAAAGCATAAATATTGACATTATTCTTCTTTTTGAATTTTTTTTTGATTGCTTGAGCTTTGGACAAACACTAAATTTGAGCCAACTCAAACCGCAGCCAACCCAAATAGCATGCCAAATGGGAGCAGCAGTTATTGATATGTGTGCGCACAAGTGCTGACATCTTGATACAGTGTGGCCTTCACAATAAGCTCCTTTCAACAGGCTTGTCAACTAATGCAGCAGAGGACAGGGTTGGTTGGCACAATATTCCTACTTTTTTGAATATCTGTGGTGGAAAGAACATCAAGCCAACTCAACTGGATGCACAGACACAATCAGAGTTAAGATAAATAATTATTGTTAATTATTGTTGAATCTTGCGTAGCAAGGGTAAGTTGATTCATTTTCAACTTACCCTTTGCAGTGTTGGTAGTATAAGTCAATAAACAATATGTAATATTTTACGGTGTTACCTGCATCAAGAGATCCCTGTGTATTTGTCAGTAAAATTCATCTAGCAGATTTTGGACAGATCTAGGGCTTTTGTGAAAACTACAGTTTTCTGCATTTCTGCATTTCTGTATCCTCGCTCATGGAAAGTCTTATTGACTAGAGTATTATTGGTGTTGAAGCTTTCCTACCTTTTTCATCACAGCTCCTTTTCTCTGTTTTATTAGTGTTTTTATTTTAAAAAAATTATACTGTTTCTGCATAGTCAGACAACTTTTATTAAAACTCCATATGTTCAGCATATTTAAACCAAACTTACCTCCATTAAGTACACATTTGTCTAAGCGTCAATACTTTTAGAATATATATAATTAATTTAAGATATAGCAGTATTCAGATGATTGTGTGAACTCAGCATGGACTAAAGCTTTTATTATTATTATTATTATTGGAGTACATTTGACTGCATATTCTTTGTTATTTTCCATTCCTTTGTATAAATATTGCTTAATGAGAGGGAAAATACGAACAAACAAATACACTTTCAATATTATCTATATTTCAGTGATAATTTCTTCTTAATCATCTGTAAAAAAATGATTCATTTTATTTCAAGCCTATTTTTAAAGAGGTCAGTGTCCATGTGAAATCAATCCCCACCAAGTGGTTTATATTGACACAGTCTTGGCAGGAACAATGTGAGAGCCATTTGGGACCATTCATAATGTAGCTGAAAAAAAAAAAAAAAAAAGACATTCATATTCTCATCATCCGTATTGCTGCTATGTGTACATACCCAGTACAACCCGTTTGCACATCCCTCTCATCCCTCTTGTTTATATTACTATTTATTAAGTCCCATATACTGTTTTTGCACATCTTACTTGTTTTTGCACATCTTACTTGTCTTGCACATCTTGTTTTGCACTTTTCTTATTCTATTACACATTTTACTCTTTATTTCTTTTTTTTACCTATATATATATGCTCTTGTGTGGTGTTACTTTTATATAATTTTTATTCTTTGCACTGTCCACTGAGCGGACCTGATTTGATCTACATTTCACTTTTGATTATACCCTGTATAATTTATCATGTGACAAATAAAGAAACCTTGAACCTTGAACCTTGATGTGGTGTTTTTTCAACTTTTCTATTGAAGAATCATGAAGATTAAAAATGTTATTATGGCCACATCTTAATTAAAACAAAAAGGTCCTCCAAAAATAAATAAATCAATCAATTAAATAAATATATAGGGGAAGTTGTGGCCTAATGGTTAGAGGGTCAGACTTGTAATCCAAAGGTTGCAAGTTCGAGTCTCGGGCGGCAGAAATTGTAGGTGGGGGGAGTGAATGTACAGCTCTCTCACCACCCTCAATACCAAGACTATGGTACCGAACGCCCAACTGCTCCCCGGGCGCCGCAGCATAAATGGCTGCCCACTGCTCCGGGTGTGTGCTCACGTTGTGTGTGTGTGTGTGTGTGTGCACTTTGGATGGATTAAATGCAGAGCACAAATTCCGAGTTTGGGTTAGTCGCGTCACTTTCACTTTCATATATATATACATGTATCTGATTGTAGGTTTCAGGTATGAAGTAGGTATTTTAGGTTTCTGATGAATAACGAAAATAGTTTCATGGAAGAAAAAGAGAAAATCTGCATGTGTTCCTTCAGTTTATCTAGTGTACCATAAATGGCACACAATTCAACAGGTCACAGACAGATTGCTGATGTTATTTATGGTTCACTCTAATAACATGTGTTTTGAATTGCCATGGTCTGGAGAACATATGCTATATTATTTGTATTGGAATTGCAGAAAGAGCGGTTTTAGTGAATTGCAACACAAATAAATCCAGCAATGAATAAATTAATGACTTCCAAGAAAACAAAAGTGCATAATAAATTGTGAACAATAATGTGTATTTATTTATAGCGGCCTTATGTCCCACGTGGGACGAAAGTAAGTAATGTGTATTTATTGCCTGATCTGGTAAGACATGCCCCTTTAAATTAAGGTCAGTACTTTTAATGCTTTTCCAATTAACATCCATCAAAAGGCATATTTGGAAACACGTGGAATTAATTTTAGTATCATAAAAATAACACATCACATAAAAAAAGAAACAAAAAAGCTGCTTAAATTTAATTCTAGATCTCTGTCAGGACCAAAGCCTAGCGATTAGCACAGGTGCTCCACACATCGAGCTGTGGGCAACATAAATTTAAATCTAGGTCACATCATTTCCTGATCCCATAACTTCTAATTTCTTGTCCTTCTTGTCCTCTGTCCTCTCCATACTGGACTATGAATAAAGAATGACAGCTTTGGCATTTAATTACATGAAGTATGAGAGACTGGCGCTTAAAATTAATTTTCTTCCCTTCAATCATTGTTATTCTTTGAAACAGTCTTGGATCCATGCAGCCCTCTTACTTTAAGACATCCATATTTGCCAACCATTTGGTAACCAATCAAAACATCAAGCCTCGATTCTGTTCCCTATTTTAGTAAGAGCATCCCGCTCTCCTGTGAGCCTCCAGTGCGCGCTGAGCTCAATGACTCTTTTACAGGGAGAAAACAGTCATGTGGGAGGTTGCCAAAGATGTAGCCAATTGAAATTCAATCCATAGAACTAAGCTAATATTGTTGTGTTCGTAAATACAATATCGAAATCTCTCTGCAGGTGAAACTACGGTGGCCACATCCAAGTGTTTTATATGTGTGCCTAGCTTTGCTTCCCATCAGAAATTTAATTCCATAAGCACTACTACGGCATGCAACTCTAAAATATAAACACTAGTGCACTATTTCAGGATATTCTCTATGTAGAGAAGGTCTGAATGTGAAGTGAGTAGTTGAATTTTAAATGCAATGCTGGAGGGAATACCAATGTACAAGATGTACTTTCCGGGCACACAGCCATGCTGATGTCTATCTTCCTGGGAAAGGCAATAATATGGAAATGGTGTTGGTTGCACTGCAGAGCAGATCCTGGTTATCACTGAATGGGTTAGTCAAATAAACCACATGACCGGGAAAGATAAGAGCGAACCAGGAACTGGGCGGTTAGTGTGGTCAAAAGGTTTGCAGTTGGTCTGCACTGCTGCTGATCCAGCATACGACCTCCACTTCTCCTTTTCTGTCTGTGCCACTAGTGGAAGGAGAAGTATACTACATGTACAACAACCCAAAATAAATATTATATTATTTGGAAGCAAATGTACAGTGCTCAGTGTAAATGAGTACACCCCCTTTGAAAAGTAACATTTTAAACAATATCTCAATGAACACAAAAACATTTTCCAAAAGGTTGACAAGACTAAGTTTTATATAACATCTGTTTAACTTATAACATGAAAGTAAGGTTAATAATATAACTTAGAGAACAACATTTTCAGTTTTACTCAAATTAGGGTGATGCAAAAATGAGTACACCCCACTGAAAGTCTCTGGAGAAAAGCTAAATTTTAGACTACAAATGTCTAATTTAACAAGAATTCAACCACAGGTGAGTCTAATTATTTTTACACAGGTGACAGTTGACTATAAAAGGGTGTTACTTAAAGAAAACCCCTTCCCATTTCATGCTGTCAGCAATGGCACCACATGGATGAGAAATGTCACAAGACCTGAGAAAGAAAATAATTTCTTTACACAAGAAAGGTGAAGGCTACAAGAAGATCAGCAAAGCTTTACTTATCAGTCAGAATACTGTAGCAAAAGTGGAACAAACATTTAAAAAAGATGGAACTGTAACCATCTCAGAGACGTGAGATATAAAAGAGGTCATTCTTGAAGAATGGAAAAAGAGGAGTAAAACTGAAAAATGTGTAATCTAAGTTATATTATTAACGTTACTTTCATGTTATAAGTTAAACAGATGTTATATTAAACTTAGTCTTGTCAACATTTTGGAAATGGTTTTTGTGTTCATTGAGATATTGTTTAAAATGTTACTTTTCAAAGGGGGTGTACTCATTTACGCTGAGCACTGTATATACAATATATATATGTATATATACTATTATTATATTAATGCATATCAATTCCAGTCACGTGCCAATGACTGTACATCCAAAGAGGCTGAATTATCTTCCTAAATATTAATCAGTCGCTATGAAGAAACCGTAATTCACCTAAATACTTTATTTTTCCTCAAAATAAGAACAATCAAGTTCCATGTCCAAGCTGTCACTTCCCAGGTCACGACTCCAGACTGTGAAATGAAGTTCGAAAACATGTCAATCTAAACAGATCTGGACAAAACCTATGAACTACAGGTGATAGAACTGACACTAATTATAAATAGGTAGCTGGGGAATTAAGCGTCACAAATCTAATCTTGCTCAGAACAAATCCTGATTTTTTATTAAAACATTTTCCTGGCAAGTGGTTGGGTGGGAAGCTTTAGGTTATTAACTATGCGGTGTGAAATCTACATCGATTACTGATGCATGCAGATCAGTCTTCCTTGAGCAGTTATGACAAGCTTCTTTCACCAAAACTGCTTTGCTGCTCATTTACTGTTGTTTTCACTCACAGGAATCAAGTCTTTGCAAAATAAGCTGCCATATTGATTTAAACACAGCAGCTTGGCAGGAAAGCGCCTCCCCATGCTAGTCAACTTTATTAATGATTTAAAATAAAAAAGCTGCTTTGTGGCATTTCGTATGTTAACAGGGTGTCAATTCTGGCTCCGCCTCGGCGCTCTTCACATCTGCCACTAGTCAAATGTGGCATGGAGAGATTCACGCTAAAAAGGCTCTTACATCTGAGTGAATTGGACACTTGAATGCTTGATGAGGCTTCGGATACTGAAAAGTGACATAAAGCGAATCAGGGTACGAATGGAACGCCGCTGAATAAACCAATTAGCCGCCTGGTGCACGGGCCAACCGGAAGCCTGGCTCGCACTGGGACGCAGTGGGTACCGCTGCCTGCCAAGAGGAGCTCTCGGAGAGAGGGGCATGAGCCTGTGAAGGGAATACTAATGGAAAATGATACAATACAGGTAATGAAGCATTCTGCAGGAGAGCCCAGATTTCTCCTTCAGTGGCAGGTGTTCCAGAAAGCCAGTGAGAAAGAAGGAAAGAGAGAGTGACATTGAGTAAAAGTGCGTCGCACACGCTTTACTAGTTTCGCAAGACAACCTCCGCTCCGTTCTAATTAGGCCTGCTTCAGAATTCATTTTGACATTTGTTCTGTGCAAGGTGACGACACAAAAACCATGGAAATTAGCTTCTAGCTCTCAGAGACGCCTTGCCCTTGCAACCCTTTGTAAATGTGGAAACCGTACGTCTGTCATTATTTCAATTGGCATCCGTACCCTGTATGAAATCTCAATCCGCTGTTTCCTCCAAGACGGCGAGAACACAATGCTCTTGTATTATCTTCTCAGCGCACTGCATTATTAACCGAAGATTCATATGGAAATATGGGCGCTTTCATCTGATTTCAAAGAGATGCAGTTTAGCATTGAAGACAGCTTTGCTTAATGAGTATTTTACTGTGTTTTTTCTTTTTTTCTCTCTGGCACATGGGATGGGGTATAAAAACCTGCCACAAAGAAGTCCTTATAAACTAATTGAGGGAATTACGTCCTGCTGTTCTTGTGCATTTTGATTAGGGATCATCTCTCCCCACTGAAGTAAATAAAGTAAACACAAATACGTTTCCTTTAGTCATTCAAGCGACAAGATGTACTTGACTGACACACATTGTGTTTAGTGTGGTACTGATATTTGTTACTGGTTCATCCGGTATTTCATTACAAGATTTCACCTCAAATGGACGTTTTCTTTCTGGGTACATACCACATTTAATTAGATTTGGATGAAAACATGACTGTAAGGCAAACTCCCCATGGTGTTGATCATTGATGAAAGACTGAAAATACTAATTTTCCAAAAAAAAAAGATGTGAGGTCAAGAACTAAGGAAATAATAGTTTGTGAAAATTAGATGTGACATATAACAACTTATTGAACAAGAGGGAGACCAGGGGCAATTATAACACATTTTACATCAACTTACAGATTGCTATAAATCTATCTGCCATTTTTGCTATATGAAACATTTGTATATGACAAATGTAACTCTATCAATGATACACTTATAATCACTCTATAACACAATAAATCGGAGTGTTATTTTATGGTAACAGTACTGTGTGTTTAATAAGCAAACACTTCAATATTCCATTGTGCTAACACTTTTTAGGTGAAGCTATTCAGTAATATTAACATGGCTGTATTATTTTAGCTGTTAGGTATAATGTGGTTTTAAATGAAAAGTCGAAGTATAATGATTACATGGAATAAGTTAAATCCTTTTACTAAACCATACTAATCAGCTCATGGGTCAAAATACATTCATTGCTTTTGCACATTGAATATCAGGGTTTCTCAAACTGGGTACCTAAAATGTGTGCTCTCTGTGTGTATTTGGGGTGGGGGGTGTGTTCAGATAAAATAAAATACAAGTTATTTTATGTGTGCCATGTCTAGAACAGGTGACTTGCTAGACTTGTGTACACAAAGCATGTCAAAAAAATAAAAATGCATTGCATAATATGGACTGTCAAACACTAAGAAGGATTGTGTCCAAACAAAACAGAAAGAACTCCAGCAAAGTGACAGCAAACCTCAATAATCACCTTTAAGAGCCTGCTCTTCCACAAAAAAAGTGACCACAGAGAACTTCACAAAGCCAACATCCATGAAAGAGCTGCGATTGCTAAATGATCACCAAGACCAGGTATATCCAGGATGGCCTTGAGACCCCTGACCAAGACAAACTTCAACCTCTGCCCCGAGCAGATCAGTCAACTGACTTGAATATTGTCAAACCACTATGGATAATTTTGGAGAGTTAGAAGCGGCTTCTCTTCTTTAACATCTCTGATACATTCGGCAGATTTTCTGATAGACAACCATAGATATGTGCAGTGTTGGGCACGTTACTTAAAAATTTAATTAGTTATAGTTACTAGCTACTTCTCACAAATAGTATTTGAGTTGTAATTGAGTTACATCATTAAAAAGTAACTAATTACCAGGGAAAGTAACTATTGCGTTCTAATATGTCAAATATGTCTAATGCAAATCTAATATGTCAAATAACTTGGATGCTCCCAATATTAAATGAATGAAATGGACACTAAATAGAATAAATTATAAAACATTGTACACTAATCTACACTATTTTAATGTTGCTGTGGGACAATGTGAGAGACACCTATAAAATGTAATATAGTTTTGTAAATGTTATCATTACTATAGAAATAAAACACAACAGATGGTTTAGAACTTTTAATATTAGACCACAACTGGCCAACACATACGTCTAAATATAAATTATGCTTCTTAAGAAATTTACCAAAATTAAATAAATAAATAATAATAAATATACATAAACTCTTTGTAGTGCAAATTAAAATTATAAAACTGTCACACAACTTCACATCTGGTACGTTAGACATACTGTAGCTTACTTAAATAATTTTCTTCCTCACAAAACAGTTTAACAAGAAGTGCTCTAAATATAATACTGAACAATGTAGCAATCTAGTTTTAGTTGCTTTGATGTTATGGCTCCGTCTCCTCCTTTGGTAGAGAAGCTCACGTTATCTGCGTTTTAGCCACTATTTTTGTGGTGGCATGTCATGATGTGAGGAGCTTCTTTAGATTAGAATTAATTGCTACTGATGCGGAGAAACATTTTCTTCCTGGGCATAAGTTGCACATTACATAAACATTCTTGCCTTTCACCTCAACGAGGGAAAATTAGTTCTTATACTTCCAGTTTGCAAAAGCTACCTATGAAATCGTTGGACTTGCCCTAGCGCTGACTCCTGGACTGGTCGTTGGTGTGTGCAACTATGCATGTGCTTGTGTGTGAACACCCGCACTACTCTGGTAGAGTGCCTTTCACTCCTTTGGTTGACAAACGATAGATCAGCCAATCATCACGTTCTCAGACACACCACGTCCACAGACACACCAATCATCAGCGGTTATGTGTCCCGCTCCACCCCCGAACACACACACACCAGAGAAAAAAACTGTGCTGGTCCTATGGCTGAGAGAGAGACCTTACTCGGATGAAAACCACTTCAGTGACCATAATTATAGTAACGCCGCATTTTATTGTAACGGTAACGGCATTGTAACGGGGGAAACAGTAATTCGCTTGATTACTCGTTACTGAAAAAAGTAATGCCGTTAGTAACGGCGTTTATTTATAACGTCGTTATTCCCATCACTGGATATGTGTAATGCCATATTAGCATCTGTTTCTATGGGCCGCTATACTTAAGCTGTCCTCCATATTGGAATGCTCAAAACAGGCCCGTGAACACTCAAGAGCAAGTATGTCTGCAACATAATTATACATGCGAATGAATATCTATATCTGCCAGAGACTTCAGTAGATGGTTTTGCTAAACTAACAAAATACAACCAGACAAAGCTGTTAGCTAAGATGGCATTTCAAAGGTACTACAGTTTAAAAACCTGTAATGTGAGTTTACACATGTTAAATACAAAAAAACAACACACCTGCGAAACTTTATCCAATTTCTTTAGGAATGTATTTGTTTGGCATTTTTTTACATCCAGAGGCTGCTCAGTGTTGTGTCATCTTGAAACTCATTGATTTTTATTTATGAGTGATGACACGTTCACTGTTACAAGATGGCGGGCAAGTCAATGTTCTTGGAGCGGTCAGATGTAGCATCTACTTATATAGTATAGACAACAAGCAACTGGAGTCTATTCAGAAGTTGTATGAATCTAATTTATCAAGATTAAATATTTTCCAGGTGTTCACATAATTTTGTCAAAGCCTTGATATTATATTTATTTCTTTATATAGTTTAGAATTATTTATTTATTAAACTAAAATAAAACCAACAACAGCTGGCCACTATGAAACCACAATAAAAGTACATAGAATAAAAAAAAGAACTGCACAATGCACATCACACATTTTATAAAGATGTTTTCCCCCTCAATTTTAAATAAGTCAAATAATTATGAAACTAAACTCACAGCCACACTAAAATATGTCATCACTGTATTTACTTGTGATTGACAAAATGGATTGTGCTATAATTAAACCCTGTTACAATTTCTCCCAGTCTGCCTTACTTGTTCCTCAGAGTCTCGTTTTCATTCCTGTCAATTTAAATACGGCATCTATCCTGACTAAGGTCCATAGACAGATCAATCAAATTAACTTCAGCGCCCCTCATACCTCAATATTGTGCCACAAAAATCCTTCAGAATTAGTTTTATGCTTTGTGTTGTGATTGAGTGGTTGGAGTACAGTATAGAACATACCTTGAATAATCTAATTTATTTATCATTAATTATGATACATTTGCATGTAGTTATAGAGGACTGCTCTCTTCTATGCCACAGTCCCACATCACTGGAGTATAATCTGCATTCTGCTCAAGTTGGCCTGCTTTACCCTCACATATGGTGTTGTCAGAGAGAATTACAGAGACACTCTTTGTGTATGCTAGCATTTCTGGGGTGCATCACTACATTAGTGCAGCATACACTGTAGGTACAGGTGAAATACATAGAAATGTGTGAGACACAATATGGTCGACAAAGATGTGTTTTAACTGTAAAGTGAAAAAGGCATCTCCCATTTGTAGTGTTCTCATGCGAGCTCCATATGGGCTGGTGTACCAGCCAGAAATGCTTCCCGACATCATACTTTATAATCCAGGTATCATTGTTTGAAGAATATGTCTTCTTAATAGCAAAAACTAATGGCTGAAACCACAATATATCAATTATATCATTCTAAATATACACGTATCTTTTAATCTACTGTAGTATAACTAATTTGAATTAATTCAAGTTGGCATTAAGCCTCAAGCAAATAACAGACCCATTTCAAATCTTCCATTTATGTCTAAAATATTAGGAAGGTGTCTGGTAAATTACTTGTGGAAGTTGTGTCAGGCCCCATCATAGCACAGAAACAGGACTAGTTTAAACAAAAAAAAATGACTTGCTTTTAGCTTCTATAATTTTACTTGATCTTAGTGCTGTGTTTGACACTAAAGATCATGATATATTCCTAGATCACTTACAAAACCACACTGGTATTCAGGGACTGCCATTAAAGACCATTGAAGACCAGGCATTTAGACTCTACCTGTCTGACTGTTACCATTTTGTTTATTTAAACTGGGAATTATCTAATTTATCACCCGTAAAGTATTGAGTGCCACAAGGATCTGTTCTAGGCCCTCTGCTAAATGTGAAATTAATTAAACACAGTTATATAAGAATAGCAGCACTTGATAACTGGTTTGATTTATGTTTCAGCCAGATTTAGTTTTTTATCCTAACATATTAAAGTGGATTTAGATCTGTAAACACATGAGAACAGAATGAAGGCCACAGAACAAAGAAATCCAGCCTGGTCTCATGCTTATACGTAGGTATTAATACGTAACATTTACAAGAACAAAACGTACACTTTTGTACATTTTTATTGCAGCTAGAAATCACCCATCTCTTTAATGTCATAGATCTCCTCTCTGCTATTTCTTAGATTTTTTTCTTCTTGGAAAGAGACCTTAGAAATCTCACACATCTCTTCACTGCAGTTACAGAAGAGCTCTCACCAATGCTGCACATTGTGTTCATATTTGAAAGAAAATGATCTCAATAGGAACTTCTTATAAAAATCTTCCAAGAGCTGTTTTCTATATTCACTTATAGCTATATACTCTTACCGTATGTCATAACATGCATAATTTGTCTCAATGACATATTTATATATATATATATATATATATATATATATATATATATATATATATATATATTATATAGTTATTTATTATTTAAACTACCTGTCAAAAGTTTGGAATAATTACTTGTTATTTTTAATTTTTTTTATTCAAATTAGAAGTATCCCATGTTTACAAAGGCTGTATATATTTGATCATAATACGTAAGAATAACTGTTGTTCAATTATTAATGATGATTCGTATAACTAGAATTCATTTTTTTTTATTAATTTATTTTCTAAAAACAAAACTTACTTTTCCGAAACTTTTGAATTTGTGTTATTAAAATATTAAATATAATTCAAATATTAAGCAGCATTGATGATAATTAGAAATGATGCTGTACATTTAGCTTTGACATCACATAATTATGTTTCACAATATATTAAAATAGAAATAAACAATTTTAAATTAATTAAAATATTTATGAATCTGTGCTGCTCTTGCATGATAGAATGTGTAATGGAAATGATCTGGCTGCCTCTGTGTTCTCTAATTCACTCATTGCCAGTAGATCAGAACTTTCCACTCCCATTGGCTCTTTCATGGGATTATGGTTTCACACTGATTGCCCCTGCTCAATAAATCTGACACTTAATCTTCAGTATTATTAACTTTTGACCATTAGTGTATTTGAAGAATTTTAGAAGAAGCATTTGAGAAAAATAAATAAATAAATAGAAATCTCTAAGCAATACATTTCCCCTTGATTCATTTGATGACATCTGCCTGTCGAGAGGTAAATGACTGCCAGCATGAGTTAAAAGCAATACATCAGGTTCAGAAACATCACACAAGTAATCACTGTGGTTAAAAGGCAGTGATGGCGCATTAACCCCAGTAATGGGTGGGTTTTGGTTGAGGATGCGCCACCGTATGTCATTAAGTACTTTTGAACCACATGAGTGCAATACTGCTAGTTCCACTGAATTACACCAATTATGAATCATCCCATTATGTAATGATGCTAGCGGTATTGCTTGTGTCTGGATGGGTCATCGACATTTATGAAAAGTGGCTTCTTAGATCATTTGTTCAGGACTTCAGACATGAAGTAACCATTGGCCCACACTGAGGTTAAGTCTATCAGACTGATGTGTCTGTGTCTTGGTACATTCTGGTGCATCGAGTTCTCAATACATTAACCTCTGTATGCATTCACTATAATGTCATACATCAAATGTGGATTACATCAGCTTAATGAACACAATTCTGTGGCACAAAAAACTACCCCTTGAAACAATGAAAGATCAAATAGCCATTATTTTAATGAAACCACATTCATATTTATTAGTAAATGGGTTTGAATGAATTATTTATCTTAATTAAAAAACAAAAACAGACATGAAAGATTAAACATTATCAACAATTAAAAAAGCATCTGGTCAATTATGTCAGAGTGATACATTTTGAATGCTGAATTACAGCTCAACTGGTCAAAGTAAAGAACACAATTCATGGCGTAATAAAATATTGTGTCTGAGTAGTGGTAATGCAGATGCTCACAGCAGCAAAAACAGTAATATTGTGAAATATTATTACAGTTTAAAATAAATCATGTACATTTTCTAATTAAATCATTTTTTTATTTTCTTTATGCAAAACTGAATTTTTGGAATCATTACTCCAGCCTTCGTTTGTTACAAGATACATCAGAAATCATTCGAATATGCTCAAGAAACATTTATTACAGTAATGAACATTGATAATCAACAGTTATGCTGCTAAATATTTTTTGTAGAAACCATGACATTTATTTCAGGATGCTTTGATGAATAGAAACATTAAAACAAGAGAATGTATTTGAAATAAAAATTGTTTAATTAATGTATCCTTATGTCCTTGTTTCAAGTATTCATTAATAAAAAAATCAAACAAAACAAAATCTTACTGACCTCAAATATCTGGCAGTGTACATAGACCTCTATATTTTTAGGTTGAAGCTATTTATTTATTCACACCATTTTTATGAGTACTTTTACTTTTAGTTCTATACAAATGAAGAGACGCAAAGCTTTGTCTCTAGAAATCTCTCATGATTTCTACATACAAATTTGACATACATGCCTCTCACTCAGACCCCACTTTGAAAACCCCAGCCATATAGCAGGCCCATTTTAGAGTGATTATTAAAATCTACGTTTTTATTATTTTTTAGCTCTTGTTTATATGACAAGGGCATTAGATGGTTTAACTGAGTGTGACAAAGATCAGCTGTTTCCTTTTGGTTATAGAAAGAACAGATGCCTTTATTTTAGTTGCTTGTGCAAGCAGTGTACATATTTAAGCAAAACATCCAAACTCAACATGTTTTTCAGTCTATATGTATGTGTCATTTCAGTGTGTAAAGCAGACAGCACGTTATAGTGGGCTGTAATTATATAAATCATTACAACAAAAAACTGACAGACACAAATATGAAAATAAGCACAGATCCCGGGCACAGTCCACATCCTAATTTACTGCATAGAGGGTGTTTATATATCTATGATATTAAGCCAGTTATATTTCAATGAACTGTCTGCTTTTGCCATATCCATTAGCTTTAAGAAACTGTGAACAGATCTAAGTTTATTCAGTAATGAATACATTTTTCATCCTTATTTCACATATGCTCACTCTCATACACGCTCCCACCTCAAGAGACTGTGGTTAATTACACAGAAAGGTGTGCATTCATAAGGTGTCTTGTGTTAAACAGCACCAGTTGGCTGAGGGAATTAAAACAATTCAAAGGTCAAATGCACTCCTGTAAGGAAATGTGCCCCTAATTACTCCCAACATAATATCCATATGCTAGCAAAAATTCATCCTACTCCTACATATTTAGAATATAATAATATACAGTCGGATGTCATGTTAAGACACTGTAGTGTTCATTTAGCGACTAAGGAGCAGCCTGGAGGAGTTACAATTTTATCTCGGCACAATTATGCTGTTCAACTGAGATTTGCTATTAGTTTAGTACAATATGTAATACTGGTGTAAGACTGTAAATGAAGACAGTAGGAAAGTCTTGCCACAGCTGTGGTGCAATAATAAACAACCTGTCAATGCACTTTGTGAGAGCAAGCACCAGGGTCAAACCCAAATAATGACCATTTACAACAGGGGTTTCTGACCTTATTATTAGTTGGAGTAAACTGAACTATAACAAATGATGTAGGGCTAGCTGGTGTATATTCCTGATAGATATCCATGCTATTTTTACTTTACCATATATACGCCAATAGAAAAATAGCATTCCCTCTTGATACCCTGACTCAATACTGTTAATGATTTCTCATAGTCATTATAAATTATTTTGCATGTGCCATTGTTTAATTTTTCAATCTGATTGGTTCACAGATACTCTAAGGTGTTAAAATAATCTTCTATAACTGAAAAGTTATGAGTTAGTTCAATGTCTGTGGGCAAATTTAAAGTTATGTGTTTTTTTATCTCCTATAGGGGAAGAGCCAAAAAATAAGAGAATGATCAAGCAAACTGGATAAATATGACAAACAATATGATATTTTCTGAAATTACTTTTAGTACCTATGTAAGGCACAGCAATTTCAGCAGCTGGGTGAAAGCTGATTGGGAAGACTGTCCAGCCAAAAATACTGTAATAGCATGTCATAATGCGACTGTAATTCATCTATATGGCTCAGCAGCAGGGCATATTCAGGTACTTACTCACTCTCTCTCTCTCTCTCTCTCTCTCTCTCTCTCTCTCTCTCTCTCTCTCTCACACACACACACACACTCACCGAGAGAGAGAGAAAGAACCAAAACATGGACTGATTTGCTGAAACTGGAATATATAAATATATATATAAAAAGGAAAGTTAAGAATATCATTAAAACAGAGGTTATTTACAGGAAGTGATCTCCAGGCAACTGACAGGCTCCATGTGAAACTGTGGCACAGGAAATCTATAATACCCCCCCATAAAATGGCAACTGGAAATGCATTTACTATAAAGTAATGTTACTTGTCAGAACACACAGCTACTTTTGAAAGGCCATCAATGGAGAAAGATGCTTTTTGGGTTCGGATGGTGTGGTTAAAGCATTTATTAGCGTGAGCTAACAAGGGCATGCTAACCAGACAAACTTTAACCTGTTTGGCAAACACTGTGTGGGAGGCCACTGCTCTACAACAGGAACAAAAATATGTCATGTGATGAGGGCTCCTGAAGAGCAGAATCCCTCTAAAAAATCTTCACTCGTCACTTCCAGTTTATAAGATTTAAATAAATAAACAAATAAATCAAAATAAAGAGCTTGTAGTAATGCAAAATTTGTATTACATATTATATGTTAAATATTTAATGTATAAAATAAATCTATTTAATGTATGTGTGTGTATGTATCTGTATGTCTGACTAGTATATCAGTCACATCTGACTAGATTTCATATTTGCCAGTTTTGGAATGCAAAATTAAAAATGTGACTTTATTTTAAAAGTGAGACTGCAGTGTTGTACTGACATAGAACTCTTCTGCTCAGTCTGTGTACTGTCATTTTTAATTGTTTAGACCCCATTAGGATTTCTGTGTAATTTACTGATGGCTGACAGAGTAGTCATAGATCGGAGACAGAACGTTTTTGCAGTCATTCTGGAAAATCAACAAGACCTCACCTGACATGGTCTGCACAACTGTAAAAAGTCACTGGCCTCATACTTTTTTTTCTTTTCCTTCTAATTAACTGCATTCCCAGAAGTCTGCATAATTCTCTCCTCCAACTATATGAACCAAATTCAGCTCAAGACTGCAATCCCACCGTGTTATCAAATAGACTACGAATCTAATTTGATAAATCAATTCTGCCTATGAAATCTCGTCATGCTGCTTATATAAACTGTCAACTAATGTTTTTTTTTTTTTAATCTACTTAGAGTATCTACCTATTTGTTTGTAAAATGTATATAGAGAGACTGCCATATTTGAAAATGTCATTTTTATTTTCACTCCTGGGCTTCTTTATTGGACAAGTCAAGTCACCTTTATCTACAGCATATAGCGCTTTATATAATACAGATTATATCAAAACAGCTTTACAGTGTTAAACAGGAAAACAGTGTGTCGATAATGCAGGAGGACAATAGTAAACAGTAAATTTTTCAGTTAAAGTCAGTTCATCATTGATTCACTGATGTCATCGTCCATCTCAGTTCACTTATCTTCGAATAGTGTCTGTGCAATCAAGTCAACAATATTGCAAGAAATTAAGTGTCCCCAATTAAGCAAGCCAAAGGTGATAGTGGCAAAGAGCCATCGACCGTTGTGGCTTAATGGTTAGAGAGTCGGTCTTGTAATTGAAATGATGCGAGTTTGAGTCTCAGGTTTAGTAGGAATTGTCGGTGGTGGAGTGCATGTACAGCACTCTCTCCACCCTCAATACCGCGACTGAGGTGCCCTTGAGCAAGGCACCGAACCCCCAACTACTCCCCGGGCGCTGCAGCATTAATGGCTGCCCTCTGCTCCGGATGTGTGTTCATGGTTTGTGTGTGTTCACTGCTGTGTGTGTGCACTTTGGATGGGTTGAATGCAGAGCACAAGTTCTGAGTATGGGTCACCATACTTGGTCGTGTGTCACGTCACTTTCATGACAAAAACAAACATAGGATAACCAGGCTCTGTTGGGGGGCAGTTCTCATCTGGCCAGACGAAACCAGCATGATGTGGACAAATGAAGTAAGAGGTGTAAAACAAATATAGTTCAAATCTCCCAGATATTCTGTATATTTAAGTATTCTGGGCTCAGAACTCACACAATTAATGTCACTGTATGGTTTTCTGATTTCCATGCAAGCTCACAGTTTGGTATATTGTTTCAACTCAATTATTATATCACACTGTCTCCAAATGGGTATTGTTTCACTTATATAGGCAGAAGGTTAAGCCCTGTCACACAATAGTTTCTTGTCAGTATCTGCGATTAAGGTCAATATACAGCAAGATGTGAAGCTTTCCATGTGTTGCCATCATCCAACAGGAATTTGATTTTCATCCTCTCCGCTGCTCCAGACGACATAATCCTTTTCAACATGTTCAGCTGAGGATTTGCAGTCCAGGCCATGACTCCTACTGGAAGTATAAATGTAATTATAGAGCAAAGAGTTGTCCATCAAAAATATAAGAAGTAATGTAGGGCTGTCCTTGGATCAATGCAGTCAGTATGTGGTATTTGGCTCCAGCGCTCAACTGAGATCTTCAAATGTGTATATTTTTTATGACATACCAAAGACACATGAGACAAACTGGAGCATGAGTTACCAACACTCCAAAATTCCCTTTTTTGAGGAGTCTGTAGAACTGCATATAGTATCCACTTGAGATGTGAATGCTACGGTAATACACAAGTATCAAATCATATAGCTACAGTCAGACCATTCCGGCTTGAAAACCTAAAGCAGATGATCAGTATCAATGTAGGATCATTGGAAAAATATCTCTAATATTTTTGCAAAACTCCAAAAACATTTTTGTTTGCATCGCATAACCAGCTCCATATGTATGGCTTTGGCAAAGTAAACTTGCTCAGTAGCTCATCTTGTACAGCATTGCATTTGTGACATTTGTGAGTCCCTTGATAACACCAAAGAGCTCAAATAATTATAAAAGCAAAATAAAATGCCATGGATGCTTCAGAAAATGTGGTTTTATCCCACATATGCTTGTGTTAACACTATCGGTTATGTTTAGAGTAGGTGGTATGCTATTTTAAAACACAATGGCCCAGTTTCACAGATAGAGGTTAGACTAAGCCAGGATTAGACCATAGTTAAATTAGGACATTTAAGTAATTTGTATAAACGTGCCTAAGAAAAAAAAAACATTACTGGTGTCCATCTTGAGACAAAACAATGGCATTGATATATTTTATGATCAATCAGTGCAAGTTACTTTCGGGGACTAGCCTTAAGCCTTGTCTGTGAAAGTGTGGAAATATAGCATTAACATTTCTGTGCTACTCACTGGACATTTAATTTCCAAATTGCCAATAAAAAACAACAACAAACGCAATATAATTATGCCAGATTCACATTCATTTGTTTTGGATAAAACTTAACTTGCTTGTACTACTTTTAGGACATTTCACTTTAAAATGTCGCAAAATGCATGAGAAGCAACATCATATTTAGCAGAAATGTCACTTTCCAGTGAGCCTGGCTTGATCTGTATTGTTCTCTGAAGGAAATTAATAACAGTGTCTCTTATAATAAGTTGGGAGCAATGAGACCCTCAGACAACTAAATAATTAATGATGACAAGTTCATCACAGGAGTGACATAGAAACTGAAAGCCATTTTCTATCCCAATGCTGGTCTAGGTGTGCATTACAGGAAATGACTCAACAGTTTCAGCATTAGCAGTGTCTTCCCATGGAAGTGGAGGTGAGACAAAGTTTTGCATTTCAGAATCAACTCAGTTTCTTTTTACAAG
Source organism: Gymnocypris eckloni scoliostomus (assembly GCA_027564155.1). Lineage (NCBI taxonomy): Eukaryota > Metazoa > Chordata > Actinopteri > Cypriniformes > Cyprinidae > Gymnocypris > Gymnocypris eckloni. The sequence goes on from CM050426.1 coordinate 7,456,461, forward strand.
TTGGATTTGGGCACACTCCACAGGAAGCTGAACCAGAATTTTAACTGAAATGCAAGAAAGATGAATTTGTTGAATTGCAGTTATAATAAGAAGACAAGAATAATAATAATAATAAGAAGAAACCAACAACAGCAACATTTATTTTGAAATGAAACAACTAATTAAAAATTATAATAATAATTGTGACTAATTACACCCATTTCCTTTATCTAATTAAATATTATTTCCATCATAACTCTGCACTATATTATTGTAAAATCAATTAACAGGCATCACATATTGACACATTTGTAGATTGTAAATTCATGGTTCGATTAATTTTGAATCGTCTGGGGTAAATCAAAACAATGTGGGTAATTCTGTCACCATAGACTATACAATTACTAAATATAGTTACACCAATATCTATGTGGCATTTAAAACACTGATTAATATAATCTGATGTTTCTGGAAATACCTCACATGTTGTTTGAAAAATGTGGCCTCTAGTGAAGAGCATAAAAGCAAGCAGACTATTAGTGATCCAAAAGCTATGGCACCATTGTTTCCAGTGCTTCTGATGATCAATGTGAAGTCATATAAGCAACAGTATTACTCAGCAGCCCAGATACACACAAGTGTTTCCTCTCTATGATTAAGTATTTGTTATTCAGAAAAGGATAACTCCATGGTCAGTAGAGTTCAGACAACAGTACGCAGTTTATGATTAAAAACTATTAGTGTGTGACCAGAGCAGTGACGCTGTGTGCACATACTCACAGAACACAGGTTTCAATCCAGCATACACCATGTCCTGATCCCAGTTCTCTCTCTCTCCCACCATTTCCAGATATCTAACTGTCCTCTAAGTTAAAATTAGTGCTGTCAATCGATAAAAAATTAAATAAATAATCACACATTTTGCTACAATTAATCGTGATTAATTCCATCTAACATTAAAGTTTTTAATTATACTTTTATATTGCAATAATTTACAATGTACAAACAACATAAAGACAGTATATATATTTTTTTCTTTAATGGCATATTTGTTTATGATTGAAGACCAGCATCACTGATATCAATACTACTGATGTCTCTATAAAATAGTTTTTTCCCATTAATATTTAATCATTGACTGTAGCTATTAATAATTTCAGTATAATTGAGAGCTATCAATTTTAACATTTATTAGACTTAACTTCTAATTTAAGTGAACTTAAAACAATCTTCACATGAACCCATTATAATAAATAAATGATTTAGCTTCTTGTGCCCTTCAGCAGAAATATTCAGAAAATGAATCTAAATTCTAAATTAAATATAGATGAACACCTTAAAGCTATACAAGTTGTTGATTTCCTCTTTTTTTGGATTAATAGACATCACTGCAGCTTGTTATTAGCTTTTTGACTGTTATTGCTTTAAAAGCTGCTGCTGCTGAACGTGAAGCGGTTGTTTGTAAGTCTCTACAAATCAGCGGACGAATTTCAATCGGGTGTTTTAGATTAAGGAGACAGTGCTGGGGTGCCTCAGAACAGTTTTTAAAACCATTTCAGAGACATGTTCTTAAATGTGACACATATATAACATATAAGGCTATGTTCACACTTGGCGTCTTTTTTGACTAGAAAAAGTTGACAAGAGCGCTTTTTTTAATGAAAAACAAAGCTGGCAGCGTCTGTTACAAATAGCAGCCGAGAGCGTCTTTTGTTGCCATAGCAACAGCTGCAACAGTAGCCTAGCGCTGTGTGCTGCAGAAATGTCAAGAAATAGTAAAAAGTCGGCTCTTGCGTTGGCTTTTGAAGTTAACGGGAAAGAAAATGTCGATTCACAACGACGCATCATATCATACAGCTCCTTGTGCTCCGAAACTAGTATGATCAGTCTATCTACCGGCACCTTCTCCATTTTTAATGGTGCTTGCCATATATGGCAAGGCAACATTGGTGTTATCCGCCATTTCCAAATTCCACTTTTTTTCGGCTGCTCCTCCTCGCAGTTTTGTCACAGAGCCATGAATAAGGTGTCAAAACGGCCTAATCGAATGGTGTGCTATGACTTTTATAGCGATCGGGTAGATGTTCGCCCCAGGGGCGAAATAGTGGCCAAAAACCGCATAGACTTAACATTGCAAAAACTTTGTAGCTCAGAGAGTGGATTTCACAGAAATGTGAAATTTGCCACATTTGAAGAGGCTGGCAGGCTCAGTAAGACCATACCTCAAAATGGGGTAAAGTTGCACCCTGGGGGCAGGAGCGTCCCAAAGTTGCCCCATTGACTTTCTATGGTGTAGGACGCCCATGAAATGGGCCGCCCCACACCATAGAAACCGCTTTCAATTGAACATAACTCTGGATCACAGTGTCATAGAGACAAGGGGCGGGCTCATTTGACTCAGACGACCAATCAGCATCTCAGGATCATTGTGAAGCTATCAAGCCACGCCCCTAGCAACCATTTAGAGCACCTTAGCAACACGTCCCATAGACTTCCATTGAAAGAGATCAAAGGGATATCTCAGGATAGAAGTGTCATAGAAACATGAGGGTGGGCTCGTTTGACTCGGGGCAGCAAGCAGCCAATCCTGAATCACCTCAACACTCACTGGCCACGCCCTAGCAACCGGCAACGGCAAACACGCTGATTTACTTCCGGTTTGTCGTTGACGCGTGTTCTGAGCTGAATCTCCGCCAAGCCAATTGTTTATCGTCTATTTTCTATCTTAAATTCCGATTTGATACACAATAATTTGTGTTTCTATAACGTGTGAATATATTCCCGATCGCATTCTGCAACGAGAATAATCAGAGCTTGTTATCGCAAGTTTTATTTTGATTTCCCAAGTCTGCTATTAGCTTTAGCCCGTTAGCAAAGCCAGCGCGGGTTCCGCTAACACAGCTAATACCCCTTTTTCACACACGCATACACACATTTAACATTGTTTCACTGTTACTTGCTTAAATGGCAGATTCGTGTTTTGTGTTCAGGTGAGGACACGTCGAGCTGCATTCGCGCAGCTGGAGCTGGAGACCGTGGAGACACGGATCCGCCGAGCTGCTTGGGAAACAGGCCCAGCTGAGGAAACGGATAGCAACGCTGGAAACATCTCGGGCTGACGCTCATAAGTCCGGGGTAAGTATGCAACGCTGCTAACACTCCCACCACCTCTACTCCGTGTGTTTCTCTGCACAGGCCCCGTGCACCCGGGACGCGATCGTCACAGATGGCCTTCAATCCGGCGCCGGGAAAACACGGACCCTGGGTGCAGCAGCGGAAGACGCGATCCAGGCCCCGGGCGACGACTTCTCCCCCTCCGGTCTTCGACATCTCATCCCGGAACCGCTTCGCCCCTCTCTGCGAGACTGATCGCGACGCTGTAGTCATCAGAGACTCAATCGTCCGGCATGTCCGTGCTACATTAGCTGAAGGTAAAGTGCACACTCACTGTCTCCCTGGTGCTCGTGTTCTTGATGTTTCTGTGCAGATACCCGCGATCCTGAAGGATGACGAGAGCGTTGCAGCTGTTGTGATTCACGCGGGGGCTAACGACACCAAGCTGCGGCAGACGGAGACACTGAAGAGGACTTCAGGAGCCTGATCGAGACAGTACGCAGCACATCGCCAGCGGCGGCGATCATCGTGTCAGGACCACTTCCCACGACGACGAGGACACGAACGGTTCAGTAGACTGTTTGCTTTAAATAAATGGTTGTTTTCATGGTGTACAGAGCAGAAAATTCTCTTTGTCAATAATTGGAATCTTTTCTGGGAGCGTCCTAGGCTATTTCGTGCTGATGGCCTGCACCCCAGCAGAGTCGGTGCGGAACTCCTGTCGGACAACATCACCAGACGCTACGCTCCATCTGACTAGTAAGCCAATTCTCCAATAACAGCTATGATGACTTTTGTTCTACCCACTTAAATGATAACGGTACTTGTAGTGTCCAATCTATACAGACTGTGTCTGTTCCCGAATATTGAGTTCAAAATATAAATTTAATGCAGGATCTAGAACAAATCTGATCGTGATTAAACCAGAAAATGCAAAATAAATGAACAAAACAATTTTTTAAAACTTGGGCTCCTAAATATCCGATCACTCACACCGAAAGCAGTTATTGTAAATGAAATAATCACAGATAATAGTTTTGATGTACTCTGTCTGACTGAAACCTGGCTTAAAACAAATGATTATTTTGGTCTAAATGAATCTACTCCACCAAGCTACTGTTATAAGCACGAGCCTCGTGAGACTGGTCGTGTGGGCGGTGTCGCAACAATATATAGTGATATTCTCAATGTTACTCAGAAAACAGGATACAGGTTTGACTCATTCGAAATACTTATGCTCAATGTTAAACTGTCAGATAAGCAAAATAAATCTGTCCTATCTCTTGCTCTGGCTACTGTGTATAGACCGCCAGGGCCATATACAGATTTTCTAAAAGAATTTGCAGATTTCCTCTCAGACCTATTGGTTACTGTCGATAAAGCACTAATTGTTGGAGATTTTAACATTCACGTTGATAATACAAATGATGCGTTAGGACTTGCGTTTACTGACCTAATAAACTCTTTTGGTGTCAAGCAAAATGTCACCGGGCCCACGCATCGTTTAATCATACGCTAGATTTAATAATATCGCATGGAATAGATCTAACTGATATAGATATCATACCTCAAAGTGATGATGTTACTGACCATTTCCTTGTATCGCATGCTGCATATTACTGATATTAACTATATGGCTCCGCGTTATCGCCCAGGCAGAATTATTATTCCAGCCACTAAAGACAGATTCACAAATAACCTGCCTGATTTATCTCAACTGCTCTGTGTACCCATAAATACAGATGAACTAGACGCAATTACTAGCAACATGGGAACTATTTTCCAATACGTTAGAAACTGTTGCACCCATCAAATTAAAAAGGTTAGAGAAAAACGTGCTGCGCCATGGTACAACAGTTATACCCATTCTCTCAAGAAAGAAACTCGTATTCTTGAGCGCAAATGGAGAAAAAGTAACTTGGAAGTCTTTAGAATTGCGTGGAAAAACAGTATGTCCAGCTATAGACAGGCTCTAAAAACTGCAAGAACCGAGTATATCCGCAAACTCATAGATAATCACCAAAACAATCCAAGGTTTTTATTTAGCACAGTGGCTAGATTAACAAATAAACAGATGTCACCCGATCTAAATATTCCCTCACAGTTTAATAGTAATGACTTTATGAATTTCTTTACTGAAAAAATATATAATATCAGAAATACAATAACAAACGTAGATTCTACAGCGTCTAGTACTTCAGCATCATTCATCGCACCCAAAGAAAAACTGCAGTGCTTTACAACTATAGGACAAGATGAGCTAAATAAACTTATCACTGCATCTAAACCAACAACATGTTTATTAGATCCTGTACCGACTAAACTATTGAAAGAGTTGTTACCTGTTGCAGAACAACCGCTTCTCAATATTATTAACTCCTCGTTATCTTTAGGTCACGTCCCAAAACCATTTAAGCTGGCAGTTATTAAGCCTCTTATTAAGAAACCAAAATTAGATCCTTGTGAACTGGCAAATTACAGACCCATTTCAAATCTTCCGTTTATGTCGAAAATATTAGAAAAAGTAGTGTCTGCTCAATTGTGCTCCTTTTTGCAAAAAAATGATATCTATGAAGAATTTCAGTCAGGTTTCAGGCCCCGCCATAGCACAGAAACTGCACTTGTTAAAATTACAAATGACTTGCTTCTTGCGTCAGACAAAGGCTGTATCTCATTGCTAGTTTTACTTGATCTTAGTGCTGCGTTCGACACTATAGATCATGACATACTGATAGATCGATTACAAAACTATACAGGTGTTCAAGGGCAGGCTCTAAGATGGTTTAGATCCTACCTGTCCGATCGCTACCACTTTGTTTATTTAAACGGGGAGTCATCTCAATTATCACCAGTAAAGTATGGAGTACCACAAGGATCTGTCCTAGGTCCTCTATTATTTTCATTATATATGCTGCCCTTGGTAATATTATTAGAAAATACGGGATTAGTTTCCATTGTTATGCTGATGACACTCAACTATATATCTCAACAAAACCAGATGAAACTTCTAAACTATCTAAGCTAACAGAGTGTGTTAAAAATATAAAAGATTGGATGACCAGTAATTTTCTCCTATTAAATTCAGATAAGACCGAGATATTACTTATTGGACCTAAAAACAGTACACAGAATCTCTTGGATTACAATTTGCAACTAGACGGATGTAATGTTACTTCCTCTACAGTTAAAAATCTGGGTGTTATATTAGACAGCAACCTATCTTTTGAAAATCGTATTTCCAATGTTACAAAAACAGCATTCTTCCATCTTAGAAACATTTCCAAGCTACGGAACATGTTAAGTGTTTCTGATGCAGAAAAGTTAGTTCATGCATTCATGACCTCTAGACTGGACTATTGTAATGCACTGTTAGGTGGTTGTCCTGCATCTTCAATAAACAAGCTACAGATAGTACAAAATGCTGCGGCAAGAGTCCTTACCAGGTCAAGAAAATATGATCATATTACCCCAATTTTACAGTCTCTGCACTGGCTACCTATTAAGTTTCGTATCAGTTACAAAATATTATTACTTGCCTATAAAGCACTAAATGATTTAGCTCCTGCGTACCTAACTAATCTACTATCACGCCACATCCAACCCGCTCCCTTAGGTCGCAAAACTCTGGACTCTTGGTAGTACCTAGGATAGCAAAGTCCACAATAGGAGGTAGAACTTTTTCATATCTGGCTCCTAAACTGTGGAATAGCCTTCCTGAAAACGTTCGGGGTTCAGACACACTCTCTCTGTTTAAATCTAGATTAAAGACGCATCTCTTTAGCCAAGCATTCATATAATGCATTTCACAATCTTGTACTGCCAGTCTATCTGAACAAATGCACATTATTATGCTTTAGCTTGGGTTATACTGATAATTTCATCCAGGGTTATTCCTGGATGGAGCCACTGCTACGCTAATTGTCTTACTGTTTCTATGTTACTGCCACGGGATTAACATCTCGTGGTAGTTAGGAATTACACAAGCTTCAGTCTGGATCCTACCCTTAAACGATAGAGATGACCGAACACCGGAGAAGAGACGATGACAACCCCTCCGAGGACCTCCGAGATGAGCCCCAGAGACAGATCTCCAGTGAGGACCTCGTCACCTAGACATCCATCGGGGAAAGATCCCTGGAACCAGTGGACCACTTACACTCTGACTTTGCTGCAGTTGGAACAAACTACTGATTCGTCTGGCCGGAGGGGAACTGGCTGAGCCTGGTTTCTCCCAAGGTTTTTTTCTCCATTCTGTCACCGATGGAGTTTTCGTTCCTTGCCGCTGTCGCCTCTGGCTTGCTCAGTTGGGGACACTTCATTTCCAGCACAATCATCGACTTGATTGCACAGATATTATTTAAACTGAACTAAGCTGGACAATGCCATTACTAAATTCAATAATGAAATGCATTCAGCAGATAATTGAGTGTTAAATCCTGTCATTTTACATTATTGACAAAATTTGCCTATTTTGATATTGTGCAGTGCTTTGTTACAATTTGTATTGTTAAAGGCGCTATATAAATAAAGGTGACTTGACTAGCAACCATTGTCGAGCACCTTAGCAACCAAAATTCACAGAGGAATATCTTCCATTCTGAATGTCACAGAGGCGTGGGAGTTGGTTTATATCATTCATACTGACAAGAAGCCTTTGGAGTATCGTGATTGCTAGCTGCCAAGCCACTCCCTAGCAACCAAACAGAATACCCTAGCAACCGTTTTGCAAGACCTATATCTCTGCATCAGAACATCGTATAGAGATGGGGGTTGGTTTATACATTCACACTGACTTTGGAGCTTCATGATTGGCAGCTGCCAAGCCACTCCCTAGCAACCAAACAGAGTACCCTAGCAACCGTTTTGCAAGACCAATATCTCTGCATCAGAACATCGTATAGAGATGGGGGTTGGCTCTTTTGACTCATGCTAGCAAACAGGACTTGCTACATGCTACACATGCTAGCAGTGAATAGCTACATGCTAATAGCGCTTAGCTAAGTGCTAAATCATGCCAATAAAATGCTACAAACTCCATAGTAACCATCTGTGACAACTACCAACCACCTACTAACACCATAGCAACCACCCAGATTACCCTAGCAACCGCTTAGCAACGCCCTAGCAACCACCCAGAACACCCTAGCAACACCCTAGCAAACACCCAGAACACCCTAGCAACCGCCTAGCAACCACCCAGAACACCCTAGCAACCACCTAGCAACGCCCTAGCAGGTAGCGATTTCAATGAGGGGATGCATAATCTGGCAGGGGTGCAGATCTCGGCACAACACCGGTGTTCTGACGATTTGTGCTACCCGCTCAGATTGTGCTACCTCCCATTAAAAAAGATAGATAGCACAAATTGATAGCGAAAAATGAATGTCTGTAAAAATCCTGATTGGAGAATAACTTTAAATAAGTCTACATGTTAAAATAAGCCTTTTTTATCATGTAGATACAAACAGAGATACAAAAGTTCCTCTAAAACATAGAGGGACAGTCATTCAGGAGAAATCACACCCGCTCCCTGAGAAAGTCAATATTTAATTTGTCTTTAATAAAAATAGCTAGAGACGCCAGAATTCTCTATTACATTCTGTTGTGGTCTTGTGCACACAATGTTCAAATATGTTGTGCTGTGGTGAGGAAATCTCCCTCTCTCTCTCTCTATGGATGAATGTTTTGATAAGTATCGTATCAGAATCAATAAAATGTAAACGATACCCATCCATACCCCAGAATCGATCGCAAAATCCACCGAGGGGGGCCCCTCCGGGAACACTTGCTGAGGGCCCCCAAAACACTAAACACGCCCCTGGATGTGTGCCACAATTATTTTCATTAACTAATTTAACAAATTTTCATTTCAAATATACATTTCTTTCTGGTTCTCGAATCTGATTGGCTGATAAGAGTGCAATATTCAAGCGATATCGTAACTCCAAATGCTTCCATTTTTGGATCACTCCACTTGCTGTGTTTATTTCTCACAGTGAGTGTCATAACGGGTGCCCAAATCCACTATACATTTAAAAGTAATGCTGTTTTTGTGTCACTGGATGCAGTTTTGAGGTTTTTTTGTTTCTTTTTTAGGTGAGAATTCAATTCAATTCAAGATTACTGGTATAGCGCTTTTTACGATACAATCATTGCAAAGCAACTTCACAAGAAATTAAGTTTCTAAAATAGATTTATATTGTAGAAACTCAATATAATTAATTTATGGCAAAAATGAAACGTAGTTGTTTAGACTTCAAATATGCAGTTTGTTAATAAAGAAAACATCGATTTGAAAATGTACTTTGAGGTTTACAGTGCGTTTTCACTGGCACATATCAAACACAGCGGAGCGTGCGTCTTTAATTCATCCCTATGGAAGCTGAGCTTAAATGCTCGCACGCTGCATTATGGGATTGAAAGCAGCACAGAGAAAGCATTGAGAGTGGCTGAGAGAAGCAAGAAGTATGGGCATTCCTCGACTTTATGCAAATATCGAGCGAAAAACGCCGGGCGACAACCAATCGCTGTGAAAAGAAGAAGATGAAAGGCGTGCTCTACCTTAACACGTCCCAAAGCTGTGGTGTTGTAGCATTGAGCGCAGATTTAATGCTGTAGTGGAAACGCTCCGTTACGGAGATGTGAGCTCCATGGCCTCAGCACTCATGAATCCGCCGAGAGCAGCCTTACATCGGCCAGAACTTCTGGAATTTTCCACTGGCTCAGAAGTCTCTATAGTGGTTAAATATGAGATATAATTTGTTTTGGTTCAATCCAGCGGGTAGTTAATTTATTATTTGTTCAAGAGCAAATGATAGTGATTGTAGTTACATTGTTCCGCCATTATATGGCGACAAGAGACTATGTTTGCGTGTCAGCAGTAAATACTTTTATATTGAAAGAGACTTAAATGCTCTCTCTCTCTCTTAATACTTGACTCTACACATAATACACTGCTTTTAATACAGTAATACAATAAGCTTTTAATGAAGCAACGTTCATTCGTTACTAGTTCTAGGCCTGGTTTCACAGAGAGGGCTTAAACTAAGCCAGGATTAGGCCATAGTTCAAATAGGACATTTAATTTTTTTTTTTTATAAATGTGCCTTAGAAAACAAAACACATTACATACAGCTTTCCTGTAGCTCAACTAGTAGAGCATAGCACTAGCAACGCCAAGAGAATGGGTTTGATTCCCAGGGAAAGCAAGAGCTGATACAATTTAGAAACTGTAACTTTGAATGCAATGTAAGTCGCATTGGATAATAGCGTCTGCTAAATGAATAAAATGTAAAATGTAAATTACTGGTGTGTATCTTGAGATAAAAGCACTGACACGTTTTAAGATCAATCAGTGCAAGTTTATTTCAATTGAAACAGCTTAGACTTACATTTTACATTACATTAAAACTGTTTAACCCACAGGTAGTTCCAAGTCAGTTTAATCACCCTCCCATATTAATGTGCTGCTTTAATTGATGCATACAAACACACACACACACACACACAGAGAGAGAGCGAGAGAGAAAGACAGAGAGAGGTCGCAAACACAAACTTTTTGTCGCTGTCCCGCGACTTTTATTAATAAAATATTCTAGATGCTAGATTTCTACATTATATGCCTCAGCAACGATGCGGTAAAATCGTTGTTTTTAAGTAACTAAACGCAGCTTCATTAATAGAGGGATGTGCAGATGCAGGTAATGCACACACAACTGTGATCTATTTCTCTCTCTCTCTCGATCAATAATTAATTGAAATAAATGTTATAATTCATTCAAATAAATGTGATCTTACCACACTATTTCATCTCTATGTGATTTGAAGTGGGCAGAATGCTAGCGCTAATGAGATGTTACTAATGAAATCAATCATATTTTTTACCCTTCTGGTCAAATATTGCATTGCAAACATCATTAATAGCTTTAATGTATCAATGCTGGCGAATGACCATGGTATAAGAGGGATAATTTACGGCTAGCTGTGCATTAAATCATTTTAATGCACTTTGCGGAGGCTTTGCGTCGGGTGTTATTGGCCTCCATGTTGCGCATTACAGTTGTTGAATGCACAGCTAGCCATGCATTATCCCTTACATATCTCATGTCTACTCATGTTATATTGCTCATATATACACACAATAAAAATGCATATTAGGTATACTGAATGCATATTAAATATACTGAGGTCCCATGAGGTAAAACAACATTATTACCTGTAATCTGATTTTGAAGTCACTTCTCATGTATGAAGCATAAGTTACACATGACACATGGCACAATTGCAAGATAATATTGACATGTAGCAGCAACAATACATTATTCAATGGTATTTTATTCATTAGGACAAAAAACAATATGTGAAAAGACTAGTATTTCTACAATGTCAACTACGTGCATGGCATTTCTAAACCTCTAAACTGAAGTACATGGTACATCCTTTTGCATTTTTCCCCATTGTCGAGGGCAAAATTAAGGCCAATGTCTTATTCTCCCAAGTTCTATATTGCCCCTCAGGTTGCGTTTTCTTGTATTTGTCTGAATCTGTTTGCGTCTTTGAATGCTATCTTGCAGCAGCTGCATTTTTACTTTATGCACGTCTTTTGCATCAACGTTCACAGGCTCAAATTGTCTACTCAAGTGTTAAATCAGACTCCAGTCTGGTCATGTACCATTTCACTATCCATGTCTCTGAAGCCACATGTTGTGACAAGCTCACGCAGCGCTGCCACATCATGATACGTGAACTCACCAACAGCTTGTGTGCGTTACCTGAAACAGTACTGCTCTGTGATCGTGCTCAACTGTTGGAATACGCTTCAGTCTTCACAGCTTTCCTGTTAATCAACTGTAAAAAAAAAAAAAATAACTTGATTAATGAAAGGAAATGTCTATCATTTATCTCTTAACTGTTGTTGTATGTCTGATCTTTAATTGGTTCCTTTATTTCTGCTCTTCGGTGCTAATACTCTCCTTTTATGTTTCATCTCTGTTCATATATTTGATCTAATTTCTTGTTTGATAATCAAGAGAAAAGCATTTGGTTGTTTCTCACCTCTTTTGCTTTTCTGTTATGTTGTGCATATTTTCTCTCATCTGTTTAGTTCCAGAAGAGAAAGCAGAACAGATGACCAGACTATGTTGATGGAGAGCCATGCATAGATTAAAATATTACAATGACTAGCAAAACATGGAGAATGATTTTTAGATTATTAATATTTTTTTCATTGTTACAAAATATAATGAATCAATTATACTGGACTGTACATTATTCTAATGGAAATTGTAATCATGATGTGTGAAACATGAGTATAAAATAATGTATTTATAAATAATTTATTATAATAATAAAAATGAAATACATTTAAATAAAAGTTGTAATATGACAATTTTCTAAGATTTTACAATCCAACATTAAATCACTGAAACTCACAGTTAATATTTTTTAGAGATATGCAATGATAAAACGTTTCCAGGATTTGTAATTCAGTAAAATGTTGGAATAGATTTAGGATCTGAATACTTGCCTGGCAAGACATTTTATCAGTGATTGCAATGGCACTAAAATGGTATGATGAAAGACGGATACATTTTATATTGTGAAACTGGGATCTTATAATATACTGCATGTGCTTTTTTATGCAAAACTCAATGTTCCACAGAGGAGACTTTTAGTCCTATTGCAGAGACTTTATAATTAATTTTGCAAAAGTTTTGATTCAGGACTCACCCGTCAAAATCAAGATTCACAGCACTGGACCAGCTGTAAAGTCTACAATGATATCTTTATATTTATCAGAGTTTTAGGAGTCTCTTACCAGTGAAAACCCATTTAACCTATGGTAATGCTGCAACATCTGTCATTGTTCGACTCATCACTGAGACTGTTCAAATGACCTAGAAGACAGTGACAATATATATCACAGCAATTCTTATCAGCTTCTCTGTTGCTTATGGAGGTTAATGACATTTGCTAGACATTTTGGGAAAGCAGCGTATCATGATTCAGGCCATGATGATGAATGCAGCTAATGGCTTAATTTGATGTCTTATCTTCTTTGTGCCACATGATCAGACGAGAATATATGAGCCGCACATTGAGGCTGATTTACGAACAAGATCCATTGTTCACATTTATTGATTGTTGCCGTGTGAAATCATTACTGTTCAAAGGAATTGGGTATTCATCTTGCTACAGACAAAGAAATGAAAATGTAACACCTTTGTCTAAAGACACTGAAATACATGCATAGAGTGAAATAGACAAAGTACGCTCTAAAACATTTCTAAAATGCCAAACTTAATGCACAAGTCACCCACGTTTCATATAATATGAGTTAGGCCATCAGTACAGTGGCAATGTTGGCAGGTAATAATGCATAAAACAGGTCTGGATATGTCTGTCTACCTGTCGACCTGCTGTCCAAGTTGCCTAAAATAATGACAACGAGCCTGGCATGTGCCGAAAATGTACATTATGCAGCCTGTGTGATTATTGCACCATACATGTATAAAAAAAACATGCAGAAATTGCGTATTATCTTATACAATCTTTCATTGTGCTAAATTAAACTTGTTTCACTTTATGTATTAATCGTAATTTATTTTGTTTTCCATTAAAGTTTCCAATGTGTGAAAAACAAAACTGCACAAGATAGAGACTCTTCAGAGAATATGTTAAATTAAGTGTATTTATTTTCACTCTATTGCACTCAAGCATAAACAACATTAAGTGTTAAATTTGATGCTAAAAAAACAAGATAAAATTGCCAATTAAAGTGCAAAATAATTCACATATGGCTAATGTTTTTATTACATTTTTTTATTACATATTTGCTTAAAGGGATAGTTCTCCCAAAAAAAAAAAAAAACATGTTTATCTGCATACCCCCAGGGCTTTCAAGATGTAGGTGACTTTGTTTCTTCAGTAGAACACAAAAAAGATGTTTAACTCAAACCGTTAGTCATATATAATGGTAGTCAATGGGACCCATGGCTTTGAGAGTAAAAAAACTATACACAGACACAACCAAATTAAACCCTGCTGCTCGTGACGATACATTAAGGTCGTAAGACACGAAACAATCGGTCTGTGCAAGAAACTGAACAGTATTTATATACATTTTTACCTCTGATCCACTGCAAGGTCCAACTGTCCTGAGCGCATTCACAACATCCGGGGGCGTGATGCGTCAACTTGGCATAGTAGATGCATGCGCGGAAGCGATCGGTTGCACGTATACGTCACTCATTGTTTAGACCGCTTCCACGCATGCTTCTACTATGCCAGAGCACATTGACCGGATGGACGTGTTCAGGGCAGTTGGACATTGCGGTGGATGAGTGCTAAAAAATAATATAAATACTGTTCTTGCACAGCCTTATTGTTTCATGTCTTAAGACCTCAATGTATTGTCATGAGCCGCAGGGTTTAATTTGGTTTTGTCTGTGTATGTTTTTGTTGTCTCCCAAAGCCATGGGTCCCATTGACTGGCACTATATGACTGACAGACTGCAAGGGGTTGAGTTAAACATCTTCGTTTCTGTTCTACTGAAGAAACAAAGTCACCTACATCTTGGATGCCCTGGAGGTAACCAGATACAAATTCAATTTTCATTTTTGGGTGAACTATCCCTTTAAGATAATACTAAACATTTTAAAAAATATCATCGGACTAGTGTATGTAGTTAAATGTAGTTGAAATTATATTAATTGTAGGTCAATATCATATATTTTAAATTATCAAGTCTCCATTTATTCCTTTGTGTATATGAATGTATGTATTTATGTTTTTTTTTACAATTTGTATTGTTATTTAAATATTATAATTAGATTTAAATAATATAATTTAATGAAATCATTTTTAGTTACATACCACAGATCATTATGGAATATATGCTAAATAATGACTGCAAACACAGGTTGATGTGGATGTTTAATCGCATAACTTTGGGAGCTCTCTGCACAAATCCCTCAGTCCTAATGGGCTACCTAGACCTGCGTGACACATTCCGGTCTCATAGCCTCTGTATTGATCTGTTTGGTTGCATCAGCACCAACCAAATTGCTGTGGTCAGAGGTTCTATAGCCAAGAATGCTGGGAGTATAACGTGCTGTTATTAGCTTGGCAAGTGCTGAAAGTTGAAGTCCCTATAGACATGAGAGTCTTGGCTCAATAATTGTGAAGCAATTCTGAGCAAGATAAGAAATAGTACGACTGAAGCTACACAGTTTGCATTGTTACACTGTTCATAAAAAATAAAAAATAAAATCACAACCATTACGTGGAAGAAAAAGTATAAAGGAATAATCAACCTAAAAAAAAATTGGGAAGTAAAAGCTATAATTTACAGTTATTTATTTAGCAGACGCTTTTATCCAAAGCAACTTACAAATGAGGACAATTTAAGCAATAAAATATAAGCTATAATATGATTTCTGAAGTGTATGATTCTGAATATAACATGACTCAAATTTAATTCAAGGTAATTAAGTCGAGGTGAAAATGTCCCTTAAACAGCTACAATCTTCAACCCCATCACACTATTATGAACTTTGCCACATAAAACTTTACATTCATAATACAAATAATAGATTTCAGTGTGGTAAAGGAGAATAAAACAAATGTCTAACTTAAATCATTCTGTGTTTATTTCTTCTCTTGTCTTATAAATCTTGATTTTGCTGTGAGAAGTCTTTGGAGCTAGAACCTTACAGTGCAAACATGATCAATCAAGGATTAAATAGATGTGATTATCTTTAATTTATTTATCACCATGGCTCAATACTTTATTTCAAATCTTGACGCTGAAAAAGTGATTTTCAATGTATTGTTAATGTGTAAATATTAAAATAATTACAAATATTACATTTGCCATTAATAAATTGGTTCATATGAGCAATAAGTACAGTAGTTGGTTGTTTTATAATAGATTCTATAACAAGGGCATTCTGTTCTGTAAAAAAAAAGAAAAAGAAAGAAAAGGAAAGGACATGACGTGACGTGTGGCCAAATATTGTGACCTATACTTAGAATATGTGCTCTGCATTTAACCCATCCAAGTGTACACACACAGCAGTGAGAAGTGAACAAACACACGCACACCGTTAACACAAACCCGGAGCAGTAAGAGCTGAGAATTAACTCAAAAAATAACAAACAAACAAATGTGGTTACAGAAATAGAATATAATGTACAATATGAATGGTTTGTGATACTTTTAGAGAGCATTTATCAGTTCCCTGGCATGCTTTCAATATATAGAATAAGAGCAGCATTAACATTATCCAAAACGTTTCCTTTTGTGTTCCACTGCAGAAAGAAAGTCATACAGGCTTGGAACCTTAAAGAATAAATTATGACAGGATCATTCTTGGCAAAATCTTCAAGAAAGGAAAAATAGAGCAACCGTTCAAATAATTTAGAACATTATCTTCTATTAATTCAATAGCGATTATTGAAATGTCAATTTCACAATTCATTGTGGATTTGAAAGTGGCTGGATAACCGCAGTGAAAACGTGGCATGTCTAAATGTGCCTGTCATTTTCTTCTCCTAATGGGGGCCCGGCATAATTAATGATTAAGTTGTCACTGTATTAATTATCTGGTGACAGAACTAACTGTTGAACCGATAACCAAAGGCCATAACAGCAGTGGCTTTTGAAAGGAGGCTTGCCTTGCACAGCCTTGAACCAGGGTGAGTACATTCCTCTGTGATTGCACGCTTGGTTTAAGCTGAAATGTAAACTAGCATTTGTCAGAGAGATAATTATAGAATGGGGCATTAGGAGACGACTCATTGTGCCCTTTTAATCCATGCATTTGGTTGCCATGGCAGTGATAATAAAGAACGAACTCGGGAGGAAATGGCATCACTCGACTTTCAGAATATAGAGCAGGTACCGAGTATCATCTCTTTTGAGAGCTATGACATTCTTGGACTGAAGACCTCAAGACAGATTGTTCAAACTGTATTTATTTGCTCAAAATCAGATTAACTAGGATCAGATTTATGTCATTTGTGGCCCTGGATTACGTTTGGAACTGTTTGATGTCACCGCAGTCGGGTGTTGAATGAGTCATTATACAACAAAAACCCACCAGAAGGCTCCATGGCATGAAGGGTAATGCATATATATATATAACCAAATGGTGGCGGCGGCAGTGGCTAATGCATACAAAGCAGGGCGTTCTGATAAGAAGAGAAACAGAAAGGGAAAGAAGATCATAGCTCATCCATTATATGAAAGCATCTTGTGAAAGTATGTGCTGACAGTTGTAAAGTTTCAGCGTGGTAGAGGGGAATAATACAAATCAACATCTAACTTAAAGCGTTGTGTGTTTCTTTCTTCTCTTGTATTGTAAATGTATATTTTGCTGTGAGATGTCCTTGGAGTGAGAATCTTACAGTGCAAACATGATCAATTATGGATTAAATAGATGTGCTTATATTTAATTTATTCATCGCCTTGGCTCAATACTTTATATCAAATCTTGATGCTGAAAAGGTGATTTTCAATGTAAAATGTATTTTCAATGTATTGTTACTGTGTAAATATTCCACCTTTGGAATGTCTGCCTAACGATACTGCAAATAAACCAATCATAGGTAAGTGTCATGAAGTCATTTACATAATTAGCTCAATCTAGTTCATGTTAATATTGCACATTGTATAGTTAAGGAATGTAGGTAGAAATCATGGGGTTAGTTAAAGAGCATGAAACCATTGCAGAATGCTTGGTTAAATGCTAACCATGTTTATTTGCACATTATCTTATGATTACAATTTTATTTTATTCTGCTTTTATTCTTCAAAAGATGTTTTCATTATATCTATTAAAGTGTTCTTGTATACATATATTAAATAACATTCTCTGAATAAACAAAAGACATGCAACATTTTCCAGCTATTCACTTTCAGGAATTCTTAGAACAACTGGAGATGCTTGTTTTTGCCTTCCATTATGCTTCATTTTTAGCAATCCTTCAGAGTAATATGATGAACGTATTTATTCCCATTTCCTTACATCTGCACACAAGAGCGTGTGGGACTACAAAATATAGGCCATGAGTTTGTTATGCTTTCACTAATCTGTATATTGCAACTCATTGGAAAAACATGCTTCCACCTAGATTTTTGCTAACTCTGAAACAAGTTATATAAATAATACAGGTTTTATGATGCATATGTGTGCAGTTCTTTGCACAACTTACCCTCAAAACACTTTTAAAATGATGCATATTTTTGATATTTGCATGACAAAACAGCTCTAGATAAATGGCTTTACTGAAATTGTAAATTTCCTCAGAAGCTCACCTGGTTCAGCTCACCTGGATGCTGAGTCCTTAGGTATGAGTCCCATGAAACAAGTCATGATAAGAGAACCACAAAACTTAAAAAAAGACTTGTAGAAGCAAAGTAAAGTGGATTTTTAAAGTAGATTTTTTAATAACATATTTACTTCTGTAAGCCCATATATGCATATACAATTTTCAAATACAATAGAGCACTAATCATTTTAGCATTGAATTTACAAACTGCTGTGAAACCAACAACTAATGACATGTTTACAGATTCAAGTTCATCTGTTTTGGATACAACTGAATCCACTTTCAGCATCACTCATTGCACATTTCACTAAAAGTATCGAAACAAGCAACATAACATTATTTTTGTGAAATATTGCCACAGGCACATTTTCCAATATTTCTGCACTGGTATATTGTTCTATTTCCTTGGCTACAGAGTGGAAAATCTTCCTGTCCTTCCCTTTGTCGAGAATCTAATATAAAAGCTGTCACCTCGTGACCTTAATGACGTGTCCGTCTATAAATACCTGCTTACACGCCATCACTTCCTCTTTCGTCTTCTCGTCGGAGAACCTGCAGTGTGAAGTGCAGCTATTTAGGACCAAGTTCCGACAGCTGTATCCCTGCGATACCAAGTAAACACATTGTTTATCGGGTGAGCGTGGTATTTCCGAATCGCCCGTGGGAATGTGAGATATTTATAAAATAAAAAAAAAAAAGTCATGTAAAAAGACATTGTTAGGGTACTGGTGTTTCCATTTACCTTCCTGATTCTGTAGTCTAAAAATATGTCCGCACATTGTTCGTCTTGCCAGGAGCAGATGTGACTTGATGATGGACATGACCAGTGTCCGAGATGCCTAGGCGTCGAGCATCTTAGGGAAGCTCTGGAAGATCCATGCATACATTGCAACATGATCCTCCTAGCAGTGCGACGTGCTCGCCTCGCAGGGTCAAGCAGTAATACGGGAGGTATGAAAAGAAAGGCTTCAGCCTCTGCTCCTCTCCCAAAACAAAAGAAAGGTAAAATAGAACTTGCTCGTAGAGTTGAAGAATTGGCTGATGGAATAGGGAAGATTCATGAGTTTCTATCCAAACTGCAACCCCAGCCAATTCCTGAGGTTTCGGAACCAGGCAGCGAGGGACGGTATTCCAGCCTTCATCGCAGATGACATGGATTGTATTTCCATGGCAGCCACAGACTCGCTGTTCTTGGAAGAACAATCCATTTCAGATAAGGAACCAGGTGTGTTTGACAGTGATGATCAAAGTGAAGGATCGCTTGGGTCTGACGAGTTAGTAAACACAATAAAAAAAGCTTTAACAAAATTAGGAATCGATCCCAAATCAGCAACGGGAGTTATGCTTACAAATGGCCTTTGCCATTTCCTGCCACGCACTAATGCATTTACTATTCCACAATCTCCAGATTTTACGGAGGTATTCTCGCAAGCTTTTAAATCCGCCCACTCAACCAGACTGGATCGGGTTTCGCGGTTATAAACCAACCTTTTGATTGTAGCCATTGACTTCCATAGCATGGATAAATGAATGAATGAATAAATACTATGGAAGACAATGGGGATACTGTCAGCTGTTTGGCTTTGGTGTTCAACAGAATAAATACACTCATACAGGTTTGGAACAAGTGGAGGGTGAGTTAACTGATGACAGAATTTTTATTTTGGGTGAAATTGTAAATTTGGTCACTGAGTTGCCTTCTAATATAAATCCATAATTATATGATTTATATTGGATTGCAGTCTAATGATGACTATGACCTCTTTTTGCACACACCTGCTTTGGTTATTCACATTAGCCCTCATGCAAAGTAAATGTGTATCTTCACCTGCAATTACAAACAAACCTTTAATTAGCAAAGTACACACTGTATACCTCAGCAGTAAGTCTGCCCACATTTGCGACTGGATACTTGAGCAGTCATGGATAGAGTCAAATACTGTCCAAATGTGTTTGAAATAACTGAGAGCATGTTTTAGTGCACTAATCAGCTCATTTCTGAATTTCTGCTAAGATCGCTCCTGGACAGGCTGTGGAATTAATGTTGGTTTTGCCCCTAAAATGTAGGGTTGAGCTCAGCATCTCAGTAAACCCAACAGAAACAAGGTCCATCTGGAGCAGGAGGGGGATTATGTAAATATGCCCCTCTGAGATGAAAGCGATGAGACATCGTGGTTGGGGTTGAATTGGGCTGCTCTGGGTTTGAAGAGGCCGCACACAGAGACTGCACAAGCGAAAAGCTCCAGGAGACTCTCTGAAAGGAACAAGCTAGATAAAAGCGCTCTACATGGAATTACAGCCCGTGGGAAGCTTTTATGCAAGTCTTATTTATTTATTTGTGTGTCACTAAGTTGGCACTGAGATATTTTGAACACGCATTGAATGATGTGACTAAATAAAAGCACAGTTTGTCTGGTGGAATTTGCTAATTTGGGATGTCTTTTTGTGAGAAGATTCATTTTGACAGCAGATGGGCGTCAGGAAGGTGATCAGAAGTTTTGTGTTCTAGGCAGCATTTCTCAACAAATGTTTCAAGAAGGTTCAAGAACGGTTACTAATCTGTTTCATGACTGAAGGTGTGGCTCCTTGATATGGATTTGGTGAGTGTTGAACTGTGTAAGAGCCCTTGGGGTCCCCCCCTTTTTGGAAGTGGAGCATGAGGTTGATAAGCCCATATGTAAAAGCAAATAAATAAATCAGTTCTGAAACAAATTAATTAAAGCTTCCTTAACTACTCATATAATATTAAAGTTGTCAGTAACTTTAATATTAACTTTATACTTAATACATTATCTTACTGTGTTCTTGTTTATCATTATGAACAGACAATTGCATTCTTACAATACAAATCATCCCTTGTTCAAATCCTATATTAGCACATATTATTATACTACTTTCTAAAATACTTGATTCTGATTGGTCGGTTGTGACATTCTGAGATCTGAGCTGGTTAAAATAGGATTGTTTAATGTTTGACAATTAAGAAATTACGATAAATATTAGTATTGTAATTGTACTGTTATTTCGTACAATACAATAATAATAGCATTAGCATTATGTGTTATTGTTACTAGTATTAGTCATAATTACTTATATAATGAAGTTTTGTAGATAGCAGTGGATTACTAGATAATAATCAGATAAGATTTAAAACAGTTCTGACATAATTATTTATTCATTATTTACAGTGAAAAGCCATGTATAAAGTGGTATAACTATATTATTATTATTATTGATTATACATTTCATCTCGTTTTAAGTCATTATTTTCTTGGCTTAAAGCCATTTGCTAGGAAGCGCTTTTGCACGGCTAATTGCCACAAAAGTAATCAATTTACACAGAATATTGATTTGAGTGAATTGAATATTTCAAATCAAATCAATATTCAGTGTAAATTGATTACTTTTGTGGCAATTAGCTGTGTAACAAGCTGGATAATGTACATTCAGATGGTTGTTATCATCAAAAAAAAAAAATTATAATAATTCCATCAGAGTGATACAATACCCTGGGGTTAATGCTGCGATAACAATCGAGATGGATGTGCATTATCCTTTACTTTATTTATTCTTTTGTAATCAGCTAAAATTGTACTTCTCTGCCAGTGGATGTATTAACATGAGCGGGATGTAATTTGGTTCCATTATATTTAGCGATTTCATTAACTTGATTTACTTGACCTCAAAGCAGCGGCACACTTGGCATTTTCTGTGGCAGCTTCACTTAAATATAATCATGCACTAACTATTTAATGTCGCCTATAAAAGTAGCTGCCAGTGTATAACAATAGTGTGACTTCTAGGCAGGTATGCACAGAGATAATTATATTAACGCAAGTGAATGAACAAACATAAATAAAGGATGATTAAGTTAGCATGTGAAGATGAGAATCATTGGGTGCCGTTCTCTAAACTCTGTACATAACTCTTTGTGCAGCATTTGAGCATGTTTAAAACTTTCTGAGAGAAAATACATTTTGGATCACTGATTAACAATATATTATTGAAAACAATCTGGGCAATAATTTGACAGTTTCTCTTTATAATTTAATAAAAAAGAAAAGGAGCACCAATGGTAAATATTTTTGTTCTCTCATTAACTCTTAATCTCCCCCACCGTCCTTTATCATCTTTTAGAAAATCAGTTTGATGCTGGAATAAACCTGTTTACTGGAATAAATGTGTTTACTGACAAATATCCTCATCATTTTCTCATAAAACTCTGTTCCTGTACAGACACTACAGATTCAGAATTGGATGAATTGGAGTACGCCCGATGCATGATGGTACAAGAAAGAAATCTCAAGGAACAAATGACTCTTAGATAAGATTTACCCAAAGGTCAGCACCTCAAAACAAATTACCAGAGGGATCAAATATTTCCTCCCACCAGACATGCCAGGAGCGGTGTAGATTAAATATATGCTGCCGCAAAGATCAATATAAAGCCTGGCAAATTATTGGAACCTCTTTAATGCTTAATTAGTCTCTTTGATGAACAGCCATCTATCCAACTCCCTCTGTGATCTATTAGCTACAGAGAATATTCATAAAGCTACTACATCTGCTTAGTTCAAATCATAGTTAAAATGAAAGATGGGAAAGGTAGTAATTTGGGAAAGTGCTGTAAATTCCAGGATATACATTTGTTTAGTGGACTCTTCAGAACCGGTTAGCAAGCCTTCCATCAGATCTCAAGTGTCTGGATTACCCCAGGGGCCTTTTAATGGGGGTGATCTGTCATGCTTGTTCTACGCCTGGATTTTTGTTAGATCTTGTAGCTGCAAGTAAAAAACTAAAATAACAATTTCATTGAAGCTGTTCTAAAAATAAGTGCAATCATTATTGAAGCAATACCTGTCAGAAGTGTTTTCAAAATTAATTCTGTGTAGCCTGTTTGCACTTCTGACTATGTGACAAACAGAGTGTTCATTTGTGAAAGCACAGTGGTTAAGATGTAAATGTCAAAATTGTGGTAAAATATCCAAATGCCTGCAGTTACCTTCTACACATAGAATGATTGTCTACCTTAATTTTGGATGGCACATTGGCATTTAATCAAGAAACATAAAAAATGTCCAAACGTATTAGATTTTTCTAAAAATAGCTTATCATGTAATTCACACAATGCTCATTTCTGTCTAATAATTTATTTTGATATACAGTGGGTACGGAAAGTATTCAGACCTCCTTACATTTTTCACTCTTTGTTATATTGCAGCCATTTGCTAAAATCATTTAAGTTCATTTTTTTTTCCTCATTAATGTACACACAGCACCCCATATTGACAGAAAAACACAGAATTGTTGACATTTTTGCAGATTTATTAAAAAAGAAAAACTGAAATATCACATGGTCCTAAGTATTCAGACCCTTTGCTGTGACACTCATATATTTAACTCAGGTGCTGTCCATTTCTTCTGATCATCCTTGAGATGGTTCTACACCTTCATTTGAGTCCAGCTGTGTTTGATTTTACTGATTGGACTTGATTAGGAAAGCCACACACCTGTCTATATAAGACCTTACAGCTCACAGTGCATGTCAGAGCAAATGAGAATCGTGAGGTCAAAGGAACTGCCTGAAGAGCTCAGAGACAGAATTGTGGCAAGGCACAGATCTGGCCAAGGTTACAAAAAAATTCCGCTGCACTTAAGGTTCCTAAGAGCACAGTGGCCTCCATAAGATGCATTCGGGAGATGGGAGAAAGTTGTAGAAAGTCAACCATCACTGCAGTCCTCCACCAGTCGGGGCTTTATGGCAGAGTGGCCTGACGGAAGCCTCTCCTCAGTGCATGACACATGAAAGCCCGCATGGAGTTTGCTAAAAAAACACCTGAAGGACTCCAAGTGACATACTGGTGACAAACAAGATTCTGATGAGACCAAGATAGAAATTTTTGGCCTTAATTCTAAGCGGTATGTGTGGAGAAAACCAGGCACTGCTCATCACCTGTCCAATACAGTCCCAACAGTGAAGCATTGTGGCAGCATCATGCTGTGGGGGTGTTTTTGAGCTGCAGAGACAGGACGACTGATTGCAATCGAGGGAAAGATGAATGTGGCCAAGTACAGGGATATCCTGGACGAAAACCTTCTCCAGAGTGCTCAGGACCTCAGACTGGGCCGAAGGTTTACCTTCCAACAAGACAATGACCCTAAGCACACAGCTAAAATAACAAAGGAGTGGCTTCACAACAACTCTGTGACTGTTCTTGAATGGCCCAGCCAGAGCCCTGACTTAAACCCAATTGAGCATCTCTGGAGAGACCTAAAAATGGCTGTCCATCAACGTTTACCATCCAACCTGACAGAACTGGAGAGGATCTGCAAGGAGGAATGGCAGAGGATCCCCAAATCCAGGTGTGAAAAACTTGTTGCATCTATCCCAAAAAGACTCATGGCTGTATTAAATCAAAAGGGTGCTTCTACTAAATACTGAGCAAAGGGTCTGAATACTTAGGACCATGTGATATTTCAGTTTTTCTTTTTTAATAAATCTGCAAAAATGTCAACAATTCTGTGTTTTTCTGTCAATATGGGGTGCTGTGTGTACATTAATGAGGAAAAAAATTAACTTAAATGATTTTAGCAAATGGCTGCAATATAACAGAGAGTGAAAAATGTAAGGGGGTCTGAATACTTTCTGTACCCACTGTATATATATATACAGTATATTTGTGGTTACTTGGTGTGCAAAAATGTGTAGGGGACCTGTGTTGACCATTAGTAAGTTTTAAAATGTCAGATGATTTGACCTTTGCTTTGTTCAGGTTGTGGATTAATAATTTATTACTCTACCTTGGACAATGTGTTTTTACCTTGGACAATATGTTAGATTTTGAAAATAATTAAGATTTATACACTCACATTCTGTTTCACGATTTCACACTTACATCTACTAGCACGATAACGTAATGCGTATTTGGCGTGTATGGTAATACGTTGTAGGCGTGCTGTCCTGGGGGAGGGCTCCTAGCCGGGAATGGCCCGAACCCAGTGAACCCCCCCCCCTGTGTGATTAGAATTCTAGTGATATTGGTGGAGAAGGGGTGGTGGAGGGATGCTGTTTAACCGTCAACTAGATGGAGGTAAGACAGCTGTATTTATGTCCCAGGATTGATTACCTAGATTGTGTACCACCTGTGCTAATTAGCCTGAGTATCTGGCGTGCTCCTCCCGAACTTAGTTTAAAACTACGTGTTTAAACTTCATTTCACGATTTCACACTTACATCTACTAGCACGATAACGTAATGCGTATTTGGCGTGTATGGTGTGTCGTTGTAGGCGTGCTGTCCTGGGGAGGGCTCCTGGCCGGGAATGGCCCGAACCCAGTGAACCCCAAAACAATATACTGTAGGACAGCCGCCAGACTAAGATTACCCCCAAATACGCGTTTGAGATCTGGCGGAGCTAGTTCCCAGGAGTAACTTGTGGCAGGCCGGGGGTCTCGTGCCCTGAGGGAGGCGGTTTGGCATGCATGAGTGGGCCCCACCGACCGCGGAGTAAACTTCGTGGTTTTGGGGCGACCGGTCGGGCGGGCTCAACCGAGGCCCAGCGATGGCTCACCGCATTGGGACGGGTGAGCCCTGCCCGCCGATGGAGGAGCAGCGTGGTTGGAGCCCTGGCCAGGAGGACCCGAGTTGCCTGCAGTGGGATAGTTCACGGGTCGGGCGTACGGCCCTACTGGCCATCAGTCCCTGCTAATCAGAGGACAGAGGGCGATATCTGGCCGAGAGGACCCATGAAGCTTCCGATAATACCCCCTCCCCGACGGACGGATGGGTTCTATTGGCTAGGCAGATAAAAGAGTTTGGGGCGCCCGACAAGGAGGCTCTCACAACATCCGGCGGGAGATCGAGACTCACGGCATCGAATGGATAGCGTCGCATGCGGACGGCAAGCATAGGAGCCCACCGGAGACGCGTCGGCGTCTTGACATGAGACCAAGGCTACGCTGCCAGGCGGATAGTCTCCTCGGCGGTAGAGAAGAGAAACCCGGAACTGGGGAGGCCCTCACAGCATCCGATGGGAGATTGTAAGACTTAGGACATCGGACGGATAAGCCACGCCAGGCGGGGGGAAAAGGTTTGAGGATAGCAGAGACAGTTGAATGGTGTTCGGCGGGCGGACGAGGACCGCAGCGACGGCTAGGCCTCGTCGCCCGTCGGACGGAAAAAATAGATGGGTGACTGAGATTGACGCCGAACTCTACGGGAGGCCCATATTCACTGAGTTTAACGGGTTAATCTCGTCTGCCAAGTGGGAAGCGGTAAGTCGTCTCGCTGTGAGGCTCTCGCCGACGGCCACAGGGCACAATACCCGCTGTGTTGGACGGGTAAGCGTCGCCAGCGTGGGACTAGAAAAGGTAAGGTTGTCTGGCCGGGAGCACCTCGCCGGCGTCCGATGGGAGATCAAGACTCACTGCGTCGGACAGGTGAAGACGGAAAGGTAAAGTTTGGTCGGGATGCTTAGCCGACATCCAACTGGTGGGCGTGCCCACCTGTTTGACGGGTTAGCTTCGCTGGCGCGGGAGGAAAAGGTGAGGTTGTCAGCCGGGAGGCTCTTGCGGCATCTGAGGTGAGATTGATACTTATGAGTTGGGTGGTGGAGCCTGTGAAGGCTAAGCTTGCCAAAAGCGGCCGGGTATGTCGCGTTCGACGGGTTCGATATTTTGGTGCGAGCAGGCGGAAGGCGTTTGTCTGGCCGGGAGCACCTCGCCGGCGTCCAACAGGAGATTAAGACTTGCTGTGTTGGACAGGTAAAGACAGGAAAAGTAAGGTTTGTCTGGCCGGGAGCACCTCGCCGGCGTCCAACGAGATACCAGGACTTGCTTTGTTGGACAGGTAAAGACAGGAAAAGTAAGGTTGTCTGGCGGGAGCACCTCGCGTCAACGAGATACCAGGACTTGCTGTGTTGGACAGGTAAAGACAGAGAAAGTAAGATTGTCTGGCCGGGAGCACCTCGCGGCGTCAACGGAGATCAAGACTCGCTGCGTTGGACAGGTAAAGACAGAAGAAAGTAAGATTGTCTGGCGGGAGCACCTCGCGGCGTCAACGGAGATCAAGACTCGCTGCGTTGGACAGGTAAAGACATAACAATGAAAGCTGTGTGGCGGGAGGCTCTCGCCGACATCCGACAGGAGGAAAATACTCGCGGTCTGGATGGGTAAGTCTACGCCGGCCGTGGGGTGGAAAAAGGTAAGGTTGTCTGGCGGGAGGCTCGCCGGCGTCCGATGGGAGTCTGATGGGAGATCAAGACTCACTGTCGGACAGGTAAAAACGGAAAGGTAAAGTTGGGTGGCGGGAGGCACTCGCGTGACCTGACTGGAGATGGCAGCTCACAGCCTGGATGGGTGAGACTCTCCGGCCGCAGGGTGGAAAAGGCAAGTTTTTTGCTGGGAGGCTCTGGTCGTAAGTGATGGTCCGTGGTGTCAGCAGGGGGAGCCTCGCCAAGCGTGTGATTTGAAGGAAGTAAAAGCCAGGAAAGCTCGCACCGATTTTTTATGAAACTAGAGTTTGGTGGGCTGATTTAATGTGAGACTGGTCAGTTCTGATGTAACTTTGGAAAGCTTCTGAAGACCATCTTCCTAGGGTTAGGATCTGATGTTTAGTGAGGCCTTTTTGGGCCGCTGATGTTGCTGCCCCCATGCGAAAAGAGTGGCTGAAAAAATTTCTTGCTGAGATGCCTGCTGATAACAGGACAGCTTTTAGATGTTTTTGGAACCAGGTGCGACTGGCTGGTTTCCCGGCATGGTCTAAAAATAAGGGTTCGAGGGGATCTAGCTTGGAAAATTCTGAGGCGGAGATACTCGCGAACGGCTTGGTAAGGTTGAGAGGCGAAGGAAGATTAAAAATGTAAACAGTGACCTTTCTTGACTTGGTCTGTCTTTGTTGCTCAAAAGAGAGATGTGTTCGCTATCGAGGATAGTTAGGTCGAGATGGTGGGGTTAGTGGCTGGGTCAAATTTGGAGGAGATGACTAGCTCGGAGCATCTCAAAACCCAAAGACCTAAAATGAACATGGTGTCGAGTGTACGGGCTGTACTGGGGTCTGGTAACCTGTGCGGAGGGTGTGGATGCCCTTGGTGAGGATGTCTACGGTAATGGGTAGCCTGGAGTCGGACAGTAGGTCGGGTTCGCTGAATTCCTCTTATCAACATGGCAGTTTGAGAATTGCTAATATCGGGTGACGGAGCTGTACAACAGCTTGTGGATGAATTGGATACCGCTTATGTAACCTTTGATGGAGCTGACTTGGAGGCATTTAATGCTGTTGAGAAAAGAGATAAAGAGGTTATTGAGTAGAAAATTCAGGAAGCGGAATATTATGAGAGAGATAGAACAACTTGAAGCATTCCCATGCTGTCACGTATGTTTAGGTGTTCTGGGGAGACAGCCTGGAGGGGCGGTGTCGAGTGATTGTCAAGAGGGTTTCTGGTGGCTTATGGAAATATTAATTCTGAACATGGAGGTACTGGGGTTGGGAATTTGTCTGCCTCTGGAGCCAACTTCTTGAATTTCTGCTAAAATCTGTGCTCGAGCGTTGTGAGCCGCTTGCGAGGCTCTGTGGCAATGGTATTTGCTGGGACGGTCGTTGGTGTAGCGGTGAAGAAGCGAGTATTGCGGTTTTGCTTGGAGGAGAGTGTTGTAAGCGGCTGGAGGCACTGTATTTTCTGACCCTGAGCTGAGAGGGTAGGCTGAGGGATTGGGTTGGGAGGCCACTGCGGCCATGTGCTAGCTTGGGCCACGGGCCCTGGGCCGGGTTGTGGGGCTCGTAAGCCGGCCACTGCCTTGGGCTGCGGGCTCTGGGCAGAAGGGGTGGGCTGTTGAGCCAGAACTGGAGGTGGAGTTGGCTAGAAGCCCGTTTGAGTTATGGGTATTGCTGACTGGAAAGCCGTGCGGACGGCTGAGCTGCAGCCGAGCCTCTCTGGGCCTTGCATCTGCGAAATCAGGGGCGTGGCCTTGGTCTTTAGTCGTGAACCCTTGTTTAATTTGCGCCTATAGGGAAAGCTGAACAGGTTATTTCAGGATGAATGCGGCTGAACTCGATGGAGAATTTGGCAAATGGCAACTTTGATGTCCATATTCAAGGATTACGATTGTTGCAGCGCTTCTATCATGGAGAAATGACCAAGTCTCTGTCAAACGATTCTGAGAATTTCAGAATCAATTCTGGGCTTAGATTTTAACCAGATGAGCGATGGCAGAGTTGCTTTAGAAACACCCATATGCTGCTTACTTCCAATTCCTCACGAGAATGCGCTTGAACCTTTGTGAAATAACCTTTCATAGGTTTGGAAAGGTTGGAGCAAGTTACAAGGAGAGTTGCTGGCTTCATAGCACAGGAGCACTGAGAGAGACACGCTTGTTTGATGTACACTTGGCGTGTGCGGTCTCGCCAGTCTGTGTTTTTTCTTACAAATGCTTTGTGGAGTCTTTATGCCTGTGGTTTGGAATGTGGTGGATCTATGAAAGTAAGATGTAAACCTCACTACGGAAGGCTGCTCTTATTTTAAACGCTGATACGCGCTTGATTGTGTAGACTGCTTGCTTTAACTGCCGTAGCTGTAGGCCACAGGAAGGGGGTCCTGAAGAGCTATCGTAGCCTGCTCTGCTAATGGAGGTAACCTCACGCTAGTGTCTGCTACGGGAGCTGGAGGCCACTGTAAAGGAAAAAGAGAGTTATTCATAGCAAAAGGAAAAAGACTGAGATGTGTGGGGCTGTGTTGCAAGCGGAGGCAGCTTCGAGCTTGCGCCTGCGGCTGTAGCTGTATAGGCCATGGAAAAATGGTTGTGACGTTTAACAGGGCCGCTGGTGGTCAGTAACGAAGTAGCTTTATTATGCTACCATATTTAAGTACATTTCTAATACCTGTAGTTTCTGGAGTCGTTTGTTTAGTAACTTACTGCGTTCCAAATATTGCACTTTACTTCGCTACGTATCGTAAAACAACCGTTACTCTTAATAATGTATATATAGTGCTCTGGGGCGTAGGAGCAGTGTCTGATTTATGAACAGGCTGATTATTTTGTAAAGAACCTGTAAAATTAATTCGCAATTGCTCCAACGCTTCCTTTGCAAGTTGGAATGATCCGATAGTAGCTGTTCTCTAGTCGACGATTCACTGATTCAAATGATCGGTTTAGAGTGATGTTCCCAGTGGAATTACATGCACAAGAGAGAACCGGGAGATCTTGGGGAAACGTGCGCAACTGATGCTGCAAGATAATTTATTACTGTCGAAATTTGGATTAATTATGTAACTGAAATTCATATTTGGGTCAAAACTGACAGTTGGTTTGGAACTAAATCTGTTGTGAAGGGGCTCTATTTAGCCCTCTGAAATGCATATGCAAATCAGGGTCAGTGTCTCTATGATTTAGGTCGAAAACAAAACATTAAATATAGCACAGGTTGAATGAGAATACCTCGTGCACGTTCATTTTACTGTTGGTCCGCGGTGATCAAGAGTGTATTCGTAAAACACATTTATCTCATCCAGCTTATCTGTCTAAGGAATGCTAAGCCAATTAAATGCTGGTAAAAATACGGAGGGTTAAGTACGTCCGGTATATATTCTGGGCATGGTGTCATGGTTACATAGTGACGTTAATATCCCATGTCTTCGCGAGGTCTTTTAATGATTTTTAATCAACAAATACCTGCCTTTGTAGATTTCCCCTAATAATTATTGGCAACATTGGTTGTTGCGTGCTAAAGGAGGCCGCTTCGCGTTAGCATCTGAAATTAGAAGCTAGAAGCCCGGCTAAATACTTGCGCTGCAGTGAAGCGAGTGAAGCTTTGCTGCGGTGAAACCTGGGGCATGGCCCAGGCTCGTTGAAGGCCTGCTGTTGCAACCTCCGGCCGGCGGAGGGGTGCGTGTGGCTGGTTGAGCAGAGAGCAGCGGTCGTGACGAAGCCCGGAGCTCGGCGTCCGTGTCTGGTGAAAAATAAAAATAGACAATCCTGGGGCCGGCAGATTGCCCGGAAGGTTACGAAAACCCCATCATGGGTCTCGTTGTTTGGACGGAAATGTTGAGTCTGTGATGTAAAGGTAAATGGTGCCCCCGAATGCTGTTTAACCGTCCATGCTGTTTAACCGTCAACTAGATGGAGGTAAGACAGCTGTATTTATGTCCCAGGATTGATTACCTAGATTGTGTACCACCTGTGCTAATTAGCCTGAGTATCTGACGTGCTCCTCCCGAACTTAGTTTAAAAACTACGTGTTTAAACTTCATATATTCAAGATGTGAAAAATATACCCTGACATTTTGACTTTTTTTAATCAATAAAACAAACCATTTGACTTCAAATGTTTTTTTTTGCAAAACCATTTGAAGTCAACAAGAAATCAAAGCAAACTTTTCAACTGATTTTTTTGTTCGTTAGTTTTCTTTTTTACTGAAACTGGAGAAGAAAGCAAAATCCCATTTGTTTGTAAAGGGTCACTGTCATAAAGTGAAGCTCAAATAAGACGCTTTTCCTTGCAGCTCTTTAAACAACTGCATGGTTTCAAAGCTTTGCCTGAAAAAGCTGCTTCTGCAAACACTGAAGACACAGCAACATCGGTTTTATCTGCTTACTGCAATCTGAATGAGGGACTATCAGGGGACAACAGTTATTTAATGTGTGTGTGTGCTTATTTAATTGAGCTTTTGCCAATATTCCAGAAAAAGACCAGACCTAGTCTTCAGTCTTATTATACAAGCAATCACAGTGAACTATAGTCACTCTGACACATCTGTCACTCTTTCATAATAAAGAAAAGTTAGTTATCCTAAAATTGCTCTTTGAAAGAGCTGAAGGGAAGAAGCCTAGATTAACAGTAAATTGTTTACTTAATGTACAACGGGACTGCGGGGGATTTGTTTTGCACTGGAGACTGCATCCATTCATCAATATCCAGTCAAATTCTGAATTACGTAATCTGTCACCAAACAGACTTGGATGACTCCATTGCAGGCAAACATGAATAAATATTGGATGGAACTAATTTAATTCCTGAGAGAGGTCTCAATGTGCATGTGTGCTATTATGTAATTAGTGCAGCTTGCTCATATTTAAGGTCAGGTATTTGAACAGGCTTCTAAAACCCCAAGCAATACAATTTTGTTCGGAACTCGTTTCACATCATTTGTGCTACACACATGACTGATATTTCAAATTATGGGGCTTATAAAGAAAAAGTGTGCTATTACTTTTCTAAGCAATCGAACGTACAATTTTCACCTGGCAGATTGTAAAATTGGATAAAGAATAATTAAATGTTATTTGAAGGAGGAACTACAATTTATAGAGACTTGAAGTTGGGCTCTTTAACTGTAAGCCACTCAGATCACCTTAGCAACTGCAAAATAACACTCATAACATGAGACTCAACTCAAGTGACTACAAATGTCCCCATGAGTGATAAAACAGGCATTTAACTAGACTAACATTCAATGAAGGACCCTTAGACACATCCACAGATCGGAAAATCACTGAAACTAGCAACCTAGCATGACTTAGCAACCCCAAACAACCACAGTAACCACCCAGAACACATTAGCAACCACAAAATAACAACCTGGCAACCACTAACAACACCCCTGCATTATGGCGGCACATTTTGCACAAGCATGCAGCACTTTCTACAGAAAACATACGAATCTAGTTATTTATATTTTCTGACAGACCACATGCCTAAAAGCAGGTTGCTCAGCAGTAAAATATATAGCTGAAAATAAGTGCAGTTGAAACTGTGGAGAAAATTATTACACCCCACATTCCTACCAATGGGGATGTTTGGCTTTTAGACCTGTATAAGTGCTAATAGAGCCTACTGGGTAAGGAAGCATGCAGCAGTGCTGGGTGAGTGCACTGATTTGATCAGGTTATATATTTTAGATTTTGCAATCTTGGAGAGGCGAAGGAAGATTAAAAATGTAAACAGTGACCTTTCTTGACTTGGTCTGTCTTTGTTGCTCAAAGAGAGATGTGTTCGCTATCGAGGATAGTTAGGTCCGAGATGGTGGGGTTAGTGGCTGCTGGTCAAATTTGGAGGAGATGACTAGCTCGGAGCATCTCAAAACCCAAAGACCTAAAATGAACATGGTGTCGAGTGTACGGGCTGTACTGGGGGTCTGGTAACCTGTGCGGAGGGTGTGGATGCCCTTGGTGAGGATGTCTACGGTAATGGGTAGCCTGGAGTCGGGACGAGTAGGTCGGGTTCGCTGAATTCCTCTTATCAACATGGCAGTTTGAGAATTGCTAATATCGGGTGACGGAGCGCTGTACAACAGCTTGTGGATGAATTGGATACCGCTTATGTAACCTTTGATGGAGCTGACTTGGAGGCATTTAATGCTGTTGAGAAAAGAGATAAAAGAGGTTATTGAGAGTAGAGAAAATTCAGGGAACGGAATATTATGAGAGAGATAGAACAACTTGAAGCATTCCCATGCTGTCACGTATGTTTGGAGTGTTCTGGGGGAGACAGCCTGGAGGACGGTGTCGAGTGATTGTCCAAGAGGGGTTTTTACGGGTGGCTTATGGAAATATTAATTCTGAACATGGAGGTACTGGGGTTGGGAATTTGTCTGCCTCTGGAGCCAACTTCTTGAATTTCTGCTAAAATCTGTGCTCGAACGTTGTGAGCCGCTTATGGGGCTCTGTGGCAATGGTATTTGCTGGGACGGTCGTTGGTGTAGCGGTGAAAGCGAGTATTGCGGTTTTGCTTGGAGGAGAGTGTTGTAAGCGGCTGGAGGCACTGTATTTTCTTGACCCTGAGCTGAGAGGGGTAGGCTGAGGGATTGGGTTGGGAGGCCACTGCGGCCATGTGCTAGCTTGGGCTACGGGCCCTGGGCCGGGTTGTGGGGCTCGTAAGCCGGCCACTGCCAAGCGTTTACTTGGGCTGCGGGCTCTGGGCAGAAGGGGTGGGCTGTTGAGCCAGAACTGGAGGTGGAGTTGGCTAGAAGCCCGTTTGAGTTATGGGTATTGCTGACTGGAAAGCCGTGCGGACGGCTGAGCTGCAGCCGAGCCCTCTCCTTGCATCTGCGAAATCAGGCGTGGCCTTGGTCTTTAGTCGTGAACCCTTGTTTAATTTGCGCCGCCTATAGGGAAAGCTGAACAGGTTATTTCAGGATGAATGCGGCTGAACTCGATGGAGAATTTGGCAAATGGCAACTTTGATGTCCATATTCAATGATTACGATTGTTGCAGCGCTTCTATCATGGAGAAATGACCAAGTCTCTGTCAAACGATTCTGAGAATTTCAGAATCAATTCTGCTTAGATTTTAACCAGATGAGCGATGGGAGTTGCTTTAGAAACACCCATATGCTGCTTACTTCCAATTCCTCACGAGAATGCGCCCCTTGAACCTTTGTGAAATAACCTTTCATAGGTTTGGAAAGGTTGGAGCAAGTTACAAGGAGAGTTGCTGGCTTCATAGCACAGGAGCACTGAGAGAGACACGCGTTTGTTTGATGTACACTTGACGTGTGCGGTCTCGCCAGTCTGTGTTTTCTTACAAATGCTTTGTGGAGTCATTATGCCTGTGGTTTGGAATGTGGTGGATCTATGAAAGTAAGATGTAAACCTCACTACGGAAGGCTGCTCTTATTTTAAACGCTGATACGCGCTTGATTGTGTAGACTGCTTGCTTTAACTGCCGTAGCTGTAGGCCACAGGAAGGGGGTCCTGAAGAGCTATCGTAGCCTGCTCTGCTAATGGAGGTAACCTCACGCTAGTGTCTGCTACGGGAGCTGGAGGCCACTGTAAAGGAAAAAGAGAGTTATTCATAGCAAAAGGAAAAAGACTGAGATGTGTGGGGCTGTGTTGCAAGCGGAGGCAGCTTCGAGCTTGCGCCTGCGGCTGTAGCTGTATAGGCCATGGAAAAATGGTTGTGACGTTTAACAGGGCCGCTGGTGGTCAATGTCAGTAGCTTTATTATGCTACCATATTTAAGTACATTTCTAATACCTGTAGTTTCTGGAGTCGTTTGTTTAGTAACTTACTGCGTTCCAAATATTGCACTTTACTTCGCTACGTATCGTAAAACAACCGTTACTCTTAATAATGTATATATAGTGCTCTGGGGCGTAGGAGCAGTGTCTGATTTATGAACAAGCTGATTATTTTGTAAAGAACCTGTAAAATTAATTCGCAATTGCTCCAACGCTTCCTTTGCAAGTTGGAATGATCCGATAGTAGCTGTTCTCTAGTCGACGATTCACTGATTCAAATGATCGGTTTAGAGTGATGTTCCCAGTGGAATTACATGCACAAGAGAGAACCGGGAGATCTTGGGAAAGCGTCTTGAACTGATGCTGCAAGATAATTTATTACTGTCGAAATTTGGATTAATTATGTAACTGAAATTCATATTTGGGTCAAAACTGACAGTTGGTTTGGAACTAAATCTGTTGTGAAGGGGCTCTATTTAGCCCTCTGAAATGCATATGCAAATCAGGGTCAGTGTCTCTATGATTTAGGTCGAAAACAAAACATTAAATATAGCACAGGTTGAATGAGAATACCTCGTGCACGTTCATTTTACTGTTGGTCCGCGGTGATCAAGAGTGTATTCGTAAAACACATTTATCTCATCCAGCTTATCTGTCTAAGGAATGCTAAGCCAATTAAATGCTGGTAAAAATACGGAGGGTTAAGTACGTCCGGTATATATTCTGGGCATGGTGTCATGGTTACATAGTGACGTTAATATCCCATGTCTTCGCGAGGTCTTTTAATGATTTTCAATCAACAAATACCTGCCTTTGTAGATTTCCCCTAATAATTATTGGCAACATTGGTTGTTGCGTGCTAAAGGAGGCCGCTTCGCGTTAGCATCTGAAATTAGAAGCTAGAAGCCCGGCTAAATACTTGCGCTGCAGTGAAGCGAGTGAAGCTTTGCTGCGGTGAAACCTGGGGCATGGCCCAGGCTCGTTGAGCCTGCTGTTGCAACCTCCGGCGGCGGAGGGGCGTGTGGCTGGTTGAGCAGAGAGCAGCGGTCGTGGAAGCCGAGCTCGGCGTCCGTGTCTGGTGAAAAATAAAATAGACAATCCTGGGGCCGGCAGATTGCCGGAAGGTTCTGAAAACCCCATCATGGGTCTCGTTGTTTGGGCGGAAATGTTGAGTCTGTGATGTAAAGGTAAATGGTGCCCCGAATGCTGTTTAACCGTCCATGCTGTTTAACCGTCAACTAGATGGAGGTAAGACAGCTGTATTTATGTCCCAGGATTGATTACCTAGATTGTGTACCACCTGTGCTAATTAGCCTGAGTATCTGGCGTGCTCCTCCCGAACTTAGTTTAAAACTACGTGTTTAAACTTCATATATTCAAGATGTGAAAAATATACCCTGACATTTTGACTTTTTTAATCAATAAAACAAACCATTTGACTTCAAATGAAAACCATTTGAAGTCAACAAGAAATCAAAGCAAACTTTTCAACTGATTTTTTGTTCGTTAGTTTTCTTTTTACTGAAACTGGAGAAGAAAGCAAAATCCCATTTGTTTGTAAAGGGTCACTGTCATAAAGTGAAGCTCAAATAAGACGCTTTTCCTTGCAGCACTTTAAACAACTGCATGGTTTCAAAGGTTTGCCTGAAAAAGCTGCTTCTGCAAACACTGAAGACACAGCAACATCGGTTTTATCTGCTTACTGCAATCTGAATGAGGGACTATCAGGGGACAACAGTTATTTAATGTGTGTGTGTGCTTATTTAATTGAGCTTTTGCCAATTTCCAGAAAAATTGTACAAGCAATCACAGTGAACTATAGTCACTATCTGTCACTCTTTCATAATAAAGAAAAGTTACAGTTATCCTAAAATTGCTCTTTGAAAGAGCTGAAGGGAAGAAGCCTAGATTAACAGTAAATTGTTTACTTAATGTACAACGGGACTGCGGGGGATTTGTTTTGCACTGGAGACTGCATCCATTCATCAATATCCAGTCAAATTCTGAATTACGTAATCTGTCACCAAACAGACTTGGATGACTCCATTGCAGGCAAACATGAATAAATATTGGACGGAACTCATTTAATTCCTGAGAGAGGTCTCAATGTGCATGTGTGCTATTATGTAATTAGTGCAGCTTGCTCATATTTAAGGTCAGGTATTTGAACAGGCTTCTAAAACCCCAAGCAATACAATTTTGTTCGGAACTCGTTTCACATCATTTGTGCTACACACATGAATGATATTTCAAATTATGGGGCTTATAAAGAAAAAGTGTGCTATTACTTTTCTAAGCAATCGAACGTACAATTTTCACCTGGCAGATTGTAAAATTGGATAAAGAATAATTAAATGTTATTTGAAGGAGGAACTACAATTTATAGAGACTTGAAGTTGGGCTCTTTAACTGTAAGCCACTCAGATCACCTTAGCAACTGCAAAATAACACTCAAAACATGAGACTCAACTCAAGTGACTACAAATGTCCCCATGAGTGATAAAACAGGCATTTAACTAGACTAACATTCAATGAAGGACCCTTAGACACATCCACAGATCGGAAAATCACTGAAACTAGCAACCTAGCATGACTTAGCAACCCCAAACAACCACAGTAACCACCCAGAACACATTAGCAACCACAAAATAACAACCTGGCAACCACTAACAACACCCCTGCATTATGGCGGCACATTTTGCACAAGCATGCAGCACTTTCTACAGAAAACATACGAATCTAGTTATTTATATTTTCTGACAGACCACATGCCTAAAAGCAGGTTGCTCAGCAGTAAAATATATAGCTGAAAATAAGTGCAGTTGAAACTGTGGAGAGAAAATTATTACACCCCCACATTCCTACCAATGGGGATGTTTGGCTTTTTAGACCTGTATAAGTGCTAATAGAGCCTACTGGGTAAGGGAAGCATGCAGCAGTGCTGGGTGAGTGCACTGATTTGATCAGGTTATATATTTTAGATTTTGCAATCTTGGTGCACTGGAAAATGTGCCTCTATCTAAATTTCCATCACACAACTAGCTACATTTGAATTACTTTTATGACATTTAAACTTGCTTGGTAGCTCACCTGGTACATGATTGCTCTTTTGATATGGAGCCAGGTAAGCCATGGAGCCTTGGGTATCGGGTAAACACAAGTCACGATAAAAAAGCTCACTGAGTTGCAGAAGCAAGTTAAACTGCCATATTTGCTTAAGAAAATGTGTTTCTATGTAATGTTTGCTTTTGTTAATACTAATGTTTTCAGTACGTTATTTTTTAACATTTAAAAACCATTTACCGACCGGATATTTAATTTACAAACTGCTAGATGCATACAACAACCAATCTAATTAAGCATGGCCAGATTCACATTAATCTGTTTTTGATAAAATTGAATTGAAATGTGCAAGAAGCAGCGTAATATTTTGCAGAAATGTTGCCACAGGCACATTTGTCCAATAAGCATGTGTTGAGGTTTAGCTAGATCACATGGTCAAAGGCAAGAAAATAAGAGCAATACCCTGCTGTTTTTATCTTTGCTAGTTTTCCCTTTATTTCCAGCCAGTGTTTGTGCCTCCTGAGGCGACGTGATGTGTTTTGTTTGATGTCAGTTCTTAGTCTAATTACTGAGACATTCAAACATAGAATATTCTACAGCTGCCAAGAGGTTGTTGACATTGGTCTTGCCTCCATTTATGTCTATTTGCATTGATGACATTAACAATTATATCACAACAGTATGCACCATATCCCAATGAACCTACCAAAACAAAAAGCAAAAAATGTATGCAATGAATTTCATCCAACTGGTCCTAAGGTTATTTTTAGTGGATGTACTGTAAGAAGTCACTTCTTCTTAAGTTCACTCATGTATCTTGATGGATCTGGCATAAGCATTACCA
Organism: Gymnocypris eckloni scoliostomus; assembly: GCA_027564155.1. Lineage (NCBI taxonomy): Eukaryota > Metazoa > Chordata > Actinopteri > Cypriniformes > Cyprinidae > Gymnocypris > Gymnocypris eckloni. The sequence goes on from CM050426.1 coordinate 7,495,747, forward strand.
TTTACTCCAAGGAAGATAGAATGAGGGTGCAAACATGACAGGCTTTTATTAGAGTATGCACATGCAAGCAGACAAAATTTGAAAGTTCAGCATCACTGGTGCCATATGAATTATACAGAAAGTCCAGAAATGTTCAAAACAATAGAAGAGTTGTACGAACATAAACAATGGTAAATCAGAGAGAGAGAGAGAGAGAGAGAGAGAGAGAGAGAGCAATGTATTATTCTGCTCATTGTCTCTTAAAAAATGAGAAAGAACAGAGTGTAATAAAGTCTTCAGTTGCTGAGTAACATTCGGTCTGACTTGATAATACATGCACTGTGATTTAAAAAGCTGACCAGCACCATTTAACACGCACAGTGGGGGAAAGCACACTGACCACACATGTACTGGAATGAATTTACATCCCAATTATACAATACAGTATATATTTAGGCAAAAAGATAAAAAACTAAGAATATGCATTTTGACAATTTTAACCCTCATTCTCTATTTTTTGTCCAGTTGAAAATGCATAACCATTGTCTTAAGACTGTCTTAAAAAAACTGATTGACCAGCAAGCAGTTAGTCAAGGAGTAAATCAATTCTATTTTTTCAGAATCAATTTCAACAAATCTACCTTTTTAGCTGACTTAAAAAAGTTAATGAATCTGAGTCTCAAAAAATAACAAAATACAAGAGTAACTTGTAAGGCTAGTTTAAGCAGTTTATGCAACTGGTCACAAGTATATATTTTTATTTCATGTTTCGCCCAATCTTGCACACGATTGAGTGTGCAAACCTTTCAAAGTATACATATCTGACCGTGTTAGTGGAGTATTTGAGTGTTCAAGCATACAGTGGCTTGGAATGGTTTGGGCACCCCTTGGGAAAACTGTGAAAATTGTAATAATTTGAACAAAATAAAAGAGATCATACAAAATGTATTATATTTTGTATTTAGTACTGTAAGACATTTGACATAAAATATGTTTACATAAAAAATTCTGAAATTATTAAAATAACCCCCTTCAAAATTTGGAAACCCTTGGTTCTTAATACTGTGTGTGGTTACCGGATGCTCTATGACTGTTTGTTCATGAGTCCCTTGTTTGTTCTGAACTGTTAAGCTGAGCACTGTTCTTCAGAAAAATCAGATAAAAAATGCAGATTCTTCAGTTTTCCAGCATATTTGACATATTTGAACCATTTCCAACAGTGACACTGAGGACAATAGAGGGACTCAAACACAACTATTAAACAAGGTTCAAACATTCACTGATGCTCCAGAAGGAAACACAGTGCATTAAGAGCCAGGGGATGAATTGTCACAGATTCTGTGTGTGCAGACACAAAACTACCTTTTTTCCAAGTGCTTTTCTTTAGAAATGTGCCTGAAAATGGCATTAAATTAATTATTCCTAAGACAACTTTAATGGTCATAGGTATTTCCGCTCCACCTTCACCATGATCGTCCGCTCTAATGCGATTACTTTAATTGATTCCTGACTCTCAACAGTTTAGATCTTGTATTTACCAATTAACAAACCATATACCAGAACAGAAAATTAACACCTTGCTAAAACTCGTAACACTGAAGCAACAAAGAGGTGCATGCCGAGATCCCTCATGTGCTCTTCCTTCACCTATGACTGCTTGCCACCCACAGCTTGAACTCCATTATCAAGTAAGCAGATGATACCACAGTGGTTGGGCCAATTAACAACTATGATGATTCAGCCAACACAGAAGAAGTGCAAAACAGTGAAAACTGTTTTCGTGACGGGCTTCCAGAAGTTCAGAAACAGTTAACAAACCCAGCTACACACACTTGACTATATGAAATGACTAAACTCTTTAGGGTAGATAGCAGGATGACAATGAGTATAATTTATTTGATATGATTGCAAAAGTTGCGTAACAGGAAATAGGTCACTTTCTGGTCATTTGCCAATTCTGTTGTTTTAAATAACATTCAAATGGCTGCATCAGTGTCACAGTTTAGAATATATTTAATGATTATTCTACCAATGTAAGAATATTCACATTATCCAACCTCAACTTTATTCACCATTTAAAGTACCGGTCAAAAGTCTGGAATAATTTAATTTACATGTATGCATTTATCCAAAGTGACTTACAGTGCATTCAGGCTATACATTTGAATTGTCAGTATGTGTGTTCCCTGGGAATCAAACCCATAACCTTTGCGCTGCTAACACAATGCTCTAACCACTGAGCCACAGGAACACAAATCAATTTAATTGATTTGAATTTAAATGTATTTATTTATTGATTTTATAATTTAAAAAGTATGAAGCACACAGATACATCATTTATAATAAGCACTGCAATATTCCAGTAAAAAAAGTGGTAGTTGCCATATTGATGATGACAATATACACAGTACCTTCCAATAACTTGAAACAGTGAAGAGCAGAGTTCTTTTGTACATTATTTTAGTGATATAAGTAATTAATGACATTTACTTTATCTCATTTATTACTTACTGACTTACTGTATCTTTAATAAAATATACAAAGTTCTGTATGTGTGATACAGAAGAGGCTAGTATTGAATTTACAGGAGAAGGCAGCAGATGAAGTGGTGGAGGAATGCCGGAAGAAATGTCACTATTGAGGTAAGCAGCTGTTTATAACAGTAAACTGCATTTACTTTGGAACTTTTTGATGCAAAACAGAAGATCAGATTATTCATAACAATTAAATGGCCATATACATAAACAATTAAATAGTGAATGAATGGAACAAATATCAGAACATTTATACATGGATATAGAGTTCCTTTTCCTCCAATATACCATCCACTCACCTGTACAAAGAAAAACTCCAACCAACTCTATGTCCTTCAGTCTCACTTTTTTAATGTCTTCAGTCATCAGTATTCCATAGATATGTTGAGAGTTTCTATTCACCCGTTGTCTCCACAAAACAGACAGGTGATTGTGAAAGCTAACTCACTTCAAAAGTTACTTCTGAGTAATGAATGCATGCTGCCACATTGGATTCTAACTTACGTTTATGCTGTCCTGTACTGCTCTTGAAAGGAACCAATGATAAAACAGGGTAAAAAGAGCAAATTAATTTATTTTCATTTATCAGACGCTTTTATCCAAAGTTATTCAGTCTATACATGTGTATTGTCAGTATGTGTGTTCCCTGGGGATCAAACCCACAACCTTTGCGCTAGTAAATGCAATGCTCTAACCACTGAGCCACAGGAACACTAATTAAGTGAAACTTTTTTGAATATTGCTCAAAAGACAAAAAATATATATTTATTTTGATTGGGCAGATTAATAACAAGGGTGACTTTCTGCTATCATCCTCTTTTGCATTATAAGAAGATAACTCTTCATTAGCTCTGCATTTCAACATACATTATTCATAGTGTTAATAACAGGCTATCTTTGTTATGAGGAAAAAAAGGCCCAAATTAAAAAGCTTTAACAGTCCAGGTCATGTAAATATATCACATTGTAAATGTTAGCATATAGCAAAATGTCTACTGAATGACACATTCCTATTTTCACACTGGCCAAATTTAATTTCATCATACTGCACATAAAGTCGATGAAGCTACTTTACCATGACTTTGATAAATGCAGACTCTAACCAATCTCTTGCATTCATTTTGTTATTTTACAGCATTTTAAAAGCTGTGTACTGCCCACAGATACTCCTTGTCCATGTACAGCCTATACAACATGCTACAATATGTGTGTTGTTATACAGTATACTGTATTGTATATTTTATATTCTTCCTGTGAATGATAGACAAGTTCCCGGTCACCAGAACATTCAGTCTTAACCTCTCATTTCTGAGCCAAGACCTGTCTATCACATGTCAGCCCACACTATGTTTTTATCTCTGTCTCTTTCACCCCCCAAAAAATGAAAATTCTGTCATAATTTACTCTCCCTGATGTTGTTCCAAACCTGTACGTTTTGGGTGAACTTAGATTATGAAGTAAGTAATATTCTCCAGTGAACAGGTTATGTCTCACTGCAGATTATGCATGTGATGCAATGCAAAACACTGTAGTCTATGAAGTGTGATGTTTTTAATATACAGTGGGGCAAAAAAGTATTTAGTCAGCCACCAATTGTGCAAGTTCTCCTACTTAAAAAAGATGAGAGGCCTGTAATTTTCATCATGGTATACCTCAACTATGAGAGACAAAATAAGAAAAAAAATCCAGAAAATCACATTGTAGGATTTTAATAATTTATTTATTATGGTGGAAAATAAGTATTTGGTCACCTACAAACAAGCAAGATTGCTGGCTCTCACAGACCTGTAACTTATTCTTTAAGAGGCTCCTCTGTCCTCCACTCGTTACCTGTATTAATGGCATCTGTTTGAACTCGTTATCAGTATAAAAAGACACCAAATGTCCACAACCTCAAACAGTCAGGTCAAAACTCCACTATGGCCAAGACCAAAGAGCTGTCAAAGGACACCAGAAACAAAATTGTAGACCTGCACAGGTTGGGAAGACTGAATCTGCAATAGGTAAGCTACTTTACCAAGCTTTGATGTGAAGAAATCAACTGTGGGCAGCAATTATTGAAAATGGAAGACATACAAGACCACTGATAATCTGCCCTCGATCTGGGGCTCCTTGTCCAGTCACCCTATACAAAATGATCACAAGAACTGTGAGCAAAAATCCCAGAACCACACGGGGACCTAGTGAATGACCTGCAGAAGCTGGGACCAAAGTAACAAAGGCTACCATCAGTAACACACTCAGCCGCCAGGGACTCAAATCCTGCAGTGCCAGACCTGTCCCCAGTACATGTCAGGCCCGTCTGAAGTCTGCTAGAGAGCATTTGGATGATCCAGAAGAGGATTGGGAGAATGTCATATGGTCAGATGAAACCAAAATAGAACTTTTTGGTAAAAACTCAACTTATTGTGTTTGGAGGAGAAAGTAATGCTGAGTTGCATCCAAAGAACACCATACTACTGTGAAGCATGGGGTGGAAACATCATGCTTTATGTTTTCTGCAAAGGGACCAGGACTGACTGATCTGTGTAAAGGAAAGAATGAATGTTTTAATATACTTGAGATTTAGAGTGAAAACCTCCTTCCATCAGCAAGGGCATTGAAGATGAAGCCATTAGGCTGGGTCTTTACATGACAATGATCCCAAACAATACCGCCCGATATATGGAGCTATCAAAGCATTTCAAGGTCCTGGAGTGGCCTGAAGTCTCCAGATCTCAACCCCATAGAAAATCTTTGGAGGAGTTGAAAGTCCGTGTTGCCCAGCGACAGCCCCAAAACATCACTGCTCTAGAGGAGATCTGTATGGAGGAATGGGCCAAAATACCAGCAACATTTGGTGAAAACCTCTGTGCAGACTTACAGAAAATTGTTTGACCTCTGTCATTGCCAACAAAGGGTATATAACAAAGTATTGAGAAAAATGAAAACTGTTATTGACCAAATACTTATTTTCCACCATAATTTATAGATAAATTCTTTAAAATCCTACAATGTGATTTTCTGGATTTTTGTTTCACTTATTTTGTCTCTCATAGTTGAGGTATACCTATGATGAAAATTACAGGCCTCTCTCATCTTTTTAAGTGGGAGAACTTGCACAATTGGTGGCTGACTAAATACTTTTTTGCCCCACTGTACTTGTTTTATGTTATTTTTCTCCTACGCCAATTTCCATGTACAGAGACAATATTAAATAAGCCATTAGCAGGCTGAGTTACTGAAGAAATGTCTAAACAATACAGATATATGGAGCTATCAAAGCTTTTTCAAGTGTGCACATCCTAACTGAAGTTATTTGTAGCTATCAGTAGAAAATACACAAATTTCCACTCAAAATGTCCAAATGCATCCCTCTTGCACCATTATCGAAGAATTCGGAAATTACTTTGTGTTCTTAACACACCCATTTGGTTACCTCTGTGCAGGTGTATTATACAATTGTCATGGCCTTTTTTTGTGGGTTGGAGCAGATGTGCACCAAATGTAAAAAAAAAAATGCTTAAAACTGATTATATAACTCTTTAGTGGATCGTCTGTGCATTTCCACAGTTAGCTGGAGTCATGTGTCACCCACAACACTGCGGGATGAGTACTATTTCACCCCAATCCCACATTTGCTAACAAGCTGGCACCAAGTTTTGCAATAACAGGATGTTCCGGGCTTTCCTGAGTCAGTGAGATGATGTACACTCTCATTACGACTGTAAAGGTCAATACATCTGATGCAATAAAACAGGCATTTTTATCTACGCTTATACCTTATGAATCCTCATGACATTTTACTGTAGTGTGCATAGTGTGTGTGATAGAGTGGGTAACACGTTTATCTTTTTAAAATCTAAAGTCACCATTTTATTTTTCTTCAATTTCCATGCACTGACTGCTTTGGTGGCTGACTGTTGCAAGAGCGAATAGCATTCAAGTGTGGGCGGTGAAGGAGCATGCCATTGGTTGGACCTACTCAAACAAATGGTATACCCTGTATGCTATTCTAAGATATGCTATAATTCACTGTTTTGAGACTGAATGAATCAGAGCGGCACTGGGTCAGGGTTTAGCTAGTTAGCGTGGTCCAGATAGCATCTACCTCTTTAATTAACTATTCCAAAAATGCAAATATTCATTATAATATTGTAGATGTTTTGCCAGTGACCAATATTTTGGAGAGCTCTTTAAAGCATGAAATTGATTTTTCCCTGTCTGTTGCTTTTGCTGTCAAACCTGTGATAGTTGTCTTGGTGTTGTCAAGTTGTCATGATTCCATTAATAAAGTTTAGCCTAAGAATACTTATAAAACTATATCAAAGTATGTAAAAGTAAACAAATATATAAATACTGATTGTAAATAGGAAATCATAATCTGTCAGTAGAAATGACACACTTTAGGCACTGAAATGTGACCCTGGACCACAAAACCAGTCTTATGTCGCTGGGGTATATTTGTAGCAATAATCAAAATACATTGTGTGGGTCAAAATTATCAAAATCATTAGGGTATTAAATAAAGATCATGTTCCATGAAGTTATTTTGTAAATTTCCTACCGTAAATATAATACAATTTATATTTTGATTAATAATATGCATTGCGAAGAACATAATTTGGACAGTTTAATGGCAAATTTCTCAGTATTTAGATTTGTTTTGCACCCTCAGATTCCAGATTTTCAAATAGTTGTATCTCAGCCAAATATTGTCCTATCCTAACAAACCATGCATCAAATTATTTAGCTTTCTAATTATGCATAAATCTCAATTTAGAAAAAAATGACACTTATGACACTTGAGTGTGAGTAAATTATGACATTTACTACAGTTACAATTTTGGTCGAACTATTCCTATATTAATAAGAATTGTTTCATTAATGAAGGGATGTTGCAATCCAATGGGATAAAACTAACACCATACTGAAGGGTCGTTCTGAACTGAAGTGTTTAAAACTGACTCCTTCAAAGGGTCCTCCAGAACGAATAATTTTAACAGGTACAACTGATGGACACTTTGCACAGGTTTAATTGTGCGTCAATGGCACCTCCAAAATTGGCACAGCAAGATAACGCAGAAGTGGGTCACAAGGAAAAGTTTTTGGTCCCCTACACCCTTCATTCCTTTAAAGTCACCCTAGAGGTAAATCCATCTGAAGGGATCAGGACATAGTGATGAGCCCTTCAGAATGGAGTGCAGCAAGGAAGTCCTGTTTTTCATTTTAGGTAGTCCCCTTTATCCTGCCTCACTGGTCGCCACCTACTGATGTAAAGGTGTAATTTAAAGACTGACTGAATGAATATGAATTAATATTTTGGGTGAATAAATGTAAAATATTAAATTCATAAATTAGAATATCCACTCTAATGTTGGTTATTGGTTACTTTATATTCAGTTCAGCCTGTGATTTAACAGTATAAATTAATACATTTATAATTTTATGTTCCATTAAGTTTATTTAACACAGTTTGGGAGGAGCATACACGGGTAATCCAACCAATCATGGGTGCATTTCCAAAAATAATTGTTAGCCAACTAACCCTTACGCAGCTTTCAACCTGTGGTTTGAAACATAGTTACCTGTTATTAAGACATATGGACTAAATTATGCTATTGGGAACAAATCAAAATCAAAGTCAGCGGGTGTCATGTTCATTACAGCAGCATCGCGGAGATCTCAAATCAATGAATTGGTAGAAGTTTTGGCTACGTTCACACAGCAGCAGCATACGGTTGTTAGTCCTGTATTTGAGTCCTTAATACGGTTACGTTCACACACCGTGCGGTTATTTACGGCATGACAACCGCATTCTTTAACCAAACTCACATGTGTACATTTTCAGGACTCACACCTGCATTCTTGGAACATGCTCTGTGAACGGACCAGGACTGGACAACTAGTTGTCTGTCACGTCATACAGTGCAAGAGAGAGATGATCTGATGCACAAATGTGTGTCTACCATGTGTTACGTGTTTTTGTGTTTTCAGTAACTTACGGTGACAGAGAAATGAGCTGCGTGTCATCGAAAATATTAGATCCAGTCAGTTTTCCACAGGAGCCGTTCCCGTCAGTTTTGTGTTCTGTGCATGATTCAAATACTCTGCTCTTCACCCAAATTTAAAACCTGGTGTCAATTAATGAAGATTTGATGAAGAACTTGCGGCTCAATTTGTCTCTTGTCATGTCATAAAGTGATAAGACTTTCAGTTTTACGGATATCGCCATCTTTAATTTTACTTTGGTCACTGCCTCCATGGTTACTGATAGCTTATTATTCCACATCCATGTGACATCATTAATCTAAATTGTTGAATAAAGGTGGCAAAGCCAAACAATATTCAGGAAAAGTCACAACTAGCTATTTAGTTTCAACAATTGTGCATTGTACTGTGTTAAGCAGTGAGTTACATCATTGTAATGGAAACACACCTCAGAAAATGCATGTATTTATAGCCATCCTTCACCTCTGTTTAATGTGATTTAACAATTTGTCATGCTATCTTATGATTCTCTGCTGTTAATAATGTAGCTCCTTTAACATCAGTGATCCAAACCAAATGTGTACCTTCATTCAGGATGAGCATGAGTAATGTAGTTATAATCACCAGACGGCCTGCATTTACCCCTTATATTGCCTGTTTTTTACAATCAAAGTAAATTTGTCTGAAATTGTATGCAGCTGGCAATCATTTTGTTTGGGCTGGAGCTCCTAAAATAAACAGAACTGTATGACCCAGCTCGCTCCACCTGTGCAGCTGTATGCTCTATCAGCTGTGAGCATGAATCAGGTTGTTTTCAGAGTCTGGCAGACTCCTGCTGAACATATTCAGGTCAGACAGTTCTTATTTGCCCAGGTTGTCTCATCACCCAAGCCTGAACATGGGCCTAGACTCGCCAAGATTACATAATGACAGACACAAACAAGATGATTTAATAAACCTGAGTTGAGATGTGTTATAAATAACAGGGTCATATTTTCATTGAAAAGATCTTGCCATTTGTGCATTTTCTAAAAGGCTAATTTAGAAGTCACTTGTGTTTGTACAATTGAATCATGCTTTCTGTAGGTCATTTTCTTTAAACTGAGAATTATGTCTTCATTTACACCTTGTAATTTTGCTACAAATTCCAAACGTTGACTTGCCTGTGAAACAAAAATTTCAAAGCTGCTACTTTTCACAAAACAACTAAAATGCATGAAGATTACTGAATGTGATGAAACGAGCCGAGCGGAAAGCACTGCATGGTTGATGCATTTTTCTATCAGAATAAATCGTTTTTTTTATTATTTATCTTTATTTTTATTAAATAATAAATTGAAGGTCTTTCTGATGTATTCAGATCAAAATGTTTTGTCTAAAAAAACAAACAAACAGGATTTTCACTGCCCTAGCCAAATGTATAAATAATGCTTGTCTTCACTGCAGTCTTCTTTCAAGCAATCCAGCAACAAGAGGATGGGAGAGGTCTGTGGAATAAGACATACGGACATGTGCACATGTGCACCAGACTAAACTTTGCATATTTGATTAATTAAATAAGTCAGTAAATAATAATTGAGATGACGTAAATGTCATGAAATAACATAATCACAAGGGTGCTGTTAGTGGGGGCAAAGGGTGATAGAGTGTATAGGGCCAGAGGTTGACCGCCCTCCCACCCCACTGAACATAACTTTGTCAGGGCACCATAGCAAATTCAGTACACAGGGCCTAGAATTCCTAGCAACGCCAATGTGTAATATCACTGAAATACTCGACTGTTGATCAAACCACTGCAGGCTTCAATCTTTTGGTAGAGTTTAGTGTCATCATGAAGATCAGCGATATTATTCAGGATACATTTGTATAAAAGTGTAAAGGCATTTGTATTGTTACAAAATATTTATATTTCAAACAAATGCTCTTTTGAACTTTCTATTCATTAAGAAATCCTGAAAACAATATATATACTTATAATTATTGCTATTAATAAAACATTAACTACTACGTTTGTTTAAATAAACTCTAAGTTTAGGTATTGGGTAGGATTAGGGATGCAGAATATGTGCTTTATAAGCACTAATAAACTGCCAATATGTTAATAATAGGCATGCTAATAATCAACTAGTTAATAGTGAGAATTGGTAACTATATTAAAGTGCTTTTTTTAACGGCATAGCTTTCAATTTAGTCTCATAGTTTAGTCTCATATCATATAAGCCATATACTTCAACTTTATTCACTGCCTCTTACACTAGATAAAAACAATATACGGTTTAGTAAGAAACTTATTTCACTCAAGTTGAGTGAAAGGTTGTTTCTGTAGCTTGGACAGCAAAGCATGTTGCTAGCAATGCCAAGGTCATAGCATCTGGCAATTGCATTAAATAAACAGTGTTGTTTCTTTTTTCAAGATGCTTGTGTACATGTATCAACACAACTGAATGTTATTAGTACGTTACCATCACAGCAACAATGACATACTAAACTTTAAATAATTTGTTTTCCATGGAGACTTTGGAGACTTTGCTAACTTTATCACTATCAGCATAATCAAATAATATAGTAAAACAAATAAAAAAAATACACATTGCATCAGTTTAGGTACAATTATATTTAGACCAGCAGAGCAGATCATTTTACAGCTCGATCCATCCACAGAAAATATATATATATATATATATTTATTTTCAGTTAGGCTAAAAGTTGGCTGTAATAAAAGGACATAATTTAATTAGTGGTTAATCTCACAGTGAATCCCACAAGTGGGCCAAAGTTTGGCCAATTTCCAGCTGGGTTCCCATGCTGCTATACATTTGCCCCACTTAAGAGAGCAAGTGAATCAGCACAACAAAATCAACAAGTGCGTGACAACAGCTAACGGACACATCTGAAAAGCTAATCCTGGTCTGAAAGCAAGAGCGGTGGGAGGAACATTACTCTGCAAGGCACACAGCCAAAGACGAGTCAATCAAGCTCTTACTGGGTGAATAATTTAAATTTAGTGTTCAACATGCTGGGCGCACTAGGTCGTGAAAGTCACTTGTGTCACTATAATTGGTTGCAGAGTGTAGCATGCCGATAAGCCTGGCAAAAGACAGCAGGGCAATCTGAGCCGCAGCCAAATGTCAGGTGACCGAAGCCGCTTGGAAAACGATGATGGGCATGTGATGACATTTGCCTAACCCGGGAGATAGTCTATCAGTACATCTCATGTCAGTTCAGAGGGGAACCTGACCTCTGGAAAACAGGGGGAGGTGGTTTCCGTCTCCAACTTCCACAGTGCAAAGTAAACTCATTTAATTAAGCATTTTTTGCCACTTACATTGATAAGGGTAGTAGGAAACCGACAGGAAAGGATGGACAGAAGATGTTGGGAGCGCGATTGCGAAATTATCATGAAAATAATCGTTTTTACTTGACGGTGACAGATGTGCCAAATCTGCAAATATACCTTGTAGCACTGATTTGGGACATTAAGGAGATCACTTGGTGATGTTCAATCATTCATAAGAAAAATTAAATGTCACTTACCAGAACTTAATGCAAGATGTAATAAGAGAGGGTGATGTAATATGTAAACACTACTATAGTGTTTCTCATTGTAAATATCTGGAAATTATGCCAAAAACTACTAACTTTTTGGTCATTGACTGTGTATGTGCACCTGAGGTGTAATAATTTGCATTATATTTCATCACTCTGACAATATTATGGAAAATTGTACTGTAATAATCTAAAAGTAGCCTACAAAATATTTTTATATTAGTTTATGAGTTTAGTATGTCTCAAAGGAGATTTATGAATAAAAGTTTCTTGTGATAACAAGGGAACTCACATAAACTGTTTAATCAGGGCCCAGAATGAGCTTTTTGCATCATTGAATTGATGATTAAAAATATAAATATATATATTTATAGTATAAAACTGTATTTTGAGTATCTATCTATCTATCTATCTATCTATCTATCTATCTATCTATCTATCTATCTATCTATCTATCTATCTATCTATGCAGTTTATTCCTTTCTTTCTTTCTTTCTTTCTTTCTTTCTTTCTTTCTTTCTTTCTTTCTTTCTTTCATTATTTATTTATTTATTTATTTATTTGTATCTGTCTAAATGCTTTCCAACAAAATATGAAACAGCACAACTGTTTTCAACAATTATAATAATAGGAAATATGTATTGAGCAGTGAAGCATCTTATTATAATGATTAGTGAAGGATCATGCAACACTGAAAACAAGAACAATTATGCTGAAAGTTTAGCTATGACAACACAGGGATATTATACAATATTAAATATACCAAGGTTTTACCTCAGTGGAAAATATATAATATATTCTATATATATATATATATATATATATATATATATATATATATATATATATATATATATATATATATATATTTTCCACAGAAGTAAAAGCTATTAGAAGACATGCAAGTATATTTAATACTACAATCATACCCCATATGTCACAAGTCTATGATTGAACTTGCAACATTACCTTGAACTTTTCACATTGTTTCCTGCTTTGCCCTTCAGTAAATATCCATAAAACCCCTTAAATCCTCTTCACATTCACCCAGTGGCTTGGCCATTTGTTATGCAGCAGTGTGTTCAAGGTGGCTGTAAGGGAGCATGATATAAGTGGGTTTTGCAGTAGACAGGGATACATCTAATCCTTCTCCCTGTCTCGCCTCAAAGGCAGCAGTTGGACGGATGATTCTCTTTACCTGACAAATGGCCTCAATCCATAATGCTGCACTTTTACAGATCCGACTATATCGTATACATGCAGATGTATGGATGCCTGGCTGTGCATATCAGTTTCACAGAACGGGTGGGTTTTGTTGTGGTCTGTCACCAAGTTAACTTCACCCGTTTGTCACACTCTGAGCAGTGTTGGAGAAGGTAGTTTGAAACAATAGCCTACAGTATCTTGTCAAGATACAAGCTACACAAAGTTAATTTTTAATGAACCACTTACACTATATAGATAGATGTGAAGAGGTGACCAAATTTAGTAGTCTCGCTGTGAATTTATATGGAATTATAAGACATCATTAGCTAGCTAATTCATTGTTAAATATTAGCACATATTAGCATGCTAAATGCTAAGTGTGCTACTTAAAGCTGAAATGCTTAAGTTTTGCCTCTTTGTTGTGATCTCTGTTTGAAAACCTGCAATTGCAGTTATTTGCGCAATTATCTTCATTACATGGGTAGTGTGAAAGCACGGCTTAAAGACAGATTCATCTAATGTTTTGAGGAGTATGTGTGGCTGTCAGTTACCGCACCGGTCTGGATAATGCGCTTCGAATCACAGATTATAGCTAATGTCTTGGAAATATGACCCAAATAAGAATTTTCACTGGAATTGTTCCGTAAATACAAGTAAAAAGTCTGCCACGTTTGTTTTGACCAACTGAGGATAAAAAAGCATTACAATAAATTGTACTACCAATGGTGATTAACTCTAATGATCGTTAGCTCATATCACATCAAACCATGCAAATGATTATTATTGTTATAATTTGTTCTCAAATTGTTTATGTTAGCAACATCAGCATTGCGTGACTATTTGTAGGGTACAACGGGGCTGAAGGTGTCCCGGGGTAAAAGATATTGATATTGATATATTTACCCTGTGTTTGGGGTAAAAGGCCCCTCTTGACACCTCATATATTTTAGGGCCGTGCGATTAATCGAAATCGAAATAAAATCGCGATTTGAGATTGCGCGATTTCTAAATCGCTTTATAGCTCGATTTTTTTCTGCGCCCCCCCAAGCCCCCCCCCCGTTACAACCGTTATACACCTTAATATATATATATATATATATATATATATATATAATATGGTATTATAACATTACAATATAATAACATTACTTTGTTGTCAGTGTAAATTATTCAAACTCTCCAATGTGTCACATGAGAGCATGAACATTTTTAGAGAGCCATTTCATTTTGAGGTTTTCTTGGGTGTAAAACTGCACATGCAAATTAGCATTGTAATTATTGCTGTCAATTTAATGTTAATGTTAATTTGGTGTGGTTCATTTTAGAAATAAATAATAATAATAATAATAGTAATAATTAATCCACTTAATTATGCCCCAGACCCGTGTGTTAATACCATAATAAATTAAATAATTTTCAAGCTTGAAGTATCACCTTCATGTTTTTGTGCTGCTGCTAAAGACAAAAATACAACAATATCATTACTATTACACAATATTACCATAAACAGCAACATATAGCAGCTTATTTCTGTATCATGGAGATATATATATATATATATATATACCTATATATATATATATATATTGTCATGGTACTGAAAATGTAGTTTGGTTAGGATTGTTTAAAGTTGCTCCTCAAGGCAAGAAGTAATGTGTTCAGAACTCGGTTATTTAATTTTCAACACAGGTACAGATGCCCTATATGTGCATCAAAGTATGAAATGAGCATGTGCTACAAGACAAATGACTGCCAATGCCAAATATATCTTATGAAAGAGCCCACACCAACCATCTCATCACTTCAGAATGGGAATTGATGTCATCCTTCAACCGTTCACTGGCTTGGCTGGCTGCAATAAAACATCTCGCATTGAAAACACATTAGCTCATGATTTACCATTTAGGGAAAATGACAGTCTAGTCTTTATTTGACTGGTCCTAAATAGACAAATGACTGTGGCTGTGATGGTTAGAGAAAGCGAGCGAGATCTATGAAAGAACAAAAGGCAGTCTTGCTCCTCTCTTGCTTGGTTTCATAAGGACTGATGGGATGGAAAGCGGGTGGGGAGGGCTGCCGGTTCGAATGGGTCCTTCAGGGCACAATGGTCAGCTGCACTCCACTGACTAGTGTTCTGACACAGACACAGCCCTGGCCCATATCGATCCTCATGAAATCTGAACCATCATCTGTGACTGCTGGCTCCTCTGGGGAAGAGAGGCTGATTAATATGGATGGACTGATGTCAGCAGGCTTTCTATGTTAGCCTACATGCAGGCCGAGGCAGACTAAGGCAAATTACTGGAGACTTGTGCAGACGGCCTAAAATAAACATCCCCTGAAGTAATGGATAGTGTGTGACTGTGCATATCAGGACTGGCCAGAAATATAGTCCAACCATTTTTAACAAACATCTTGATTTTTTTCTTTAAGTAAATATGTAGTCAAACATTTTTTCTCTTATGCTCACTTATTTTGTGCTCATTTATTATTGGTTCTCAATTATTAATAATGGTTCTTATCAAATTTAGCTCCTTTGTGTGTGTGTGCATGTGTGGAAACTGGGATAATTTTATTTTGTTCTGGATTATTTGATGAACAGAAAATTAGAAACAACAGCATTTATTTGACATACAAATATTTTGTAGCATACTAAATATGCTGAATAAAATACTTGAATGGTGTGTGTGTCCCAAAAAAAACTATATATATATATATATATATATGTGTATGTATACAGTGGCGGCTGGTGAATTTTTTTTAAGGTGGGGCTGCACACAATTCCACAAAAAAATTATTCACAATAAATCAAACCATCAGGCTGATCTGGACCCAGCTCCTTTACCTTCAGATTTTCTGCCAAAGTTCTCAATAAATCACTTTAAGTCCATAGATAAAATTCAATACTCAATAGATTAATACATTTGCTGGTTAAAGGAGTGGATGTCCCTGCATTTTCCATGATTACCATTTCTTGTTTACTGAATAATGCATTTTTGGAAATAATTTTGTTCTGAAGATTAAAAAATAAAAATTCTAACCAGTTAAACATTTTAGAGCTGAGAATAATTACACATTACATACATATCCTGACTTTTCAACCACAATTTTAAATTTGAAAATTCTCTGATATTCCCAACTTTTCCATAAGCATAGACCTACTGCAAAGTATTTACACTCTGTATCATACAAGAACATTTTCAGCCCTCTAACATTCAAATATGAATTGTACATCAAAGCCATGCAAAGCAAACATTACAAAGCAATACCTCCAACATCTACTTGACACAGACTTAATGCATTTCCCACTGTGGGCAACTATCAACCCGTCAACATTAGCTTCTTTCAGCAAACCACAGCTTTAAAAAAAAATTGACAGATTTTCCCTCAAAGTCAAGGTATATAGAATCAAAATCATTTGCAAGAGCCCCAGCTGTTTCAATTTGGGCTGTGAAATGCACTTGCCTCTTTTTTAAAAAGCAGCTGCACTTCAAATGACTTATTCACTGCCAGAAACAGGGATTTTCAGCAAGCTTCCTGCAGGCAACTGCATTTTCCACGCATCCAAAATCTTTTTTTAAACAACGTCAGCAACCCTTTTCTTTTATTCAGCATAGATCTGTGTCAACATTTAGCTGACATGGAGGACTAAGATTTTCCTCTGAACACATTAGAGAGCTAAACCTAAAATGTATAAAGCGTGTACAATCGTGCTTTGGCAGAGCTGAGGGATGTCAGGTTTGTGAGTTACAACAGTGGTGATATACCAGATGCAATGCAACGGCTTTCATCTATGTAAAATCATCACCTGTTGTTTTAGACTTGTCTTGCTGTAATGATTTTCTTTTTGTTTTTACATTGCAGCTGGATCATTCTATGTCAAAACGCTGCTGGCAGCAAATAGCTATGACCATTACCCCCAAGGAAATCAATGAACATGTGTTTAACGTTGAGTTGAAAGCCAATCGCTTTAATACACCATTAAGCCAGTTATGCATGAAAGAGACCTAGATTATCTCTCAAAAATTGAGTTTCTCTCATATATTGGCGTTTTTATGCATTATTGCATTCCATAGAGTTAAAATAGGTCTTTTCCCAGCTGTGCTCTATCTTCACATTGGTTTCCAACTCCTCTCAGACAAAACAGAAGAAAAAAAATGCAGACAGCAGCAATGAATGCACCATTGTGCTTCCGTTCATATGTTTAGATCATAATGACCCCAAGAAAAAGGCCTGATTCCATTCTAGACGGCGCTTGCTATGCCCTTTTACACAAGCCAACACATTCATTGCATTTATTTGGGTCGATGACGGTTCTTCAAATCATAAGTAGAAAATAATGACTGTCGTGATCAAAGTTTATGGTTATAATTTAAGTGGAGCACTTCAATAACACTGCGTGGCACAGTTAAAGGCAAGAGTCATCACATTGACCATCTTTATCCTCGGACGTTGAGGTCAGTTCTTATGTCTGAGGTGCATTCACATCATTTTCTCATCTCCATTACAGCCTGCACTCTCTGTGCACTTGACTTTTAGTGTAACTGCAAGCCAACCGCTTCAATTTCACGTTGTTCCATTCATCACTCACTTTCTCCCCTCATTGTTTTCTTTCTCCTGAAAATGTATGTTTGCTCTGTGCTTCAAAGCTTGTAGACTCAGGGTGAGATCTTATGGGAGATAACATTTCAAAGGTTGGCTGCCTTTTATTGTGCTGTTATCCTATAGAAAGTCTGAAAAGAGATGCATTTGTGTAGGTTTATCTACTCTTCCATCTGGTTGTAAGAGGTTGCATCTTGCGCAGTTGTTTCATTACCAAAAATAAACAAGGTTAAATACACAGTTACAATGAATCAGTGTGTTTTATAACGGTTCTGCATGGTGAGAATTTATATCCAGTTCATCCATTTAAGAGAATTATGGCTGTGCGTTTTTACAGATGGCGCTGAAAACACTCGCAGATATATGGGGACACTGCACTTGTTTCCAGAGAAACGCCTTGGCAGCCGTCAGCCGCTACGAGGCAGTTTGTTCTGTGACAGTTGTGCGAAACATCCTGTCAGCTTCCAACACGGCTCATCATTAATGCCTAAATGATTATGCGGCCATGAAACAAATACATTATTCATCAAAAATAAACTTCAGAAGAAAGATTACACACAAATATCTCGCCCCTAAATCTGACTTCAGACAATCATACACACACTCCTGCTGTTCGCACAAAAGCGACTACACAAGATTTACATTACACTGAGAGCTTGTCTGTTCTACGGGTGCCGGGCTCGGTGTTAATGTCATTTCCAGCCTTTGGATATTTCTGTTTGCTTTGTCAGCGTCTGACAGACATTTTCTGGATTCCCGTGAGATGCACACTAGAGCATTTTAAAATAGGGATGTTTTGTTCTAAGTGTTGTTTGCATGCATTTATTTTAAATAGCAACCTTAGGCTTGCAAAAGGCCCTGCATTAAAACAATTATAATCAAATTAATAATGTTACTAACTAAACCTGACCTTGTTTTGAATATGTTTCAACATTTTGTAACATTCTGTAAAAGTTCAGCAGGGGAAACTAAAATCAAATTAAACATTTATATCCTCCTAAATAAAATGTATGAAAAATAGACTTAAAATAAGAAAGACTAGATCAATATACATTTTAAAATATTAATATTAAAATTTCCCCATTAAGAAATTATGAATTGTGGGTTTAAATGAAAAGTATATATAAATATTGTATATAAATGAAGAAAAAATACATTATGTATAATTCAAAAACAAGTATCTGTACATATTTTAGTATCAATCTTCAGTATTTCAGTATATCTATCCAGTCAGATAGGCCTATATGTTTTATTATTATTATTTTGATTATAAATTTAAATGTAATTGCCCATGACCTCACAGTCATAGTGCAATTTGGTAGCACTTCACAATAAGATGTTAATTTAATAACAGAAATTAACATTAAATAACAAAATAAAAATATGTAATGCTAAAGCATTAATTAATCTTAACGTGAATTTAATTATCATTTACAGACACATTATTCAAATCAATATTTGTATTTGTAAGTATTATTTAATGGTTACCATGAACTAACAATTTACAGCTCCATTGTTAAGTAACGTTAAAAAAGATTAATAAATGCTGTAACAAATGTATTGATCGTTGTTAGTTCATGTTAGTTAATGCACAATTGTAAAGTATTTGTCTAGTAGCAACCAATAGCAGTCTTAGCATCTCTAATTCATCTAAACTTTAAACCAACAACCCAGAGAATAAAATATATATCAATTTGAATGAACCCAAACATGAAAAAAATAATGAATATTTAAATTATATAAAAATCTGCAATGCAGTGAAACAACTGCATCCATTTTTCTCAGACTGCACTGAGCATGTGCTGAATAAGCGACATCACTCTAGCTTTTTACTCTAACAATTTACGGTCTCCCTTTCCCCCTAATATCACTGCATGCTCTTCTATCACTTTGTTTGATTGCAGCACTCAAGACGTCTACAAGTGGGCTTGAGTGGCCTCTTAATGGCTATTTCCACACCGTTTTCCTCACTGAATGTACTATAGCACATGTTTTTAATTATGGATCTACAAGCTGAAACACTGATGGGTCCATCTACGTTCTTATTGTATCTTAAGCATGCTTAATTTACCTTTGCAAGAACAGACATGCTGTACAGGAGCTCCCGCTACCTCTTAATATCTAGTAATTGAATTATGCATAACAATTATAATAAATGCAGTCTTTTAGATGTATTAAACATGCTTCTTTAACCAATATATTAAATTAATACTTTAAAAAAATCAAAATAATATTTAACAATAATATTTAACAAACAGAACGTGTAAATAATGTGTGTTTTTAACAAATTAAATGTGTTGCCCTTCAGTAGTACATTATGCATCTAATAATGAGAACAAGTCAATCAAAAATAATTTATTCTGGAAATGTGCTGTAATATTCCAGTTCAGATGTCACAGCCTTTCAAGAAAATGAATGTGCATGCGGGCCGAATAGTTACTCAAGAGATTTGGATACTGACTCTACCCATCATGAATATATCATTACAGGTCGGAACTAGCAAAAAAAAATATTCTGAAATCAGCTATCCATAAACCGAAAGTGCAATGAGTGAAGGATAATTTGGAAACTGCCTGAAAGCACAGCTGAAGTGAGTAAGAACGGCTTGAGGACAAGCCCCCAGCAGCTAGCATCATTCCCATCGATTTGAATCTGGAGCCAACTACCTTCAAACTGCTCGACATAATTCACTGCCAATGGCATCAAAGTACTGCAACACTGCCGATGCTCTTGGGCTTCAAAACTTTCTCTTCAATCAGCCACTAGTCCTTTGTTCCTGCCTCCACACAGCAGTAAGGAAGTTACCATAATGCTTTGGAAATACATATCTGTCATTTATTCCTGCAGCTCAAATTGCAAGCAAAATACTGTTTGCACACTCTCCAAATGTATGAATTCCATGGAATTCAAATGTATACGCAAAACTGCATGCACAAAATAAAACAAAGCACATAGGTATACAGGAACCAGTTGTATATATAATGAACTCAGTCCTTCAGCATCAATGAAACAGACTTGCTCCCTCTCATTCTGCGTAAACCAATTAGAGCTCACAATTTATTTCAAATAAAAGCATGACGTCTCCATCTAGAGAAGAAAGTGTTCCGCTGGTCAGGCCCCTCATTGATGTGCGAGGCATGTGCGGCCTGCCCATTCTCAGCCACACCAGGAAACAGCTACACAGAGGCTCATTGTAGCAGGCAAAGGAAATCACTTCATTTGAAACTGGATGAAAAACATTCTCTCACACTAAGCACTGTAGCCAATGCGCTCCTTTTCTTTTACACCAGGGGAAACATTTGCATCACTTTGAAATTAAACTGCTAAGATAAGTTGCAAACATCTTTAAAAAGGTATTGAATTATGAATGTAAATACATTAAAAACATTAAGTATACATAAGGTACCCCAGAGTTTTTAATATAGCAGCGATAGAGAGCCTTATTTACATTTATGTAAACAAACAAACTGATTAAAAATTAATCAACCAATCAATACATTCATAAACCATATGTATGTACTGAGAGGAAATAAAAAGCGTATCTAATTTACGGTACATGAAATTGCAGTATTATTTTTCAAGTATTTAAGGCATGTTTAGAAATTCAGCACAAAGTCAAAAGTATCTCTACCGGCTAATGCAAAATCATTTTAGCACCTTGGACAGCAACTGTGATGTCCACAGCATAAGACAATCTGATTTTAATGAATAAATGAATGATTAAACATCACAGGAGTCACAGATCGGATACTATATCGAGCAAGTCTATGTGTCATGATACACAGAAAATTCAGCCAAGCAAAGATTATCAAATCATTTTTTGCTCCATTTCTTCTTCATCGACAATGCTTCATGGCACAGAAACTAGGCAAATACAATCAACTACCATACATACTGAGAACCCCCACACACACACACACACACACACACACACACAGACACTGCCGTGTGCCATTAAAGGAGATCAGCCGTGCTGCAGAATACTGCTCAATCCACATCCATCACTGAATGCATAAGAAACTCAGCATTTTTACTAATTTACTTCAAGCTGAAACTACCTGATTTTAGAGCCGCAAACATACGTGGTAAATAATATTCTCCTCAACACCAGAGTACCCTTTTACTTTTTTCCGTTTAATGCAATGGACATATAATTCTATTTTACATAAAGAGTCTTAAAATACAGCACTTATAAAAATTTGATTAGCAGAAAGCAGAGATAAAATTCTTCAAGTGCAAAGGCACTTCTGGAACCAAGAATTTGTGTTGCACTCACCATCCAACATGTTCTACAGGAATGTCATTTCAACAACCCTGTCGTCTGAGAGAAAATATATTTCATATTACAAAAAAGCATGGAGCTGTAAGCTATACATATTCTTGCGACATCTGCTACAGTCTTTACGTTCAAGTAGAAGAAATAATTTAAACCTTAGAGAAAATAATATATCATCTTTTAATTGCGGGTATGTATACAGCCTCTAAAAGAAGATGGAAGGCTTAGGTCTGTGGTGGTGTTATTATTGTCTCTTGTGGTTGAATACACAGATGATACAGGTTTACAGGGACTCAATCTTACAACTGACTCATCGCAGTTTGTTTCTCCAGAACTTCGAGGTAGTCCGGCTCGGTTTTAAGCTTGTTGGATAGCAAAGGATGCTCGTTTTTGGACTGTGCAGCATATTTTCTGGGGGTCCCGTAGAGAACGGTTTTGTTTAATCGATCCTGGTTGAGTCGCCGGGTGGTTTCGTAGGGGGGGATGAAGGATTTTTTGGGTAAAGTGCAAAAGTTATAGCTGAGTGGCCCAGACTGGGGCAGATCTTTCGCTCTCTCAACAATGTTCTGGTAAAGCAGTTCCTGCTCGCGGTTGGCACATGGCTGCTTGTCAATGAAATCCACTGTGCTTATGGTGAAAGCTGGGCTTCGATCAAACTCCTCCTTCTTGGGGTCAAGAGCGCTGAAGCTCAGTTCCTTCAGGTTCCGATAGTAGGCCACCTGCTCATGCTCCTTTTGCATGTAGATGGGATTCTGACACATCTGACCCACAGGCGGAGGGATGTAGTTATACACGTGGTTGTCACTTTTGTCCACATTGGCGTCCGCGTTGTACGAGCCGTATTGTACTTGGAAGGAATTCAAGTCCAAATGGTTATTGGTGCCCGAGGGAATGTTATCCACTCCCTTGCGACGTTTGAGGACAAACACAAACAATCCTGCGCCGAAGCATACTGATAGAATGAACACAACGAGCAAGCCTAGGATGAGAACGGACAAGGGCACCTCTGGAGGCATTTCGGGCATTCTGTCCGTAGGAGTTACAGCAGAAGAAGGGGTCGCCTCGGTGCTCAAGCTCATGACAGTGGGGGGTTTAGTCACAGGAACCTCATCAGTCTCAGTGCAGATGGCATCATTTTGGAGGGAGCGCAAGAGCCGACCTGCATGCTTGGATGGTGAGTCACACGTGATCTCATTCACCACCACGCTGGTGCTGGACAGCTCCATCCAGTTCTTAAGCTCCAAAATATCGCAGGTGCAGTCCCACGGATTCTCCTGGAGGTCGATCTGAATGAAGGCAGAGAGCTGGTCCAGCACCCCGCGCACTGGGAGATGAGAAAAATGATTGTTTCGGAGATTAAGCCTTGTCAGCATAGTACCTCCAAACACGTTGTCAGGAAGGGATCTCAGCAGGTTATTATTAAGAAACAATAGCTGCAGATTG
The DNA here is from genome assembly GCA_027564155.1 of Gymnocypris eckloni scoliostomus. Classification (NCBI taxonomy): domain Eukaryota; kingdom Metazoa; phylum Chordata; class Actinopteri; order Cypriniformes; family Cyprinidae; genus Gymnocypris; species Gymnocypris eckloni. The sequence continues at coordinate 7,519,303 of CM050426.1, forward strand.
TGCAACGAGTTGAAGGTGTGGGGTAAAATCTCTTTAATGATATTGTATTCCAGGTAGAGATATTGCAGGCTCTGCAGCCCAGCGAATAAAGACTGCGACAGGCTTTCAATGTAGTTGCCATTCAGATACAGCCTCCTTAAACTTGTGAGATTCTCAAAGGCTCCATCCTGAATGATTGCTATTCTGTTATTCCCTAAGTGCAGGAGCTCAAGGGAGCTGTACTCTGTCAGATCCGTTCTGTATATGGTCTGCAAATAGTTGCCAGTTAAATGTAGCTTCTTTGGATATGACGGTTTGGGTTGAAGTTCCGAGATGTTCTGAAGCTTCCTCTCCTGACAATTGATGTTTAATCCACTTTCGGGATTTTGCGACGTGCACACGCAAATGCTCGGGCAGGTCATTGGAACCGGTGAGCGCGTCTGGTACACCATAATAGGCCCAAATACGTGTTTATCTCTGCTGGACGTGACACGCGGAGTGGGGCGGTATCTCATTTTTGGTGGGCGGGAGGCCTTGGGGGCTCTCGTCGGGGTGACTCGAGGCCGCAGGGTTGGAGACGGACCCTGGTACTGTGAATCAGACGGCGGTGGCATGGCACGATGATTTGCATCTCCAGGATTTCGCCTGGGACAAAGATCTTGCTTAATCAGCTGCGTGACGTCTTTACCGTGCAGTCTGAATGGTGTCTCACAAACGATATCCCCCACGAAGACTGAAATTGTATCCAGCCAGGCTTTCAGGGGTATCAGATCACAAGTGCAATTCCACGGATTCTCTTCCAGCTGAATCTCCATTATTCCACCTATATGCTCTAGAACACCAGCAAACGGCAGCATCTTCAGTCGGTTTCCCCTTAAATCCAAATGAGTCAACATTACAAAGCGGAATATGTTGTTAGGTAGAGAGAGCAAAAGGTTGTCGTTGAGTATCAGGACTTTGAGTTTATTCAGTTTGTTGAAAGCCCCAGTCTCTATGGCACTAATGTAGTTATAATCAGCTTGCAAATACTCCAAACTCTCCAAACCAGAAAAAGTGTCCTCTCTTATGATCTCCAAGTTATTATTATTGAGATGCAACCGCTTCAAGTTTTTTAACCCATTGAATGCCCCCATTTTGATCTCCTGCAAACCATTATTACCCAAATGAAGAGACGTTACATTACCATAATTGAGGAATTCGCTCTGGCTTATCTTGGTGAGAAAGTTTCCATTCAGAAACAGTTGGCTGATTTTGTTTTGCGGAGGCTGGAAATGACTGACCGTGGTAAAACCCTTGTTTTCACAATTTATATTCAATGCGTTCTCCTTTTCCTCACATGAGCACCGGTTTTTGCAAATGTCTTTGGAAGTTTTTCGGCTGTCTGTCTTTGAAGGGAAGCTGGTGACTGTTAAAACGCTCAGCAAGAGAATGTTGTTCAGCATTTTTACAGCAATAATGCCGAAAGCCCCAGTATTAATGAGCAAATCTCAAAACAGGCATGCACAGCCCCAAATAAGATTTCAAAAGGCGCACAGAAGCGCACAGCTCTCCATTGACCCTCCGTAAATGCCAAAAGGCGGGATAGAGAAGACATCCATCATTGTGACCGCTGCTGGACCAAACGCATCGTCGTCCCTCGCAGTGATAGTGAAATCCCGGACTAATGAGCAAGCATTCATGCAGCAGTTTAAAGCGCATCCGAGGCACCACAGTTCTGAGTCTCGTAGCTTAAACTGTCCCCTTTCACCTGCAGCGCGATAGATACTCACACGAAAGCAACTTCACGCCTGTGATCCTGCATAGCGACAGTCAACTTGACGGTGCGTGATGCGCGGGATAACTGAGCGCTATGCGAGCGAGCTTCAGAGTGAGAGAGGTGGACTCCGCGCTTGCTCACTCACTCCCACCAGGAGCGCGCGCGCCTGTGTGTGTGTGTGTGTGTGTGCGTGCGTGAGTGCCCGCGCGCGCGCGTGTTTGTGTGTGTGCTGGATGAGAGCGTGTGTGAGCTCTGCGTGGAATTCCAACTTCTTTCTTCTTTCTTTTTACTCTCGAGTGAGTAGATGGTTTTCTTTCCTTCTCAATAACGTTATTTTAATGACAGGTTATTATTATTTACATACTTTCATTTATCTTTTTGATGATGTTTCAAGAAAAAATTGATTACATTTTTTTTTGACATTGTATTGCATTTTACGTTTTGTGTATTTGAATTAATTATTGCATTTAGTTAAAATATTTATGAACTATTGCTGCACATGTTCTAACGTGTCTTGAACTCTTCAATTAGTTTGATGCTTGTCTTTTAAATATATCCTATTTAATTATGCCTTTTTTGTTTAACGTAGGTGTGGTATTGTAACCTGTATATCTTCTGTTTAGGCCCCTATTATTATTATTATTATTATTAATATTGTTATTTAAGTAGAAGAGGAAGAAGACGAATAATTAATCACATACACACAGCAGTTGCCTGTTTATGTTTGCTTTTTTATAGTTCATAATGCATTTAACATTAGTTTGTATCATAATACGATTAAAACGAGAGTAAATAAACAAGAAAATATGATCTCTGTGTATTTAATGTAATTAAAGTAACTGTCATTGACAAAAGCAGATGTTCTAATCATAATACGCCACTAGGAGGCGCAAGTAGCTCCATAATATACATACAAATGTATTTTCAGATGTCAATGCATTTTTAAATGAAGCAAAACATGTCTTAATGAGAAATAGACAAGAAACGCAGCAGCACTGTTGTGAGCATGTACTGATACACATACCCAGACACAGCCACTAACATTTGCAGAAGTAAAGATAGCATGATGAAAAATATTCCAATTTAATTGGTATTAATTTTGCTTATCCATCACTCTTGTTTATTTACTGACTGCTGCTTGCCAAAGCAAAATTTGAGGCTTAATATATGAGTCATTGTAATATTAAGAACCAGCTCAAATTGCCATTACAAAACACCTTCAAGGCATAAGGTAATCTGTCATAAATTATTGATTTACATGCTGCGCACTGGCAATAACAATCATGATAGATAGCCAAGAAAAAAATAACAATATGCCCAAGGTACTATAAGGCCAAAGGAGAGTGTTACAGCCACATCAGTTTTTAAGAAATTATAAACAGTTAAAACAACAACACAATATACTTGTTACCATGTTATTGTAGTTTGAATTATAATGTTACACTGATATTCTTGTTTTCTATTAAGATAGTTGGGTAGTTAATATCATGTATTAAGCATAAGTATATTTATTTAATTTGTAGCGGGTAAATATGGAAATATTACATCAAAGTGTGAAACAAAATAATAATAATAATATTTTTTTATTTTATTTTGTTTTATTTTAAAGGGTTACACATATACTGAAACAAATGTGTTACACAACTACTGATCTAAACTAATATGATTAAATCAACCATCTGTCAGTAAGACACAAGATCAGAACTTTAAATAATGACTTATTCATCTATATTTGCATCACAGATATCACTAATTAGTCATCATCAATCAGATATCTGAGAGGGTAAAGGAGCTAAACTCTTCACATCTGTTCTTAATCATTTGTTAAAACCTCATGATTAATAAGGTCACCATTGATGAGGTACCTAATAAAGGCCACATCAGATGGATAAACTCTCTAACATCTGCTAGGAGAATGTTCAAAGTGATTTCCACTAACCTCAAAGACAGACACAGCACCATCTGCACACGAAAGCCAAAACTTTATCTGTGTATCTGATGCATTTATTGTACGCATCAGATACCGAATGACTCATTTGTTTTATGTCATCTAAATCTGTTTTCATATCTTCTGATTGCATGGCATTGTTTGACGTCTATGGCAAAACATTGTACATATGGGCATATGATGAAACACTCTGAAAATAGACATGTTCTTTCAGTTTAAGTGCTTTAGGATAATGGATTTGCAATTATTCTATAACAATCGCCGATGTTGTGCCATTGTATTATTGTGACAGTGAGCTTTTATTTGGAGTCATGCAAAATTATCACTTCACACTAATACGTGATGAAAAAGTTGTGAAACAATGTGCATGAAAAGTAAATGCATATTGCATTAGTGTGTTATGTAAATACTTACAATTTTAATTAACTGAAAATGCATATAATATAATATTATATATACATTATTTCAGGAATGAAACACCACTACCACCCTGTGTTGTTTGGTGTTGTGATGATTCTGTTGTGGCTTTGTTTGGAATTAATGTCATTTTTCCACAAAAAAAGACAAGCGTAACTGGCTATATCTAAAATTTAAGCTATCCAATTCTAACTTGTTGAATATGAGCTGTTACATAAAAACAAAATACCATACTGCCTCCTTGGTACTGCGATAACAACACAACAGGACAGGAACATTTACAAAACAATTAAATACAAATAAAATTAAAATAATAAAACATTTACAAACAAACAAACAAACAAACAAACAATAAATACATATCAGAACTTGACAAATACAATTACTTTTATGCTTTTTTGGTCTCTGATGAGCATTGTTCTGTCCTGTGTTTCCCAAAAGCACTGAACACCCAAGCTGATAAGAAGAGATGGCAATGGTTTCTTATGATACTTTTGGGATAAGCAGCCCTGAAAATCTACTTTTAATTTGAGTATCGATATTTTGACACAACATCAGTACTGATATATCAAGACTTCCATAGATATGTATAGGTAGATGCCACATTCGACCGCTCCAGACATGTTGACAAGACAAGTCCACCATATCGGAACTGTCATTGTGCCATCACTCACAATATAAATCAATGAGTTTAGAAAAATCATCTGATGAAGTATATTGCAGATATAAACATTCATACATGCGTATAACTACGGATGCAGAGTGTTCACTGATTTATTCCATTTTCAATATTCTATACGTATAGCGGCCTATGTAACCAGTCATTTATAAGGCATCTACCTATACATATCTATGGATACTCCAGTGTCAATTCACCCATTCGTAGTTGTTGTTCAGGAAAAGCACCAAACAAGCACCCTGTAGAAAAAAAGATACAAAAAAGCAAGCATCTCAGGACCAGCTTAAACCAGCTCATGACCAACTAAGGACCCATTCAAACCAGCTGCCATACTTCAACAGGGTAGCAGTGCATGACTAAGTATTCAATGTAGGTAACAGCCTTCTCTATAGGTAAAAATAATCAGTATATGATTATTGGTTGGGCTTTTTCAATGTGTATGCGGGGTGCTTTGAATGTGCTATAAACATATCTGGGGTAAATCAGCTCAATTGGTCAACAAGACAACAAATACTGAACTGTCTGCATAAAATGGAGAAACCTGGCCATCATAAACACATTGATTTGTTGCACCCAGCAGTTTTACCATTTATTGCACTCTAGTTATTTGCCTATAGCATGAATTGAAAGTCTCACACCTGCAGTCACAGTCTCACAGGCAATAACTTGCTTCCACATTGAAAAATAAGGTGGATAAAAGTAATATAATTTCAGTAGTGCATTAAGCATGTATATCAGTGTGTGACATTGCTGTAATAAATGGGACAATACGCTTCTAAATAAAACTCCACAGCACAGTACTCTTTTATTCTGTTAATCAACATATTTTCCCCAAAACACATCTGATGAGTAAACTATCTCTGTCGTTCTCTTTGCACAGATAAAGTAACTATTGAGCTTGGTCCAGGACAAGCCCATTCACTGCTTTTATGAACACATCACAGGGGAACACCTACATTTCAGTGCTAGATTCTGACTCCTCTCTCTCTCATGCTGAAACAATGCCGTGCTGACCTATAACTTGTGGGTCCCTCCACTTGATGAATTGTGTCATTCCGGTCCACAGAAGTGCTGACCCGAACGCAAGCTGCTCTCAATGATTTCCTGTAGTTGGCAGAACTCAGTGAGTGATGAATGAACATCACTGATCCATCAATCCCAGGGCCTGGAGTCAGAAGCCCCCGCTCTTTTCGAAGAAGTGTAATTCCACTTCCTTCGCCTCTGCCTTTGGCCGGGTCCCTGCGAGCCGGTTGGCTTTGTCATTAAACAGGGTAGGAACTAAAGGATTTGATCTCCTAAAGGATTTGAGCCACTAAAAGTTTTTAAGTTTTACACGGGGAGAATTGAATTGGGGATGTAAAAGTTGGTTTTAGTGCTTTTGCAACTCTTAACCACTCTTCTATACTTCTTAAATTGCTTTGATAAAATGTTTTATAAGGCCTATTCAGAATCTTTAAGAGACTCACATAAAAGAAAGAAAGAACGATAAGCCAATTCCTTTGTGAGATTTGCTTTGTAATTCATTAATGGTAAACTTATCAAGGACTTTTCACATAACTGATGTCAAGGCTTCGATGCACCACTCCACGCAGATGCCAGTGGCCGCACTGAAGAAATCAGTGAAAATGTGTATTTGTGTGAATGCTCGTTCACGTCTTCTAGGAGATTTCCTTCTTACTAGTGTGGAAGCTGTAATTAGATCATGTTGTATGTTTGCATAATGTTGATTTGAAAAAAAATGTCTCACTGGACTATGATAGTGTTGTTTTTCCTTGTTTTGCACTTTTGCAGCTTTGACTAGCACTTTTTTTTTACTCTCACCTCTATGTGTTAAGACTGTTATTTTGATATGTAGTTCCTGTTCTCATGGTTCCTGTGTTTTGCCTTTGCCTTGTTATTTAGTCCCAAGGTGCCTCTCAAACAGAAGGATGCATATCTAAACTGGATCCATAAGCTGTGTCCAATGTAGCACAGATTGATTTGAATTCCTTAATAGGTAAAGTTTGTTTCATGCCCTTCATTCAGCCTGTTTTGAAGAACACATCAGTGTGTCCTTCATTTTCCCACAATCATTTGCACATGTTCCAATATGTTAACAAATAATTAGCTGAAAATGAATTGCTATTGAGCTTGAAATAAAAATGATAAAAAAATGATAATAATAATGTTTACGTTGTTTTTGTTTTATTTGTTTGTTTTTTTTTTTGTTAATTAATTGCATAATGCTAAACTGTGCGTAATGTAAAACACTGCATACCACAGATGTTTATAAAGAGTATTACAATTTTATTATTATTTCCATGGCATGACTGCAGGGGCAGAAACATTTATGACAGAGACTTACTAGACCGTCTTAATTTAGTGTTTAATGCAGATAAGGACTCTAGCCTTGAAACCTCAGAAAGACTGGTATAAGACGTATCCTCACTAGGACACGACCTTCCATTTGAGAAGAAACCCCTGGTTTTCTGCCTGGATTTACTTTACTAGTGTTTGTGTGTTTAGATAAATGTGTCTACTGCACGTTGGTCCAACTCTCAATTGTTTCTGAAAAGCCATGATACAGATATATAATATATTTAGTGCCAGTGTTATTTAATGTTATTATTTGTTATGTTATTATGTTATTATCTACATTTCACTTCTGATTATACCCTGTATAATTTATTATGTGACAAATAAAGAAACCTTGAACGAACCTATTTAAATACCATTCATTGATATTTTGAATCAAATCACATACTTATATTCTAAGTTATACGTTTTTTCATATTCATTTTAATTTATACTATGTTTAGCAATTTTCTATTTAACTTATTTTTTACATTATCCTAATTTTGAATGTATTATTATTATTATTATTGTAATGCTTTACTGTTCACTAAACATTCATTCATTCATTCATTCACTCATTCACTCAATCACTCACACTCACTCACTCACTCACTCACTCACTCACTCACTCACTCACTCACTCACTCACTCACTCACTCACTCACTCAGTATTTATTTATGCCTCTTTCTATCTATTTCTAACTTCCTATCTCCTGATAATGGGCCATTTTCATATTTCTGAACTGCACAGATGCAGAAGACATCATGGTTGGATAAACTTCAATACAGGTGAACATAAACCACAACATTACATTGTTATGTTGTTCTTATTTTTTATTATATAGAGAATGAATAAGTAAGTAAATAAATACATAAATACATTCTGATTATTTTACATAAAAGTGAGGAAATCCAGGAAGGATTGCCATACAGCTTGGAATGAACAGTGTAGTTAGGCCTTAAAATAGCTTTTATTTTAATTTGTTTTGTTTTTTTTTGCAAGGGTTATACGCAGCAATGATTGTTGCTGAGAGCTTAAACGAAGTGCTAGACTGTGATCAGACTTCACAACCTTAATTTTTTTTTTTTTTGAAAAACGTAAACAAATACACCAAAAATCAAACGAGTCAGGACAAAAGCAGACCATATGCAATAGAGATCCCTCTGTCGCTTTACATCTATCACGTAATGGAGAAAGAGTTTTGTATATTTAATTAATTTTATATTTTACGTTCATTCCATGTCTCATCCACCTTATTTATTACAGCGAGAGCGGATGTAGACATTTGTAAATTCAATATGTGAAGTGGTGTCATCCACTTACAATTATTTTAGCTTTAGCCTGAAATGTAGTTTGGTTGCAAAACCTGTTGCTTCAGTGAATAAGGGGCAGTCGTGGCCTAGTGGATAGAGCGTTGGACTTGTAATCCGAGGTTGTGTGTTCGAATCTGGGCTCCGGCAGGAATTGTCCACGACCGAGGTGAGACCCTTGAGCAAGGCACCGAACCCCCGGGCGCTGCAGCATCGGCTGCCCACTGCTCCAAGTTTGTGCACTTGGATGGGTTAAATGCAGAGAACACATTCCACTGCTGGTTATTCTCTGTATAATTGTGTATGTGACAAATAAAGCTCCTCTGAGCTTAATCATAAATAGGCAGCCTATTTTCTGACTAACCTTATGTCTGCTCTTCATCTGCAGTTTCTACATAATTGTACACTCAAGTTGACTCAACCTTTATAATGTCCTTCTTAATCAAAACATATTTGCTTCTGCTGTAATTCTTTAATTAACATACCCGCCAAACAGAAAAACAGGTATTATATACATCCTCACACTTGACTGGCGCTTTGCTCCATAGATTTCAGTGCATTTGGCAACACTGGTGTGAATCATGTGAAATGCCTTTAACCACCATTCTCATTTAAATTAATAAAGCAATAAAGTGGAAACCCTGCATCTTTGTATACCATTTTAAGAAGACCATTCAATTGAAACAACTGGAGCCTGTGGATGGATTAGATGGATTAGATGTCTGTGTGATTGAGAAGGTTGTTAAGCGGTTATAATATCCTCCTCAATTACATGGGCCACCAGATAGAAACTGCTTTATTCTCAGAGGCTTCTGTTTTTCGATCTCTTATCGTTTACATGCAGAATAAGGTGGCAAATAAAGGGTAGGGAGCTTCAACCTATTTTACACAACCCTGCTCCAGGTAAGTGGAAATGTAACGAAGATAGAGCATTCGTTACACGAGGAATGCAAAGAAATTGGAAAAAAAACTGGCATGCTCGTTAGTGGCGTGCTTTATGGAATGTGAAATTACAGCACAGAGCGGTATATAGTGTACTTCACAGAGATGACTAATTGAGGAACAACTAACAGGACTATATAAATGCAAGAGTCCTTTTATTAGAGGCCATTCTCCTCCACGGGTAATGGGAGTGAGATATCATTGCCTCTTTCACAGCCGTTCCCTTTCAAAATGCTAACTATTTCATCTACTTAATCAGCCAATATTCTCTCTCAGCTTTGTGGCCGAATGAGGACTGAATTATCAGCTCTGTGCACAGCCTTTACAGCGGGTTTATGAGGGGGTCTGAGAATGGTAAATCTCACAACTTTCTGCATCTTTGGGTAATTGATTGTTGGAAGGGGCTGAGTGCCATTTGTATTACCTCTGAGATTGAAAGAGTACTCTAAAACTATGGGCAAGTGCTAAACAGCAAACAGTGTGATAAAATACCCCGCTGGACAGACACTTAACTATTTGGGCAAGGGAGCTGTATCTATTCATTTCTGAATAACTGTAAATACAAATATCTTGGCTGAGGAAAAGAAAAACGAATACAGAGCACATGCAAATCTAGTTTGCTGGGCAGGATTACAGAACAGTTTGCTAGGAAATATACTTGAATTTATTAAAGTTTGTTGCAAATAGAAACTTTTGAATTGTGTTATTTTAATTGTTTCATCTGCATTGGTTGATTTTATATCTAGTCATCTACTGTTTCGGGTAGCTTTAATATCCACATTTAATAAAGTGTTCTAAAGTGAAGTCTGAACAGAGCTTGTCTCGCAGATCAAGAAATAAAATCAATATTTTGAAGTTTCATTTTGATGTTGTTTTGTGTTGTGTTGGTTGATTGTAGAAAAAGAGATTCAGACAGCCCACATCTTGATATTTGGCAGATGGTTGTCACACAGGAAAGCTATCAGAAGGTCTGTATCTCAGCAACTATAAAGGTTTTAAATTTTTGCTGTTTTAAGATTATATATTTGTTTTTCCTAAACATTATTTTACTGTTTAAGTTAAACAGAATATTATTTATGGCTGTCTAACTGCATTATCACCATGTGATAACATGCCCCACTTCTTGGTGTAATATGGTGGTCACCAGTGGTGGCTGGCCAATAGAGGGCGCTAGGGCGCCGCCCTCCCTGAACCACACACACAAAATAATAATTATATACATTATTTAAATGTATATTTGTATGATGTGATATATTAGAAAATCTTCTGTGAAAAATATAGGTTTTCACCATCACAATATGACCTCTCTGCCTGTCAGCAGCTCTCAATTTCAGCTGAGGGGCGATCGAGAAATCGCCCACAGGAGGCGGGTCTTTGTGGAATTTAGTCAAATCCTGATTCAAGATATAAATATATTTAAGAGGTGACATAAAATTTTGCCAATCAGCATCCTCAAATCTTAACTGAAATGGGCATTTTTCTGTTGCCCCAAGCTGCTAAAATCAAGGCTGGTCTCGTGCAGTGGTAGACAAAGTACACAGATCAAGTACTTGAGTAAAAGTACAGATACGTATAATAAAATATTACTCCAGTAAAAGTAAAAGTACTGCTTTTTCAATTTTACTCGAGTGAAAGTACAAAAGTACTACATTTTTTATGTACTTAAGTAAAAAAGTACTGATAGACAGATTTATTTTGCAATTTTATATAGACTACTTTATTTAATTTTATATTAGCACATATTTTTATAATCATACTGCCCAAAATACCTGGGTTTTTCCCAAAATAACCACTATATAGAGTCAAGATATATATTTTGTTGATATGGACTACGTTGATGAGAGTGATGTAGTAATGTTCACTGTGAAGCTTACACTGCCATGTACCTGAGAGAAAACAGATTTCACCATCTAATTTTCACCAGGAAGAAAAAAGTGTTTTAGAACTTGTTGTTTTGCAGAACGTCAGTTATATATGACATGAGAATTAGGCCTGAAATTAGGAAGAACATTTTAAGGAAAATCTAATTATATTTTCATAATGATTTATTTTTTCTTCTCAAACTTCGTCTGCGGTGTAAAAACACCCCTGGCCAAATGCCCCCAGAGGGCATCACTTCCCACTCTGATAATTACTGTAGTTACTATGTTCTGAACATCACATCCTTTCTTTTTTCCCTCAGATGGAATCTATCTAGGTGGCTGAACAAAGATATTTGGACTTTATATAAAAAAATTTCCTCAACTTAGCACCAGCAAGCTCGTTAGCTAGACAGTTATTATCAGCTAACAATATTTACTTATTTTCAGTATGGTTATGAATAAACATTCATATCTGTCTACTCGTTGATCTAAACAATATAAAAATGTATACTGTTGATAAACAATATAAAAACAGACGTCACATAGGTCTAAATGCATAGCATTTAATAAAACTGCTAACGTTACAGCAGCGGGAATATGAACGCATGAGTTATTTTATTTAATCTGTGTTATTTTAATGTTTTGTTTTGACCTAAAACAACGTTAGAGACACTGATGTTGATCTGTCTGCATTCAAGCATTTCAGTGGGCTTAAATAGATCACCCTTTACAGCAGATTTAGTTCACAAACAACTGACAGTTTTGACCTAAATATTATTTTCAGTTACAATAATTAATCCTAAAATTCGACATTAGTAACTTACTTTTCACAGCATCAGTAGCGCTCACAAGATCTCCCGGTTCTTTACTTGTGAGTTCAGTTCACTGAAGAAGACTCGCCTAAACGGATCATTTGAATCAGTGAGTTTTCGACTGAGAACAGCTGCAATCGGATCATTGCAATTGTGAATGAATCGTTTGTTGCGATTTGGGAACCGATTTAACAGGTTCATTGAAAAGAATCAGTTTGTTCATGAATCAGACACCGCTTCTGCGTCTCGGAGCACGTGATGTATTATAAAGAGTAACGATATGTTTTATGAAATGTAGTGAAGTAAAAAGTACGATCTTATGCTTTGGAATGTAGTGAAGTAAAAGTAAAAGTTACTCAAAATAAAACTACTCCAGTAAAGTACAGATACTTGAAAAATTTACTTAAGTACAGTAACGAAGTAGTTTTACTTCGTTACTGACCACCACTGGTCTCGTGGTCTGTAGCGGCGCAATTTTCAATTACGTGACAATTGCGGACTCAGGTGTTATTAATTCCGGACACGAACTGCACAAACTCTATACAATCTCTACTCCAATGTCCGTTTGAGAGGAGAACTTTGGCAGAAAAATTGAAGGTAAAGGAGCTGGGTTCAGATCAGCCTGACGGTTTGATTTATTGTGAAGAATTGTTTGTGGAATTGTGTGCAGCCCCACCTCAAAAAAATGTTGTTTTTTTTTTGCTTTATCAGAACAAGATGACACTTGATGATTTTTGTCACAGAGCCAATCAAGTGGATGGGGATTATTAGGAGGCCATGATTGACAAGGGTCAGTGGAGGGAATTTGGCCAGGACACCGGGGTTACACCCCTACTATTTACGAGAAGTGCCATGGGATTTTTAATAACCACAGAGAGTCAGGACCTCGGTTTTACGTCTCATCCAAAAGACGGTGCTTTTTTTGACAGTATAGTGTCCCCATCACTATACTAGGGCATTAGGACCCACACAAACCCCATGGTGAGCACCCCCTGCTGGTCTCACTAACGCCTCTTCCAACAGCAACCTAGTTTTCCCAAGAGGTCTCTCATCCAGGTACTGAACAGGCTCAACCCTGCTTAGCTTCAGTGGGCAACCGGGCTTGGGCTGCAGGGTGATTAACTGCTGAAGGAAGGCCTCCTTTCTGAGTCAAGGATTCTTGGCCAAAACAAGCTTGCAGATGACCAGACTTTTGTTGATATCAATCAACATCAATCAATCAAGTCCAACAGACATGCACCACAGAAATCAGACAGTAATCTAATGTGCCTATGGAACACTTGGTTTAGAGCACCATAACTGCTTAAAACCACCGGCCAGACTTCTTTCTCCTAAGTGGATTTCAATTGCAGTGCTTATATAAGTGCTGCTTCAAGACTCTCTAATCAGCCCCTGTGCATTTACTATTGAAAACAGGAAAAATGTCATCACTAAAGCTGCCTAGAGCTCATAAACAAATTTAATTTCTTTCAGTATTTGATGCTTCAATACATTTTCATTTCAGCTGGGTTCAGCACATGACACTCGCTGTCCATCAAGTTCAGAGACGTTATTAATGACTACATAATATGCAGCTAATATATTATCACTTTTATTAGTGAATTTACAAGAAATGTATAGCATGAATATGTTTTCAGAAGTTCAACATCTTCATATATTGAAAGTGATCTTTTATTTCATACCTAATTTTTCATCTAGGGAATTGCATTCGCACCAGAGGTCTGTAAGATCACCAGAGAGCTCATATTCTTCATTACAAATGAAAAGCAAAATGTATTCCAGCCTTTATTTGAAGGGCAGTAAGGTGAGCAAGAAATGGAAAATGAGAGATATGCATTCAAGGTCAATGTCTGATCCCCAAGATAAATTCATATCTGTGGAATTGACAATGCACTGGTAGTAGACTTAAGGCAAAATATACCCGATTTAGGAGTGTGTTTGTTTTCGAATGTCTGGAGATGTGTGTCTATTCCTATGTGTTCACACCTGAACATATACTGTATATCTGATTTTATTTTTATTTTTGGGGGTTATTCCTGCATGATTACCCTGTACTCGTTCATTGGTTGGCCTTGAAATAGTAGGCAATTAGAGAGGCAAACCTCCTCATCCATTGCCCCCTGACAGGAGCTAAAGCTTGTGTCCACCCGCACTCTGAAGTCTACTGGGAGAGAATGAGGTGGAGCCAAGAGACTGTTGGGTAGCTATAAAGAAATCGAAATTCCATTGCACAGTTACGACTGAAAACTCTTTGCGGTTTGTAAACAAACACCAAAACCTTTTCTGACTCCCAGTGCAACATACTGTACATGTTCAAATTCACAAGACTACTTTAAAGTCAGCTTACTTGTAAAGACCTCTCAGTGGGTTCTGGGAATAAAAAGTGCAAAGTAGATGGATCTAGATTGAACATTTCACTTTTTGAACTTTTTTCTATGCAAAAGTCTAGATGTTTCACAAAAACATTTGTTTTATATATTTTGCTTTAGTGTGCTAAAACTAAATGCAAGTCAACCAGGCTGTTAATTCATGAAGTTGATACACTGCTGAGCATATGATTTTTACATTTTCTGCAGTCAATATGAACACATCTGTTTTGATTCTCACATTCCTCATGATCATTAGGTTACAGGTTTACAACCCCAATTCAAGAAAAGTTGGGACGATTTTTGCATAATTCAATAACATCAAGAATCTGTGGTTTGTTAAGTGTCTGTAATCTTCATTTAACTGACAAAGGAACAAATTAAAATGCCCAATGTTTTCACTGACCATCTTAAAATGTGTTTAATTAATAAAACAAAAAGGATTTTTGGCTGCAACACACTCCACAAATGTTGGGACAGAGGCATTATAAAAGTGAAAATGTTATAGAATATCCAAGTTAACTGTTTTGAAACAGTCCTTGACTCATCACTTTGTGCCAAATTTCATGAGATAAGTGTCAAACAAATCAAAAATCACATTTCTCAATGCTCAATTGCAATACATTTAGGTCTTTCACCAACTTTATGTATCATACATAATTTTGTGAAAAAGATTCAGGGAATCCAGAGAACTCTCAATACATGTGGGACAAGGCAGGAAACCTCAGTTGAATGTGTGTGACCTTTGAGCCCTCAGATGGCATTGCATGAGAAACCATCTTGTCGCGGTGTTAAAAATACCCATGTGCTTGGGAGTACTATGGAAAACTGTTGACACTTATCACAAACTGCAACTTCATCAAGAAATGCAACTTGAATCTCTGTTACACAAGGAGAAATATATACATCAATTCTAGGATGATACATCAATTCTACCAATTCAGGTTTCATTATGCATGTGCTACAACAGTGTGATTCATAGACACTTGTGGACGTGAGTGACTGGCCGGCCAGCAGATCTGTCTCCTATTGAATCAGACAACAAACTATGGGCTGTTGAGCATTAAGTCTTGTATCAAGCAAGACTGGACAAAACATGTTGCTTGCAAAACTTTAACAAATAGCATCCTTATTTCCCAGATGATTCAAATATGTAACTAAGAGGAATGTTGATGTTACAAAGTTACAAGCCTTTGTCCCAACTGTTGCAGCCATCAAAATCTAGATTTGCTTACATTTACAAAATAAAATTTAAGACAGCCAATTGAAACTTTGGACATTGTTTTTTCTTTGTACTTTAGTCAATTAAATAAAGGTTAAAGATAATTACTAAAATAACATATTCTTGATTTTATGACATTTCACACAAGATCCCAACTTTTCTGGAACTGGGTTTATATATATGCTTTAAAATAAATGAGTGCAAGCTTTTCCAACCAATCTCACACAGAAATGTGAACATTTTCAAGGTGGCGATTTCAGAAGAGTTCATACAATGTGCATTGTGCAATTTTTAGATAAAAAAGTAAGCAAGAAGTTACACCCTTAAGCATCACTTGGGTGTAAGCAAAAATGTATAAATGAGATATGGATGAGGTATGAATTAGCCACCAATTCACCAAAATGTAAAGCACTTTTGAATACTTTTGATATTCTGTTGGGGTTTCAGTAAATACTTGATGACCTGCAAAATAAATGACCTCCAAACACACATAAAAGTATGTTTTTCACCTGTATTAAATTAAAAACTACATATAATCAATGAGACCAGGCTGCACAAGTTGTATTTTCTTCTGTTTGGAGTTTGAATGAGCAGCTTAAACATTCTGTTTGATAACACATCTCGTTTTCCACAAAAGATAGTAATTTGTGATGATGGGTAAATAATGACAGCATTGTATTTCTTGTATGTGTGAGCTATCCCTACACATCACTAGTTTTTCACAGAGCACATTTCACAGCATTGCAATTCAATGGCCACATGAAGGTAGCATTCATAAAAAGCAATCCAGCAGTAAGTGGAGACCCTGGCTCATGTTGTTTTGTTGTATCGATAATAATGTAACCTCTCAAAAAGGTACCCGTCCTGGGCCTTAGCACATATTGATTTTCATCTCTAAAACCTTGTATCCTGCAAAGTCTTGTGTTGAATCTAATGTAGTCCTGCAAGGAAACAGTATGTGAGGTTTGTTTTGCTTGTTTTCGGGACCAGAGAGAGTGTGAAACCAATTCATTATACCGCAAGACAACAAGCTGGTCAGTGAAACGCTTATTTGCAGAGTTATCGATGCACTGCGCATCTCTTTACTGATGAGCAAAAAGAAGACTGCAAAATTTCCATTCCCACATGATCTGTGATATCTTAATTACAAATCTTAAATTATTCAAATATGGAGCACATTAATGCAAATGTTCAAAGAGTAGACTCCTTACTGATTTAAACGATACTGATGCAGATAAGAGCAATAAATCAGTGAAGGAGGTAGAAATAAAATTATTATTTGGATCCTTTGTCATACTTAAGCCAAAACCCAATATAACAGTACAACAGATAATTTATATCAGACTATAGTGCTAAAATGAAAAATTATATTAAATTAGGGAGAAATTACACAATTTGGGTGGTATGTAGACACAGTTTCATGGTGAGGACAATATATGATGTCTGCTTTGCTACCTTAGGGTTTTTTGTTATACACTGCACTGTTTTTTGCTGTTACTTTTGGCTCTGTTGAGTGAGGGTTGTGATGTGAGCTGGGATCTTCACACAGCAGCCTAGGACGCTGTGGTTTACTTTAATTGACCACAGTGGCACTGGGCTACAGTCCCGATTGGAGCTACTGCTTATACCTCAATACCTTACCCGCTCTCTCCAAGCTGCCCTAACAGCTCAGGGACTGGATTATTTCATTTGGATTACAGAAGAAAACACTTCACAATGAATAGGAGAAGCCTTAGTGCTGATTTGTTTGGGACTGTTGACACGACCTCTTTTATAAGTTTTACTCAAATGTTTCTATCGATTTGTAGAGCTAAAGTAAACTCAAAGCAAAAGAAAACTCCAGTGACAGAAAACCTGACTGCTGAAGAAGACAGAAAACAATAATAATAATAATAATAATAATAATAATAATAACAATAGGGTGGGGACTTTTTTCATTGGTTGCTGATACAATTTTGAGATATGGGCAATGGGCATCTCAAAAATGAATACAAGCTTGCAGTTAATTGCAATGTTTAAGTGTATTAAATGATTGGAAATGTCCGTGAGTCTGTTGCTTCCCATGGACGATCGAGTTATGGAATTTAATTTAATGCTGACTTTAAACTGTGTGCAAAGTAAAAAAAAAAAGAAAAAACATAAATAATTTATTGATAATAGTTTAACTATTTTGATTATTTTATGAAAATTATAAAATTATGTAATATTTTCTCATTCATATGCTGCATGCATTGCATTTTATTTATATTGTGTAATATATATATATATATATATATATATATATATATATATATATATATATATATATATATTTATAAATATTATTATACTTATAATTTGTATTATTATAATTAGTTGTTTTTTCCCCCTAGGAGTGTAATAATGTATTGGCACATTAACACCAGCATTTTTTACTGAGGACTTCCTTACTTGTGCCATTTAAATTGTCTAATTTATTTGTCCACTGAGGACAGTCCATCTTACAGGCCACTGATGGAATCTAGCAGACAGAATACATTTTCCTTTCAGATGAGGCCACACTTCTTCCATTTCTCAGGTAACAAAGGGGATAAAGGACAGCATCATTTATAGACTGGGAGAATTCACACAGAAATTGTCAGTTGAGAGATTTCAAGCCAGAAAGAGAGAGTCTTGTTTCCAACACCGCCCAAGAGTGAATCAATCCATCAAGCTGACAAGGTCTGCGTTTCAGATTGTTCTTAGTACACAAGGGATCCAGAGAGATAGTTGAATACAATTACAAAAAGACGTTAAAGGAACAGACTGTATTGCTCTGACAAAAAAAAGTTGTAAGACCATCAGTCTGAAATGACATGCCAAAATCTTTACATGGCGAGCAACTGGATGTGCATGATGCAATAAAGTGATGCATGCTGTTGTCGGTGAGTCATGACAAAAATTCATTTTTGGGGTGAACTATCCCTTTAAATAATGTTAAAATAAAATATACTACCAACAACTCACTTCCCAACCAAACTTCAACTGAAAGGCCCTTAAGTTTGAAATAGTTATATTATCACTCCTGACAGTCACTAGTCCAGTGGGAAAGAATGAGGTGCTTTTTCCAGGAGGGAGATTGTTGGGTAGCCATGCAATCCAAATATCATTGCATAGCTGTAAATTAAAATCCCCTGCCATTGGTAAACAGACACTAAAGCCATCTCTGAGTCCCAGTGAAACACGTATGTTGGAATCCAAGACCATACTAATGCACAGCATTTGAGAGCTGCTAGTGAGTCTTTGTTGGGATAAAGAACAAATTATGTGAATCTAGTTGGAAAATTGAACTTCTTTTGTGAACAGATAAAAATACTTTTCACACTCAATGAAAACTTAAACACTGTTATATAAAAGTGACCATTTCCCAAAAGACTGCTCACTAAAATTGTAAAACACATGTCAACGTTGCGAAGAAGTTGAAGGATTTTTGATATCAGTATGTAGTATGAAATCCTTTGTAAATCTTAACTGAAATTATGCATCTTGACAAATTAACACTTTATTTTTAAGGACCAATTATCACTATTACCTAGTAGCTGTATGCATATAATGAGCATATTACCTGTTTAGTAGTACTTATTATTAAAGAACATATGAATGCCTTATTCCGCATTTTAGATCACTAATCCTACCCAACACCTAATTTTAACAACTGCTTACTAGCTATTAATAAGCCAAAAATGAGGTGTTTCTTGAGGTGAATGTTGAAGTTAATACTTAGTTAATAGTGAGAATGTTAGTCAGCGTTTCAAAACCATAGTCATAAAAGCATACACTCTTTAAGTACACTTGTGGCCTTTTATTGCAATAATGTTTTGTTATCTGCAAGCAGAGTTGCAATTACAGTTTTTAAAATACCTTAAACTGCAGTGTTATTATTACATTTTGTTCATACATTTTATATGTACTGAAATGCAACTTCATTATTATCAATGTTTAATTACAAGTACATTTCAATGCGTGACATGCAAGTTGTAATAGAAATAACATTAAAGTATATTTTAATTTACCATAAATTCTGGTTCAGTACATTCAACAGTACATTTAAATTGTATCTCAAAGACAGAGGTAATTTTGAAATGACTTAAATCGAATTGCACTGGAAATGTTCTCAAGACCTATATAAGTGGGTCATAAAAACACAATACATATTAACTGCATTTAATATAAATTTAAAGTATTTTATTTCCGTAAATTATAAAAGCATGATAAAGATTTTGAACATAGTAGTGCTAATTTTCTCCCATTCAGATAAAAGGTCACTTAGAGAGGTCTGGTTAATATCTGCCTTTCCAATTCATCCAAATGTGTCCAATGGGGTTCAGGTTTGGATTTTCTGCAGGTCAAGTTCTTCCACACCAACAAACCAATTTATTGATGACAATGCATGTTAATTGTCACTGAGCTATTTGGTGCCTCAATATGTAGTGAAATGTTTTTTCTAAGGTCAAAGACATACAATGAGACTAAAGATCTTTGCATTAGCATTCAGTTTATTGGTGACGGTCATGTGCTTCAAGTTCAATGCGATCTGGGGCTTCTTGTTTCAGACTTTAAATATGAAAAGACAACAATCTTCAGTCTTGTAATATGTGCTCGGTTAGAAATTGGAAGGGTGAATGCTTGACCTTCTAAAATAGCCAGGTCCATCAATTAGAATAGAATATCCACATAATTCTGGCCATATAGTGTATTATTTTTATTTAGTTTTTCTCATTGACTTATAAAATATACAAAAGCATTTTTTTCATTTTAGATGCATGCATTCTGTAATTGTTGTGAATTAGTGCAGGCTTCTATCAGTCATGGGTAGTGCTTAGAACAGAGGGTGAATGGGCATCTAAGTACCCAGAGGTTGAATTTTCCAATGCTATTTTTTTCTAGCTGACTAATCTAATATTCACTCTGAAGTAAAGGTACTGAGTTTCTATGGAAAGGAAAGCAATCTGATTATATGGTAAGTGACTCCCCTATGTCTGAAGGGGTCTGTCACTTTCCAAGAAACATGGAGCCATTTTGGATCTTTTGAACCACTAGTGTTTGCCGCTGTCTTGGGAGAATACCTCAGAGAGCCAGGCATCATACAAACTATGAACTACTGCGGTTATTGAATCTGCAGCCCTCTGATTCAATGCTCTGGGAGGCAGATGATATTTATGAGTCTGCTTTTTGCAGTTTCATTACTTTTTCAATATATATAAAAAAGGAAGTATATCTGCTATATGAATTCCGACTAAAATCTTGTTCATTGCATCAATTTTCTCTGTAAATGCAACAAAACAATGCTCGATATTTAATTCCCATGGATGATTCGTCATATAGAACCGCATAAAGTGAAGTAAGAGCTAAATGCGATGCATTTAAGCTGGCTCCTCTGGTGTTGTGCAGCAATATCTTGTCTTGTGGTGCCAGAGGGCACCGGGAACTTACTGCAGGGTGAACTTGAGGTTCTTTGAGCTTTAATGATAAAAGCCAGGAGGATCCAGCACCTAGCGTGATGACCTCTGATGATGTGCACTAGACCGTGATGTTGTCATAAGCTGATCTTCAGAGATCCTACTGTGCTCATCGATGCTGACCTCTCTTGTCCCCACACGCTGGAGGGGGTTGTCAGTCTGTCGAGCACAAATGTACTGATGAATAGTTTCACTTATAACTGTGAAGCTGAAACTAATTAAAACTTTACTACTTCTATATGGTACAGTACATTACTTCTGAAGCCTGAATTGCTTAAATGATAACACTTTAATTCGATAGTCCGATAGTAGATACTCTGCTGAGTATATGTAACTTTGCAACTACATGTGTCACGAATCCGGTTCATGGGCTTCTGTCCACTCGACATCCGAGGTTTCCCTTCCATCATATTGACTCTTGCACCACACAGACTGTTGCTTCATACTGGACTGCATTTCCCATAACCCATTGCACTGATCACCCAACTGTCATAATCACACGCTGCACTGATTACACAGCTGTCCCCAATCACACGCTCACCTGAGAGCCATTACACACACCATACAAAGACATTCATTTTCTTTCTCAGATCTCCGAGTATTGTTTAGCATTTAGCATTCTCCTAGTGTTATCTACTTAACAAGCCTTTCCGTGTGTTTTTTTTGTGTTCAGTCTCCTGTATTGATCTGCGTTTTTCACTCTCCGTGTGTTAGCTGCTTTACGGAGCCATTCCTAGTTTCCGTTTCTTATTTTAGTTTAAGTCTAGTATATTCGTGTTCCATTGTTGTCTGGTTCCTGATCTTCTGCCTTGTATATTGGATTAACTGACATATTGGATGCCTTCCATTTGGACTCTGTTTGCCCCTGCCTGGACCATTGCTTGTGTACCTGGATTACCCCTCTTG
Source organism: Gymnocypris eckloni scoliostomus (assembly GCA_027564155.1). Taxonomy (NCBI): domain Eukaryota; kingdom Metazoa; phylum Chordata; class Actinopteri; order Cypriniformes; family Cyprinidae; genus Gymnocypris; species Gymnocypris eckloni. Next base: position 7,541,314 of record CM050426.1, read on the forward strand.
TCAAGCCCTCTGGATATTGTTCGCCGATCGAAGACCACGCCCATTTTTTAAGTACTCATCTGCCTTGCCCTCAATATACCTGTTTGCCATTTGTTCGACCCTGCCTGTGTTTTTGACCATGTCTATGATTAAAAGCTTGCACATGGATCCGAACGCCTCATGTCTCATTCGCCCCGTTACAACATGTCTTTCACCAGTCATGGCAGTATTTTTAGACTGCCTGTTTAATATTTGCCAGCACATCATTCTGATAGTTGCCCAACAGATAATCTGCTGACTACAAGTAACTATGCAAGCACTTTAGATAATAAGTTACATAATATTACTTTTTCAAGTAACTAGTAAAGTAACGCATTACTTTTTAATTTACTAGAAAATATCTGAGTTTCTTTTTCAAAAAAGTAATGCCAGTTACTTGTTTTCCATTTATTGACTGACAGTGCGCTGTGAACATGATCTTACTGTAGTTCTAGACTAAATGTGAATGTGCATTAATTCATCCCACTAGCAAAAAACAGATTCAGTATTCATCTAAATTAATTAAAACAGTGAAATGCAAACTCAGAATATGACGCAAACCTGAAATAATTAAATATGTTAAACAACACAAATATATCTAAACTCATTTTATTAACAAATGTGTTTGCTGTTGACCTTTGATGATCCAGTTCAACCATATTAATAAGCAAAAATTACTTTAGATAAACTAACAATTGTGCTTCGTTGTTGTTGTTGTTTTTTATTGCTGAAGAGTGTTGAACCTTCTTTTTCTGCGTTCTACTGTACAGACTTGAATTTATTTTCCTTCAGCCTGAGGTTTATTCATTACACTTTTTGGTGTGAAAGGGCTTTTATATTTGCTATAAATAGAACTTCTTGTATTGAAAACAAACAATCAAGCTCTGCTCATATTTAAAAAGTAATGCGAAAGTAACGCAAAAGTAATGTAACGCATTACTTTCCTTAAAAAGTAACTAAGTAACGCAATTAGTTACTTTTTTATGGAGTAACGCAATATTATAATGCATTATTTTTAAAAGTAACTTTCCCCAACACTGTTAGCTTATTCTACTAACCCCAACCTAAAACTCTTTAATTTAAAAAAGTGATTAAATTAAAGACTCATCATTTTATTTTTGTTGTTGTTTTCTGTAGATAATGTAAACTATGACTGTGCTACTTACTTCAACCTAGTGCTCAAACTCTTATATGACTAAGTTACCGCACTTTATTCCCTATGCTTTTTGCAATGCTCTTTAAACTGAACATATGTGCTCCCTTTGATCGAAGTCCACTTTGCATGCCACTTAAGGTTGAATGGAACAAGTTTTGTCTGAAAAAAAACTAAATATGTTCAATTACAACATTAATACCAAATATTTTTTCTTGGTAATATTTAGCAATAATATGCAATCTAAGAGAATCAGCAACCTTCTTTCCTTCTAACAATGGATTTTTGGTCATAAAGATTAAACTTGTTGATTAATGATGTCTACCAGAGGTCATAACCGGGCATTGCCTTCAAGGACATGGTTGCTGCTTTGATCAAAGATGTACTAAGTAGCAGGTAAAAACTTTTAAACACTCTCATGCTGGACCAACAGACACAATAAATAATTTAATTTCTCTCTCTCTCTCTCTCTCTCTCTCTCTCTCTCTCTCTCTCTCTCTCTTTCACTCTCTCCAGTGGTTGCACTGAAGAATCACTCTAGCAGACAGCCTTTTGTTTGCAGTGTTGTGTACAGATTGACTAGTTGATGGAGTAATAACAATGTATCTATTGTTTATGAGCATGTTTTGAAAACCAAAATGAGATGAAATCACAGGCTTTATGCAGACAAGCCAGAATGTTTTCTGTATTGTTGGCAGCAACATTATTTTCTGCTTTTTATTATCACTTATTTGTTTTGATGTGGCAGCCAGACCTTTGATGAATACCCTTTGTTTTGAAATGAGAAGATAGATTCCCATGAGAGAGACATGAGAACTTGGGAACACAGAGCTGTTTGTGTGAGTAAGATGCACAGAGATGTACACACTGTTGTTTTGTTGCCTTCAGCTGTCAGTATGGACACTCATAGATGTAAGAGCAGAGAGACCACAAAGAGAGAAAATGCATCTGCAGTTTGTTTCATGAGGGGTTTTGTCAACAAAAAGTGTGGTTGCAGTCAAATAGTTTTTGATGTAGGTTTGTGGGGACTGAAGACAGCAGAGTCAAGGGAAATCAGGGAACCTGAAGGACAAGTTCACCTAAAATGAAAACTCTGCTATCATTTACTCAGACTCACGCTGTTTCAAATCCATATGCTAATGTTTTTTTCTCAAACAAAAGGAGAATTTTTAAACAGTTGTCACATTGTTTATATATGACAGTTCTTAGTGACCACATACTGTATGTCAAAATAAATAAAATAAAAAGAAAACTAACAACGAATGGGTTTCCCATTATGCTATATATAATTTATTACATACATATTTATCAAACTGTATTGCTTGTATCACTCTGCTTGTCTTGGTTTGTTCCAGACAGACTGTGAGTCTGTGTATAAGTAGTGGGGAGTTTTCAGATAATCTTTTTGTAGTCACATTTACCAATTTTCAGCACATTTTCCACAGGCAAAAACCAAGTAATTTCAATAGGAATCATGTAATGTAATAGCAATTAAGTAGAGATATAGAGCGGTTTTATTTTCAATAATACAAAATGCTAAAATAAACAGAAGCAAATGATGACTAAACCTGACTAAGGACCATAACACAAGGCTCACCAACAAGGTTTACACAGAACACAACTCGACGAGAGACAAGGGAAACACAAGGGCTATAAATGCACAAACTAATTGCTGTCAAGTAGAAACGATTAGACAAAAAATGTGGAAATATAACAGGAACTAAACATAACTAAAATACAAAACAAGAGACCAGAAACTGAACTTCTTATGAGTGGGTCAAAATTGCTGACTCATTTCAGAAATACAACAAGTCACTATCATTATTAATGAGTCGCTGAATTATTTACTCCACCCCTTTGTTCAAAAACACAGAATCATTCAGGAACAAAACACCACTGGTGTCTGTCGCAATGGTTCTGTTGTGGCTTTGTGTGGAACAAATATGGATGAAGTAACTGGCAATAAAGTGTTTTCTACTTAAAAATTGTACTTCTTATTTATTGAACTATGTTTAAAAAAGCAATATCACACAAGCAGACTGCCTAGCTACTCCAGTAACTTCTCAGAAAGTGCCAAAGTTATCAATGCTCCTTTCAACATGATATTTTTCAAGTTAATGAAGGCTTGGACACATTTTCAAACTAGCAAGATAGATTGGCAGATGTAAATGAATGTGATATATCCCTTAGGACTCATTAAGCAAGGCATGGATTTTTTTTTTTTTTTTGCTGACTCTAATCATATTGCATCCATTTACATTAAAACCAATATCACATTGTTTTGCATGCATATAATGGACATTTTTCCAACATATTGTACAGATTCTAAAACTCTCAGCAGCCATCCTTGATCCTCTATAATATAGAAGTGCAATACTGTCCATGGCATATGTGTGTGCGCTTTGTGTTTGCCAATAAAGGACACTCGATTCTGCTCTAAACTCTCTTATCATTCTATACACCCAACCCCCTTTTATCTAGCAGGGGATTTTTTAAAGTTTCCACTGAAAAGGGCAAACTTGGTAATGAGACAGCAAGCATTTTAATATTTATGAAGGAATGAAGGCATAGCCTTATTGGTGATGCCAATATAACTGAACTTTAATTTTGAGCTCTTTTGCCTTCAATAGTAGTTGGGACTTTATTGGCTTTGTATAGTACAGTTACAGGTAAAAATGCTTGTTTAGCATAACATACCTTTTTGCACTGCTCTATTTTAACACTGGCACAATCTATCTATTAAGCACATTTTTTATGAAATCACACCTCGGATGAGATTACACACATCAAAGACTTAAATGAGATGTAGAGACATGTAAACCCATTGGACCTGCAGAAACAACGCATTTATAATGTGTTATTCTGATAATCAATAAAAGTATAAAGCAAGTTCAATATTTAAATGATTACTACTAACCTCATGTATCATTCATTTGCTGTGTTCCAAAACCTAGTGAGCTGCATTACTGCCTACGGACAACTGTTCTCTAAGACAACATTTTAGCCATCATGAAATCTCATAAGAGACTGAATTGGAACAGTCTACAACTCCACGCTTAAGTGAGAAACTCCGTTAGTGTTACAGTTATGGACTTTTAGTTGTGTTTTTCCCTGTTCCTGATCTCCTGTCTTTTGTTCCTTTAACCTATTTTGCTTTAGGCTGTTTACACTTGGCATTAACATAAGATCACAGTGATCCGATCAAGCAGATCGTATCATCAGTCAATCAAAACACGGCGCGTTTACACTTGGCATTATCAGCTGACTTCTCTATCTGGATAACCGATCGGGTCTGCCTATATTTAAACAAGTCTGTCAAAGTCAACCTGAAATGGTAGGTTTTCCTTTGAAAAGCATTTTCAGTCGCAGGACATTTTACAAATCAAAGATAAGGGTAGGAGACTCACTAGTGCTCCACACGGGTGTTCTCTGTCTTTTATTCTGACAGTTTATAAGAGAGGCGGCGTTTCGTGTGATGTCGACCTGTGAATGCAGACATGATGGCTGGACTGCGTTTATATTTCAATGAGATCCGATCACAATGCATCCTCGTCTACATCTGGAGCAGGACAAGCTGATCGGATAGCATTCCGATTAGAAGTGCGTTTACACTTGTCTTTTCAACGTGTATGTGAACAACATCCGGATACAGGTCGCATGTTAATGCCAAGTGTAAGTGCAGCCTTAGTTGCCTGGTCATGTCATGCAGTTCACCTGTTGTCCATTAATCATCTCATTTGCTCCTTTGTTTTGCCTGTGTATATATTCCCTCAGTCGCTGTCTTGTCTTTGTGGATTGATTTACGTTGAGTGTGCATGGTTGCTTACTCTCCTGGTGATTCTCATATTCTATGTGTTTGAAGTTGGAATTAAATGACTATTATTTTTACTCTGTCATTGTGCATGTCACATTAGTCACATTCAGTAACAGAAGGCACGATCAAAATATTTTTTGGCGGTGTTCCTCTTTTGTTTATTTATTTTTCTCCCATGGCTTTAACTTCGGTAAAGCTCCTCTGCCTGGAGAAAGAGGATCACTCCCTTGAGGACCATACGAGGGATTTTCTACGCCTAGCCAACCAGACTCATTACCCAGAGAGCTGCCTATAAACCTGTCAATTTGTCGGACTGAACAACTCGACAAATGTAAAGCTGTCCGGGAAAGGGCCTCGACGGAGTTTCGCTGCATTCGTGGAATGGTTGCTGGAGAACAATGGACTATATTTCCCTGTCTGACTCACTGATGAGGACATCTCCAGTCCCTCTCCCAAACCAGAAACCAGCCAACCGTCATCCTGCTGCATTGACCAAGTGCCTAAGCCCACCACAGACGGAGGGACTGAGCCTGCCATGACACGTGAGCCAGCGCATAAAACTGTGACTGAGCCCAGCCTCCCTCTCCTGCCTCCTCTTATACCAGCCAGTTCCTCAGCCCTATCTCCGCTGGTGCCTGTCAGTCCCTCAGCTCTCCTTCAGTCAGTGCCATCTGGGCGCTCTGATCCGCCTCAGAACTTCCAGTCTCCATCTCCGCCTAGGCGTGAGGATCCCCTGTCTCCACCTCCAGCCTGCGAGTCCTAGACTCTACCTCAGTCCTTCGACCCATCGGCCCTGCCTTGGCTCCTAGCTCCCTCATCTCCACTTTGGCCCATCATCCTACTGGCTCCACCGGGCTCCCTCGTCCTTCCGGCTCTGCCTTGGTTAGTCGTCGACCATCCGCCGCCTCGGGACTACAGTCCTCTGGATTCGTCTCGTCACTCTGGCTTTGTGAGGCTTCTTCATCCCTCGAGCTCCGCCTTCACCCTCAGTCACTCTGTCTCCACCACGGTCTTCCGAATCCCCGTCTCCGCCTCGGTCACCTGAGCCTTCATCTCCACCTTGGCCCTTCGGATCCTCATTGTCGCCCTGGCTCTCCATCTGCTCACCTCCATCCTGGGCTCCTCTTCCATCTGCTCCGTCTCCGTCAGTCATCCCCAGGGTATTGTCAAGACCTACTTCACCATGGTGCCTCTCTCCCTCGACTCCGCCCTGGGGCCTCATCCTGGCTTCACCTGGCTCCTCCCGGCTACTCCCTCCATCTACTCCACCATGGTTTCTCCCATCATCACCTTCTCCTAGTCCCTCCTCTAGAGCCCCCGCCCTCCTTCTTCAATTGGATGCACCTTCCCGGAGAGGGGCGAACTATTACAGTTATGGACTTTTAGGTGTGTTTTTCCCTGTTTCTGATACCCTGTCTTTTGTTCCTTTGACCTAGTTTTCCTTAGTTGTTGATCATGTCATTCAGTTCATCTGTTGTCCGTTAATCATCCCATTTGCACCTTTGTTGTGCCTGTGTATATATTCCCTCAGTCTCTGTCTGGTCTTAGTGGATTGATTTACATTTAGTCTGTGTGGTTGCATACTCTCCTAGTGATTCTCATGTTCTATGTGTTTGAATTTGGAATATAAGGACTATTATTGTTACTCCTTCATTGTGCGCATCTCATCAGCCACATTCCGTAACAGCTTGCAATTGACTAAAATTGAGATTGGTGTTAGCATATGCATAGCACAATACTAAGTTATGACCTCAAAATACTTTCTTCACCGTAGTGTCTATTTATTGTGCACAATGCACATTCTGGCGCCCGAGGAAGCAATAATTACGTCAGCTTTGATTATGAAATGGCATTGGATGCCGTGTGTCTTGTGAATGATTGCATCATTACGTCAGCTTAGATTCTGAAATGGCACTGAATCTTGTGTGTCTTGTGACCGATTGCTTCTTGTGTATTTTTTTTAATCAGACTTGACTGCGTTCAAGGAGCAAGATTATTTCAGCCATATAACCTTAAATTTCACTCAGTTTGTTCATACATATAACAACATTGCATGGCTTTGGAAGATTTGGAATGCAACACGAGATGTTTGTAATACTTTTATACTGTTAGTGGTCAATTTTTGCAATAAATACGTATGCTTGTACTTATATTTGCTTGTGTTTTATATCATTGAGAAGTGGGTAGGTTTAGGTTAAGGAGCGGTGTTAGGAGCAACATAATACATATAAAACAATTTATAGTTTTACAAATGCAAAGATTTAAACACTGAATGGGTACCCTGCACTGTGATAATCCCTATTGAAATACAGTTGTGATGACACACAATGACACACAACAAATGACACACAACAAATGGAAATGTGTGTCCATGAAAAAAAATCTCAAATCTTACAAATCTCAAAGTCCACTCCAAAGGGAGATCTTTCATTTTTTTTTTTGTTAATCCCTTTTCAAGAACTACAGCGAACGGCTAGTTTGGACTACAAAGTTGTTTTCCTCTATTTGTGACATCACAAATTGTAAATCCCACCTACTGAAATTCGACTGGTTGGCAGGTGGGGAGAATGCTTGGTTGAGATCTGCACGTTTCAAAATCGAAACATGTGCTGGTGTTTTTATATCACAATATTTCTGATGGAAACCAACTGTTTTCAGAAAATTTTGGATGTCATTTTCATTTACCTTGCATGTAATGTCTGAAAAAGCAGCTTTTGTGAGTGGAGCTTTGATTTGTGTACAGTGTTACCGGGGAAACCTCGCTCTCTACTAGAGGTCTGCACGGGCTTAAAATTGAAGCCCTAACCCGGCTTGTACCCGAGATCGTTTGACCCGACCTGACCCGTGTGAAATTTAGAGCCCAAACCCAAAATATTTTTCCCCACAATGAATAGCCAATAAAAAAAGGCTGCGTTTCACGATTGCATGCAACGGTCAGTAAACAAATACACAAAGAAACAGATTCATCAAGGCTCGGCCATTTCACAAGGCAAAAAAAAAATAAACACTTACCAGTTATGACCAGTTTGTGAACATCAGGTGCAGCTGTCGCATACATTCTGCCGAGTTTATGAATGGTTGTCTGGACAAGACGATAATTCTTCCACCATGCAAATTATGGTCATTTTTGTCAGTTATGGTTTGTTAGCATTCGTTAGCAAATCAGACACGGAGATGTATTGCAGTAAGATCATATTTATTATTTAATCATTTATTTGAATTAGCGAGAGAGAGAGAGAGAGAGAGAGAGAGAGAGGAGGGATGAAAGTTGCACGTGCATGTGAACCTGCGCGTCTCTCTCTACAAGCAATGAGGCTTAGTTACTTCAAAAACAGCGATTTTACCCCCTCATTCCAGATAAATATAACGTTGCGAGTCAGTAGCGAATTGAAGCTATTTTACTAATAAAAGTTTCCGTGCTGTTTGTGCGCTGCACAATCTCTGATATCTGTGTGCAATAATGTGTGTGTGTGTGCGTCTATGATAGCAGCGTAGCCTCTGCATATAGTTTTGGTTTAGCTACAAACCCGAGCCCGAAGCTATCCATTTAACATTAACCTGAACCCGACCCGAAACCCGAAAGTATTTCTTGACCCGCGGGCTCGAGTCGGGTAGCAGACCTCTACTCTCTACCACTCCAACAGCGCCTCCCGCTGGCAGATAATTAATCTTCATAAATATGTGGCCACAAATAGTGTAAGTCTGTGGGAATACGGTATAAATAAATCCAACTGTAAAACAGTTTGTGCAATTCATGTTATAATGTTAGAACTAAAGAACAATAAACTGTTGCACTTATCTGTACATAGTCAATGCAGTTATTTTTAAGCATGTTGTTGACATCCTATCTAAAACCTGATTTAGCCAAAAAATTAAAACAACAATAACATTACCACTTTAACATGTCTTGCAATATCTGTGCGTGCAAAGGTTCTGCACAATCCTCTTGTTCAATATTCTCGAGGTCTGAATTGATATGGCAATATTGCCGAACTTGCTGTTTTGGTAAGGGTTGGGGCAGTATTGAAACGCCATCAAAGCTTTTCGCCAATCACAACACATTTCGTTTTTCAGAAGGCGGGCCTTCATCAAACCCGGTACTAATCGAGTCGTTTGTGTCAGGCTGTAATGTAAATAATGTGAAAATAAATCGAGCATGAGAGCATGTTCTAGTACACCCAAAATCTAGTACACAAAAAAATCAAGACTTTGTAAAAGAGCATAATAGGATCCCATTAAATTCCGGGACTATGTCCCGAAATGCCATGAGACTGGGTTGGAATGTCCCCACAAGGTTAGTAAAACCTGAGATTTTTTACATTGTGGGGATGAGATAAATAAACTAATTAGTGTAAACAATTACATCTAAAATTATATCTTAGGATAACTTAAATGAATTTCCTTTCACACAATGTATTTAAATGCTCGAAGCCACTTTCTGGTTTTGGAACAGAACAATTATGTGTAAATAATACACAACAATTGTGCAAATAATACATAAATGATTTATTTCCTGTTGTAGAGTTTTGCACGATTCACTATAATAATTAAAGCTTTCCTAGAGTAATCTGCTTGGAAGAATGGGCTAATTTGATGTCACCTGTCAAAATGTATCAGAAATGATGTTTATACACTGTGCTGACTCATTTCATAAACATAATAGTGTAAGGCCATGTCCAGCTGTGCTACACATATTTGATCTAACAGAAATATTCAACGAATATTCACGCTTTAAAATGCATTACGCTGGCAGTTCTGCTAACTTGTGCTGGCTGGAAATCTGGTGTCCTCGGTTTGGGGCCATTGCGGTATTGTGGAGGATGCAAAACTGTTTAAGCAGAGCTGTGGTTTCTAATCATGTTTTAGGGCTAGTATCAAAAAACTTGGCATAAAGCTGAAGGCCGTACTTAGACACACTAAAATGTTGTGCTTGTTTGAGACCTGCTTTGATATGAAAGCATGTGAAAGCAAAAAAAAGAAAAGAAAGTTGGTGTGAAAGGTACTGAATGAAAAATATTTTTTAAAGGGAGCTCTAACATGCAGCACCCAGCATTTATATGTGCATGTTTTTGTTCTCAAGTCAAAGCCTTTTTCTACTGCTTGCTTTAATTTCCCTGCTCTCGCCTCACTTCAGATAATTGGAATATGACTTATTTAATATATATATATATATATATATTAGGCCCATTTTGTTGTACTGAATAGGCTTTCATAAGTTAGAAAATTGGAAGAATTAATTATTAAGTTAAGAATATCTTTCTCATACATTCCCTCAAACCATTCTTTCATCCCTGCATACCTCAATTGATTTTTCGTCTTCCAGGAGGTTTCTTACGAATGCATCCTCATCCCTTTAGTCATGTTCATACCTTTCATACTTTATATTCAAACACTAATTTCTTCTTTATTTCCACCTTTTCGCTTAGACAAACATTAATTGAGATATATTTTTACAGCTCAGCTTTAAGCTTTATTCGCCAAATAAATTATTCTTGGAGTCATATCTACTTCATTTCCTAATATGATTTTTTTTTATTAGTGTTGCTTGTTAAGGCAAGCATCCCTGTTTCTATACCTTATGCAATTTGAACAAACCCTGAAGTATTCAATTTTAATTCTCCTTGCACTGTTTGTGCTGCAGATATAATAATATAGTAACTCAAACCTGCAGTTTATTGAGGAGGGGAGTGTTATACCTTTTTAACTGATCAGATTTAGAATTTTAGCCTGGGCGGACAAAAATAAATGGACAGAAAATCCAACAATCATGTATGAATGGAGGGCCAATGCCAAGTCTAGACACCATATATAGTTAATGTTGGTTGGGGGTGGGGGGGAGTAGGAAGCAACTGCAAAACAACACTTTAAAAAATATCCTGTAAAATGTACATAAAAATGATGCCTGTATATTTTACAACGTATTAATTTATGTATATTTAATTAAGTGATATGTTAATGACATAATGATATGTATACCAAGCTACCTGAACTGACAAAATATGCCACCAACATAATTATACAAGTGTTATATTAGAAAGCCACGATACATCAGAGTTCATAATGAGCTTATTTATTTAGTTAGTATTTTCAACTATTGAATACTGCATAATACAAAGTTAAAAAACAGATTTCACCATATGCTAATGTATGTGATAATGCAACTTAGAGTTAACCAATTAACAGGTTTTAATGTAGCATTTTTGCATTCTTTTGTAACTTTTTTAATTATTATTATTCTTTGTCAAACACCAGCAACACACAGCATATCCTTTCTATAAGTACAAGCATTTTTTTTTCCCCAGGAAAAGTAAAAGCATTTATCAGTAGGCATATATTATAGTATTTCCTATGTATCCTATATATATATATATATATATATATATATATATATATATATATATATATATATATATACATATTAATACATAATATTAATAAAAAATTACCCTGATATAAACAGTTTTTCATTTAAATAATAAATCATTATAATTTAATATTTCAGAAATGAGAATGTGAGGGAGGGTGATTATTTTTAAGTGACAACAGCACCTGCTACCGAAATCACATTGTCAGTTACTAATAATTTGACAACAAACTTTGCTTTTTAAACTTTCTAGTTACTTCATCATGGATGGATACAGTGTTTTCATTGTGTTGACAGAGCAGGCTGTTAGTTTGATGTGTGGATAATGAATGTCTTAATGCAAGCATAATTAAACCTTGTGTCTGCAAAATGTTCTTTGCGAAGTTGACTGATCTTGTCTTATCTGATTAATCTCTCCAGATGGATAATACAAAAAATTAAAAAGCAGATAGGATTTTGATAACCCTCAGTTCTAAAGTTCTGTCGAGATATGTTTATATTCTACATCACTTTTAATGCATTACAACATAAACACACCTGGCCTTCAACAGTCCTCATACATTTCCAAAACACATATATTATTTCCATGAGGCCTATAGAGAAAGTTATTTCATTAACAGTTTTTTGCCTATTATCAGCAAATTTTAAAGCGTTTGAATGGCCTCTTTTATACAATACACTCAAAGGTTTGTTTGACCCTCTGTGAAGCAAAGGGGAAGTTGACGGCATGACAAATGAGGGGTTGATGACACGGCAGGATGTGCCAGTGGTGGTAACAGTAACCCTGCTATTACACTATTGTCCAGTGGCAATCAGAGCACTACTTCCTCTAACGACAGCAGAACAGTAGATACTTGCCATGAATTTTGCCCCTTATATGTAAGATCAAACCTTATTGACATCCCATGGCAGGATTTTATTTGAAAGAGGTGTGACCCAGCAGTAAATTGCACACATTAACACATACAAATTATTTATTATTTTCCTCTCAACTGCATTATATCATTGCACTGCATCATTGCACACATATTATTGTTCCATTTTCAGATTCAGGATATCAAATAAAGAAGACACACAACATATGCATTCTGTTTTATTGATGACTGGCAACCAAAAATAAAGGCAACCTTTAGTGAAACATTTGATAGGAGAGATCTGTCAGTTGCCACAGACAGAGGAAAAGGTCAGAGTGAGGGTATGAAGATAAGCGTTCAATGCGCTCTCCTCTGCTCAGTGAGATTGATTTTGTTTGGCTTTGTGCTGTAAGTTGGGTGGTATAACACTTTAAATGACAAAGACTGAGCTTATGAGAACTGTCTTAAACTACAGGTAAATTATATATATATATATGACTGTGGTGGTTAATACAAAATGTTTATTTGTACTCTATATAACCAAAGGAATAAAAACAATTGACCTGACAAATCATTGACCTCATTGATTCACAAATTGGGTGGTCACAGTCATGCTCACTTTCAGTACAACAGCCCGATTATGATGATGTTATTTGATATTACACATTACATATTTCCTATTATTCATTTTATGTATTTCCTTTTCAGCATTTGTATATCTAATTGTTAAAATAGGGAATTAATCATTTTATGCATGTTTACATATTTTAACTGCAAAACAATGGATATGCCAAAAGACCTTGTGATACACAGCATCCTAAATGCATATAATTTAAATCCCTTGATGCTTTTTCTCCCCTGTTTTTCAGGGTATGGTTACACAACATATGACAAAACCAGAGCAAACTTAAGTTCACAGTGAAAAAAAATGCAAATATTAAATACCCAGCAGGTTTTTAAGCTAAAGTTGTCTTTTGAGAACAGTCTGCTCTACAGACACTTGCATGTAGATCATCTCATGCGTCTAAACTATTGTTCCCCTCAACTCTTTCCTAATGATTGTTCGTCAGCCAAAGCTGAGCAGACAACTGCATTCAAATGAATGTGACCCACATTCCTTTAGAAAGCCACTAATGACTCAAAAGGCAATCATTTATAAGACTGTTTTATTATTTATAATTATGTGTTACTGGTGAGGAAGTTCTGGAATATAAGACTTAAGCAAATGCTGCTCTCTGAATCTCGTCCAGGCTAAAATCATCATCATCATCATCATCATCATCATCATTGATCTCAGTCATTTCTACACTTTTAAAGCTGAAGTATTTAATAATGAATGAATTAATGTTATGTTTTTATTTTTGTACAGTTAAAATACATACTATTGGCTGATTAATATCAGAGACTATATATATACAAGTGCATTGTCTCAAATTATTAATTTAAATCATATAGTAGTTAAGACTGCCTAGTATATTAAGTGGGACCTAATATGTTCTTGTAAAATGTGTTCCAAATAGTTAATACAACTTAAATATATAAATGAACTTTTCCCCCCAATTATTTTATTTATTTACTTATTTACTTACTTGCTTACTTAATTATTTGGATGGTTAGCAATCAAATATATAACAATTCTCAATGGCTCACTCCAAATAACAGTTTTATAATTCATGGAGGTTATTCAAAATACTCAAAGTAGCACTCACAGTTGCTGCAGCTGCTGCAGAAACACAGTCAGTGTAAAAACACAAAACAAGTGTTTATTTCACATTCGTTTTTATATCACAACCCTATGTTATCTCTTTGCATCGAACCTTAAATATAGTAGATAAAGCTGATTTCATCCCAGTTCAAAACTCTGGTGAATTACTTCTAAGACAAGTGCGGTTTCTTTCTTTTCTCCAAATCATTTTAATGTTAATTTTTGCACAGAGCTCTGTTTTGCAGCACTGTCAGCAGTACATCATATTTCCCCAATGTCAGCACTCATCTAACGGTGCAGCTAAAGAATTATGCCTGTGCTAGCGAAGCCACAAAGCATGTCATCAGTGTTTGATGTGCCTAAATCCTGTACTGATGCCGTAGCATCCAGTTTTAAGAGGTCAAATGGAAAAAAGAATAAAGGGGGAAAATGAATTTGAAGATGAATAGGGCAGAGCTAAATCGATGACTGAAGCGAGAATCAGATTTGTGACTTGTCGAGTGTGCATACAACAGCAGCCATGAAAATGGAAAGCACAAGTATGTAGTATTTCATAGCTAAAGTCTAACAGTGAAACAGGACAGTAAGTAGAACAAGGAGGAGAAATATACAGCTCTATACAGGCAGATTTTGCATCTAATGTTAAAATAATTACATTTAATAGTTTTTGTGGGACAGCTAATACTATAAATTACCAATTAATATAAACACAATTAAACTCTCATGCAACATCTTGTATTCTGAATTACATTTTAGGGTGAGTCTCAATAATAAATGATATATTTCTCCCCAAAATCGAAATAATATTATATTTAGCATCAAGTATATACATCTGTGAGGCCTATTTCAGTCTGTGGCACAGAGACAGCAATTCTGCGGTGGCTCTATACAGAACTTTAAGAGATTGTTGGCTTAGTAAACTGCCAACGATAACTAATGAGAAATTATAAAATGGGAGTTGGCAATTGAGAATTATTACATACCTGATCACCATGAAATCTAATTTAAGTGACAAGGAGGACCATATTGACATTGAAATGGTAATTAATTTACACAGAACGGAGCACAAACCCCAACGAGCACATTCTCAGAATCTAGTTTTATTAAGGGTTCAGTTGTAATCGTATGCCATCGGGTATTGTGTAGTGAGAAATCTAGACTCGCTGCTGTCTCCTCCATCTCCGCTCTCTTATTTCCTGTCACTGAGGAGAGTGCGTGACAGGGCATTTGTTTAGCTAGGAGAAACACAGCGGATTGACCTGCGCTCTTGACCGGCTACCCATTCTCCAGCCTGGAGGGTGATGAAATGTCACCCGTAAAAAAGGTGTCTCGGTTGGTTTTACAACGGTAGTTATACCGACAGCAGGTTTTTCAGACAGAAAGCTACTGTTTCAATCATCTGAAATACAGAACAAACATATTGTAATAAATAATGCTGTTTTTATTTTACAGTCTCCTTGTTACTCATGATACATTTACTTTCTATTATAATTACAATTATTATTAGTGCTGGGCAATGATTAATCGCGATTAATTGCATCCAAAATAAAAGTGTGTATGTACATAATATGTGTGTACCATGTATATTTATTATGTATATACTGTATATACACACATATGCATGTATATATTTAAGAAAATTAGGATATGTTTCTATATTAAATGTGTTTATATATAATATAAATTATATGATTATAAGTATACACATGTAAACATTTTCTAAATATATACTGTATGTGTTTGTCTTTAAATATACATGATACATAAATACAGTACACACATATAGTATGTACAAAATACATTTTAATTTTGGATGCGATTAATCGTGATTAATCATTGCCCAGCTCTTTTATACATTTATTCATTTAGAAGACGCTTTTATCCAAAGCGACTTACAATTGAGGAATGCAATAAGCGACACATTATAAAGAGACAAACAGACACAGGAAGTGCTTGTAATACAAATTTATAGGCATTGTTCAGAGCAAATTCTATCCAGACAGTGAGAGGTTGAGGGAAACAGAGCAAAGTAAGGCAAGTAACCCGAACGCAAACCCTAACCCTATAGTAAGTACATGTAGTTAATAAATATTACTCAACACATAAATGTATAATTACACTGTAACAAGGACACCTTGCAATAAAGTGTAACCTAATATTAAAATGCATGTATTTTTTATTGTTAGTCAGTGTTAGTAAATGCATTTACTAGCATAACTAATGGGACCTTAATGAAAAGTTTTATTTTTATTAAGTAAATTCAACAAAGGTTTATTAATACTGTAACACTTGCGTTGCTCATTGTTAGTTAATTTTAGTAAATGCATTGGCTAATGTAACGGTAACAATTTATTTTGATGTTCCCCTGTGAGCATTCTGTTTACAATAAGTAACTTTGCACCTACATGTCAACTAACTCTCGTTAGCATATTAGTAGACTGTCTGCTCAATATCTGCTAACTCTTTGTTGTGATGGTCTCCCAACAGACATTCTATGAACTATAAGTAACTTTGCAAGTACATGTCAACTTATTATAACCCTAACCCTACCAATATACTAATAATCTACAAACCCTCTAATTAGATTTAGTAGATATGTACGTGCAATGTTACTTACAGTCAACAGAATGTGTTAAAGGGACCATAATGGGACCTTATTTATAAAGTTTTATATTTGGTCGATACTTATATTTTTTATATTTGTTTTATGCTCACACAAGGTTGATTTTTATATTGGTCACAGGAGGTCTAATTTGCGATATTAACAAATCATTAACTATGACTTTTTGCCTCAATTAACTCCTAATTTTCTGCTCATTAATAGATAGTAAGGTAGTTGTTAAGGTATTGGGTAGGATTAGGGTTATATAATATGGTCATGCAGAGTATGTGCTTTATAAGTAGGCCAAATAAACAGCCGACATGTAAATAATAAGCATGCTAACAAGCAACTAGTTAATAGTGAGAATTGTTCGCTATACTAAAGTATTACCATAATAGGCCTACTTATTAACTAACATTGGCAAGGATTAATAAATACAAACAACATTACACTGACATTACATTAACTAATAACTAATGATTACCAATAACTAATATGTAAGTTATATATTACACATAAATTATATATATATAATACAATTATATTACATAATTATATATAACCAATTAACATTTAGTAATGGGACCTTATTGTAAACTTGTATATTTAGTAACTAACATGAACAAGGATTAATGAATACTATAAAAAATTTGTTAATCAGTATCATATAATGTTAATGCATTAACTAATGTAACTAATTGGACCTCATTGTAAAGTTTTACATTTATTAAATAACATCAATAAAGTTCAGTAAATACCGAAACAAATGTGTTGCTCATTTTTAATATTATTTAATGCATTAACTAAAGCAACTAATGGGACCTTAATGTAAAGTTGAATTTGTATTAATCAACTACAAGTTTATTATAAAGAGTTACACAAGTATATGAGCCAATCAGCTGAGGTTTGGAATAACACGAGAGAGTAAATTATAAGAGAGTTTTAATTTTGGGGTGATAACTAACCCTTTAAATGTGACTAATTTACTAGTAACTTATCTGAACGGTCTTAACTTCGTCACACCACCAACAATGCCCAAATCACATGTCCAGAGAACGTTGTCACTCAGGTCGTCTCAGATCGGCAACTGTGACTGAATAACAACGACTTCCAGTCGCTTTGATGCTGAAAATTGCTGTCAGCTCCTATTTAGTGAATTTTAAAGTTCCCAAATGCATGTACTCTACAGATATTTGGAGTCACGCAAATATACACTCACACTCTCATACACACAAACCCTGCGACTCCAAATCATACCCTCAGCATTTTGAGCTGTTGTGCTCTTTTTATTTATTCTCATTTGGTCGGCAACATTCCTTCAGCTTCCTCTGTGGCTAAAAGCAGCACTTTGAACTATTTTTCTCCTCATTTCTTTTCCTCCATGTGCTCTTTAAATGTTTCAAATGCTGACCTCGTTTTTCTCTCTAAAGCTTCGGATCTGTATTCTTCTTCCAGGAGGGTCTGATGGTATTACTGGCTTTAGGATATGTGATTTTGGCCTCATTCTGGGCTTACAGGGTTATCTTTGTCAGTCTTGTTTTTTTTTAAGAAAGAAAATGATGAAGTTTAGCCTATAACATGTCTTCCGTAATCGAAAGTGATTTGCATTAGGTATAATTCATTTAACACAGTTAAACGATATGTACCCTTGAGCTGAGTATTTCTCGTTGGGTTGCCAGGGGTTAATTACTTTACCGATGAGGAGCACAAGGGACATTATCTGTTATATTCCTTCATTATCTGTTATATTAAGATTGGGATCAAGTTTGAATTAAAATGGGAAAGAACTGGAATGTTATTATCACAGGAAGTTAAATTGATTTTGGTTTAATCATCGGCACAGAGCTATTTCACTAAATAAATGCTCAGAATATATTAGCTGTTATATTATCACATGTATTATTTCTGATTGGTTTGATTGATTGGTTAATTGCGTTCAATCACACAGTTTTTTGTACTGTTCAGTTTCTGATAGCTCTTTTTTGGCTTAATTTATCTTTTTTGGCATAATTAGGATATTTGTTTTGTTTATATTTATAGCCTCCAAACACAAACTACAGTATTAAAATACATTTAAAACAACACTGGTATGAATTAAGGCAAGCAGGGTGGATATTATAATGAAGATAAACATATTCATGTCTGTTTTGTGTGTATATTCTACTATACAAATTATTATATTTATATAATTTATTTATAAATGTCAATTTAATTATTTTATTTTATATTATTGTAACAGTGACAAATGTACTTGTACGAACAAAACCTGGTATTTTACAGTTTAAAATGGAAACGTGTTTCCATTGTGGCAACCATATACTTTGACAAGATGCTCACTATAGTTCACTGTGCCACAAAAGGCCAGCAGTGTTTAATGAACTGTATTTTTTTCTGCATATTTCTGCATTAATATTGTAAATATTTAGTAGCTTTTTTTGGAGTAAAGACATTTTAGAAACTGTCTTTTAATAAAAAAAATAATAATAACTTTATAAAACGCTTATGAGTTTACAATTTCAAATGAACCAGACCTACAATTGACTGTGACCAAGCTCAGCAAGGAAGGGTAAAAGAGATTTACTCTTTTAAAAATATCATAAAATACATTCACAGTGTTAAAAACTGTGAAATCTTGAAGGGTTTTAACTTATGCTTGCCTTTCGGCATTTTAATGGAGTCTCCAGGATGTTGTGTTTTGAATATTATACGATTGACTTTCAGTTTGGATGCTGAAACAGGATGTACCTCCAGTGAGACCTTCTGGATAGAGCTGCTGTGCTCCACTTTGAATTGTTGAACAATTTAAGATTTCACCACATACATCAGATTCATAAAATAGTTTTGTCATGTTTTGCAACGTTGCAGATGATGGCAAACAAACATCTGACGGTGACATTTTAATGCTCATTTGCAGTTTGTCAATTAAGATGACAAAATTGAACTATAGAAAAACATTTCATCATCTGTTGTGCTTTATGATTCGATAACATGCGAGATATTTATAATTCCTCGGCAAAAGCACATTTGACCATTTGTTGCTTCCTCATCCATGTGCTCCTGTACCACGGCTCGTTTCAAAACCTGTGTATCTCGGCTCCAGCGAAGACCTGATTTATTACCATATCACTTTGATGGATCAGCATCAGCTGGCAGCATGGGCAATGTTTCAATGCATTGCAGTATTTTGTTCTAAACAATATCAATGCATAATGTTTCCGTCGTGATGCCCAATGATTGGGAAGGTTACATATTCGTATACGACGTTTTCCATGAGGGGGTGATATTTGCCCTCTTAATTGATCTCCATAGACATTAAGTTCACAATGACATTTTAACTGTCCTTATTAGAGGTATGCATCATCTTGTATGTAAAATCCTTATAATTAAGCAATTGATTCAGTTATAATAATAATAGACCCTAAGACTGTTACTGATCAAATGAAATATGTATCTAAAAATATATTTTTGCTCTTCAAAATTTGCACCTGCAGTGGCACTTAGATGTATTTATGCAGGCTGTTTAATGCAGCTACAAGATGGCATATACCCAGCAATTACAATTTAATTTATGTTTTTTTCTTTTTTTTTTAGAATACTTTATAAAATCAAAAAATTTGCCCAATTTAAATTTGGCAGTTATCCCCTTCAAAGCAGTCTCACACTTCTCGCAGTGATACACATTTCTCAGAGCTCCTGGCTTGCTTGGAATGCTACCTGGAAACCTCGCTATTTAAGCCTAACCAGCACTATCTGAGACGTGTTTTGGATCTCCTATACTGTGTCAAAACGTTGACCCCAGTTTCCATTTTTCCAAGCACTGTGAGCATGTGCGTTGTCACATTGGAGCACACTGGATATGCTTAGGTTCTCTTCAATAACATGTTTGAGGTAGCGTTTCAACTGAAGCAGAAGCACTGGGAGCTGTGTGTCACTGGACAAAGAGACTACTTCAAAGGGGATAGTTGCCAAAATTAAATCAGGTATACTTTAGCTTTTTAAAGTCACAATCCCAATACTTTAATTTCACCTCATAATTACTTTTTTTAAATCTACAACGACCATGCACCAGAATTCCGACAGAAGTGCCGAAAAACCTTAAGCCCTGTAATAAACCTTTATAAAATAAGGGAATAATATACCTTGCACAATTAAGCAAGGTGTGCTGGGTAGGGTCTCTTTCTGGATATCAGCAGCTGAGGCAGAGGCCTAGGAAATAGATAGTATGTGTGGAAAATATATTACCAACATAACGGTATTGCAGATGGCCACATAAATGGCCACTTGTTACTGTTGCCAATCATACTAGTGTGCAAACCACAATAACTTCAAGACCCCCGATTAAAAGACAGCAAAACAGAAGCCATAAAAGCATTACAATAGCCTGTCCGGTAGTACGTGTAATCAATGCAATAATGCAATAATGCAATAATGCAATGCAATAATGCAACAATGCAATAATGCTTATGTTTACAGTCTATTGGCTAACGTTAATTATGCTAATGTTATTTGGGCTGTTGTCATTGTGGGGGTTTTGCACTTGGTAACGTTACCTTTTTCCGTATCACCTCCCGTCGAGTAGAGGCGAGTAGAGGAGATGACGTTTAGATATAATCAACAACAAATCAGTGTCTGACTGAAATAATCCAGCTAATGTTAGCAGCCGGTGTGCAGCCAGGATCCTGCGGTGTGTTACAGTCTGCCTCTCAGTTTGCCTTTTCCTTCGGTGTTGACCGTTCAGGACCGCGGTGAAATTAATTTTAAATTGGATAGAGTAAGAAGACGCCATTTGAAACTAACTTCACCATGGTCAGTTCAAGAGAAATCTGAAAATATACCACTGAAATATACCAAGCAAAACAATCAGCACTCACTCAGAAGACCGGTAATATATCCATAGACTTAAACTGATTTGTATGTTACATACCCGATATGTGTTTCTTCTTCCATTTTTTTTTTTTTTAATTCTTCTGGAACTGTTGGCCGCGCAATTTCAAAATTCAAGGTTTCAAGGTTTCTTTATTTGTCACATAATAAATTATACAGGGTATAATCAAAAGTGAAATGTAGGTCAAATCAGGTCCGCTCAGTGGACAGTGCAAAGAATAAAAATTATATAAAAGTAACACCACACAAGAGCATATATATAGGTAAAAAAAGAAATAAAAAGTAAAATGTGCAGTAGAATAAAGAAAAGTGCAAAACAGTAAGATGTGCAAACAAGTAGGATGTGCAAAAACAGTATATGGGACTTAATAAATAGTACTATAAACAGGAGGGATGAGAGGGATGTGCAAACGGCTTTTTTAATATATTTATTAAACAGAGTTTGTGTTTAGGAGCCTGATGGCCTGAGGGAAGAAGCTCCTCCTTAGTCTTTCAGTCTTTGCCATCATGCTCCTGAAGCGCTTGCCAGATGGCAGTAAACGGAAAAGATGGTTACCGGGGTGATTCGAGTCCTTGATGATTTTTACAGCTCTGCTTTTGCAGCGTTCGAGGTAGATGACCTGCAGAGAGGGGAGAGCAGACCCTGAGATGCGCTCAGCTAAGCACGACTCTCTGCAGAGCTTTACAGTCCTGGTTTGTGGCGTTACCATACCACACTGAGATGCACTGAGTCAGAACACTTTCTATGGCCCTGAATAGAAAGTTTTCAGGATAGCTGGAGAGACCCTGAATTTCCTCAGCTGTCGCAGATGGTACAGCCTTTGCCTGGCTTTCTTAACCTGAGTTTGAATGTGTGTAGTCCATGTCAGGTCCTCGGAGATGTTTACACCGAGGTACTTGAAGCTACTCACCCTCTCCACAGGGGTCCCACTGATCATAAGAGGAGTGTAGGGCCGCTGCTGTCTCTTCCTGAAGTCCACGATCAGCTCTTTGGTTTTGCTCACGTTCAGAGAGAGACAGTTGTCCTGGCACCATGATGTAATTCCACCTCATGCAAGTATGCGGCCCTCGTCTTCGTTGTTAATGAGGCCCAGGACCACAGTATCATCTGCAAATTTAATGATAGAAGTGGAGCTGTGAGAGGACACACAGTTGTGTGTGTAGAGAGAGTAGAGCAGGGGGCTCAAGACACAGCCCTGTGGGGCTCCTATGTTCAGGGTGATGGAGTTGGAGGTGAACTGGCCGACTTTCACCACTTGTGGTCTGGCGGTGAGGAAATCTTGAATCCAGTCACAAAGTGAAGTGTTTAGGCCAAGGTCTGAGAGTTTAACAGCCAGCTTGGTGGGGACTATAGTATTGAAAGCGGAGCTATAGTCAATGAATGAGCCTTACATAGTTGCCATCTTTGCTGTCAATGTGAGTGAGGGAGGAGTGCAGTACCTGAGAGATGACATCATTAGTAGACCTATTTGGCCGATAGGCAAACTGAAGAGGGTCCAAAGTAGCAGGGATGGAGGAGCAAATGTGTTTCTTTAAAAGTCTCTCAAAAACCTTCATGACTGTCAATGTGAGGGCAACTGGACGATAGTCATTCAAGCAAGAGAGTTTACTGTTCTTAGGCACAGGGATAATGACAGATTTTTTAAAGCGGGTGGGAACCACAGAGGTAGCAAGGGACTCATTAAAGATGGACGTAAACAAACCAGCAAGCTGATCAGCACAGGACCTCAGAACGCGGCCAGTAATCCCATCGGGTCCTGCTGCTTTTCTGACGTTCACTCTCCTCAGTTCCCTCCGAACGTCATCCTCTGACACGGTGAACACATGATCATCGCTGCTCTGTCTGCTGCTTCCAGACACGCTGATCGGCAGAGTCGCGCCGCCATTACGTTCAAAGCGGCCGTAGAAGGTGTTTAGCTCTTCGGCCAGCAACGGATCTGCTCTCACCTCCACAGAGGAGTTGTTTCCAGAGGAACAGATGGTCTTTAGTCCCTGCCACATGCGTCGAGAGTCATTGAGCTGGAAATGTGACTCAATTCTCTCACGACGGAGAGCATAGCAAGATGCCTTGTACTCACTCATGTTTCCTGACAGAAT
Organism: Gymnocypris eckloni scoliostomus; assembly: GCA_027564155.1. Classification (NCBI taxonomy): domain Eukaryota; kingdom Metazoa; phylum Chordata; class Actinopteri; order Cypriniformes; family Cyprinidae; genus Gymnocypris; species Gymnocypris eckloni. The sequence continues at coordinate 7,564,805 of CM050426.1, forward strand.
ACCGGCATTGTATGCGGCAGTTCGATGGTTAACGCGTCACAATTGTTCTGTCCACCCACGGTTTCTGATTTGAGAAAGTCTTTATTGTTACCGTTTCAGTGGCCTGTTCGGTTAGTGCGTTCTGAAGCTTAATGCTACCTCCGTGAATTGCTGGCGTCAGATGAACTCGCCCGGAACATGTCCCAGTCGACATCATCAAGAGACGCCTGTAGCGTAGCTTCGAGTGGGAGGACCAGCGTCACTTCCCTCTCCACCGGGTTTCTTGAATGATCCGTTGTTTATAATCCGTGAGAAAAATGGCGACATGATCTGATTTCCCAAACGCCCGGCAGTGAGTGGGCTTTGTAGGCATTTTGAATTGGGTGTAGCAGTGATCGAGTGTATTCAGTCCTCTGGTTGGACAGGATATGTGCTGATGAATGTTAGGGATGACCTTTTGAGGTTAGCTTTGTTAAAGTCTCCAGCGATGATGCATGCAGCGTCAGGATGTATGTTGATATATCCGCTGAGTTCATCGTGTAGTTTGGACAAAGCCAGGCTAGTATCTGCTTGCGGTGGGATGTAAACGGCAGACAGGAGGATCGATGTAAATTCCCGGGGCAGATAGAAGGGGCGGCAGATAATGGAGAGGTGTTCCAGATGAGGCGAGCAGGAACGCGACAGAATGGAGATATTCCTGGGATCACACCATTTCTTGTTAATGAAGAAACACACTCCACCACCTTTGGTTTTCCCGGCCTCGGCTGTTCTGTCCATCCGTAAAACAGAGAAGTTATCAGACGGCGTTACAGCGGTGTCCGGGACCGTCGGCGTGAGCCATGTTTCGGTCAAACAAAGGATGTTACAGTCCCTTATGTCCCGTTGGAAACTAATCCTGGCTCTAAGATCGTCCATCTTATTCTCCAAGGATTGGACATTAGCGAGCAGAATACTCGGTAGAGGGGGACTGTGAGCCCTTTTCCTCAGTCTGTTGCGGATTCCAGCACGTTTCCCGCGGTGTTTCTTTCGCCTCCTGGGATTATTAAGGCGGCCTTTGTCAGCTTCGGTGCTCCGAAGAATCTCCAATGGCCACGCTGGATCTGTGTATAAGGTATCCTGGATCAGGTTAGTGTAACGCTGTCCGATGTCCAAAAGTGTTCTCTTGTTGTACATAATAATTGCAGACGTTACACGTGTAAAAAGAGAGGTAAAAATAGAAAAAAACACATAAAAACACAATATTGAGCGGAGCTAATTCGCAGGCGACTGAACTCAGCAGCGCCACCGAGCAATCGGTGGGCAAACAGCGGTGGGCAAACAGCGGCTATACCACAATGCTGTGCAGTGGCTGTAAAATAATGCTTCTACGGTGTAGATACAATAATATTACAGGACTGTCCATAAATTTCCCATCATGCATTTGCATTTAAAGTAAAAACATGAATACAATGTGTTGTTGTAAAATGTATTGTAAACATTACATAAATTGCTAACAGTGTGCTGCTTTGTTGGTAATACTTCAAAACAATGTTCCATTCATTAACATCAGTGAATGCCTTACCATTAATTACCAATGAGCAATACATTTGTTAAATGAATATTAATCTTACATTATAAAATACAGCTATTATTTGTTAGTTTAAAATAATGCAATTTACAAATGTTAACAAATTGAACCTTATTGTAAATTGTTACAGACTTCTGTTTAGACAAAACATGTCAGATGCTTTTATCTCCTTTTGGAAATTTTGAGAAAAACAAATGCATTATTATTGGAACATGTATCACCCGAGGCAAACAAACTCTCTCCACATTTAATATTATCTTGTTCAATCATCTGAGAGCAGTTGGCACCGTTGAGGAGGATTGATTCTGATATGCCCTCAACTTGTTTGTGGATGTTGAGTCTGTCCTTTTGAAGCTCTTGTTTAAGATGTGGTTTTTCAGAACTGATTGTAGATCTATTTTTTCTTCATTCCTATATAGAAAGTTCACACTTTTCTGCCCACTCGTGTCAGAACAAGGGACTTTGTGATGAACAATCACCATTTGATCTTACACCAAGTAAATACATTTAAAATCCATGAAGTATTGCTTTAAAAAATAGACTTTCAAAGTAGTGACCGTAAACCTCTGTGGCTGTGCCTTAATGCAGCTTTGATGAGGGTTTGATGTTTGCTCTGGCACTGATTTTAATGAGCTTTGAAAGTCCTTATACCTTAGTGTGCTCTACTTGAATTAATGAGGCAATTAATGAAGATCTTTAAACAATGGAAATGCTTATCCTAACGTAAATCTGAAATTATAAATGGTGTAAAGATGAGCACTTTTATTAATGATAGACAAAGAAAAGTTTTCAGCCTTGACTCATACACTCTTAAATAAAAGTTCTAAAAGGGGGGTTCTATTTTCAGTTCCTCAAAGAAACTTTCAGTCATCAGTTCATAAAAAAACAACTGTTTAGAGTGAAGAGCATTTGAATAATCTGAAGATCCTTTTTTTCTCCTATAAATAATATTGTGCATTAGAAAGTTTCCTTGGGTTTAATGGAACCATTAGTTATAAATAAATAAAATCAAATAAATCAAGAATGTAACATTATTTGAACCCCTGGTAAATTAATTAATAAATAAAAATAACCAAAATAACCCCTGGCAGTAAAACAATCTATATATTTTTTACACCACACCACATAAATAAAAAATAAATAAAATGGAACCTGTCAGAGTTTTCTAAAATCAGATGGTATTTGCTGTAGCTCATGATGCTACATGTCTCTCTCTATCTATAAAACTCACACATCATATAAAACTCACACAACATCATGGATCGACTTCTATTCTTCACAGTAGGATTACATTATTTTATGCATGGCTTTGACTCTTTTTACACCAAATTCTCCTCTGGCCACCTCTGGCGAATGTTGCTAAACAGTATATTTCTGTCTTATCTGATCTACAACTTCACCCATCACAGTACCTGTGATATTGAATAAGAGGCATTTGTGTTTGTGTTTCTTTAGACAAGCATGGAAGTTGGGGTTTCTTGTAGTTTCCTAAATTAACCATTTTCAACTTTTCCAAGTAGCTTCATCACAGGCAAATTATTTTAAATTTCATAATAGTGCTTTTACATTGCACTTAACCCAGTGTTATCCTCATTATATTTCCACTTTTAAAGGTACTGTGTGTTTCACTTGTAATTTAGACGTACTGCTTTGTACCCTTCACATAAGAATGTTAACCCAATTTTCTTTTTCTTTTTTTGCTATGGAGATCGTCTCGGTTACTTGCGTAACCCCCGTTCCCTGAAGGAGGAACAGGCGTAACGTCAGAGTGACTGACTAATGGGATCTCGCCGGAGAGCCCAATCACCTTCGAGTGTTAACAAAACAAGCCAATGACAGTTGGCGTGCATGTTTAAATCACGCGCACTCCGCCCGCGGTGAGGGTATAAAGGAGAGCGTGCAAACGCACATCAGTTTTTCGCTGAGGAGCCGAGACTGTGCCCGGCCGTACAGCGGTGGTACAGCAACTATGGCGACGGGACGTTACGCCTCCGCTTCCTCCTTCAGGGAACGGGGTTACGCAAGTAACCGAGACGTTCCCTATCAGTCAGTCACGTTCGACGTAACGCCAGAGTGACTGACTAATGGGATCCCTGAAAACGCCACTATTGCTGACCCTCCAGTGCTCTGCAGAAGCCGGCAAGTCCCCACACCAGCTGGGATGGAAGATAGGACAGGGTTTAGGCAGAGATAACCGCACTGCTGTTCCGCCCAGTGGGTAGAATAACACTGGGAAAGCGTACCCAAGTAGGGGAAACGCTACGGAGCCACATCCCGCATAAGGAGGTATCATGTGGAGATTACACGTATGGACTGGCCAAGGGCAGTACCACATACGGGAGTCTCTGAGGTAGACCCAGCCCGCCTGGGGTGAGATAGCTACACAGCAGAGAAGGCAGAGGGTTCTGCCAGGGAAGACACGGGCTCACCAAGGGGGAGCCGTACCGTGGAAGAATACACATGTGGGATCACCAAAGGGGAATCACTACACATGGGCACCTAGCCCAGCACAGGGGTTGACCTTGGGCAACGTACGAGTACTGGACCTGGCGTCTGGTGCTCCGCCACACCTGACTGCCGAGGGTGCGGGAGGAACTTCAACAGGGTTCGCCGTGGGGAACTGAACTGAGAAGCAACAAAGCGCACGTATCCGGTCCGTAGAGGGGAATGGCGCAGCAAGCGTGATTGACACCGAGCGGGTTCCCAGTGTTACTGGCCATCCGAGACAAGTACACGGGAGGACACTGGCTCTATACGGAGATTGTAAAACCTCGCAAACGTATTAGGTGTCGCCCAGCCGGCAGCTTTACAAATGTCTGCTATTGAGGCGCCTCGTGCCAGAGCCCAAGAGGAAGCAACGCCTCTCGTAGAGTGTGCTCTCACACCAAGGGGGCACGGTAAGCGCCGGGCCTGATAAGCCAAGACTATAGCCTCCACTATCCAGTGGGCGAGTCTTTGTTTAGAGACAGCTCTTCCCTTCTGCTGTCCTCCGAAGCAGACAAAGAGCTGGTCTGAGGTCCTGAAGCTCTGCGTGCGGTCCACATAGTTGCGCAAGGCACGAACGGGACAGAGCAGAGCAATGGCTGGGTCTGCCTCCTCCCGGGGCAGCGCTTGCAAGTTCACCACCTGGTCCCTGAAGGGCATGGTGGGAACTTTGGGCACATATCCAGGCCGGGGTCTCAGGACAACGTGAGAGTCAGCCGGCCCGAATTCTAGGCACGAATCGTCGACCGAAAATGCTTGCAGGTCCCCTACCCTCTTGACTGTGGCCAATGCCGAGAGGAGCACTGTCTTCAAAGACAGAAACTTAAGCTCTACTGACTGCAGAGGCTCAAAGGGGGCCCCCCTCAAGGCCGACAGGACCGAGGGGAGATCCCAAGAGGGTACCAGGTGAGGGCGCGGAGGATTTAGCCTCCTTGCCCCTCTGAGGAACCTGATGACCAGGTCGTGTTTCCCCAGAGACTTACCGTCTACTGCATCGTGATGTGCGGCAATAGCGGCAACATACACTTTGAGGGTGGAGGGAGACAGCCTTCGCTCCAACCCATCCTGCAGGAAAGAAAGCACGACTGCGATCGGGCATCTACGGGGGTCCTCCCGGCGGGGAGAACACCAATCGACGAACAGGTTCCACTTCAGCCTGTAGGCCTGTCTCGTAGACAGGGCCCTGGCAGAAGTGATAGTGTTTACTACCGCTGGAGGTAGCCCACTTAGAACCTCCGGCGTCCCGTCCAAGGACCATACGTGGAGATTCCACAAGTCTGGGCGGGTGCCAGAGGGTGCCCCTCTCTGAGAAAGTAGATCCCTCCTCAGAGGAATTTGCCAAGGAGGGGCTGTCGCGAGGAGCATCAGTTCTGGGAACCACGTCCGATTGGGCCAGTAAGGCGCAACCAAGAGGACTTGCTCCTCGTCCTCCTGACCTTGCACAGGGTCTGTGCGAGAAGGCTCACTGGGGAAACGCATATTTGCGTAAGCCCGAGGCCAGCTGCATGCCAGTGCGTCTGTACCGAGGTCCCCTCGGACAGGAGAAAAACAACTGGCAGTGAGACGTGTCCGGGAGGCAAACAGGTCTACCTGAGCATCCCGGCGTCTCCAAATCAGCTGGAGTACCTCGGGTGGAGTCGCCATTCTCCCGGAAGGGCGTGCTGACATGAGAGCTCGTCGGCTGCACGATTGAGCTCGCCTGGGACATGAACGGGCGCGAAGCGACCTCAGATGCTTCTGACTCCAAAGGAGGAGATGGCGGGCGAGTTGCGACATGCGGCGACGGAGCGTGACCGCCTTGGTGGTTGATGTACGCAACGGTCGCAGTGTTGTCCGAGCGGACCAGTACATGCTTCTCGTGTAGCAGCGTTCTGAAGCGGCGCAGAGCAAGCCATACTGCCAGCAACTCGAGGCAATTGATATGCCACTGCAGCTGGGGCCCTGTCCAGAGCCCTGCGGCTGCGTGCCCGTTGCACATGGCCCCCCAGCCCGTGGCAGAGGCGTCTGTTGAAACAACAACATGCCTGGATACTTGCTCTAGGGGAACTCCTGCCCGAAGAAAAGCAAGGTCCGACCATGGGCTGAAGGTGCGACGGCAGGACGGGGTGAATGAGACCCGGTACGTGCCGTGGCGCCATGCCCATCTCGGGACTCGGTCGTGAAGCCAACGCTGAAGCGGTCTCATATGAAGCAATCCGAGCGGCGTGATAGCGGCTGAGGATGCCATATGCCCCAGGAGCCTCTGAAAATGTTTCAGTGGAACCGCCCTCTTGCGCTGAAGAGACTCCAGGCATCTCAGCATTGACTGAGCACGCTCCTCGAGACGTGCTGTGAGGTTGACCGAGTCCAACTCCATGCCGAGAAAGAGATCCTCTGCACAGGGGAGAGTTTGCTCTTTTCTCGGTTGACCTGAAGTCCCAACCGGCTGAGGTGACTGAGCACCATATCCCTGTGTTCGCACAACAGTGCTCGAGACTGGGCCAGAATGAGCCAGTCGTCGAGGTAGTTGAGGATACGAATGCCTGCTTCCCTTAACGGTACAAGGGCGGCTTCTACGACCTTGGTGAAGACACGAGGCGACAGGGATAGCCCGAAGGGAAGGGCCTTGTACTGGTATGCTCGCCCCTCGAACGCAAAGCGGAGAAACGGTCTGTGTCGAGGAGGATCGAGACATGGAAGTAGGCGTCCTTCAGGTCGATTGCTGCAAACCAATCGAGGGACGGACGCATTGAAAGATGCGTCTCGTCAACATCCTGAACGGGAGCTTGTGAAGGGCCCGATTCAGAACGCGCAGGTCCAGGATTGGTCGTAACCCACCGCCTTTCTTGGGTACGATGAAGTAGGGGCTGTAGAACCCTGACTTCATCTCGGCTGGAGGGACCGGCTCTATCGCGTCCTTCGCCAGTAGGACCGCGACTTCTGCACGCAAGACAGGGGCATCCTTGCTCAACACTGAGGTGAACCGAATGCCCCTGAACTTGGGGGGACGCCGGGCGAACTGAATCGCGTAGCCGAGTCTGATAGTCCTCAGGAGCCAGCGAGACGGCCTGGGGAGCTCTAGCCAGGCCCCCAGGGACCGTGCAAGCGGGACCAGGGGAGTCACTGACGTACCCACGGTGGGGCAGCGAAATGGAGCACAGGGGCCCGACTCGAAAGGCAGTGCGTCTCGAAGTGGGGTCTGAGTGTGGGTGTGACACTGACCTGGCTCCATAGTTGGGCAGGGATGCGGGAGAAGGCGTCGCGTCCTCGGACTGGACCCTGCTGCCCACTGGCAAAGAGAGAGGGGAGGGGGTGTGGAGGCGGGGTCTCGTACACTGCCATCCTCGCCCTCTTGGGACCCGGAGGAAAAGGAAACTGCTCTTTATTGAAGTTTTGGGTACCACTGACCCGGGGGTCAGTGGCGGAACAGAACAAAAGGAAACAAAAGATTCTCCACCGGCCCTCCTCCGGGGAAGGAGTGGTGTCACCATCTCCTGAAGAGCAGGATCCAAAGGCTCGGTCGCCCGTCTCAGGGACGCCGCCTGCCCTGGCGCTTCACGGGCTTGGCAGGGGCGGAGGCGGGCTGCGCCGGTCTCCTGCGGCCATTTCCACGCTGCGGCCGTAGTGCAGGCTGCTGTTGTGGCCGAGCTGGAGCGGAGGTGGAGGCAGCAGGAGCCCGGCGACGAGCAGACGGAGGCTGCAGCCGGCGGTGGGTGGAGACAGCAGCGGACCGCCGGGCAGGATGTGTCAAAACGCCTCCGTCTGCTTCTGTGCGGCGGAGAACTGTTGGGCAAAATCCTCCACCGCCGCCGAATAGGCCGGCCTGGGAGATCGGGAGTCCAGGAAGCGGTGCTTGTCGGACTCCCTCATATCCGCCAAGGTCAGCCACAGGTGGCGCTCCTGGACCACTAATGTGGACATCGTCTGACCCAGGGCCCGCCGTGACTTTCGCCGCCTTAGTGCGAGGTCCGTCGCTGTCGCAGCGCAGTTCCTGCATCACACCTGGGTCAGCATCACCCTCGTGCAACTGTTTTAATGCCTTGGCCTGGTAGACCTGCAGGAGGGCCATGGCGTGCAGGGCGGAAGCGGCCTGTCCAGCAGCACCGTAAGCCTTGGCCGTTAAAGCGGACGAGAACTTACAGGCCCTGGACGGAAGGCGTGATTACCCCTCCAGGCGGCAGCGCCTGCGGGCAGAGCTGCATAGCAATGGCGCGCTCGACTGGGGACCTCCACATACCCTTGGGCCGCTCCGCCGTCGAGGGTGGTGAGGACGGAGGAGGCACTAGGCCTGTTTCGGGCAGAAAAGGTGCCTTCCATGACCTAGTCACCTCCTCATGCACTTCCGGAAGAAAGGAACCGGGCGGTTGCCGGCGTCGGCCTGCGCCCAGGAACCAATCATCCAGCCTTGAGCGCCGAGAGAAGGCGGACGCCTATAGTGCAGCCCGATGCTCTCAGCAGCCCGAAAGCATAGCGGTCAGTTCTGGATCTGACTCGGCAACGCTACTCTTCCTGACGGAGGCAGCGCAGCCAAATCGTCCTCTCCAGAACCTAGCTCATCCCCGATGCAGTGATCGAAAGCCTGTCATCTGCTGGGGCACCGAATGAGATGCTTGGCCCGCCCTGTCCGAGGACCCCGCATACTCATCCGGGAACCCCAGACGGTGCGATGTGCTGGAGGAGTGAGAGGCCAGGAGGCGTACTCGACGGGAAGCTCTCACTGTAATCCTCAGGTCACCCTGGCCCTGAGTCAAGTAGTCCTCCGGCCGGAGGAACTAGAACGGGGCAGAGCAAGGGGATACCCCCGTCTAGCGAGGAGGTATCTGAACGCAACATCGCCATGGTCATGTTCCGCAGGTGAGAACATGACTCATCCACGAGCGCTGCCTCAGCGTGCTTAAAGCCCAAGCACGCAGGGGCAGCGATCGTGACCATCAGATGAAGTCAGGAAACGACCACATCCAGAAAGCAGACGGCGGAAGCCATCTTTAAAGACGCCCGTCGCTCGTGGAGCTCTTTAGATTGCTCTTTTTGTGAATGTCTCCTTTCAGGAGCGCTGAAGCGCCGAGGGAGGTAGCAGCGTGACCGTCTCTTTGAAGAGAGAATCAGCACTGGATAGCGACCTCCGCTGACGCGCCGTAACACCAACGCTGTTTGTCTTGCAGACACTCTGGAGACTGCAATGGCTCGGCCCGAGCGAAAAGCTGATGTGCTTTGCACGCTCTCCTTTATACCCGCACCGCGGGCGGAGCGCGCGTAAACACGCACGCCAACTGTCATTGGCTTGTTTTGTTAACACTCAAGGTGATTGGGCTCCGGCGAGATCCCATTAGTCAGTCACTCTGACGCGTCGAACGTGACTGACTGATAGGGAACAATAAACTTTTCTCCCACTAGAATTATTGAGAAATATTTAGGAGTTTCTAATGAGCATATATTCGCTGTGAAAAATGTGTTCAATTATTTACAGATGCCTTTTGAGAAACATGCTTATACTTTAAATGTTTTATGTTTTATCTTAAGAATAAATTAGCCTCACAAAATGTTGCATAATTAAACTGATAAAAAACAGACATTTTCCCATGCGTATTTAAAACAAAATAAAAAAATCCAATACACCACTTTCAGATCTGATTGGAGCAATAGTGTAAGGTGCTTATTTCTTAATAAAATGTCTTCTTACATATCTCTTCTGTCATCAGTAAAATCTGACATAAATCCTGTTTTTAAATAAAAAATACATTTTTAAATAAATCCATTTTACATTATTGACACAATTTGCCTATTTTGATACTGTGCAGTGCAGTGTTACAATTTGTATTGTTAAAAGCGCTATATAAATAAAGGTCAAGGTCAAGGTTTCTTTATTTGTCACATGATAAATTATACAGGGTATAATCAAAAGTGAAATGTAGGTCAAATCAGGTCCGCTCAGTGGACAGTGCAAAGAATAAAAAATAAAACATAAAAATGATATAAGAGTAACACCACACAAGAGCATATATATATATATATATATATATATATATATATATATATATATATATAGCTAAAAAGAACTAAAAAAGTAAAATGTGCAATAGAATAAAGAAAAGTGCAAAACAGTAAAACAGTAAGATGTGCAAAACAAATAGGATGTGCAAAAAACAGTATATGGGACTTAATAAATATTAGTATAAACAGGAGGGATGAGAGGGATGTGCAACGGGTTGTACTGGGTATGCACACATAGCGGCAATACGGATGATGAGAATATGAGAATATGTTTTTTTAGATAATAATGAGTCTTGTGAAAGTTTATGGAACAGAGTTTGTGTTAAGGAGCCTGATGGCCTGAGGGAAGAAGCTCCTCCTCATTCTCTCTGTCTTTGCAATCAAGCTCCTGAAGCGCCTGCCAGATGGCAGTAAACGGAAAAGATGGTTACCGGGGTGATTTGAGTCTTTGATGATTTTAGCAGCTCTGCTTCTACAGCGTTTGATGTAGATGTCCTGCAGAGAGGGGAGAGCAGACCCTGAGATGCGCTCAGCTAGGCGCACGACTCTCTGTAGAGCTTTGCAGTCCTGGTTTGTGGCATTATTATACCACACTGAGATGCACTGAGTCAGAACACTTTCTATGGCCCCTGAGTAGAAAGTTTTCAGGATAGCTGGTGAGACCCTGAATTTCCTCAGCTGTCGCATATGGTACAGCCTTTGCCTGGCTTTCTTCACCTGTGTTTGGATGTGTGTAGTCCATGTCAGGTCCTCGGAGATGTTTACTCCGAGGTACCTCTCCACAGGGGTCCCACTGATCATAAAGGTGACTTGACTTGACTTGACTTCTGTCTGTCTTTAAATATGAAGTGAAACCAAAATGCAATAACATCAGTAATATCTAACCACCAAAACTCTTGAAATGCACGTGATATATTCTGACTAATTACAACTTGGTTAATATGTACTTTTTGTTTGTTTGTTTTAGTTTTTACTCTGCAATGCCCTTGGAATTGCTAGATTTATTGACTTTGGGGGATTTTTAATTGTTGCAAAAAAACTAATTCAGTGACCCTGTCCACTTGTTCTTTACACTGGGGAAACCGATTGCTACATTAAACCATCTCAGAAGAGTGTTAGCCTCTCACCCTTGGTGTGGTGAAATTGAGCTGATACCTAGTGAGCTCATTACAAAAACTGCAACTTCCATTAACCTCGGGCAGAAATGTTGAGATAATAAATGCACACTTCATCACATTTTAATATAAGATATTACTAGAGGAATAATGGTGTCTGTAGCCTACATACATCGAAAGATGGTTATAGAGTAAGACTAGGGGTGTTTAATTTGGGCCAGATACTGCATTAATACGAAATGCCATGGTGTTCTAAGAGGAAGGAAAGTTTATTTGAGTCGAGGTGGCCTCTTATTCAAAGGACCTGGACCATGCAGTGTGTAATGAGTTTCTGTAATCAATGGACCATCTCCGTTTCCCACACTGCTGGGAGAAAGCTTGTCCCTCTATAAAAGGCTCTGGCCTTGAAAGAGGGAATCCTCTTGAAAGTGGCATTTTAAAACAGGATTGTCCGTCTTTCTATAGGATGAATAAAACTCAATTTCTGGGGGTCTTGTGAAGAGAAGTGGTGGATGAATAGTCATATCACAGATGTTTATGGAGGCAAAGCAGAAGGTTGGAAAGTGTAAGTTGCTTTGTTCAAAAAGAGCCATTCGTCTTGTTGAACTCCACGCAGAAACTCTGGAGTATTTGTCAGGTTTATTTGTTCTATTGAAACAGGCAAACCCACAAGCACAGCATGTTGCATTCAGTCAGGCGCCTGAAGTGGATGCAATGCCTCATATGTCATGCTATTGCACATCAGAGCTCAAAGAGGTATGTACAGAAAAAAATGTACACAATATAGAAAAAAATGTTTAAAAGATGTACTGTTAACCAAAAAACTAAACAAAAAAAAACACTATACAATTCTGCAGTCTGTGGAATATTTAAAGGCTAGATTGTTTTTGTTTTCCATTATCCATTATGCTACAAATTACTATAAAGCTAACTAACCGACTGACTGACTGACTGACTGACTGACTGACTGAATAAATAAAGTCACACTTTATTCGCTAGGTAAATAATTGACCATAGTATTTTGTTTTCCTGATGGGATTTTGGGTCTTATTTATGTTCAATTAATTTCCGTTCAGTTAGATTACTGCTGTTACAGAACAAAACTGGTTTATCTTTATTGCATAAATAACTTGACAATATTACAGTACTCAAATAATGTAATATTTTATTAACAGTTAGGTGCTTGCTTTTATCACAGAGAACTACTAACATATCACAGAGAACTACTCATATTAGCATATTAGGTTTTTATGTTGTAATAAAACTATTTTTTTAGGTTTGGGGTAAGTGATGAGTGCTCAAAGATATATAAATAATAGTGTAGTGTAACTAAATGTTTAGTTGTTGTTGAAAACATAACTCAACATATAATGGAGAGGAACATTCCAACATATTTAACCAGAAATAAAATGAATGAATTCGAATGGATGAAAAGTTAATGAAAAGTGGAAAAGTAGAATAGGTAAGTTGTTTCATTCCTCTGTTTCTTTCTTCAAATCACATTCACTTTCACAAATTTAAATCAACCGGCTTGACGACAGATCCCAGAACATATGAGATTCTTATAATTCTACCTTTATCTCCTTATGGTATACATGCTTATAGTATGTAAACAAACAGACATCATCGCATGCATGCCAGATTTGGACACAGGAATATCAATGTTTTGAATGAAAACAACCACATAAACCAATTCTATTTTTTCCCCCACAAAATCTTAGTTACGACTTCGGAAGACTTGTTATAACATTCACAAATCATATGGACTACTGTCATAGGAATTTGTATATGCTTTTTGGAGCTTGACAGTTACAATCACTGTACTGCCATCCCTCACACTTGTGTTTCACGAATGGAAACATCAAACGGGAGCAACATGAGGGTGAGTTAATGATAGGATCTGTTTTTTTGGGGTGAAATTGCTTGCTGCATCACCTTTTATTCTTTAATTTAGGGCAATTGTAACCATGTTATGAACCATGGTTTTACTACAAAAAAAAAAAAAAACACTTGGCTACTATAGCTAAACCATAACCACAAATTAACCATGATTTTAATGCAATGTTTTCAGCAATACATTTATATCATTTATAATGTGTTTAGAAACAATTATCTGAATTGCATTTACAGGGAATTTAATGCTGGCCATGATTAAAATTTATCAAAACACAAAGTTCTGCGCTGTTTGTTTGCTACGTATGGGGCTGTGTGGACAGAGACCGGTTAGTGTGCCCAAGATGACCCCCTGTGTACCAACGAAAGGACCTACAATAGGCAACGAGCATCATAATTGGACCATGGAGCAATGAAATATGGTTGCCTGTACTGATGAGTCACATTTTATTTTAAATCAAGGGGTGCATTTTCCGAAAGCATCATTAGAGAAATATGGTTGTTATTTCCATTGAACTCTATTGGTAATGACGGAACTTGTGTTGTCTTTGGGAAATGAAGTCCAGGTGGATACATGTATTTTGTTTACCTGGGGAATAGATGGCAATTGTATGCACTACAGGAAGAATGTGAGCAGAGGCAGTGATCCTTCCATCCTTCCTTCCTTTCGTTCTTTATTTCTTTATTTTAACAGAGGGGCTTGTTCATATATAATTTGCAGTTGCATGCATATTTATTTATTATGTCTTTCTTTCTTTCTTTCTTTCTTTCTTTCTTTCTTTCTTTCTTTCTTTCTTTCTTTCTTTCTTTCTTTCTTTCTTTCTTTCTTCTGGTTGTTATTTCTGATATGGAGTGAGATCAAAAGCCCCATCCGTAAAAACCTTTGAGTTTAATATGTCAACAAAATAAAATAAAGTAATAAGCCCCGTTAATATTTTTTTTTACAGTGTATTTATAACAGCCATGGGGCATTGTTAGGCACAATTTGGAGCGGAGTATCTAAAACCCCTATAGTTGTTAGAAATTCACTGTAAAACATGGCTTCACGGCAGGAGCGTAGCCAGAAAGGAGACTCTGGATGTGCATCAGAAAAACTGGGTGTGCCACATTTATTGTCAGATTAATGCGAAAAAAAAACAAAAAAAAGCATGCTTATTGGGTATTAATATGTTAGTTTAACCATTTCATAGGCTACATGTGTCTGTTAACCTATTCTCCGTTTTGGATGTCTTTCAAAATCACTATTTTATATCTGCAACAAAGTGAGTGAGCGTGTCTGTGTGTGTGTGTGTGTGTGTGTGTGTGTATGTATGTGACAGAGAGAGAGACAGTTTTAATGAATTCTCCATTGTGAATGTGTTCTATTGTCAGCCCTGCATTTCACATTGGCCTACCAGGGGTCTCCAACCCTGCTCCTGGAGAGCTACCGTCCTACAGATTTCATCTCCAACCCCAATCAAACACACCTGAACCAGCTAATCACAGTCTTCAAGGCTACTTGTTAATTTCAGACAGGTGTGTTGGAGCAGGGTTGGAACTGAAATCTGCAGGATGGTAGCTCTCCAGGAGCAGGGTTGGAGATCCCTGATATAAACTCTTAAAAAGAGAAGACTTGCAAAGAGTATTGTCACCTGTCATTTATTTCAAATATCTATATCTGCAACAAAATATGTGTGCATGTATGTCCGTATATGAGTGTGTCTGTGTGTATCTGTGTAAGCAAGCTTAATGATTATTAATATGATAGTTTTAACCATTTCTATTTCTATTTGTGTGTGTGTGTGTGTGTGTTTCTTTGAGCCTATTGTCCATTTTCGACGAGTTTCACTGTCAGCTATGCATCCAGCTATGTTGGCCTAGACCCTAAAATCATACCACCTTAGGCCTTCAAATTCTTGAACCCTGGTTATCGCTGCTTGCAGCTATATATATATATATATTTATTTATTTTTCCATTTTCCGAAGCTTTCGCTCAAGAGTGTCACCGACAATCACATACAGTATAACCTACAACAGCTCTTTAACTGCGCTCTAGTCAAACGCGCTCACTGTAGCCTAATCATTAACTACACACATCATAAACCCCTTTTAGGCAAGTACAATTTATGTCACATATTTTAATAAGACTAAACTGCTATTTAACCTGATGATCACAGGTTTAATAAAAATACATTTTAAGTTTCTAATTATAACACCGCATTCCACGGTTATTCAAACAATGAACAAATTATACAGTGAGCAAAGCACATTTACTTTATCAAAGAATAATCATTGACTTCAGTGACTAGCCTATGTAAAAATATATTATGTAAAAACAGCTGTAGATGCTGTACTAAATAAAAACAAAATGCTTTTAAATTATCCCTCCTTATATTAAATCATTAACATTTTACACATCCTGCAATGGTGACTTAAACTGTACATGGGCCTACATATAATGTTCCTTTGAAATTACTTTTGGTGCAATAAACAATCTTGAATAGATGTCTTGCAAGACACATTAGAGAAAGCAGTAAAATATTTTTTATACATTACATTCAGGATCGCCAACAACACAATACATTTAATGGTGCCTTAGCTGCTCAAAGGGCGAGACGGCGTGGTCTGGCCTTGAATGCCTCAATTATGTTATTATTCTTTTTTTTTTGTTGAAAATAATTTAAAATTTTAATAAAATTTTAAATTAACAAATATCGAAAGCACTGCTTAATCTGTAAATTGTGAGGTCCCGGAACAAAGCGGGGTAATGAATCCGTCCGGCAAGTTTTTTTTATATTATTATTGAACTTTCAAAAATACAAAATTCAACAGCAAGTTCATATATTTATATATGCTTTTATTTATGTAGGCTACACAGAGAAACAATACATAGAGAAACAAGATGCGCTTTCTGCCGTCTCATGCAGTCTCCGTGAAATGGAGCGCGTCACAGCAATGAACCGGCTACTTTATTAAACGAACGACCAAACCAAAAAATAATGAAAAGGTAAATTTCTTTATTAAAGTCAGCGTCGCATTCTGCAACTTTATCTTTTCAGCCGACACTGACTGAGAAGAAATCGCTAGTTTATTAACGAATAATTAAAATGTTTTATTGTGCCTTTCCCCCAACATTCATAATTATTAGCCTACTTTTGTCGTTGCAAGCTTTAGACGTGCGCTTGGGCGCGGAATAGACTATACGCCTATATATTAAAGGATGGTTAGTAGCCTAAGTTATTATATTAATCAATTTATGTGTGACTAGTGAAATCTTTAGTCGGGGACAGGCCTTCTTGGCAAAAGGAACCGATCAATTTTTTAAATAAAATGCTGTCAATTCGAAAAGTGCGCCTGCTAATCACGTCACGTTATATTGCAATGCAGAGTTATGAATGTGTAATAATAAGTAAAATGTTTTAAATTTATTTCATTTCTTATGGGTGCAATGGCGGTGCTTTGGTCTTTCTTGGGGGTGCTGAAGCATCTGCTAGCCCCTCCTTTGCGCTGCCCATGTTTATTACGATTAAAAAAATAATAATTCTGCATCTGTTTTTAGGTGTGCCAGCTGCCACTGTGGGTGGCACCGGCACACCCTGGCACATCCGTGGCTACGCCCCTGCTTCACGGGGCTTATTGCTTTTATAAAATAGTTATTATCTATATGTAGCAAGGTTTCACAAAATAAAACAAATCACATACAATGTACTGATATAAATAAAAAACCTTACTCTTCCATCAAACAATGTAGTTCCTCAGAAATGGCTGTAGTTGTAGTTATAGGTTCCCTATTCAACTGCTCCAGAAATGTTTGGTGCGTCCGCCATTTTGGAACAGTCAACTTGACGTCATTCAGCATAATAATCAGTGAATATTCAAAGATATACAAGCATATAACTTCCTGTTGTAGATGCACAAATTCAACACGCTCAAAGGTTTGCCGACCATTCCAAAAATGGCGGATGGCTTACGTAATGCGGCCCATAGAAACAGTCGCTAATGAGACATCTACGTTTATATATATACATGGCTGCAACAAAATGGTTGCCGAGCAACACAGAAACAAAGAGGTGTGTGTAGAGCAATTTACAACAGCTTCGAACACGACTCAACTAATCAGAATCAAGGACTGAAACTATCCATTTTAAAATAAAAATTCTGAACCTGACTTTGAGTTCCGATTTCTGTTGTAGCAAATGTATGCAAATTAGTGCCTGATTTGCATGTTTAAGCAACATTTCAGAAAACAACATTTGAAGTAAAAAAAAAAGAGTTTGCAATGCTCAATATAATCAATTAATTTGTGGAGTATGGTGATATCTAGCAATTAAAGTTATTCTCCACATGTCTTGATGCCTTAATGAATTATTGATTTTCAGACTTTATTCATTTATGGCAAACATTATTTAAAAACAAGTTTAGTTGGAGACTCCCAATGAAGTGGTTTCAGTGCTTTGGGAAATAAGAATATACATAGAAAGACATCATAAAGGACACCATCCTAATGTCTTTACATGGCTCCTAAACTTACAATTTTGGCATTCAATTTGGCGCTGATTATCTCAGGTCTACAGCCTCCTTTTGAAGATAGCTGTGGAGGCTTTCTCTCTCTGCTCCACTCCTTTAGGCCACTGGAAACGGAGCTGTCTTTTGCCTGATGCGTCTCAGGGGGATCAACTCATCGCCGGAGACTCCCTCCACTCAAAGCTGAATTTATTTAGCGTTACTACAAGAGGAAGACTCCCGGGCCCACCTTCCCTCTCAATGTATCGGGCCGAAATCTGAAGAAACACACCCCCTTAATCTTGTTTGGAATCAAAGCTTGTCATAAAATCTCACTTGACATTTGTATTGCAGTACATCTGAAACACAAGAGATGGGCCAAGACGCCCTTTAAATGCTTTGCGAATAGAGCTTGAGATAACAAAATGCTGGAAGGAACAGTTGATATGTTTTTTTGAAAGGATAAAATTAGATGGATAAAATAAATACATGCAAGGTACATACTTGGTCATTTGTACTTTCCAAGTTCATGTTAATGTTAAGAATCAAACTAATAAGGTCAGAATTAGCTTTGTTTTGAAGAACACTAGGTGCTGAATGTTTGATTAATTAAGAAATATCATATATTGTTCTGCAATTACCTAACAAAGGCAAAATGTCATCTTGTTGGTAATTTGCAACTTTACCTCTTCAATAAGTCTCTGAATGATTTATTTCTTGCAAACCGGTTCAACAGACACAACAACAAACATTTATCTTGCCTCTTTTAGAACTCTTTGATATTTAAAGCTGAAGTGTGCAATTTCTGTATAGACCAGAGGTGACAGCGATTGTTTAACCCTGTAAAGCAGGGGTGCCAAACTCAATTCATTAAGGGCCACAGTCCTCCAGTGTTTACCCCTAATTGAATGCACCCAACACAGATAATCAGGTCCTTCAGGATTATTTAAAACTACAGGTATGTGTGGAATCAGGGCTGGAACTAAACTTTGCAGGACTTTGGTTTGCAGGGTTTAGCACCCCTGTTGTAAAGTCAAACATATGAAATAAATAATAGTATAAAAATCTAATTAAAACAAACCTTTATTGAACAGTTTATTAAAGCTTTAGGTAAAATCTCAAACAGTTAGCTTTTTTGCTGTAATACATTCTTAGTTGAATGTCATACTTGATAGACCAGAGTTTTATGGCTCATATACTATGATACAGGAGAATATAGAGCTCAAATAAATAAATAAACAAACAAACATAAATAAATATCCATTCTCACAATAGCATGTCTTAGTAGGATGACATTTAAGTGGTTATATTTTTATGATCAAATGTCTCTAGTTTTTGTGGTGGCAATACATATAATGCAATGCAATACAATGATGATTGAGAGATGTACAAATAAACATTCCTCAAAAAAGGCATGTAGCATAGTTGATACTCAGTTTTAACATGTTTTATATTATGGATAATTAAGTAAACCTTGGTTGCATCAGTCCAGTAAATTTACATCTTAAAACATTACTATCAAAGTTGTTCTTACAGTTATGTTATCAAAATCATTAAATATTTCACAGCAAAAAAGGCATGTGAACGTCAGTAGGCTTTATAGAGTCAATGTTAAAACTATCACAAAGCTAAATCGTCTCAAGTGTGACTCCAGTAAGTCAACACAGCACTTTTTTAAAGTTGTATGTCTCTGTAGGATCATCAGACTTTAAACAAGACTACAAAATGTGAGAGAATTAGCTGCTTAATGATCTTGACCTTTGTTCCCAAAGGCCAGAGATGGGCACAAATCCATAAACATGTATGTAAAATAAAAATACAAAATACTGTGTGGAAAAAAATATTTAAATACAAACTGTGTGGGAAAATTTATTTAAATACAAATACATTATTTTGTATTTTAAAAATACACAAAATACATGTGGAATTGGCTATCCAGTGAAGTAACACTATTAAGGCCTGTTTACACCAATAACTATACTTATAAAGATAACTATATTAGTGTATTCTAAGTATACAATGCAGTTGTGTCATCTGTCACTTTAAATGCTCAAGCTCTTTACAGCAAAAATGATTCCGATTGGCTGTCAGTGTTTTTACCATTCACAATTTGTTGTGCTGTTATGGTTATAGTTATGAGCTATCTTCTATTTACTTAGATTTAGGATGTACTCACACTAGGGAATCTGATCCATGCTTGAGTACAACTGACCCCCAAAGTCCAGTTCATTTCACAAGTGTGACTGCTCTGTACAGTGTTCAGTGCAATTTGTTTAACCATGCCCCGGCCCGCTTGAAGAGGTGGCTCGGGTGCAGTACGCATGTAGTGTGACTGCTAACCGTGCTGGAGCATGGAAAAGTTAAAGGTGGGGTAAGTAATTTTTCAAAAACGTATTAGAAAACTGAGTCGGGCCGAGTACCAAAACAAACTTGTAGCCAATCAGCAGTAAGGGACAAGTCTACTCATGATGCGGAGGAGAGAGCGTTCGGTGAACAGCCGAGCCGAATGACAGAAATATAGAGATGGTAGATAAAAAAACAAAAGGCAGCCTCCACCCTGCACGCCATGGCTATCCTGCAGGTTCGCCAAGACGCTCAAATAGGTGCACGAGGGTAGTACCGATCCGGGGTAGATGCAGGAGCTGCGCACGGCGACTGACTTCACTCTACGAGGGATGAAAGTAACAGCGGGGTCCTTCGGGAAAGCGATGTCCACCAAGGTGGTCCAGGAGCGCCATCTCTGGCTCAACCTGGCAGAGATGAGGGACGTCGACAAGGCACGCTTTCTCGATGCCCCCATCTCTCAGGCGGGGCTGTTCGGCGACACCGTCGAGGCTTTGCCCAGCAGTTCTTGGCGGTACAGCAGCAGACTGAGGCGATCCAGCACATCCTGCCCCGGCGTGATGCACCACCCCCGGGGCCAGGCCTTAGTCTGCCCGTCGCCGTGAGTGCCCTCCTGCGTCTTCCAGAGCCGCTCCACCCCAGGCTGATTCGACACCTAGGCCGGCGCGTCAAGCCTCTTGCAGGAGAGCGGCTCCCCCCACGTCCCAACCAGGACCCAAGTTGTATAGGAAGTCGACAAAGCGGCCCTGACGCGGGCAACCCGGAAATGTTGGAGTTTGCTCTTTCTCAGGGGACGGCAAGAACAGCGCCGCTCCTTCCCCCGGTAGAGGGCCGGGAGGAGAATCTTCTGTTTCATTTTGTTTCTGTTCACCCACTTTCTCAAAGAAAGAGCAATTTCCTTTTCCTCTGGGTTCTCAGGTCCATGGGACGACAATGTGCGACGCCCTGCTTCCTCACTCTCGCCCACGACCCATTTTGCCAGTAGCAAAGAGAGTACGGTTCGGGGACGATATTTCTCCCCACGCACCTCTGGCCAGACCCGTTTGGGACCCAGGAATTTTGGTGAGGATGCCTCAGAATGCACTGCCTTCTGTACCACCCACCCCTTCTCCCTTTCGCTGCACCACCACAGGTATGTCGATTGTGCCGTTGGAGCCGCTTGCACAGCGTCTGGAGGCATGGCTCTCGCTGCATAGCCTGTCTTGCTGGCTCACGCGCACAATTCAACGCGGCTACGCGACTCAGTTCGCCAGGCAACCTCGCAAGTTCAACGGCGTTCTCAAGATGACGGTGGCAGTCCGGAATGCCCCTGTCTTGCGTGAGGAGATGGCTGTCCTCCTGGCAAAGGATGCAAGCCGGTCCCTCCAGCCGAGATGAGGCATGGGTTTTACAGCCCTTACTTCATCGTACTCAAGAAAGGTGGTGGCCTTCGGCCAATCCTGGATCTGCGAGTCTTGAACCGGGCTTCACACAAGCTCATGTTCAAGATGCTGACACACAGGTGCATGATCAAATACATTAAGCCCCAGGATTGGTTTGCAGCGATCGACCTGAAGGACGCTTACTTTCACGTTTCGATCCTTCCGCGTCCTACGGTTTGCGTTCGAAGGTCGGGCATGGCAGTACAGGGCCCTCCCCTTCGGGCTCGCCCTGTCTCCCAGTGTGTTCAAGAAGGTTGTAGAAGGATCCTCAACAAACTAGACGATTGGGTTATCCTATCCTAGCAGTTGAGCGGTCACAGGGACTTGGTGCTTCAGCACCTCAGCCAGTTGGGGCTTCGGGTCAACTGGGAAAAGAGCAAGCTCCCCCCTGTGCAGAGAATCTCTTTTCTCGGTGTGGAGTTAGACTCGGTGCGTATGACGGCATATCTCACGGAGGAACGTGCCCAAGCAGTGCTGAACTGCCTGAGTTCCTTCAGAGGCAGGAATGTGGTATCACTGAAATAGTTTCAGAGGCTCCTGGGGAATACGGTATCCGCAGCTGCAGTCACACCGCTCGGATTGCTTCATAAGAGACCACTACACCACTGGCTTCACTCCCGGGTCCACGAGGGGGGCATGGCGCCGTGGTACACTGCGAGTGGGTATCACCCAGCAGTGTCGCCGCTCCCTCAGCCCCTGGACAGACCATGCCTTTATATGGGCCGGAGTGCCCCTAGAACAAGTGTCCCGGCATACTGTTGTCACAACAAATGCCTCCAGCACGGGCTGGGGCGCTACCTGGAACAGGCAGGCAGCCTCGGGGCTCTGGACAGGGCCCCGACTGCTTTGGCACATCAACTGCCTAGAGCTGTGGGCAGTGCATTTAGCCTTACGGCAGTTCCGGCCACTGCTGTTGGGCAAGCACGTGCTAGTCCGCATGGACAACACTGCGGCTGTCTCATACATCAACCGGCTGGGAGGTATACGATCACACCGCATGTCACAGCTCGCCCGCCATCTCCTCCTCTGGAGTCACATGCAGTTCAAGTCACTGCGCGATGTTCACATCCTGGGGAAGCTCAATCGTGCGGCTGACGCGCTCTCACGACAGCTCACTTTCCTCGGAGAGTGGCGACTCCATCCCGAGACGATCCGACTGATCTGGAATCGATTTGGGGAAGCTCAGGTGGACCTGTTTGCTTCCTCCGAGTCCTCCCATGAAGACCCCCGAAGATGCACGATTGGAGTAGTGCTTTCTTTCCTGCAAGAACGGTTGGAGTGTAGGCTGTCACCCTCCACCTTGAAAGTGTATGTAGCCGCTATCGCGGCTCACCACGATGCAGCAGATGGCCGGTTCATTGTGAGGTTCCTGAAGGGGGCCAGGAGGATGAATCCCTCCAGGCCACCCCTTGTGCCCTCTTGGGACCTCTCAATTGTCCTGGCTGGACTTTGAGCCGTGGGACTCAGTCGAACTGAAGTTACTGTCTGTTAAGACAGCACTCCTGACCGCGCTCAATTCCATCTAACGAGTCGGGGACCTCCAGGCGTTTTCGGTAAGCAAAGAGTGACTTGTGTTCGGGCTGGTCTACTCTCATATTGTCTTGAGACCCCGGCCCGGATACGTGCCCAAGGTTCCCACCACGCCCTTCTGCGATCAGGTGGTGAACCTGCAAGCACTGCCCTCAGAGGAGGCAGATCCAGCTGTGTCCCGTAAGTGCATTGCGCATATACGTGGACCGCACCCGGAGCTTCAGAAGCTCTGAGCAGCTCTTTGTCTGCCACGGAGGTCAGCAGAAAGGGAAGGCTGTCTCCAAACAGAGGTTGGCCCACTGGATAGTGGAGGCCGTCGCCTTGGCGTACCAATCTCAAGGCGAGCCGTGCCCCCTGGGGGTGAGGGCTCACTCCACTTGGAGTGTTGCCTCCTCCCATGCATTGGCGCACCTCTTTGGCAGACATCTGTAGAGCTGCGGGCTGGGCTACACCGAACACCTTCTCAAGATTCTACAGTCTCCGCGTTGAGACAGTTTCTTCCCGTGTGTTGGGTAAGAGGTAATGGACGGGAACTGGCCGGTGTCATGCTTGCTGCGCCATTCCCCCTCAACCAGGGATATGAGTGCCTTTTTCCTCCTCCAGTTCAGTTCCCTGGACGGTAAACCCCGGTGGAATCCTCCAAACACCCCCGGCAGTCAGACTGGTTGGAGCAGTCTGACGCCAGGCCCAGTACTGGTGTTAGCTCGCCCGGGTCTCCAGTCAGCCCCTGTATTGGGCTAGGTGTCCGTATGGCTTGATTCCCCTTCGGGTAATCCCATATGTGTATTCTTCCACGTTACGATTTCCTTCATGCTAAACCTGTGTCTTCTCTTTGACAGATCCTCTGTCAGGTTCTGCTGGCAGCTCTCATCCCTACTCTTAGGTAGGATCTGCCCCAGAGTCCAGTCGTATGTAGCATTGCCCCAAGCCTGGGCCAGTCCATATCAGTGTCTCCACATGTTACCTCCCTTCGGGCAGGATGTGGCCTCCGTAGCGCCCTTCTCCGGAAGGCTCGTTTCCCTGCCGTTATGGCAAGCTGTAACAACAAATAGGAAAGACCTGAAGCCGTCTTTCACTGAAGGTCGAAATCCCTTCCGATTTCCGTGGGGAAAGGAACAGCGGCTTGGCTATCTCCAGCAGCGATGTACTCAGTGGTCCCGGTGGGCACCAATGTTAGCGAATTTGCGCTGGGGAGGTAGGAAGGTTGCAACCTCTTGCATGGCATTTGTCTGTCACGTGCTCGCTTGTCAACATATGCATGCCACAAGGTTGTGACGGGGTTCAGCTTGTGGAGCTTTCCATAGGACCCCTATGTCGTCACGACATAACTCGTAGTGACCGACAGATAGGGAACGTCAAGGTTACGTACGTAACCCCCAGTCCCTGTTGGAGGGAACGGAGACGTTATGTCCCCATGCCACAATCATGGCACAATCACGATCCACAATCACAATCACAATCAATTGTTTCTATGTTTCTGCCACGGGATTAACATCCTGTGGTAACTAGGAATTACTCAAGCTTCAGTCTGGATCTAACCCTTAAACGATCGGAGATGACCGAACACCTGAGAAGAGACGATGACAACCCCTCGGAGGACCTCAGAGGAAGCCAACCATCAACGATTATACTGACTTAACTAAAGTCTGCCATAAATGGAGGATCAGCACCTGGAAACAACCTCTACAGCCCTGACCGTCAGCAGAGTCTAGGACACATAGATGAGCCCCAGAGACAGATCTCCAGTGAGAACCTCGTCACCTAGACATCCATCGGGAAAAAAACCCTGGAACCAGTGGACCACTTACACTCTGACTTTGCTGCAGTTGGAACAAACTACTGGTTCGTCTGGCCGGAGGGGAACTGGCCTGTAAAACTACAAATTCCACCATTAACCTCAGCTGCCTCTGTAATAATCCTGTGATATCTGTCTGTTAGTGAAAGGACAATCACGCTTGAGCTTTAGTACAAGGCAGCTGTGCCTAGTGTGAGTATGCTCATAGAAAAATAAAATGTTTTCCTCTTTTATTAGCATTACAGTTATCTTTGTCTTGGGGTACACACACACAGAAAACTGCTTATTACTAATTTATCCATGTTTATTTATCGCTCTGACGTGTCAATAGCACATGCCCACTAAAAGCTCCACAGATATATTTGCATAAAAATGTAAATCGATTTATATCAAATATAATATATATATATATATTGATATACTGAGTATATGTATGTGTATTCTGCACATTTTCTTTCTCGATAAGTCTGTAAGTATGTACTGTCTATATGTAAATTGTTTCTGCACTGTCTGGAGCATGCTCTCAAAATTTCACTCACCAAAGCACATGTGCTGTGGTGATGTGACAATAAAAGTGATTTGATTTGATATATCATCGCCGACATTTACATTGTCATATCGCCATAGCAAGCAGTAATGATTCAAGTTGAATGAACACATTTGACTAACTAGTTGATCAAACCAAAATCTGACCAAAACACCCTAACAAGGCTGACTAGGGCTAATGCTATGCTCCCCTTGCTAGGTTTTTTTACCTGCTGGGACAGGTATGCCTTTTTCTCCACAAAAGCAAGATCACTTTGTTTTAAAGGTGCCATATAATGAAAAACTGTCTTTACCTTGTCATAGTTAAATAATAACAGTTCTGTACATGAAAATGACATACAGTGAGCCTCAGACACCATAGTTTCCTCGTTCTTATGTAAATCTCATGATTAAAAAAGACCACTGAAAAACAAGCGAATCAGAACATAACACCGACTGTGACGCCACAGTCGGGATCACTATGCCCCATCATTCTATAAACCCGCCCTTGTTCTAGGCAAGCGCCAGCTGAACCATCAGAATTTCTGCTGGTGTTGTAAATAAACAAGCGCGGACAACAGCGAAAATGGTAGATCATGGAAATAAATATAACGTTCCAGGCTTTCATTCTAGAGAGAAATCCTAGGGTTGTAAATGGACATGTAAAAGTGTTTCTGGAGATGTTTTGCCCTTACCTAAACCACATACCTTCTATGTAGATATCAGAGAACAATTTAAAATACCGTATCAATGCATTCTATGGCACCTTTAATATTAAAGTCATGCACATAGTAGTGCAATAACCATTTCAAGGATTTGATATGGTTTATAAACAGCAAAATAGCATGTATTTAGCTGAAAATCCAGAATCTTCAACAAGCTATCTGTAAAGATAGCACTGTGCATGATGAGATAGTTGGGATGCTAAATTTTATTAAAAATTAAATATCTTCAATATCTATGAGTTTGACATTAATAAGATTTTCCCAGGACAAGTTTGAAAGTGGCATGTCTGAACTAGTTGATAGAGGAAACCATCAGTCTAATAAAGAGATTGATTAAAAAGTATTTCATGTATTTTTAAATATAAAAATACTAAGATTAAATGCATTTAAATACAAAATACATTATATTTTATTCAAAGGTATTAAAATACAAAATAATATTTTTTATTTCAAATATGTATTTTAAATACATATATTTTAAATACTACCCATCCCTGCCAAAGGCCACATTCAACAGAGTCATCAACTTTGCTCATTAGCCTTAAATATGTTTAAATAGACACTCAGATCTCATCAATGCTTGAAGAATGGAATGATGTTACATTTCAGCTGTCTAATCTTCTGTGCTATTGTGTGTGTGATCTATGGGTGAGGGGAGGATGCCTGTAAAGAATAAAGAATTCTGGGATAGGGCCTCCACTGAGAGTTATTGATTCTCAGATGATCATTTGAAGTTACCTGCAGGATATGTCTGGTCTGAAGCACTCAGAAGTCAGAGATTCTGGGCTTCAATGACCCCAATGTAGTGCAAATGCAAGAAGGCTGTAAGAGAAAGAAATGACAGATCCTGACACTTTTATGACCTGTCATAATCCACTCCACTCTGCTGTTTGTGGTTAATGGAAATCTGAGTGCCTGGGGAATGCTATTGGCTATGTTGAAAATATCCAGTGGGTTTTTAGATGCTCTTTTCTTCAGTCTTGGCGTTGTACCATGTTTCAAGCTGTTTTTTCAGATGTGGAGTAACATATATGTTAATAAATACTTTATTGACAAGTTAAGCTTTTGCAGGGTTCAACATTTCCAATACAATCTTTTGGCTGTAGGATAATACCAATCTCACGTGTACTGATACACATTTTATATATTATTGATATAAATAATAATAATAATAATAATAATAATAATATAAATAAATAAATAAATTAATAAATAAATACATAAATAAATAATTTCCTTATTCTAGGTTCGTAATTTTGTGCATTAAGCATGCAGAAGACCATATTTGATGTGCTCTCTATATATGCATTAATCAATTTTTAGAAAGTTAATCAAAGCCTAAATCAAATATGTTCATCATTTAAAGTGATCATGTCTTCTCAGAGGATTTGCATTACATTTACATTTACATTTGCAATTAGTCATTTGGCAGACACTTTTATTTACAAATGAGGACAATGGAAGCAATCAAAATCAACAAAAGAGCAATATGCAAGTGCTATGACAAGTTGGTCTTTCCTAACGCAATACACGTAGCAAGTTATTTTTTATTATTATTATTATATAAATACAAAGAAAACATATATGATAGAAAATGAATAGAGCAATCTAGTGTTAGAAGTGTTTTTTTTTTCTTTTTGTTAATTGCATAATAGATAAATGATTATAAAATAGATAGAATAACAATATAATAGAGAAGCTAGAGTTTTTTTTTTTTTTGGAAACAAGCAGTTAGTAAATGAATAGAGTGCAAGTCTAAAAGGGGCATTGTTTTTTTTTTAAGAATAGAATTGAATAGAGAGTGCCAGAGATAGAGGGTCAAGTAAAGATTGAAAATATGTGTTTCTAGCCGATTCTTGAAGATGGCTAAGGATAATAAGTTGCTTGGCTTGAGTTGGGCATTCCACCATCAGGGAACATTTAATGTAAAAGTCTGTGAAAGTGATGTTGTGCCTCTTTGGGATGGCACGATAATGAGCCATTCACTTGCAGAACGCAAGCTTCTAGAGTGCATATAAATCTGAAGTAATGCATTTTGGTAAAGGGGAGCAGAGCCAGTGGTGGTTTTTTAGGCAAACATTAATGCATTGAATTGTATGCCAGCAGCTATTAGTAGCCAGAGCAAATTGATAAACAGAGGTGTGATGTGCATTATTTTCGGTTCCTTAAAAATATATCTTGGTGCCACATTCTGAATTAATTGTAAAGGTTTGATAGAACTGACTGGAAGACCTGCATGCTCTAGCCAGTCTTAGGGCTTCAACAACTGAAAGCAAGGAAGTCTCGGTCGAATGTCCACTTCTGAAGCCAGACTGGTTGCAGTCCAGGAGGTTGTTTTGTGTGTTAATGATGTGAGTGAGTGCATGTACACCTGCATGAGAAATGGCTTGAAGAAGACGAGATGGAAATTAGAATCAAGCGGACAAGTAGTAGGGTGATTATAAAGGATAAGTTTGGATACTACTGCCTCAGAGATTGAAGAGAAGGATGTGAACAGTAAACAATTCTGTAAGATGCCCTTGACAGATTGTGTTGTGGAAAATTGTGCACTGATGGTCTTAATTTTATTAATGAAATACGTGGCAAAGAAGTCAGCTGTTAGAGTTGATGAAAGAGGGGGAGGAGGAGGACAAATAAGGGAGGGAAATGTTTTAAAGAGCACGTGAGAGTTAGACACATTGTTATTTTTTTATTATAGTGTGTTCTTTTAGCAGTGGAGACATAAGCAGAGAAGGAAGAGAGGAGTGACTAATATACATTAAGGTCAGTCAGATTTTTGATTTGCGACATACACTTTCAGCAGCCCTGTGCTTAGAGCAGAGCAATGTTCGCGGAGAACAGCCACGGGGCAGAAGGGGTGGTATGGGCCGGCCTGGAAGACAGGTGCACACAGTGTCTAAACAAGATGTTAGAGTGGAGCAGATAGTTTAGGTTTAGTTTAGGTTTACGTAGAAAGATGACATGTGGATGGGGTATGTGTTGTGACAGGAAATGTAAAGAATCCGGCCTCTGTGGTTCCCCCTGATCATCACCAGAAGTCACCATCACCCGAGTATTGACTTCTCTCTCCGAACTCCATTTCCCATCATCCTGTACCAGGACGCTGATTGCTAGTTCACCTGATACTCATCAATGGGACTACTTAAGCCACACTCACACACACACACTCATCGAGAAGTCTTGTATTGCCCCGGCTAACATTTCTGAGTGTTCTCATCTTTCTCTGTTTGATAATTGTGTTTGGACTCTGGACTGTTTCTCTCATTTTGGATTGATATCTGCCTGCCTTTTGACCCTCTTACCTGCCTTGATACTCAGCTCTTGTCTCTCCTCTGATATCCATGTTATCGTTACAGACCACTGCCTGTACGACTGTGTTAACTCTTATTAAAGCTGCAAATGGATCCTCACTCTGTTGACTCATCATTACAGAAACCATGTTGAGGTTAAGAGTGAGGAGGAAGTGATCCGATTTGTGCAGTGGAGTAACCAGCACATGACCACTGGGGCAGGGTTGTGTGTAATGAGGTCCATTTTGTTGCCGATTGGTTGGATTAAACCACTCAATTCATATTGATTACGTTTTTAATGTAATTTCATACTTTTTGGAGCATGACAAATAATCCAGTTAATCAAGAGGCTATTACTCCAGTGGCTCAGTGTCAGCAGGCTAATGGTTTGTTCATTTACAGTAGACTTTATAGCTATAAATAAATCTCTAGGAGCATGTTGACCCAGAGCTAACCTCCACATCAAGTAATATCAATGATCATCAATTTAAAGAAGAAGTTAACCTTGTGCCGACTTTCATAAATTCATGTTGTGTATATTTTATTTGAAAAGGCACTTCAAGAAACAACAGAGTAATTTCCCAAAATAACATAATTTGCCTGCTTGTGTAATATGTGTGGTTATACATGTGCTAGTTTTCCAAGGACAAAACCAACAAGGATAGCATCCCCATTTAAATCAATGACAGTTTATTGTGAGTCTTTAAGACTCCTTTGTTTGCACATCACATGATGACCAACAAGTACTATTCAGCTATTACTATTACTACTAATACTATTCAAGTTAAATTTTAAGTTAACTTTATATTGTGCTTTTCTTCTTACTGATAAAAACACCAATCCAGCATGACCAGTGGACTCTGATGTGCAAACAAAGGAGTCTTAAAGACTCACAGATCAGTATTGAACTCATTATTAAATGGTTAGATTCAAATAATTCACTTACTATTTACTTTTTTGAACCACAAGTCATTAGTTTTGTCCTTTAAAAAAAAAACAAAAAAACATTTTAACATCTGCTCTGACTAACATCTATCACAATGTTTAACCTGCGACTAAAAGGAAAAACGGTGCAGAACAAAAATTGCAAAAGGTCTGAATAGGATTCTGTGGTTCAGAAGAAAAAACTATTTTCGGAACACAGCACATCCCCGTGTCTGTCTGCTAAAAACTGTCTGTTACTGGTCCTAAAAAAATCTGAGCTGAATAAAAAAAAACTTTGGTAAGAAAATCATTCTCTTTTCTAACCTGCTACTCATAATTTATTGTTATCTGTCTGCTACATGAGCATAGACGTCCCCTGGGTAGCAATTTCAACTCAAATATTTTAGGGACTTT
This sequence comes from Gymnocypris eckloni scoliostomus, assembly GCA_027564155.1. Taxonomy (NCBI): domain Eukaryota; kingdom Metazoa; phylum Chordata; class Actinopteri; order Cypriniformes; family Cyprinidae; genus Gymnocypris; species Gymnocypris eckloni. The sequence goes on from CM050426.1 coordinate 7,595,262, forward strand.
CAGTTTGAATAACGCAATTTTCAGACATTTTCCCAAATGTATGCTCCACCAAACAATGCAAATTATAGGTTTGCTGTCATACATGTTGGTATATTTGTGACAAAGAAGAAAAAGAGTGTGCAACTTTAATGGCCATGGCCACTTAAATAGACAAGACATGTGAATACTTAGGGTGATCTTACATATTTTTCTTCTCCGAGAAGAGGTTGGTATTTCTAAATTGCCTAAAATGTCTGGGTTGTGCCTTTGTTTTCCTATTGATATGCTCTAACATAACACCTTTTGCATTAGGCTACTTTACCTTTCTCCGATCCCACATTCTCACACTTCACGATTGTACAATATCTGCATGCTATTGGTCAAATTACTTTCTTAAAACCCAGACAGTTTAGAAATATCAGCCAGGACATGTCTGGGAAAAAATACGTTCATGCTATTAGGTGACAAGAATAATTAAATTATTTGAAAACAGTGGCTTTATCTAAATAGATAAAAATGCAATGAACCCTTTCATATTGGCTTCCTTTTTGTAACTATTTGATGTAGGTTTTATCTCGTTTAAACGAGGCATGAAACAATGACTTTTTGTACCAAAACAATCCTCAATTGTGTGGTGTCATTACATGATTGAAATTTACAACTCTTGATCGGGCTGCCTCTGACTTGATATCCACACTACTTGAAGACAGCGAGCAAGCCAACCGGATGTTGCATGCATCACGAGCTGGAACTTGGCAGCCACAAATTATATGAAAGTGGAGTATTGAGAAAGAAGATCATCTATTTTCTTTTTTTATCTCCTTTATTTTTCTTTCTATAAACAGAATTGGAGAACCAGTTGACAATGTCATGTCAATCATCTCCGCACGTCACGTTTGATCCCATGAGTTTCTGTGAGATCTCGTCTCACTGTGAAAATAATACTACAGTTTTGTAGTAATAAGTACTTAAGTAATACTGCAGGTTTGTGTTCTTACGGTCTGGCAATTTTGTGAAACTCTCTAATTGACTCTTTAAAAATAATCAGTTTAGTAGAGTAATTTATCCCCTATGAAATCAATTTAAAGCCACATATATATGCAAAATAATAAAGTTTTGCAAAAGAAAATAAAGTTTTGCAAACAAAAATGAAAGTATTGAGAAACATAAATGTGCTTTCTGTAAACAAAAATACATAATTGCAAAATAAAATGAAGTATTGCAAGAACAAAATAAGTTTTGCAAGCAATAATAACGAATTGCAAAATAGAAATGAAAAAGAACAAAAGCAATGATTTTGCAATACTTATTTTCCGTGGCTATATCTAATTTTTTTTGCTTGCGTTTCGGTCCAGTTTGAGCTTGCGATACAGTTTTCCCCTTTGCGCTTCACATTTCTGCACGTCTCATTTTGTGGTACTGTTTTGACATGGGGGTGGAGTCAAGGGACGGGGGCGTGTACAACAGGCCTTGCCACGCCTCCCTGGAAGTAACATCATAGATCACAACTGATCCAGGCACCATCATTGAGCAGAGGCATGCGGGTGGATCGTTTCCTTTTCTTCACTAGCTTCACAACTAGACATGTTTCATTGTATTAACTTTATTAACAAATGTATATGTGTATTAGCAGCATTTGCATATTAACATTTGCTGTTTATTTCATTAAATGTACACACTTTTATAGCATTAAAATGTGTATTGTTTAATTTGGTTAACTAAATGTGTATTAACAGTGCTTGTTTAAAATCTCTTCACCTGTGGGAGGACACTAGCGTACAGCATTCTTTGTTTACATTAGTTCAGAGTTACTGCTAGTTTTAATGTAAATGAATGCAATTAACTTCCTAAACTATGCATCATTAAAAAGGTCTAAGACTTAAGCTTCATATCGATCACGACTTAATTATGACTTAGAAATTAAGAAATTACTGTCACTGGAATAAAAAAATAAATAAAAAAAATTTGGTTTAGTTTTGTCATGGCCACGATATATCAATGGGTAAATTAAGCCGCATGACCATAGAAACCTGGGATTATCTGATATGTATTTATTAATATTTTATTTTGAATTAAGAAATGATGGTTCGCTGATGTGTTTCCTTATTCCCGAAAAGGAAATAAAAAGTCTGAATTATGATGTAATTAATAAAACAATTTTTATGATTACCCCAAGTTTATTAGTGTTGTTCTCTTATTCAAATTATACATTATATAAATAAACAAAATAATAATTAATTAGGTGAAACTGTGCCTTGAATTTGTCATTACATCATACATAATTTGCAGTGTGGTGAATTATTGTTACTTCTAATAGTTTATTTAAGGCATTTTAGTCATTTAAATAACATGAGTTATATTAAAATATTTTCTTAGCTATATTATTACTCTATTACCATCCAAATATGTATTGATTTCCTTGCAAATTCTCGTTGTCATTGCAGGCTGGTTTATATTCATCATGAAGGAAAAGTGATTAGTGTAACCTGCTTAAAAATAGCTGTGAACTTAAAACAACAAGACAAAAATATAGATGACTAAAAATAATAATGTTATGACTCTATACATTGTGAAGACAATGGCATAACACAGTGAGATAATACATTTTTTGCCATATCAAAACAGTAGTCATGGCATGGGTACATTTTACTCGCTGGTGCTTTTATGTATACAGTGAAATCTGGTGGTTGAAGTGTTAACCACAGGCTACCAGACTATATTACATGATGTAGACAGCATTCAAATTAAGTTTTATTATGAATACATGTTACATAAACTACATATAGGCTAATAAAATAGGCAGACAAGAAAAAAATCATCCCACATATCTTGTAAGTCCATGTATTTTATTATTATTATTTGTATTATTGGTCATATTTTTTGACATGATCAACCGACTGGGATGGGATGGATAAATATATTTTATCAATCTCTGATAATCCCCGGTTGCTATGGTCATCCTGGGGTTTTTATGCATGATAAAACTCGTGGCCACAAAAAACTGATGTTTTTCCCTCAATAGGATCTTGAGGCCATGACATACATTATTATTACGTTCCCAAGACTTAATATCTCGTGGCCATGACAAAACTAAACCAAAAAGACTCAAGCTTCATTTTTTTTTATCTTCTAGAGACAAGTAACTTCTTAATTCATACCTGGCGTTATGTAAATAAAAAAACGAAGTTGAGATCGATATGAAGCTTGAGTCTTAACGTTAGATGTTTTTAATGATGCCTAGTTTATGTTAATTGCATTATTTTACATTAAACTAGCAGTAACTCTGAACTAATGTAAACAAAGAATGCTGTGCACAGATTAAGAGATTTTAAACAAGCACTGTTAATACACATTTAGTTAACCAAATGAAACAATACACATTTGAATGCTATAAAAGTGTGCACATTGAGAGAAATTAACAGCAGATGTTCATGTTAACAAATTCTTTAACTTGAGCAAACTCTGCTCATACACATATGCATTTGTTAATAAAGTTAATCAAATTAAACATGCATGTTGTAAAGCTAGTGAATAAAAATGAAACGATCTACCCGCATGCCTCTGCTCAATGATGGTGCCTGGATCAGTTGTGATCGATGACGTCTCTTCCAGGGAGGCGTGATCAGGCCTGTTGTACACGCCCCCGTTCCTTGACTCCACCCCCATGTCAAAAAGTGCCTCACAGTGAGACGTGCAGAAATGTGAAGTGCAAAGGGGAAAACTGGTTGTTTGCAAAACTTATTTTCTTCTTGCAAAACTTAATTTTCTTTTGCAATACGTCATAATACTCTTGCAAATATATACAGCATTGTTTTGACTCCATAACCCCCCATATCAGACATAATGGCTCACTCTTATGTGCAGGAAACACTTGTGCACATGATATCTGTCAAAATTGTCTATGGACACACAGTGTTTTCACGACTGTTGCCAATGGCAACTACAGTAGATTTTAAATCACTGTCACAAAGTATTATTTTTTAGTCATATTTGCAGATATTTTCAGGAGTATGTATGATCGCATGTACTGTTGTTCTGCTAATTTTCTCCAGCAAAATCAATAATTTCGGTAGGAAACCATGTAATCGTGATTTTTGCATAGGGGCGAATATTTCCCTACACCGATTTTGCAATAGGTTCAAGTTGATCACGTAAATTTGCCACGTTAGCCAATAAAAATCTGCATGATTTGAAAGTGACTTTTGTGTGATTTGTACTTCATACATCACTATACTATTGACATTGGGCCTTTTTTGCCTGCAGGATTTTGCTAATGTAGTCTAATATGGGAAAGGCAACCATTGACACTGGTGAGTGAGGATTAATAACTCAACTGTCTGATGATGATTCTATGCAAAGCGGATGAAGCAGGTCAAAGCCAGAGCACTTCCCCAGAGTGGTCTGCATCGTTCACCGCCATTGAAACAAATGAACAAACTTCTCCCTCAGTGCACCCTGGTATTTAGTTCAGCAATATATGCATTCCTAATTAGTCCTAATATCGGTTGTAATGGCTCCCCGCTGTCCCAAAACAGTCGTATTGACCATGTCTAGTTGCATAAAAGGCCAAACTGAGATAGGCGCTACAAAATAGATGGTGGTTTTCCTCTAAATTATTCACATACACAAGTCTAGTGGGAACTCTGTTAGTGTAATGTGACAGGAGCAATCTGACAAACTCTCACTAACAGACTGTCCTCCGTTGACTCGGTGGCAAATATCTCTAAGTCGTTATGCCAGGCAGGCCTTATCAGAGCTGCCATTCCTCTATTTGCCCCATAAAGTGCTGCCATTTGGGTACTCAGCTGGCAAAAAAAACCTGCCTGGGGCTTCTTGAAGGTCAGTGGATCAAACGCAACCAAGTCTTGAAAGTTGTCCAGACCCCCTGGATGTGCTTGGCAATCATTCTGTGTCTATGGATCAGCCAAACAGCCTTACAAGCCAAACTGAGCTTGGCTAGACTCTGCCTATTCCTGGGTCTGATGCTCATACTCAGCTTTTCCATAGAAAGCAACCGATCTGATTACACAATGCTTCTCCTTCTTTATTTTTTACTATATTTACGTTGAATAGTGTAACAAAAGCTAAATGTATTGCACTCTCATTGGGTTTGGAACTTTTTACCAACTTCCTAGGTAAAATAACATTTAGTAGCTGAAGGTACTGATAGGTACTGGTAATAAAAATTAAATGTACCGTATGTGTATATAATATAAGACATGTAATGTTAAAACGTTTTTTTTTCTCCTAAACTTCAGGTTTTTTTTGTATATATATTTTTTTACACTTCTAGGTGGAAGTAAAGAAATTAAAATAGATGAAAATGCATATGGACACATAGTGTTTTTACAACTTATGGAAACTTATGACAACTTCTTGTCCAGGCCCTTGTCATTTCTAGACTGGACTCCTGCAATGCTCTTCTAGCTGGACTTTTTTTTTCTTCTAGCTGGACGAATTTACATCCCCTCCAGAAGTCTGAGATCTGCTAGTGAGCGACGCCTCGTGGTACCATCACAGAGAGGCTCAAAATCACTCTCCAGAACATTCTCTTTCACCGTTCCTGGCCGGTGGAATGATCTTCCCACCCCCATCCGGAATGCTGGATCCCTGTCAATCTTCAAGCAACAACTGAAAACTCATCTCTTTCAACTCTACTTGACTACATAAAAAAATAAAAATAAATAAATAAATAAAATAAAATAATAATAATAATAATTTGAACTTTCACTTTTTCAAAATCTTCATCTTTCTCTTTTTCTCCTTCCCTTGCTAGCTTGTACTTATTTGAACAATGCCTAAGACTTGGTGTTATTGGCACTTCCTCTGTATGTTTGCCTCTTCAAGATTAATCGCTTTATGTACTCCCAATTGTCAGTCGCTTTGGATAAAAGCGTCTGCTAAATGACTAAATGTAAATGTAAATGTAGATTTTTAAATATTTTCTTTCTTTCTTTCTTTCTTTCTTTCTTTCTTTCTCTTTCTTTCTTTCTTGAAACAATTTTAGTCTCAGTTTAAAGCAATGCATTTCTGAAACCTATATGTGCAGTCGTATTTACCATTGTTTGATGAATTTTCATGAGTGAAATCCAGTCGTTTAACAATAATCCACGAGATCTGGACATTTATATGAGGGATAAACAATTCTCTATGCAGATTTCACAATAGGTTTAAGTTGATCACACAAATTCACCACAATGACCACCATAAAGCAGCTTGGTTTGAAAGTTACAGTGAAGAAATTCAAATGAATGAAAACATTGGTCTGATGAGTGTTTAAAAAAAAGGTTTCAACATCTGTGTAAACCCGGTGCCAGGATGTCTGCCCCCCCCAGAGAGGAACTGCAAGCCCGGTGCCAGTAATCAACAGAAACTACCTCTTACATATGTAACAGCCAGGATGCAGCACACTGGAGGGTCCACACCCGGTGCTGACGGTCCGCACGATGGACCTGGTGTAGTCACCATTTCCCCCCCTCCCCTCATCACCTAAAATCCATGCAATGTAATATGTACAAAAAAGTAACCATACATGTTTGATATCTTTTGAAATGTCTCAGTGCGTCTGGTAAAATGGTCTCATTCTCCCAATCATAATGAAAAGCTAAAGGAAGTTCTGAAATATGAGAAGTATAGTGTACAGTGTAAGGGTGTGCCCTCCCCCCTGATCTTCTATTCAGATCGCCTCCTGTATGTAAATAAGCATTCCCTGCCACAGGATATCAAGAAGCCTTTTGGTTGAAAATTCTAAAGACTAATTATAATAACAAGACCACCATTTGGTGGGCTTATTGAATTATCTGGGCTTATAAGGAAACGGGACACAAAGTTCTGGGAGTCTGTAGGCTGACTGCCCGCACGAATCGCTGTGTGTAGTTTCATTGCCAGGTAGTATTGTTAACTGATGATTCTATTCTTGTAATATTGGAGATTTGAATTATTGCTTCGATTACCTGGTTAATAAATTGTAACGTTTGATTCTATTCTGACTGCCTCTAAAGATTGCTTTCTCCCTATTAGAGTAGCGGATTCGTATATTTCCGCAAGCCTGCGTCAGTTTAGCGACGGCTAATACCCGGCGTCTTTTAAGTGTACTTGAATGCGGGGGCGGGTTAATTCCGTTTAGGGACGGCGAACGCCGTCTGGTCAGACTGAACTCGGGTACGCCCATACCTCTGACTTTTGATTTAATGTTACTTTAAACAAGGATTTGACCAATCCAAAGTTATTACGAGTGTTGTACATTGACCTACTAACATATCTGATAATGGCCAAAAACCTTTACTGAAGTAAACAATTGAACTCAAGTTCTGAGGGGGCTCCAAGGGGTTATCCATGTCTATGATTGTGTACGTGTGCATTGACGGCAAATCTTAGATACATAACCATAATTACCTCTGATTGACGACCGGGCCTGACGAGATTGTGTCCGTGAGACCTGTGAAAAACAGGGCCTCTGAGCGATATAGTTTCCCTACATCTGAGCGGGTAAAGTATTAAACGGAGCTGAAAAGAATAATCAATCATTCGTTTTCATATTTTAATGATGCACAGATATCATTAAAACCTTTTCATTTATGGAGTCAGATGAAATAACGAGATAAAATATATAATAAGAAGTGTTCCATTTTAATGTTCTTGTTGTGTCGTGAAAAGGAAAGACTGTAACACGCAAAGCCCTTCACCCGCGGAACGACTGCCGTCATTGGATCGTTCCAGCCGGGCCTTTTTACAGTTGAGCGATATAGTTTCCCTACATCTGAGCGGGTAAAGTATTAAACGGAGCTGAAAAGAATAATCAATCATTCGTTTTCATATTTTAATGATGCACAGATATCATTAAAACCTTTTCATTTATGGAGTCAGATGAAATAACAAGATAAAATATATAAGAAGAAGTGTTCCATTTTAATGTTCTTGTTGTGTCGTGAAAAGGAAAGACTGTAACACGCAAAGCCCTTCACCCGCGGAATGACTGCCGTCATTGGATCGTTCCAGCCGGGCCTTCTTACAATCTGTTAATTGCCACCATTATTAATTTTTTTTACAAAGAGACAGTCAAATGATTTTGAATGGAAAAAAGAGTGCCATCATTTCATCGACTGATGAGTCAGACATCCATTAGTTCAACACACTTAAAAGCTTTAGTAATTTTGAAGTTTTAAAATGTCTCTAAAATGTTCTTGATTTGATTCAATAGTTATGATTTGATATTTGTAATTCTTAGCCTTGAAACTATATCAAATTCAATTAATGTTGTTAAAAGGAATGCACAGCCTTGATCATGTGACCTTCCATAACACCCACATCCAGACAACAAGCACTTCAGTCTTTGCAATAAATGCAAATATAACAATCCTATCTGATTAGACAATAAATCACAGTCATCCACTTTTAATAATTGTAACTCAAGTTTTGTTTGGAAAACCAATACCCTCCAAATACCTCTATAGGCCCTGATTTGTCAAGTCTTGACATTCTGTCCCCAGAACTCAGCTCGCGCTGTATCTCTCTTGCTTATTTTGGTGTTATCCTCTAAAAAAGATAGACTGGAAAGAAGAACCTCTGAAAGGTTATTTCTCACGAGGGGTATTTTTCTGATCCAATGCTGGAGCATATCAGCTTCAGTCTATTGTAGTGGATGCAATTCTTAGTACTGGAACTGCTTCATAATATGCTATAAATGTGATTCAATTCATTGTGACGGATCTCGATATCATAATTAGATCATGGTGAAACCTGCGGCACTGCAAGAGAGAAACCCAGCATTGTCTGTGAAAGAGGGTTCATCTGCAGAGGAAACTGGAAACTACATCGAGACCTGCTTCGTCATTATGTACAGTTCTGCTTATACATTTACATACCACTTGCAAAATATGCTAAATGTTAATAATTTTAATGTTTTGAATTTGATGCGTGGGATAAATTGTACACATTTTGTCTTATGTGAAACATGTAAATTGTAATTATTTTGTCTCCTGTGAAACAAAAACAGATGAAAAACAGTTGAAGATATAATCATGACACAGTGATTCAAGAGCATATGTCAACGTTTGAACTGAGTAATTTTTATAAATTATGTTATGATTTTGTCTTACAGAGAATATATGTTGTCGTGTTATGTGAAATAGCTTATTCAGAACAGTACAACATACATTTTTTCTTATTATGTAAAAAAAATGTTGCATATTCTGCAAGGGGTATGTGAACGTAAAAGACGAGCTGTACCTGTAGGAAATTAAGTAAATACACACATAAAAGCATTGTAATAAACAATTTCACAATCATAATTGTGACTGCAAATTCCTATAAACAAGTGAAATCAAGTAACTTTTCAGCTGCCCCATGATAGTAAAATAAGCCACATTAAGCGATTCTAGAGTGCAATAAATCATTAAATTGAAAAAAAGGTAGGTAGTGGGGAACTATGTTAAGCACATCAAGCTGTACTGAGCCACTATAGCAACAACAACATTAAAAATGCACTTTGAATAAATGTCCCCGCTCTATGGAGTAATGATTTACATTTTAAACACAGAAAAATTATACAGTGATCTCCCATGTCCTTTGCCATTTCTATAGTGATGCCTTATCTATACAAATCAACAATGTGCAACACTTTTATAAATCAATTAGAAACTCTGCTTTTGTTGCTATCAACATCTTGATGGATGGTGACTGTAAATGTATAAAAATATCATAGGTGAACTGATTGAATTAATGAATTAATTAATTAATGAAAATCTGCTAAATGGTATGGTTCTTTTGATGTATTTTTTTCTATGAGACATGAATAATTATGAATGGAAATAAGAGTATCTCCACATAATGTGAAGCATTTACAAAAAAAACATAAAATTACACTCTGATAATACTCTTAAAAGCTGATTTAATAGTTCCATTTTGCTGATTTAATAATCCCAATTGTGAATAAATGGAAGTGTAATACAATTAATTATTTAAAAAAATACAACTGGCATATTTATTGTATAATTACAGTCCATGCACTATTTAAATATTCTATTCAATAAACCTGGGTGTTGTATTTGCACACCGAACTGCAATGTTTGCGCCATCCTTGCATGCATACAAATATGCTAACTTCATAGAACATATATACAAACTTTCATGCAAAGCATTTTAAAATATGAAAAAAATATATATATTTTTGTGTGAGTGAATGAACTATTCATTCTGTGAAGTTTTATGAATTATGTAATAAAATAAAAAATATGGTACATAACTGATTTTATTTAATAAATATACATATATATATATATATATATATATATATATATATATATATATATATATATATATATAGGGTACGGAAAGTATTCAGACCCCCTTACATTTTTCACTCTTTGTTATATTGCAGCCATTTGCTAAAATCATTTAAGTTCATTTTTTTTCCTCATTAATGTACACACAGCACCCCATATTGACAGAAAAACACAGAATTGTTGACATTTTTTGCAGATTTATTAAAAAAGATAAACTTAAATATCACATTGTCCTAAGTATTCAGACCCTTTGCTCAGTATTTAGTAGAAGCACCCTTTTGATTTAATACAGCCATGAGTCTTTTTGGGAAAGATGCAACAAGTTTTTCACACCTGGATTTGGGGATCCTCTGCCATTCCTCCTTGCGGATCCTCTTCAGTTCTGTCAGGTTGGATGGTAAACGTTGGTGGACAGCCATTTTTAGGTCTCTCCAGAGATGCTCAATTGGGTTTAAGTCAGGGCTCTGGCTGGGCCATTCAAGAACAGTCACGGAGTTGTTGTAAAGCCACTCCTTCGTTATTTTAGCTGTGTGCTTAGGGTCATTGTCTTGTTGGAAGGTAAACCTTCGGCCCAGTCTGAGGTCCTGAGCACTCTGGAGAAGGTTTTCGTCCAGGATATCCCTGTACTTGGCCGCATTCATCTTTCCCTCGATTGCAACCAGTCGTCCTGTCCCTGCAGCTGAAAAAAAAAACACAGCATGATGCTGCCACCACCATGCTTCACTGTTGGGACTGTATTGGACAGGTGATGAGCAGTGCCTGGTTTTCTCCACACATACCGCTTAGAATTAAGGCCAAAAAGTTATATCTTGGTCTCATCAGACCAGAGAATCTTATTTGTCACCATCTTGGAGTTCTTCAGGTGTTTTTTAGCAAACTCCATGCGGGCTTTCATGTGTCTTGCACTGATGAGAGGCTTCCGTCGGGCCACTCTGCCATAAAGCCCCGACTGGTGGAGGGCTGCAGTGATGGTTGACTTTCTACAACTTTCTCCCATCTCCCGAATGCATCTCTGGAGCTCAGCCACAGTGATCTTTGGGTTCTTCTTTACCTCTCACCAAGGCTCTTCTCTCCCGATAGCTCAGTTTGGCCGGATGGCCAGCTCTAGGAAGGGTTCTGGTCGTCCCAAATGTCTTCCATTTAAGGATTATGGAGGCCACTGTGCTCTTAGGAACCTTAAGTGCAGCAGAATTTTTTTCGTAACCTTGGCCAGATCTGTGCCTTGCCACAATTCTGTCTCTGAGCTCTTCAGGCAGTTCCTTTGACCTCATGATTCTCATTTGCTCTGACATGCACTGTGAGCTGTAAGGTATTATATAGACAGGTGTGTGGCTTTCCTAATCAAGTCCAATCAGTATAATCAAACACAGCTGGACTCAAATGAAGGTGTAGAACCATCTCAAGGATGATCAGAAGAAATGGACAGCACCTGATTTAAATATATGAGTGTCACAGCAAAGGGTCTGAATACTTAGGACCATGTGATATTTCAGTTTTTCTTTTTTAATAAATCTGCAAAAATGTCAACAATTCTGTGTTTTTCTGTCAATATGGAGTGCTGTGTGTACATTAATGAGGAAAAAAAATTGAAATTAAATGATTTTAGCAAATGGCTGCAATATAACATAGAGTGAAAAATGTAAGGGGGTCTGAATACTTTCCACTGTATATATGTATTATCAATTATATATATATATATATATATATATATATATATATATATATATATATATATATATATATATAGATATAGTGACGTATAGTGATATGTATATAGAATGTAACGGCTTCTCACAAACATATTCCTGGCCTTTCAAAGGTATCCATGTTTTCATGCAATTTTTTGTCATGTTATTTTTTTATATACATTTCATATATTTTCCACTTCTATCTTCTTATCTCTCTTTGTATTTAGTGAGCACATGATGTCATACTGTACCTTCAGTTTCTGACAACTTAAAACTCAACATAACAAGTTTAGGGGGTCAGTGCAGTTTGTACCAGGAAATGCATTTAAAAATCAGATAGATCGGTCCTTGGACTGGATTCAGTAATCTTTGCATCTCCATTTCCGAAACCCACAAACAACAGCTAATGCTGTTTCCACGCTGCATCTGATTCACCAAAGTCTTCCCCTGGCTACTCTATAATCAGTAAAAGACACAGAGAAACCAGAGAGAAAAAGAGAGAGGTATTACACTAGTGAATGCAGAGCAAACAGAAGAGACAGAGGAATAATTAAATCGGCCATGGGACAAGAAGTGAGAGTCAGACAGAATGTGTTATTTACTGCCGAGGTCCACTGTGGGCTTCAGGCTCCTGTGCAAGATTGGCAGCTGGTGATTAGTTTTAAAGTGAATGCACTAACATTCTCTTGTCATCAATCTCAACTGAGACGTGTTGGGGGAAAGGAGATGCTGCTGCCCGCAATGCAATAAATAAAAAGTGAATGGGTTTAAAGATAAAATTAGTAATTGATTCCTCATTAAAAAAAAGTTTTACACCCAGAACTTTATAAAATAGAAATTATGCCCACTCATTTAATTTTACATTTAGCAGGTCGCCAAAATGTTAGAGATCACAGAGGCACATTACTGCGGGATGTAGGGGGGTGCGGTGTTAAAAAATAAATAGATAATAATTTTGTTACAGAAAATAAATAAAACTCATTTTATTAATTTGTATATTCATTAACATTAATAGAAAAAAAGAAGCCTGAGCCTACAATGTCAATAAGCAACAGTAAAACATAAATTAAGTTGAATCAAATTGATTGTAAAAGACGTTTCAACTTAATCTGACTTAGGAAGTCGTTTGTTGCCATGACATTTTTATCATATTATTACCTGCACCATGCCCAAATCAAGAATTAAAGACCATTTCTACAGCCATTGCAAAGATACAGCAGAGAAAGATCGAGAGTGTCTATTTACCTCAGCAGCACATCTCATGTTCTCACATCTGCAGTGCTTATTTTGATCTTTAACTTTAGATCTTTCCTATTCTTGGAACAAAATTAATGCTTAAGGGTTGATTTAGTATTATAAAAATCCCACACACAACTTCAGTACAAGTAGCTTATATTAAACATAAAACTTGTATTAACTGACTGAATAAGACATACCCGCGTTGTAACAAATAAATAGAAGGGTTTTGGATTTTTCTTTACTTCAAACGAATGCTTATTTGCTTATTATTGTTATTATTAATAATAATAATAATAATAATAATAATAAAAGCTATAGCCTACAATGACAAATTCACTTAGGCTTATATTAAACTTTTATTAACAATATGAATGAGACAAATATAGCTTACTTGCGTTGTATAAGTTATTTTTCTCTTAGTTCATAGTTTTATTATTTGTAATTATCAAAACAGCAACAATGAAGACAAACACGCTTATATTAAACAAATAAATTACACTTTTATTAACAAAAATTGCGCTTTTGGATCATAGTGTCTCACATCACTCTTGCACTCTTGTCTTGCAACCAACGATTACTATTTGTGGTAATAGTTTATACTAGGGGTAAGTTGAGTAAAAAGAAGTAAGTGAGTCGAATTGTTCCCCTTCATGGGAACTTCGAACTGCGTCCCCTAGGGGTCGCTATGGGGAAAGCCGTCAGAGAGTTCTTCGCTTTCCAGAGCTCCTTGTTGGTAGAGCTAACGTTGCTCCCTCACCTTAGAGGGTCACCTATGAGCATGCCACTCCCTTCTGAGCGTTGTTGGTAGAGCTAGCATTGCTCCCCTTACCTTAGAGGGTCACCTATGAGCATGCCACTCACTTCTGAGCGTTGTTGGTAGAGCTTGATTTGCTCCCCTCACCTTAGAGGGTCACCTATGAGCATGCCGGTCCCTTCTGAGCGTCTGAGTTCCTTCTCATTCTGAGGAATGAGTTCTCAGCTCCTTGGTGATAGAGCTAGCATTGCTCCCCTCACCTTAGAGGGTCACCTACGAGCATGCCGCTCCCTTCTGGGTGTCTAAGTTCCCTCTCATTCTGAGGAATGAGTAGTTTTCCGCTCACCAGAGCTGTCATAGAACGTTTTCAAATCCATGTTACGGTAAGTCCACACGCTAACGCTCGATGCACTTTCTAAAATCCACGCGGTGGTAAGATCGCACATCAAGTGTTCTGCGTTCTTTCTAAAAACCTGTATAGTAGGGTTACGCGCTGCAGCCTCGTTCCCTTTCTTTGAGTTGGTCAGGCCCCGGTTTTTCCCTTGGGCCCCACTCTATCATTTTTTCCCAATATTTGGGTTTGAACAGTGTGTCGCTACCAAAGTGTCTGTTGAGACAGTTACCTCCGTGAGCTCGTGCAGAGCAAGCGGTAGCCCCTGGGTGACCAGCCAGGACCTAGTTACTACCACTAAGTGCTTGGCCACATCCCCTTAAAGGAATCTTTTTCTGATTCCAAGCCTTTGAACTCTACCCTGGGTCCGGTAGTCCTGGCACCTAACAGGTAAGGGTTTTAGGGTATGCAGCTCGGGTTTTTGGCCAAAGGGGATAATGTCACTGACAGCCATCAACCGTCCCAGGGGCAACTCCGTTAGCCTGGTAGAGTCGGCTTAGTGCTCGCCTTTTGCGCAAAATTATCTTGCACTCCCCTCAGCATGGTGGCGTGGGTATATCATTCCCCATAGCGACCCCTAGGGTATGCAGTTCGAAGTTCCCATAAAGGGGAACGTCTCAGGTTACGTATGTAACCATGGTTCCCCGAGTGGGGAATGAGACACTGCGTCCCCTAGGCTGTGTGCCATGCTTCGGATGCAAGCTTCAGACGAAGAAGTGGATGATGTATTCTCCCGGTGCCCCTTATACTGTGGTTACGCCGGTAGTGATGTCATAGGCTGACGCCGGCCAACGAGTGGTGTTTTTGTATGTATGCTTCAGACACGAGTCACGCTGACGGCGTTCCCCATAGCGACCCCTAGGGGACGCAGTGTCTCGTTCCCCACTCGGGGAACCATGGTTACATACGTAACCTGAGGCGATTTTTGTTAAAGGTGAGCAAAAATCATCACAATTAAAAGAACCAAAGACTTAAACTACTTCAGTCTGTGTGCATTTAATTTATTTAATACACAAATTTCACAATTTGAGTTGAATTAATTAAATAAATGAACTTTCCACGACATTCTAATTTATTGAGATAAACCTGTATAGTTGGAAGTAATCGAGATGAGAGATGCAGATGTTATAGAGATAGAAGATGCTGTTCTGGGATGAATTATTGCCAGAGATGCGCTTTTTCATTTGCCTGCATCATCTAATATGACTCTGTTGTGGAGAGATGGGATGGCTGCTGCTTTAGACAGAAGGTTTGACAAGAAGAATTCACCTTGAGGAATTATTCGGATGTCATAGTTGAGGTGGCTTAGAAGTGCAAGTAGCTGAAGCTTGTACTTCTATCTGTTAATAGAAGTTGGAAAGCAGCAGTAAAAGTCGGTGGATTTTGTAGAGGGTGGAGATACTTGAAATTAAATGATATTGAATGAGTCAAGGATGATGCCTTAAACTCGGCTGTGGTGTGAGTTTCTGAGGTTTTCGATTCTGAAAAAGGAACACTGAGTTTGAGGAAACCCTGATTAGTGTGAAATCCTGATCGCAGTGGTGCGACGGAGATGTAATGTTAGGAAGTTGTCCATAAGGTGGAGGATGTAAGGGAGTATGTGGTTGTTTGTTGAAACCCGGCAAATTGCTTCGGAGAAAAAGTTACAATTCCTAGGTCTGCTTCTGCTGCCAAATGTGAGGTGCACAGCGAAGTAATAGGGACCTTTCCAGAAGAATCTGAAGGATTGCTAGTAAATTGCTAGTAAAGGATTGAGGAAAGGAGGGGATGAGGGATGGGAGAATTAATAGGCCATTTGAAAATAGAATTGGAGGTTGAAGGAGACAAGACTGGCCTATGTGAGGTAAGGTCCAGAGGGACACTGAAAGAGGCATCTGGAATTTGGAAGTAGCTATTGAGAACTTGATAAATGTTAATCGAGACAAACTCTAGGTTGGCTTGATAAGCTTAGCCTGAAAGTCTAAGCTTTAGATAGATTAGATAGATGTTGATAACATGTTTCTAGTATGATTCACATGTTACTAGCATGGTGCTAGCAATATTAACATATTATTAGCATGTTTCTAGCATGATTAGCAAGTTACTAGCAGGTTGGTAGCATGTTTCCGTCATGATTAACAAGTTACCAGTGATTTGTAAATTTCTTGCATATTTATTAGTATGTTTTAGCATGATTGCATGGCGCTATCATAGATAGATGGATGGATAGATATATCCAAAGTTTGTTATGACATAAAATAGTTGGAATAATTGTTTGTTATCTGCACAATTTAATTGAATACCTTGGATTTAAGTGTTTGTTGATGGCGATCCGTGGTTCAGTTTTCAGCTCTGGATTCAGAAAGACGTGCGACGGGAGCGCTGAGTAAGGCTATGGGAAGTTTAGCACCTGAGACGCGGCTCAAAAGGAGAACGAGGATTCCGTTTCCACGTCCACCACGTGAATGATGATAGCGATCCCCGCCCACGGATCCCGCTGATGGAAAGGGCGGACCCTGGGAACAACTCGGAGTCTTCCTTAGACGAGTCTGGGAGTGAACGCTCATGAGCCCAGGAATGTGTGCGACCAAATGCGAGCTCGGAAAAAAGACTGCGATCGGGACGATGAGAGGCATTCCTCGAGCAGCACTGGTGGCATTGAATCGAGCAGAACGCTGTCCGGACCAGGCAAGTCCATCTGTCGTTAGAGAGATGGCGGCCCGATATATTAAGTATTCAGGAAGTGAAGTGATTGGTAGAGGCGTGGCCTCACTCACGAACCTCAGTTAACCAGATAACTCCCTCTATTTAAAAACCAAGTGGGGGTATATTTGTTTTCATCAGTGTTTTTTTATTAAATGTGACTCAATATAACACTGAGACTATACAGTAAAAAAACGCTTTTAAAAACAGATTTGTGAGCAGTATTTTATTATTATTATTATGCAAAAATTATACAAAGGTTTGTATTGAAATACAGACTAAGTATGTGTGTTAGATAAATAAGTGTATACGTCTATAAATAGTGTTGTGTGTTCCATAATTATTTAATTCAATGATGGAGGAGTAGAACTGTTTCAGCAGCTCATGTGGCAGTTTTAACTTCCTCAGCTGGAGAAGGAATCACAAACTCTACTGGTTCTTTTTAACAATGGAGTCAATGTGAGTATCCCACTTCAGGTCGTGGGAGATGCTGGTGCCCAGGAATCTGAATGACTCCACTGTCATTACAGTGCTTTTCATGATGGTGAGTGGGGGGAGAGCAGGGGAGTTTCGCCTGAAGTCCACCATCATCTCTACTGTTTTGAGCATGTTGAGATCCAGGTTGTTAAGACTGCACCAGACAGCCAGCTCATTAACCTCCTGTCTGTAAGCAGACTCTTCACCATCCTGAATGAGGCCAATAAGTGTTGTCGTCTGCAAACTTCAGGAGCTTGACAGATTGATCTTTAGATGTGCATTCGTTGGTGTAGAGGGAGAATAGCAATGGGGAGAGAACGCAGAACTGAGGAGCTCTGGTGCTGATCGTACAGGTGCTGGATGAGAATTTTCCTCAGGTTTGGGATGATAGTGTTAAAGGCTAAGCTGAAATCCACAAACAGGATCCTTACATAAGTCCCTGGACTGTCTAGATCAGGGATCCTCAAATCTGGCCCACACGACCCACTTTCCTGCAGAGTTTAGCTCTAACACTAATCAAACACACCTGAGCATGCCAATCAATGTCTTCAGGATCATTAGAAAATCACAGATAGGTGAGTTTGATCAGGGTTTGAGCTAAACTCTGCAGCAGCCATCCAGGGCACAATTTGAGGAACCCTGGTCTAGATGTTGCAAAACATAATGTTGACCTTATTGTCCACAGACCTGTTTGCTCTGTTGGCAAACTGAAAAGAATCCAGCAAGGGTCCAGCAATGTCCTTCAGGTGGGCCAGCACCCATTTTTCAAATGACTTCATGACCACAGACGTTAGAGCCACAGGTCTGTAGTCATTTAGTCCTGTAATTTTGAATTTCTTTGGGATGGGGATTATGGTGAATCATTTGAAGCATGAAGGGACTTCACACAGTTTCACTTATCTGTTGAAGATATGTGTGAAGATGGGGGCCAGCTCGTCAGCACAGGATTTCAGACAGACTGGTATAACACAGTCTGGGCCTGGTGATTTTTTCCTTTTCTTCTTCCGGAAGACCTGGCGCACATCGTCTTTGCTGATCTGAAGTGTAGGTGTGGGGGAGAGGAAGGTTGTTGGAGGTGTTAATGGTTGTCTGGAGAGGTGTTCAGAGCGGATGTGGGGTGTTTTTTCAAACCAGTATAACTCATTCAGATCTGGGGGATGGTGTCATTATTCAGATGCTGGGGGATGGTGTCTTGTAGGTGGTGATCTCTTTCAGACCTTTCCACACTGATGCTGACTCGCTGGAAGTGAACTGAATCTTTAGTTTTCCAAAATATTTCCTCTTTGCCACTCTGATCTGATTTTCCAGTGTATTTGTCCTGTTTATACAAGCCTTTACCCCCCTTCCTGTAAGCATCTTTTTTGGCCTGACAGAGCTGTCTGAGCTTTCCAGTGAACCACGGTTTGTCATTGTTGTAAGTTAGATGAGTCCTGATAGGCATGCACATATTTTCAAAGAAACTGATATAAGATATTATAGTCTGTTTGAGCTTTTCCAGATCATTGGCAACAGCTTCAAAAGCACTCCAATCAGTAAGGTCAAAACAGGCTAGTAAAACATGCTCTGTTTCATTAGTCTATCTCTTTACGGTCCTTAATACAGGTTTAGCTGATTTCAGTTTCTGCCTGTAGGTCGGTATAAGCTGAATCAAACAGTGATTAGAGAGTCCTAAAGCTGCCCGTGGGACAGAGTGATTATGCATATTTTATTGTTGTGTAACAGTGAGTCCAATACATCACTGTCTCTGGTGGGACATGTAACATACTGTATTTATTTTGGCAGTTCACTGGAGAGATTTGCTTTATTAAAGTCCCCGAGAATGATTAAAACAGAATCTGGGTATTGTTGTTCTGTCTCTGTGATCTAATCAGCAAGTTTCTGTAAAGCAGAGCTCACGTGCGCTTGCGGTGGAATGTAAACACTCACGAGAATGAACGAGCAAAACTCCCGCGGCGAGTAGAAAGGCTTACGGTTAATGAAAAGCACTTCTAAATCGGAAATGCACGTCTTCTTTAACACTGTAACATCAATACATCACCTTTTATTGAATGTAAAATCATGTCCTGCTGTCACGCAGTTGATTTTGCATTGCGATCCACTCTGAACAGCTGAAAGCCCTGCAGACTTAAAGTGCTATAGATTATGGCAGCAGCAGGTATGCAATACAATTAAAAAATGTGAATTATAAACATATATATATATATATATATATATATATATATATATATATTGCGTATAATTATTTGCAACTATAGCACGTCTATTTTTCTATTTTTAAACAGGAGATTTAAATAAAAAAATATATAAAGTATTATATATTATAAAATTAGCTTGAAATAATAAGAATACATTTTATATAGAAAAGTATTTAAAAAATACATTCTACACAATAATAAGAATACATTTGTAAATTAAATTAATTTTATTTGCAGCAGACAATCATGTGACTGGCCACGTGAGCAGCGCGTTCCCGGGTTCGTGGGATCACAGAACTGGCTCCTCCACTGTGAATAAATCACCATCTGAATCCATGAGGTGATATGTAAATTATTTTTTACAGATGCCCATATGAGAAAAAAATACCATCCGAATTGGGCTAGAGATGAGTTCTCTTGTTTTTTTAGAAAGTCAAGTCTATTCTGTGGAATTTTGTGATGATTACTACATACGTTTGATGTTTTTTTACCTGTTTGTTAACCTACCAAATTACTTTGTTGATCTCCTGAGCTTGCACATTGTAATGCCACGTAGGACACACACAGGAGGATTGATAACCAGTACATTCCTAAGGGGTCGTAAAAGGGTAATACATGAGCCATCTGCATCTAACTGGCTGGGCCGAGTTCCTGCTCCAAGTCGCTTTATCTCAGGAAACCCACCCCCACACGTGTGTTCCTTTTATGCACATATTTTAATTTATTCCATGGCTATTTAAACAGTGTACTTAAGAAACAATATATATATATATATATATATATATATATTAATGCTGTACTCTGTCTTCCATATGCTTGGTGTGATTTATTTAGGATGTGTTAATCTGTGCCTTAACCTCTATAGTGGAACTGATGCCATTTTTTTAAATCTATTATGGTTCCCGGTAAGGTTATAATGTATTTAGATTCATATAGAAGGTCGCGGAAATGTATAAATCAGTGATGTGACAGATTTGGTGATATTATAAATGGGTAAACATATGGTAAGAGTTTAATACTTATGTAAAGTGTTGTTTCTGGCCACATGGAAGATTCACTGTGGAATCCCCCAAAAGACATGGGCGGGGCTTCGCCCCAGAAGAACAATCTGATTGGAAGAAGCCCAGTGGGCATACTGAAATCCGTCTGTTTAAAACTGACCACCACATTTGGATCCCGCTCTCTCTTCTCTTCGCTCTTCAACGTGCTCGCTCGCTGACGATCCGGAAGCTTCGGTCGCGCTGGACCCTCGCCTTAACATCAGGCTGAGGAAACTAGCTAAGCGAATTCAAGACTCGTAAAAGCCGTAACACCTCAAAGCCAGCAGACCAACAGCGCCTTCCATCTCAACAAAGAAACCAAAAGCCGCCAATCGCGGGGATGCCCCAGTGATGTCACGCAGCAACGTCAAAGCCGGAGATTCCCTCAGCAACACGTGGCATCCGAAACTCAAGCATCTGAGATTTCCGTGAAAACACGAAGGAACCACTTGGGACGGGAAACGAGATTTGGCCTGCTAAACAAAGCAAGTAACCAAACAGAGTCTCTATTCTTACTGAAACTGATTAATTGATCCATGTGCAGAAGGACAGCAAAGTCTCTGTCGTGATCTTCTCGTAGTTACAGTTATGAGATAGAAAAGAGTGCTAGAAAATACTTTCTCCTAACGTTAACCGTAGAGCTATGAATGTGTGTGTATGTTATGTGTTTGTCTATGTGTTTTATTAAGTTAGTCCATGTATCGTAGAATAGCAGTTAGTAAATAAACCTTGTTTCATTGATAAAGAATGATGTCTCGTGGATGATTTTCAAGTTCAAACTATTTGTCCAGATTTATGTTACCTGGCTCAAATCTGAGAAAGAAGATTGCTAATGTCGTTTTATTGTCTCGGTGGCCACGAGGCAAGAGAAACGAAATTGATAAAGATATACTGATGTTAATGATCGCTGGATGCATCGTTAATACAGTATAAATCATAAGTTAAAGATTAATACCACTTTAATCAAAGCAATATTTACTACTTAATAAATTATTCCCCGGAGCTGAAATAATAGCTTCATAGAATTGTTACAACATGATTGGTAATGGGTAACATGATTTTGAGAGTTTTCTTCATTATTCACCCGAGTATATACTTGCCTGTGAATTTTATCTCTGTATATCAGCTGTTCAAAGCATGTGCTTCCAGATTACTATTTTAAACAAGTATTATCTTACTAGTCTTGCTTAAATATTCTATTATTTTTGGATCATATCAATACTTTATGTCAACTTCAGACTGTGCAGTTTTATAAGATCACTATAAATCTCACTGTGCAATAATGATGCAAATTCTGATTTGTTGGTTACTTATGTCGCTTACAACTCAATGTTATACCAATGAAACGTTCAAATACAGTTATTTGTGTCAATGCACATTGCCTTTCACTTAAGTTAATGAAGTGGTCACAGTTACACTCGCTGATCCTTCATCTCAGTTATGACTGACCGATATAGAGTAGACTACATATTGGACAAGTTTCACACCTACAGGACATGTCACGGACATTGATGCACAAATTTGGATGTGCTCTGCATGTTTAAAGTATATAGAATGTTCAGTTTATTTAATTGTATTTATTTTTGTTTGATTGTTTTAAATGCAGGCATATCTAATAAAACTAGTCTTAAATTGTGCAAGTTCTCCCACTTAAAAAGATGAGAGAGGCCTGTAATTTTCATCATAGGTATACCTCAACTATGAGAGACAAAATAAGAAAAAGAAATCCAGAAAATCACATTGTAGGATTTTTTAAGTATTTATTTGCAAATTATGGTGGAAAATAAGCATTTGGTCACCTACAAACAAGCAAGATTGCTGGCTCTCACAGACCTGTAACTTCTTATTTAAGAGGCTCCTCTGTCCTCCACTCGTTACCTGTATTAATGGCATCTGTTTGAACTCATTATCAGTATAAAATACACCTGTCCACAACCTCAAACAGTCACACTCCAAACTCCACTATGGCCAAGACTAAAGAGCTGTCAAAGGACACCAGAAACAAAATTGTAGACCTGCACCAGACTGGGAAGACTGAATCTGCAATAGGTAAGCAGCTTGGTGTGAAGAAATCAACTGTGGGAGCAATTATTAGAAAATGGAAGACATACAAGACCACTGATAATCTCCCTCGATCTGGGGCTCCACGCAAGATCTCACCCCGTGGGGTCAAAATGATCACAAGAACTGTGAGCAAAAATCCCAGAACCACACGGGGGACCTAGTGAATGACCCGCAGAGAGCTGGGACCAAAGTAACAAAGGCTACCATCAGTAACACACTGCGCCGCCAGGACTCAAATCCTGCAGTGCCAGACGTGTCCCCTGCTTAAGCCAGTACATGTCCAGGCCCGTCCTGAAGTTTGCTAGAGAGCATTTGGATGATCCAGAAGAGGATTGGGAGAATGTCATATGGTCAGATGAAACCAAAATATAACTTTTTGGTAAAAACTCAACTTGTCGTGTTTGGAGGAGAAAGAATGCTGAGTTGCATCCAAAGAACACCATACCTACTGTGAAGCATGGGGGTTGAAACATCATGCTTTGGGGCTGTTTTTCTGCAAAGGGACCAGGACGACTGATCTGTGTAAAGGAAAGAATGAATGGAGCCATGTATCGTGAGATTTTGAGTGAAAACCTCCTTCCATCAGCAAGGGCATTGAAGATGAAACGTGGCTGGGTCTTTCAGCATGACAACGATCCCAAACACACCGCCCGGGCAAAGAAGGAGTGGCTTCGTAAGAAGCATTTCAAGGTCCTGGAGTGGCCTAGCCAGTCTCCAGATCTCAACCCCATAGAAAATCTTTGGAGGGAGTTGAAAGTCCGTGTTGCCCAGCGACAGCCCCAAAACATCACTGCTCTAGAGGAGATCTGCATGGAGGAATGGGACAAAATACCAGCAACAGTGTGTGAAGACTTACAGAAAATGTTTGACCTCTGTCATTGCCAGCAAAGGGTATATAACAAAGTATTGAGATGGAATTTTTGTTATTGACCAAATACTTATTTTCCACCATAATTTGCAAATAAGTTCTTTAAAAATCCTACAATGTGATTTTCTGGATTTTTTTTTCTTATTTTGTCTCTCATAGTTTAGGTATACCTATGATGAAAATCACAGGCCTCTCTCATTTTTTAAGTGGGAGAACTTGCACAATTGGTGGCTGACTAAATACTTTTTTGCCCCACTGTATTTTCCAGAGTGGATTGGATTCAATGTGCTGCTAGCCACCATCTTGTTCATCCAAATTTTTTGACAGTCAGAACATTTTCTGACTAGCTTTTTTTGATCACAAACAGCCATCTTTGAAACTCTCTCACAGTATGATGTAGAACACATGTTAAGGATCCACAAACAAAGAAATTGCATGATTGTTTAAGTTTCTCCTCTTTCATCTGGGGCAGCCCAAAATCGTACAGTGTACATTCGGGCATTAGAAGGATGGTGGTCACAAATGATTGTGATTTTACCTTGTAACTCGTGTATAATTGGTCAAAATGGTGTTACTCCCTACTCTGTTTTATATGCTTGTGAGTGGCATCAGAGCAATTTTGGAGAAAGATAAAACACTGATGCTCTCACTATAAAAACACTTCTTACTCTAGGCACAATCACTCCTCTCCCCTCCTCACCTTGCTCCTCAAAGTTCCTTTTCCAACTCATCGTAAATATACTTTCTTTATCTGTCTTGTACAGTACCTCTAGCTTTGGTTCTGTGTCCACACCGTTGGCCAAAATAGTGACTTCCGATGTAATGCTTCCTCACGTAATCTTCTCCAAGGATCTCATGGTCACAGCCTCATGGGCAAATTGCAGAATGATATTACCGTCTTCAATATATTTTGACCTCTTGACCCAGAGCATAACGAGCACAATGGCAGCCTCAATCCTGGTGTCACTCGTACGTTTGCAGTTGGCTGCTTAAGACTTCAATAACTCTGGGCAAATGCTTTAAAGTTTGGCCAATGAGTGCTATATACAGCAATGCATACAATCTTTGTTAGAATTTCTCATCTGCTTCTAGGCACATGTGGCCTTCATGGATTGAGAGAGTGAGATAAACTAGTATACAATGGACTAATAGGCATTTAGACACATTAGATGCCTCAAATCTTAACTTAAGCCAGTCCCTATATATATATATATATATATATATACTTTACTTTACTTTTTAGTCATTTAGCAGATGCTTTTATCCAAAGTGACTTACAAATAAGAAAAAGTTAATAAAACTATAAGTTAAAACTCTATAAATACCATATATACACATTTAAGAAATAGATACATTAAATAAAACGACAAATGCATACAAAAACATTTAAAAACTAAACATTTAAATGAAAACAAAAAAATAAGTTAAAAACAATTCAAAATATTAAAACAACAAAAGGTATGAGTATAAAATGTATTCTAACATGACATAAAACACAACACTCATATATATATATATATATATATATATATATATATATATATATATATATATATATGTGTGTGTGTTATTTCATTTCCATGTAGTATGTTGAAGTAACGTTACTAAAATAACTCCAATTTATTCAAACAAAAACTAAATAAAATGCCTATAAAGATAAATGATGAATAAATTCATACATAATTGATCTAAAATTAAAATAGATAACAAATCAAATGGCAGTAGTTTATCAGTAATCCTAAAAAAAAAGAACACTGGAAAAAACATGCTAACAAACAACAACTTACACATAGCAAGAATTGGTTATAAAAACTAAAAAAGTGAAACAAGCAGTAAGAAAGAAGATAAATAAAAAGCGATACTTATATCCTTTGACAGTATCCCTGCCCAGTGGAGTCGCACTGTAGAGTCGATGGTCTTCACACTCTTTGGTCTTCTCACAAGGAGGTCTTCACGAGAAGGCTGCTGCGACTGCTGCCGCGGTAAACTACGCTTTTTATACCTATCTAACAAAAACTACTCCAATTCAGCTGAACACACTTTCCTGTTAATCACAATAAATGCCCAAGCAAGCGCCCGAAACTGACAAGTGACCCGATACAGTACGAGACCAAACGCGAATTCAGCACATCATTATATACAAATATATATCTCTAGATATATATATATTTTTTTATATAAGATGAAATCCAACTTCCTTTTGTAAAATGATTTTGATGGTGTGTCTACTGTTACAAATGTAAAGCCCTTTCACTCGCAGCTTTGTGAATATAAAAATGGGGGATATTTGGATGTTTCATCAAATTTGTATTAGTAATATGTGACCCCTCATTTACTGTAGGTTTTCTTCAATACATGTTAACCACACAATTTCGCTCCTCACAATTATTAATTCAGGTCGAGGTTCTGAAATGTAGAGGGCCTGGCATCTAAGTCTTTTTTGCTAGATATGCCTATTTTTGATACTTAAATTCAAGCCAAGAAAATGTGAATTGTCTGAATTATTATTTCTGGTGATGTTGCCTCAGTAGCTATAATTTGTGAGGGTAAATGTGGTGTGATATCTAGAAGTCATTAAGGTAAAGCTCTGTTTTTCATTACTTTGGACTCAATTTAATTCTGATGTTGAGAGATTGGGATAAGCCCATTTTTCTTTAAAGGTGCCATATAATGCATTGATACAATATTTTAAATTGTTCTCTGATATTTACATAGAAGGTATGTGGCTTAGGTAAGGGCAAACATTCTCCAGATACAGTTTTACATTCCTAGAATTAAATGGTCTGTTATTACCTAATTTGGAAGGGACATTAATAATAATGTTAATATCTGCTCTAATTAGCTGTTTCACAGTGAGGCTCAATCTTGATCTTTGCTCTAATTGGCTGTTTCACAGTGCGTCTCATTTCAGTAGCTCACAGGAAGGAAACACAGGGAAAATATATATTTCAATACTTTCTCACACAGTTATATCATTGGGTAATTATTCTGTAAACAAAATGCTGGCATCAAGGAGCAACTATTAATAAGCTGGGGATTGAAACTGCTTTCAAATGCACAATCGCTTTTTAGTTACACTTTCACTTTCGAGATTCACGATCGCATGTGCTCTGTACATACTATGGAGCGGCAGTACTTACCACACATTTTACAATTTCAGATTCTTGTCAGTGGTGCTCAGGATCTGTAAATAATTCACCATCATCCTCAGTCATCTCTCCTTACTTTGTTTTATTGGTAATCTTATGTTTATGCCTAATCTTATTAGGTGGAATCTTATGTACTGTAATGTAACAGGCTACCGCTAGCAAGGAGCTAACCATGTCCCTATAGTGGCTTGCTTTATTTTATTAGAATGCGTTATTTGTTTTCCATGCCTATCTGAATACAGACACCAACCAAACCCTGCACTTCACGTCCCCTGCACAGCCTGGAACATAACATTTATTTACACGATCTGCCGTTTGCGCTGTTGTCCTCGCTTGTTTCTTCACAATACCTGCAGAACTTCTGATGGTTTGGCTGGCGGCTGGCCTAGAACATGGGCGGCTATATGCAAAAGTTGGGGGCATAACTATTAGTGATCCCTACTGTAATGTCACAGTCGGTGATATGTTCTGATTCGCATATTTTTCAGTGGTCTTTTGCATTCACAAGGTTTACATAAGAAGGAGGAAACAATGGTGTTTGAGGCTAATGTTATGCCATTTCCATGTAGAAAACTGTTATTATTCAACTATGCCAAGGTAAATACAGTTTTCCATTCTAAGGCAACTTTAACTGTTTCCCGTTGTGCTGAATATTTCATAACACTATTACTGCCAAAATGACCTTCTCAGTTCTGATCTGTTTCTGGCTTTGTTTTGATATTAGTTAAGCTACTATTGTGTAGTCTTTAGACATATTCATTTCAGTCTAAAATTGTAATATTGTGAAATATTATTACAATTTCAAATAAGTTGTATCATCACTATATTTCAGGATTCTTTGTTCAAAAGAACATAATTTAAATTGAAAATTTAAATATTTAAATCAAAATATTATTATGAATATGTGTTTACTGTGACTTTGTAGAGTAGAGGGGCCCATGTAGAGTAAGAGGGCCTGGAGACAGAGGTAGACGCGGTGCCAGGGTAGTGCCAGTAGAGCAGAAGGACTGTGAGCAGACACCGCCGCTTTGGAGGAATTGGGAGCGGGCACCGCCGCTTCGTGAGCATTGTGAGAGAAAGGCAACGCTCCAGGAGTTTTGTGAGCGGGCACTGCCACCTGGGGAGCTGTGTGAGAGGATGCCGCCACCTCAGAGGATACATCCGAGGACTCTACCGCTTCGAGAATGCCTGACAAGAGCTTTGTCACCTCAGAGGAGACATCTGCGGGCTCCACCACTTTAATAAGGCCTGAAGAGAGCTCCGTCACCTCGGAGAAAATATCTGCGGTCTGCGGAGGAATGCAACGGTTTCCTGCTTCAATGCTCGCTTGCCCTCGAGATGCAGCCGCACCTATATCCCACAGAAAGAGCTAAAATGGCCTTCATAATCTCTTCGCTCAGCGGAAGAGCTCTTCAATGGGCAGAGACCATCTGGGCCCAAGCTGGCACGGTAACCCAATCTCTCAGCAGTTTCGTCAATCATCTCCGAGAAGTATTTGGTACCCCTGACAGGGATTCTTCGGCTGGCGAACAGCTCTACCATCTCTCCAACAAGGTAACACGTCGATTCATGACTATGCCTTGAGGTTTCAGACCTTGGCAGCTGCAAGTGGATCGGGACGAAAGTCCTCTCTTAACCACATATCGTCAAGGACAGGAGCCTCGTTTACGGTTGCATCTCGCGGCTTTTGACGATACCATAGGGCTCGAGCGATTCATCCAACTATCCATCAGAGTGGCTAGCCTTATGCGTTCTTGCATGGAGGATCAACAGGATGTTACCAACCCGATACTGCTAGCCACGGACATGCGATAGCTACCTGCCACATTCGTCCACCTTGACTAATGGTGAGTGCCATAGAGCCACAGGTCACCAATATGTGTCCGCTCACCACGGTTATCCAACTTACTGCCTGTAATGAATCTTTCCCAATTACAGCCCTCATCGACTCCGGTTCGGCGGGAAACTTCATCGCAGGCACTCTCAGTTGCCAACTCCCAACCTCGACTACCATGAAGGTATACCAGGTCCAATCCGTAACGGGAAAATCTTTGAGCCGCAAGCAGGTTCGCCATCAAGTTGGACCCGTGACCATCCGAATAGGTCAACTGCATGAGGAGGAGATAAATTTACTGGTTCTGGAGGATTCCACCGCTGACATCATACTAACCCGTGGTTAGTGCAGCGCAACCCCATCCTCTCCTGGGAGTCTGGTGAGGTCCTGAAGTGGGGCGAAAGCTGCTTCCCTGACTGTTTCCCGCATATTCCTCGTCCTCCAAAGGAGGTTTCCAAGCATCTCCAGATCTGCACCACCTCCACTGAGAGCCCGGTGGAGAAACAGTCAGTGGATATTCCATCCTGCTACGCTCCCTTCAGTGCCATATTCTGCCCGAAACAAGCCTCTAAGCTGACTCCACATTGGCCATGGGACTGTGCCATCGATCTGCTTCCAGGTGAGCCAGTGCCCCATGGGAGAATATACCCACCCTCCATTCCTGAGCAGAAGGCCATGGATAAGTACATAGAGGAAGCTCTCCAACAAGGCTTCGTCCGACCATCGACATCCCCTGCTGCTTCGAGTTTCTTCTTTGTGACAAAGAAGGATGGTGGTTTGAGGCCTTGCATAGATTACCGGGGTTTGAATAAGATTACGGTTAAGTTCTGGTATCCACTTCCCCTCGTCCCGGCGGCACTGGAGCAACTCCGCGGAGCCCGTTTCTTCACCAAATTGGACCTCCGCAGCGCATACAACCTCACCCGGATACGTGAGGGGGACGAGTGGAAGACCGCCTTCGTGACTCCTACGGGCCACTACGAATACTGTGTCATGCCGTATGGACTTGTCAACGCCCCCTCTGTATTCCAGGACTTTATGCATGAGGTACTCCAGGAGTTTCTCCATCGATTCGTACTCGTGTATATCGACGATATACTCATATACTCCCGGAGTTGGGCCGAACATCGCCAGCATGTTGCGGAGGTCCTACAACGTCTGAAGGAACATGAGCTTTTCCTGAAAGCAGAAAAGTGTTCCTTCCATCAGTCTTCAGTAAAGTTCCTAGGTTACCACATCGATCAGAATGGTGTAAGGATGGACGAGGGGAAGGTAACCAACATCCGGGATTGGCCCATACCCACTTCTGTTAAGGAACTCCAACGCTTCCTTGGCTTCGCTAATTTCTATAGGAGGTTCATCCAAAACTATAGCTCCATTGCCAGCCCACTCACCAATCTCCTAAGGCTCAAGCCCATATCACTGTCCTGGACACCATCGGCCACGGAAGCATTTACCACATTGAAGGAAGCCTTCATCAGTGCCCCTTTCCTCGTCCACCCGGATCCAGATAAGGCGTTAATTAACCTATAGTTGCACCGGCGCTGAAGTCATGCAGTAAGTGTAAATACTCCAGCGCCAGTATCTGGTTAACCTCCTGGTGGCAGTATTGTGCCTTAACCCTGACACCCTTCACACAAGAAGAAGAGCAGCGCTCGCAGCTAGATTACTCAGAGAAGATCCTGGCCGTGTTATTGTAAGTTCCCATTATTGTACTTATCATAGAATTGGAAATGTTACATTAACCTGTTTACAGAGGTTTTCTGTGATCAAATATTTAAGTAAAGGGTGATTATTTTAATAAGTACCATGTTTTTTTACTTGTCTTATTTTTGTATTTGCATTCAATACGGCCTGTGCATACTTACACTTTATTACTTTGTTCAAATCTGTTGACAGTTACACGATTAAAATTGATCTTGAAAAAACTGAGCGACCACATTTCTACATTAAACTCTGTAAAATGTTAAGCTGGTCGCAGTGACATGCACTTAATGCCTCATCTGCGACCATTCTAGATGCACATTAATACTGAATTAGTAGCACTCATACTGAATGACTTCTGTGGTGCCGGTGCTACTATAGGTGCCACAGAGCTTAACTATAGAGCTTAAAACACGGGTACGTAAGTTAACAGCTTAAAGTATCAGTTTAGATGTTAATAAGACAACACTTTACAATAAGGTTAATTAGTTAACATTGGTTAATTACATTAGTTAACATTAAATAAGAATGAATAATACTTCCACTGCATTTATTAATCTTAGTTCATGTTAATTTCAGCATTTACTAAAGCATTTTTAATCACTGAATCACTCATCGGGATGATTCTTTCAATTACATTACTAAATGGGCCCAGGAATACTTCCAGAAACCACTGTTGGTAAACACAATCCATCGTGCCATCTGCAGATGCCAACTAAAGCTCTATCATGCAAAAAGGATACCTTATGTGAACATGGTCCAGAAGTGATGTCGTGTCCTGTGGGCCAAGGCTCATTTAAAATTGACTTTTTTAAAAGTTGAAAAGTGTTCTATGGTCAGACGAGTCCAAATTTGACATTCTTGTTGGAAATCCTCTGGACTAAAGAGGAGGGAGACCTTCCAGCATGTCATCAGCGTTCAGTTCAATAGCCTAACATCTCTAATGGTATGGGGGTGCATAAGTGCATATGGTATGGGCAACTTGCATGTTTTAGAAGGCACTGTGAATGCTGAAAGGTACATAAAGGTTTTAGAGCAACATATGCTCCCCTCCAGACAACTTGTATTTCAGCAGGGCAATGCAAAACCACATACTGCTGCTATTTCAACCACATGGCTTAGTAGTAGAATAGTCTGGGTGCTGAATTGGCCTGCCTGCAGTCCAGATCTTTCACCTATAGGCCCATCATTAAACGAAAAATACGCCAAAGAGGACCACAAACTCTTCAGCAGCTATATCCTATATTAGGCAAGAATGGGTAAAAATTTCAAAACAAAAACCCCAGAAACTCAAGACCTCAATGCCGGGATGTCTTCGTTTTGTAAGAAAGAGGAGATGCTACACCATGGTAAACATGCCCCCGTCCCAACTATTTTGAGACCTATAGCAGGCATCAAATGTGAAATGAGCTCATTTTGTGCATATCATTGTAAAGTTTCTTAGTTTAAAAATGTGTTATGTTATCTGTTTTATACTGTGAATAAATGTTGGCTCATGTGATTTGAAAATGTTTTAGTTTTAATTTTAATCAAATAAAAAATTTAACATTCCAACATTTTCAGAATTTGAGTTGTAGAAACCTTTAATGATAGACAATTCTGCTGTGCTTTTTTCATTTATTTACACTGAACAAAATTATAAACGTAACACTTTTGTTTATGCCCCCATTTTTCATGAGCTGAACTCAAAGATATAAGACTTTTTCTATGTACACAAAAGGCCTATTTCACTCAAATGTTGTTCACAAATTTGTCTAAATATGTGTTAGTGAGCACTTCTCCTTTGCCGAGATAATCCATCCACCTCACAGGTGTGGCATATCAAGATGCTGATTAGACAGCATGATTATTGCACAAGTGGGCCTAAGGCTGGCCACAATAAAAGGCCACTCCAAAATGTGCTGTTTTATCACACAGCACAATGCCACAGATATCTCAAGTTTTGAGGGAGCATGCAATTAGCATGCTGGATGCAGGAATGTTCCACCAGAGCTGTTGCCGTGAATTGAATGTTCATTTCTCTACCATAAGCCGTCTCCAAAGACGTTTCAGAGAATTTGGCAGTACATCCAACCAGCCTCACAACCGCAAACCACGTGTAACCACACCCACCCAGGACCTCCACATCCAGCATCTTCACCTCCAAGATCGTCTGAGACCAGCCACCCGGACAGCTGCTGCAACAATTGGTTTGCATAAGCAAATCATTTCTGCACAAACTGTCAGAAACGGTCTCAAGGAAGCTCATCTGCATGCACAACGTCCTCATCAGGGTCTCGACCTGAGTGCAGTTCATCATCGTAACTGACTTGAGTGGACAAATGCTCACATTCGATGGCATCTGGCACTTTGGAGAGGTGTTCTCTTCACGGATGAATCCCGTTTTTCACTGTAGAGGGCAAATGGCAGACAGCGTGCATGGTGATGCCAACGTTGTGGATCGCTTGGCACATGGTAGCGGTGGGGTTATGGCATGATCAGGCATATGTTATGGACAATGAACACAGGTGAATACTATTGATGGCATTTTGAATGCACAGAGACACCTGTGCATCCAATGTTACAAAAACAGCATTCTTCCATCTTAGAAACATTGCCAAGCTACGAACATGTTAAGTGTTTCTGATGCTGAAAAGTTAGTTCATGCATTCATGACCTCTAGACTGGACTATTGTAATGCACTGCTAGGTGGTTGTCCTGCATCTTCAATAAACAAGCTACAGATAGTACAAAATGCTGCGGCTAGAGTCCTTACCAGGTCAAGAAAATATGATCATATTACTCCAATTTTACAGTCTCTGCACTGGCTACCTATTAAGTTTCGTATCAGTTACAAAATATTATTACTTGCTTATAAGGCCCTAAATGATTTAGCTCCTGCGTACCTAACTAATCTTCTATCACGCTACAATCCAACCCGCTCCCTAAGCTCGCAAAACTCTGGACTCTTGGTAGTACCTAGGATAGCAAAGTCCACTAAAGGAGGTAGAACTTTTTCATATCTGGATCCTAAACTCTGGAATAGCCTTCCTGATAACGTTCGGGGTTCAGACACACACTCTCTGTTTAAATCTAGATTAAAGACACATCTCTTTAGCCAAGCATTCATATAATGCATCTCACAATCTTGTACTGCCAGTCTATCTGAACAAATGCACATTATTATGCTTTAACTTGGGTTATACTGATAATTTCATCCAGGGTTATTCCTGGAT
The DNA here is from genome assembly GCA_027564155.1 of Gymnocypris eckloni scoliostomus. NCBI lineage: Eukaryota > Metazoa > Chordata > Actinopteri > Cypriniformes > Cyprinidae > Gymnocypris > Gymnocypris eckloni. The sequence continues at coordinate 7,628,824 of CM050426.1, forward strand.
GGAACAACTGCTACGCTAATTGTCTTACTGTTTCTATGTTTCTGATTAACATCCCGTGGTAGCTAGGAATTACACAAGCTTCAGTCTGGATCCAACCCTTAAACGATCTGAGATGACCGAACACCTGAGAAGAGATGATGACAACCCCTCGGAGGACCTCAGAGGAAGCCAACCATCAGCGATTATATTGACTTAACCAAAATCTGCCATAAATGGAGGATCAGCACCTGGAGACAACCTCTACAGCCCTGACCGTCAGCGGAGTCTAGGACACATAGATGAGCCCCAGAGACAGATCTCCAGTGAGAACCTCGTCACCTAGACATCCATCGGGAAGACCCCTGGAAGACAGTGGACCACTTACACTCTGACATTGCTGCAGTTGGAACAAACTACTGATTCGTCTGGCCAGAGGGGAACTGGCCCCCCGACTGAGCCTGGTTTCTCCCAAGGTTTTTTCTCCATTCTGTCACCGATGGAGTTTTCGTTCCTTGCCTCTGTCGCCTCTGGCTTGCTTAGTTGGGGACACTTCATTTCCAGCAAAATCATGATTGCACAGATATTATTTAAACTGAACTGAACTGGACAATGCCATTACTAAATTCAATAATGAAATGCATTCAGCTGATAATTGAGTGTTAAATCCTGTCATTTTACATTATTGACACAATTTGCCTATTTTGATATTGTGCAGTGCTTTGTTACAATTTGTATTGTTAAAAGCGCTATATAAATAAAGGTGACTTGACTTGACACCTTGATGAGCTGCTGAGGCCTATTGTTTTGCCATTCATCGACAAATACTTGCTTTACTTGCATTTCACTACTGATTATACTCTGTATGATTGTGTATGTGACGAATAATAAAGAACCTTGAACCTTGAACAAATATCACCTCATGTTGCAGCATGATAATGCACGGCCCCATGTTGCAAGGATCTGTACATAATTCATGGAAGCTGAAAACATCCCAGTTCTTGCATGGCCAGCATACTCACTGGACATGTCACCCATTAAACATGTTTGGAATGCTCTGGATCGGCATACACAACAGTGTGTTCCAGTTCCTGCCAATAACCAGCAACTTCGCACAGCCATTGAAGAGGAGTGGACCAACATTCAACAGGCCACAATCAAAAACTGGATCAACTCTATGCTAAGGAGATGTGTTGCACTGCGTGAGGCAAATTGTGGTCACACCAGATACTGGCTGGTTTTCAGACAGCCCCCAATACAGTAAAACTGCACATTTTAGAATGGCCTTTTATTGTGGCCAGCCTAAAGCCCACCTGTGCAATAATCTTGCTGTCTAATCAGCATCTTGATATGCCACACATGTGATGTGGATGGATTATCTCGGTAAAGGAGAAGTGCTCACCAACACAGATTTAGACAGATTTTTGAACAATATTTGAGAGAAATAGGTATTTTGTGTACATAGAAAAGGCTTAGATATTTGAGTTCAGCTCATGAAAAATGGGGGCAAAACAAGAGTGTTGCATTTATAATTTTGTTCAGTTTATTTATTTTTTGTAAGTCATCAATGTAAGTATGAATTTACTCAAGTTTTATCACTGCTGTTTCTTACTGCTGTTATAAGCTATTTCTTAACAAATACAGTATTATGGTCTTCCAGATCTTGTCAGCTTACTCATGTGTTATTACACTGTTTCTTAACAAATACAGTATTATGGTCTTCTAGACCTTGTTAGTTCATTCATGTGCTATTTACCTCTGTGTTCAGAGGCATTAGCAGTTCTCCTTAGAGGACCAGGCAGAGGCCAATAACAATCCACAAGAACATAAATATTGTTTACAGCCATCATGTAAGTGCATGAGGTGACACATCGTGAACAATGTCAAGACAGTGTGTGCAGTCATCTCAGTTTGCTATGTGTTCCTCTGACAGCAAAAAACAAGTACTCTCCTGTGTGTTATAACTAAGGAGTAAATGCTGTCAGCGTTTTTAAGGGAAATGTTTAAATAATGCCTCATGTAGCACATAGACAGTGATGATTAATTACTCTTAACGGCTAAAATGTATGCTAGCTTTTTAAAGTATTTTTTTTTTCAAAGGAATAGCCAAAAAGTATATTTCTGTCAGCCTTTTTTACACTTGTGTTGTTCTAAATTGTGTTATTTTATAACAAAAGGAGAAGCAGACTTTTTAGAAGTAATCACAAATTTTCACTAATTTAGCATTTTGCATTTTGAAATAAAGGAAGTTACATCTGTTTGAAACTACATAAGGGTGAATAATGACATAATAAGCATTTTCAAAATGGATGGATGGATTAACTGTTCATTTGTTTGCAAAAATAAACCTCAGATCAGCTCACACTATTGCATAAAGTGATTTTTATACAATTATACAATAATTCAGCTGAATCATGTCCATTTTTATAAGAAATCATGTTTAATATGTTAAAGGTCAATGCAAAAATTCCACATATTCCCACTGTGTACATACCACCGTAGTTGTAAATATGTTGATGACTCGGGTAATGCTGTGTCACACATACAGATGTTTATAATTTCCAATTAAATCTGTTTACAGAAAGTTAGGAGAAAGGAACTGATTTGTATTACCTGAAAAAAAAGGAACTGAATGATTAGCATGATTTTTTTATTCTGTTCAAGGAATAGTTCACCCACAAATTTAGATTTGCTGTTGATTTACTCACCCCATTCAAGATGTAGGTGATTTTTTTTTTTTCAGTAGAATGATGCAAGTAAGTGGCAAACAAAAAGGAACAAAAATAAAACACCTTTTTAAGGAACACACTTATTGTGTTTGGCTCCTGGTGATATATTGAGGTCTTATGAAGCAAAACAATTGGTGTGTGCAACAAATGTAATATTATTTGCAACATTATTACCTGTAATTCATGGCCTCAGGTAAATGTCCAGATCCAATAAAAAACTCACTTTAGAGTGTGCCTCACTGTTTCTCAGAATCAAAAAGAGCCAATTTTCCAGTGTATATGTGTAATGAAGAGGCAGTGTAGTTAGATCAAATTGCAGCTTTATTGATAGACAAGAGGTGGTCAGACAGGCAATGGTCAAAGGTAGTAACAGGAGTAATGAAGGCCAGGCAGAATCAACAACAGGGGCAATGCAAAGGTCGGGGCAGGTGGCAGACATCTAAAGGCAGGCAGGGTCAAAAGGCAGGCAGCAAACGGTCAGAGTAAATAGGCAGTCCAGGTGAAAACAGGGGAAACGCTCAGAATGTCAGCCGGTGCAAAACAAGACTTCGCACCATGTGTAGGGAAGTGTGCTGCTTATATGTGGGTGAGTAAATGAGGTGCAGGTGTGGCAAGACAATCAGGGTAGATTAGTGATTGGTGACAGCTGTGTAATTAGTGCAATGGTGGATATGTGTGTTTCGTAGTGCAGTGAATGATGGGAGTTGTAGTCCATGGGTGATGTGTAGCTGTAGTGTGGTGAGAGGCAACCAGATTTGTGACAGAGCCCCCCCCCCCAAAGAGCGGCTTCCAGACGCTTCACACACACACACGACACAATCCAGGAGGGCGGTGGAGCGGAGGTGGAACTGGGAGGGAACGGAGGGCCAGGTCCATGTGGGGCCAATGAGACAGGAGCCCACCAGGGCGGAGCGGAAGAGACAGCAGAGACGTGAGGTGACTCTGGCAGGTCAGCGGAGACGTGAGGTGACTCTGGCAGGTCAGCGGAGACGTGAAGTGACTCTGGCAGGTCAGCGGAGGCGTGAGGTGACTCTGGCAGGTCAGCGGAGACGTGAGGTGACTCTGGCAGGTCAGCGGATGCGTGAGGTGACTCTGGCAGGTCAGCGGAGGCGTGAGGTGACTCTGGCAGGTCAGCGGAGGCGTGAGGTGACTCTGGCAGGTCAGCGGAGGCGTGAGGTGACTCTGGCAGGCCAGCGGAGGCGTGAGGTGACTCTGGCAGGCCAGCGGAGGCGTGAGGTGACTCTGGCAGGTCAGTGGAGGCGTGAATGTCAAGGGGCATTCTGGAGGTGCTGGGTCTCGGGGGCGCTCGGAAAACGATAAACTGGACAGAACCCACGGATAAGGCGAGCTGGGCGGGACCAGCGGAGACGAAGGAGAGCTGGACAGGACCAGCGGAGACGAAGGAGAGCTTGGCGGGACCAGCGGAGATGAAGGAGAGCTGGGCGGGACCGGCTGGAGAGCGGACTCTGCGAGCTCCTGGGACAGAGCGGGCTCTGGAGCGGACTCTGCGAGCTCCTGGGACGGAGCGGGCTCTGGAGCGGACTCTGCGAGCTCCTGGGACGGAGCGGGCTTTGGAGCGGACTCTGCGAGCTCCTGGAACGGAGCGGACCTGGGGATGCCAGCTGCTCGCACCGACACCAGTGGTGGGTCCAACACACTAGTAATCAGTCCTGGCCAAAGAGGTGCATCCGCAGCCGTGGTAGCCATCCTGGCCGGGGACTCCGGCTTGGCAGGCCTGGCGAGAGCAGATTCTGGCTTGGCAGGCATGATGAGAGCAGATTCTGGCTTGGCAGGACTGTTATGAGGCTCAGGATCGGCGGCCATTTTGTGACAAGTTTCGGCAGTGGAGGTTCCTATGGGGGAATGGTTCTCCTCCTCCTCAACTCCCACGGTGAAAGGAAAGCCACTCAGCTTTAAGGCTAGGTCACTATACTCTTCCAGCGTCCAGGTGGCCTCATGCAGCGGCATGATCGAACTGAGTGGTTCAGATAAACCCCCTCGAAAAAATATCATATTTCATCGAGCTGAGTCAGGTGTGCCAGTTCCAGAAAGTCTGCAACATATTCCTCAATGGACCTTGTACCTTGGCGAAGTAACATCATCCTTACTGCTGGATTCATCTTTTGCGAAGTCTTCTGTAATGACTGGTCAAAGGTGTGTGGATCCAAGTGCAGTAAGATATTTAATAGGCAGAATCAAACAGGCAAAGGTCAGCGGGCAAAAACAGGAATATCAGAGGCAGGGCAGAGACGTAAACAATACAAGGCAGAAGTCGGGGTCACAGGCACAGGTTCAGAGTTCCAAGGTCGGGCAGTCCGGGGCCAAACACAGAGATAACAAATAGCAGGATGAATAACGCTCAGAAATGTCAGCCGGGGCAAGAACAAGACTTCACAGCGTTTGCATGGAAGTGTGCTGCTTATATGTGTGTGTGTGAATGAGGTGCAGGTGTGGTGAGACAATCAGGGTTAATGAGTGATTGGTGACAGCTGTGTGATTGGTGTAATGGTGGATGGGAATGTGTGAGTGCAGTGAATGATGGGAGATGCAGTCCATAGGTGATGTGCAGCTGTAGTGTGGTGCAAGAGATGTACTGAGTGGCAACCAGATTCATGACACCAAGTGATAGCTGCTTTACGGAGCCATTCCGAGTTTTCTTAGTCCAAGTCTAGTTTAATCCTGCGTATTGCCTGAATCATCCATGTCTTGATCCTAGCCTGTGTATCTCGTTTCTTATCTGATCTCTGCCTGCCCTGACGTTTATAGTCTGCCTTGGATCTCTCTTGTCTTGCCTTTGGACTCTATTTGCCCCTGCCTGGATTATTATCATGTACCTGGATTATCTCTTTGTTTTGCCCCCCCCTGGATTACATTTTCCGCCAATCGTCCCTGTCTATTCACTACATTACTCTTGTGTCTTGCCCGTGCCATACCCGTTTTTAGTTTTTTAACCTCACCTGTGTTTTGACTATGTTTGAGAATGAAAGCTTGCATATGGATCCGCACGCCTCTCATCTCATTTGTCCTGTTACACACACATATATATATATATATATACATATCTGCTGGTTAGTCAATTTGTGCTGTTCCAAAGCTCACAGTCACATGACGTTTTTGATGCAAATTGATAAATTTCTTCGGCAAATGCATTTGCATCTTCCATTATTCGCATTAACCCTATTCCGCACATGCCAAAAACTAAGGATCAATTGATAATCATTTTTACCAATATACATTGTACTTTCTGGTGAGTCTATATAAAATGAATAATTATTTAAATTATATAAATCATTAGTTTGTTCTGTTATTAAGCATTTACATTTCTCAAATAATGCTATATTGAAATTGAGTTCAGATTCTGTGTACATTGTGAGTGTTTCAGGGTAGGCATCTGACATAAATGGTTCTCCTATAATGCACAACGAATGTGCTGTCAGCAGCTCTGTTGCAACCTGTCTGGTACTCAGTGGTAAACTTGTCCTTCTGTGTGATGCTTGCACAGACACTGTTCCCGTAATTAAAGTGCCTGTCACTGCTGTTTGCTCTGCATTAAACACAGCAGACTGAACAGGACTGGAATACATCGGCTAGAGAAAGCAGAGGGAAATGTATATATCAAGATTGCATGGTTAATAGATACACATAACCAGACTCATATAACATGTAAGAAATAATCTTGGGATGAAGATTTTGATTAAATCTAGGTACAGTGTTAATGGTTTAGGTAAGTTGATACCTTAGGCCTTAATTCTGCCAAATCACAGCTTTACCTCACTATCCAAATAAATGCAAAAATGAAGAGCAGTCGCAATTCAGTATGCAAAGCTGTCTTGCAAGTATAAGCACACACAAACACACACGACTCTGTATAGCTATCTTTGTGAGGACATTCATTGACACAAAGCAACCTCTAGCTCCTTAACCTAACCCTACCCATCAGAAATATAAGTGCCTAACTTAACCTACCCTTTAACCGATTATAACCTGAACCCTAAAACCAATTATTGACCCTCAAACAGGCCTTTAAAGGGGTCTCAGAAGGTGAGGGCTTTACAATTTCTCCCTCACAAAGATACAAGTGCACTATGTGGGGCGGGGCCGAGAGCCGTGGGAACGGAGCGAGGCGGTGGAGTAATTGGTAATGAACGACACCTGCACCACTCACCGGTCTCGGCCCCGCCCCACATACACACACACACATTTACATTTATGCATTTAGCAGACGCTTTTATCCAAAGCGACTTACACTGCATTCGGCATATACATTTGTATTTTCAGTATGTGTTCCCTGGGAATCGAACCCACAACCTTTGCGCTGCTAACGCAATGCTCTACCACTGAGCCACATTTAACCCAGCCCTAACCTTAAACCTACTCCTTACAGAAAGCCTGTTTGCATTGTTACACTTTCATATAAACAAACATAATTTACAACACCCCCCACCCCCGTTTTACTATCCTTGTGGGGACACTTGGTCCACACAATGTAGCATAAACAAGTACACACACACACACACGCGCACACACACACACACACACACACACACACACACAAACACACACACACACACAAAAACCTAATCCTGCAATTTTATAAATAAAAAATGCATAATATTGCATAATACTACATTATAATGTATTAATAATGCATATTAGTATTAATAATGCATAATACTACAAGTGGTTGAAGTAAATTCTAGGGAAAAAAGGAAATAACAAAATAAATAAGTATTTTTAGAATATCAATCAAGAGCTATCTGAAATTATAATAACAGATTCAACTTGTGTTCTTGCATGTTTTATAAAGCCACAAACAAACAAAAAGATGCAAAGCAACTTCACATGAAATTAAGCTTCTAAAATATATTTATATTGTAGAAACTCAATATAATTAACGTATGGCAAAATTTGGTTAATTCAGTGTAGCCGCTGATGGTTGGCTTCCTCTGAGGTCCTCCGAGGGGTTGTCATCATCTCTTCTCAGGTGTTCGGTCATCTCAGATCATTTAAGGGTTGGATCCAGACTGAAGCTTGTGTAATTCCTAGTTACCACGGGATGTTAATCACATGGCAGAAACAGATAAACAAATAAAGACAATTAGCGTAGCAGTTGTTCCATCCAGGAACAACCATGGATGAAATTATCAGTTTCAACCCAAGCTAAAGCATAATAATGTGCGTTTGATCAGATATACTGGCGATACAAGATTATGAGATGCATTATATGAATGCTTGGCTAAATAGATGTGTCTTTAATCTAGATTTAAATAGAGAGAGTGTGTCTGAACCCCGAACGTTATCAGGAAGGCTATTCCATTTGGGAGCCAAATATGAAAACGTTATACCTCCTTTAGTGGACCTTGCTATCCTAGGTACTAGCAAGAGTCCAGAGTTTCGTGACCTTAGGGAGCGGGTGGGAATGTAGCGTGATAGAAGATTAGTTAGGTACGCAGGAGCTAAATCATTTAGGGCCTTATAGGCAAGTAATAATATTTTGTAACTGTTACACTGTTACAGTGGGGCAAAAAAGTATTTAGTCAGCCACCAATTGTGCAAGTTATCCCACTTAAAAAGATGAGAGAGGCCTGTAATTTTCATCATATGTATACCTCAACTATGAGAGACAAAATAATAAGAAAAAAAAACATAAAATCACATTGTGGGATTTTTAAAGAATTTATTTGCAAATTATGGTGGAAAAAAACTGATTGTCAAACTGATTGTCTTTCTGTGATACTACGATAACACATGGTAGTAAAGCACAAGTAGTGTTAAGACTGATATGCTCGCAGAGTCCGTTTTTGAGTGTTGAAACAATCGTGTAGATCAATGGTCTTTCACTGTAAAAGGCAGGATCGAGTATTATGGCCGTGATCTACATGCTGCAGACTGTGTTTACCAGTACTTATGCAGTAGTAGTTTTCTTAACGGATGTAACATACCGATACAGTTCCAGAAAGACGCAGAGGCAAAGCGCAGAAAGTCTGGTCGGCCCAAAACGGAAGATCAGGAGCAGGCATTCATGAAAGAGGTAAATTGCTCTTACCTCGAGAGTAATGATGAAGAACAGTTGAAAATTACACATATCCAAGACAAAATGAAGGAATCTCTGACAAACCCAGTTTCTGAACCATATTGAAATCAATAGCTCAATAGAAAATTGAGAGAACAGTACCATATCCCAGTCATCGCATATCAGTTTGTGAAACATGTGTGCCAAACCATCGCTGTTCAACGACCTCCCAGCACTGATCAGCTGTGACAAAACAGTTGATGTCCTGTGGGAGCTCTCTGAACTTCAAACAACATACCCCAGGGTGGCAGGGAATTATGCATATAATTAATTAAGGACTACAGCATTCAGGCCAATCATCAGTTGTGTTCCTGCCAATGATTGACCTGTACTCTGGAGACAAAACGTTTATTTTGTCCACCTTGGATTTTGTTTGTGACCTGTCTATCAAACACAATGCTCCACCCAGTATCACCTCTTATGTCATAGAGGACCATGGGACCAGGGCAATGGCAGTGTTGTTTGACGGAAACAGTACTGATTCACTTGCCTCTTTGCACTACAGCATTTATAGCAAAAAAAAATGTTACCGCCAAATCATTTGTTACCCCAAAACGTCTGCCTCCAACTGAGTCCTCAACCAAATACCACTACCAAAGAGTTTAATTCCAGATCATATTTTGGATTGGAAAGGAAGGTGAGATGGACACAGTGGATTGGGATGGAAACTGGTGGACAACCGGTTCCTGCCAGTTATGACCAGTAAAACTGCTGCCCAAGAATGCCTCCTGCAGATTATCCACTGTAATTGCACAACTGCCTGCCGAACACAACGGTAAAAAAATGATAAAAAACAAAAGGCAAAACAAATACTAAACGCGTTATAAAAAATATATATTTAATAAAATAAAACACATTTTTAAAACGGTTTAGCAGTACTAAGCCTTCACGTGACAGCACTGTTTTGACTAATTTGACAGTACCAAATAGTTCTAATGAGTTTATTCTTTATTGGAATCAAAAGAATGGTAATGAACCACAGAAATCATATCCTAATGACAATGACAAATTAATACTAGCCAAAAGAGGATCTATGACTTCTGGAAGCACCTTTTTAGTAGTTTAGATGGAATAGGGTCTAACATACGATTAGCTGGTGTAATAGATGTTCTAAGTGATTATTGTTAAACCACGCCCCATTGGTATGTACGTGAGTGACGTTCCTTTTTAGTGTCACTCTCACTAAAGCAAGTAAGCTTGTAAAGCATGTCTGTCATTCTATTTCCCCAATTTCCCTCCTATCAGAATATATTAAAGCTGGATTAGCAGATTTAATAACAAGTTTATACAAATATTCCTGTTCTTTTGTAGAGAATGAGTGGAATAGTTCCTCAGGGGAACTACAGTGCACCATTGGATGTGATACTGTAGCTGACGGCTGCATGGTTACAATTTGATCTCTAATAGTATCAATTTTGTAAGTAAAATAGTTCATAAAGAAATTACTGCGGTGCTGTTGGGAAATTTAAACACCTGTTGATGCTTTATTTTTTGTTATTTTTGCTACTGTATTGACCAAATACATGGGATTATGTTTGTTTTCTTCTAAAAGATACGAAAAGTTATCCATCTAGCCGTTTTGAATGCTTTTCTTTAGGATAGTGTACTTTCCCGCCAAGCATTACGAAATACCTCAAGTTTTGTTTTCCTCCAGCTGCGCTCCATTTTCCGGGCTGCTCTCTTTAGTGGACGAGTGTGCTCATTATACCACGGTGTTGGACTCTTTTCCATAATCTTCCTTAAGCGTAAAGGTGAAACCGTATCTAAAGTGCTAGAAAAGAGAGAGTACATATTTACTGTTACATCATTAAGTTTTTCTGTGCTGTTGGATATGCTGAGGAATTGAGATACTTCAGGAATATTACTTACAAATCAGTTTTTTGTGGTAGAAGTTATGGTTCTACGATACTTATAACAAGGAGTTGAATTTACAGCTTTAGCTAAATGGAGTTTAGACAAGACTAGATAATGATCTGATATATCATAGCTTTGCTGCAGAATATTAACACCATTAACACCATTAACATAAATTCCATATGACAGTATTCAATCTAGAGTATGATTTTGACAATTAGTAGGTCCTGACATGTGTTGTCTAACCCCGATAGAGTTCAGAATGTCTGTAAATGCTGATCCTAATGCATATTTTTCATTATCAACGTGGATATTAAAATCACCCACAATTAAGATTTTATCTGCAGCCAGCACTGACTCTGATAGAAAATCACCAAATTCTTTAATAACGTCTGTATGATGCCCTGTTGGCCTGTATATAGTAGTCAGTACAAACATCAAGGGGGATTTATCATTAATACTTTTTTTCTCTAAATAATGATAAATGAAGCACCATTAATTCAAATGAGTTATACTTAAAAAGCCTGTCTTCTGAGAAATACTGAGAATATTGCTATAAATTAAAGCAAACTCAAACATCAAACTTCTACAATTGATCCAAAATGCTGCTGTAAGATTAATGTATCAATGAGCCGAAAAGAACGGACGTCACACCTCTGTTCATCAATTTGCACTGGCTATCAAAAGCTGCTCGCATTAAATTCAAGGCATTAATGTTTGCCTACAGAACCACCTCTTGCTCTCCACCCCTTTACCTAAATTCATTACTTCAGACTTGTATGCCCTCCAGAAGCTTGTGATCTGCAAGTGAACAACGCATTATTGTACCATCCCAAAGAGGCACAAAATCACTTTCACAGACTTTTTTATAAACTGTTCCCATCTGGTGGAATGACCTGCCTAACTCAATCCGAGCAGCTGAATCCTTACTAGGGATGAGCGAGTACAGCATTATCTGTATCTGTATCTGTATCTGTATCTGTTAACCATATGAATTATCTGTATCTGTATCTGTACTCGGACTGGGCGGGGCCTAACCCGGAAGTGGGCGGGATTTAACCTGGAAGTGGGTCGGGTTGTCTTGAAATGGGCGGGGCTTTAACCGGTATGTTATTTTAAGCATGCAATTGATATGGGTTGATCAGAAATTGTTATATTTATTGCTGATTAGAAAACTATTTACATGACAGCATCAGCATTGAGCTTCAGATCAATGGTTTTGTTCACGATAACAAACGAACTATATACAGAACAAGTTTTGCAACAATGAATACAACACATGCGGTTGCAATTAAGTAAAATGTAATGAACAAGAGTTTTCATCTCAACATAACTTTCTTTTTTTTACTTTTAATTTTTTTATGATCAGTGATATTTTTTTTTATTTCCACACCAGGTATGTTTTAGTGCCACATAAAAAAAAAATAATCTAAGATTACGAGATTAAAGTCGTAATATTTCGAGAATAAAGTCGAAACTACGAGAAAAAAAGTTGAAATGTTACGAGAATAAAGTTGAAATGTTATGAGAATAAAGTCGAAGCACTACGAGAATAAAGTTGAAATGTTACGAGAATAAAGTCGAAACACTACGAGAATAAAGTCGAAATGTTACGAGAATAAAGTCGAAACACTACGAGAATAAAGTCGAAATGTTACGAGAATAAAGTCGAAATGTTACGAGAATAAAGTCGAAACACTTCGAGAATAAAGTCGAAATGTTACGAGAATAAAGTCGAAACACTTCGAGAATAAAGTCGTAAATTCGAGAATAAAGTCGAAACACTACGAGAATAAAGTCGAATATTTTAGAATAAAGTCGTAATATTTAGAATAAACTCTAGTAATCGAGATTAAACTCCTAATATTTTGAGAAAAATCACATTGCTAGAAACAATGGATGTCGAGGATTTGGTTAAATCCTACTTTAGATTAGGTTAGCAATAAGGAAATTCTTTGTCTTTTGGCGCATCAGCACGGAGTTATGATTAGTAAAAGGACACTGCAGCGGTTATGTAGACACCCCAATATGAGAATCACTTCACTCTGATAATTACTGTAGTTACTATGTTCTGAACATCACATCCTTTCTTTTTCCTCAGATGGAATCTATCTAGGTGGCTGAATAAAGATATTTGGACTTTATATCAAAAAATTCCTCAACTTAGCACCAGCAAAATTAGCTAGACAGTTAGCATCAGCTAACAATATTTATAGTTTCAGTATGGTTATGAATAAACATTCATATCTGTCTACTGGCGTTGATCTAAACAATATAAATGTATACTGTTGATAAACAATATAAAACAGGCGTCACATAGGTCTAAATGCATAGCATTTAAAACACTAACATTACAGCAGCGAATATGAGCGTGTGTATTTCCCCGGGTCCCACCATCTAACTCGTTCTTGCTCAGTGTGAAGGGACTCCGGCGGGAGGCTCTAACAAGGCGCCAAAGGCTACAGCCTCTGCATCAGTCGCTAGGCGCCTCTTTTGAGGTCAAATGAGGTTTACACATAGCCCTGGTATACATCCGTTACGAGCATCAGTTATTTTTATTTAATCGGTGATTTTAATGTTTTGTTTTGACCTAAACATAACGTTAGAGACACTGATGTTGATCTTTCAAGCATTTCAGTGGGCTTAAATAGATCACCCACAGCAGATTTAGTTCACAAACAACTGACAGTTTTGACCTAAATATTATTTTTCAGTTACAATAATTAATCCTAAAATTAGACATTTTATTTCACAGCATCAGTTAATACAAGATTCCGGTTCTTTACTTGTGAGTTCAGTTCACTGGAAGACTCGCTCGGATCATTTGAATCAGTGAGTTTTCGACTCGAGAACAGCTGTGATCATTGCAATTGTGAATGAATCGTTTGTTATTTAACCGATTTAACAGGTTCATTGAAAAGTCAGTTTGTTCATGAATCATACACTTCTGTCTCGACGTGATGTATCACGTGAGTAACGATATGTTTTATGAAATGTAGTGAAGTAAAAGTACGATCTTATGCTTTATGTAGTGATAAAAGTAAAGATTGTACCATCCCAAAGAGGCACAAAATCACTTTCACAGACTTTTTATAAACTGTTCCCATCTGGTGGAATGACCTGCCTAACTCAATCCGAGCAGCTGAATCTTACCCATCTTCAAGAAATGGCTAAACACATATCTATTCCATCTTTATTTGACCCTCTAACTCTAGCACTCTCTATTCTAATTTTATTTAAAAACACACAAACACATTTGACCCTCTATCAATTGAGTATTTATGCTCCAACTGCTAGCTTTTCTTGTAAAAATAACACAAGGTTTCTTTTTTCTATATACTTTATACTCGTTCTCTCTCAAAAAAAAAAAAACCTTCCTACATGATGTTAGACTAACCAAGACTTGTAATAGCACTTGCATGTTGTTGCTCTTTTGTTGGTTGTGATTGCTTCTATAATGTCCTCATGTGTAAGTCGCTTTGGATAAAAGCGTCTACTAAATGACTAAATAAATAAATTGTAACCACACCTTCCCCTTTGCCTTTTGGTCGTGGCTAATATTTATAACAGTAATCTTGAGGTGCAGACTCTTTAAAATAATGCATTCATCTGGTTTTAGTCAGGTTTCTGTCAAAGAGAGCACATCTAGTTTATGATCTGTGATCATATCATTTACAAATAGTGCTTTTGTAGAAAGGGACCTGCCATTCAACAAACCAAGCTTTATAATTGATTTATCTGTGTTATATACATTTTTCATGTGTTGAACATCAATTAAGTTGTTAATAATAAACTGGTTTGGACGTTTTTTGTGTTTTCTAGTTCGGGGAACAGACACAGTCTCTATAGTTTGATATCTAGGTGAAAGGGTCTCTATGTGCTGAGAATTAACTGACTTATGTGACGTGAGGCGGCTAGCAGATGGTCGGTTTAGTCATTCTGCTTCCTGACCTGTGCCCCAGTTAGTCAAGTACGAACTCTAAGACTATGTGCCATATTTCTAGAGAGAAGAGCGGCACCACCCCAGGAGGGATGAAGACCCTTGATCTTTGATCTCTTTTCAACAGGTCAGGTCTGCCCCAAAAACTCGTCCAATTGTCTATAAATGTTATTCTGCGGGCATCACTTAGACATCCAGCCATTGAGTGACAACAGTCTGCTATGAATCTCATCGCCCCGGTAAGCAGGGAGCGGGTCAGAGCATATTACAGTGTCTGACATCGTATTTTCAAGTTTACTCACCTCTTTAACATTATTTTTAGTGATCTCCAACTGACAAATTCGAACATCATTAGCACCGACGTGGAAAACAATCTTACTGAATTTACGTTTAGCATTAGCCAGGCACTTTTAAATTTGCCAAGATGTCAGGCACTCTGGCTCCCGGTAAACAATGGACTATGGTGGCTGGTATCTCTATTTTTATGTTCCGTACAATAGCATCGCCAATAACTGGAGCACTTTCATCAGGTTATCAGTGGGTGCATCACTAAGTGGGGAGAACCTGTTTGATGTTCTAATCGGAATGGAAGAGCATTGTTTTGACCCACGACAAGGCTGCCTCACAGGCTGCCTGCATGGGCTCTACCGGAACCGAACAATGTACAGAACTCTCTGAGCTAGTCGCATTCAGAGCTGTATCTACAGCCCTCACATTCTTACTATTGTATCTAGTTATAAAATCTTCTCTGTCAGCCTAACTATTTCCCTGCTTTTATCACATGTGATTTCCTCGCTGCTGACAGAGATAGATAAACTATACATGTGACAGACAGTGCATACAACAATAGCAGGAGAAGAAGCCATTACTCACCATGATTGATGAATGATTCTGACTTAACTTACCACTTACCACTGTTGTTTGATGAACTTGTAAACAAAAACAAAACACTTATGACAAGCTAACCGGCTAATAAATGCTAACGTGATGCACTCACTGTTTTAGATGAAAAGCGAACGATCATATTAGTCTGATTATTCTAAAAGATATTAGAAATATGGTGGGACTTAAGTTATATATTACTACTTAAACAGCAGAGAGTGAAAGTAAGATATTCAATGGAGAATTGAAGCTACACAGAACTACAGTCACAAGCATGTCAGCAGCAAAGACAAACAGGAAGTAGGTTTGTCCTGTGTCAGTCACATCAATTGATTCTGACAATTGATAAATTGACACTTTAACTCCCTTTAAATCCTTCGTAAATATTTACTTAAAGCTTTATATCTATTCTACAATACAGTTTGATGAAACCCTGGATATCCTCAGTATTCTTTGATGTATCAGTGCAGAAAATTCAGATGCAGAAAGCATGATGCAGTAAACAGTTAACAGTGGCACTTTTAACTTGCAAACCGCTGTTATCTGTAATGAAACGCCCACTGGAGAGACTCTGTCATGCTGCTGAAGGATGCAATGGAAGGGGACATGGCGTGCGCACAGCGGTTTAAAGAACAGTGCAATTGCGATGTGCCAACATAACAATCCCTGCTGTGTCTCAGGAGTTGGCTTTAAAATGATAGCATCCACAATGCTTTATCACATTCTCTGTGGCAGGCATTGTCAAAGAGGGGATAATAATTATGCTCTGTTAGTATGAAGAGAATTGACCCTGTAGTTCAGTTTGTCGCTTAGATAATGCTTTCTACCAGGAGGCTATCTGCAACATGATTATAATTAATTTTCCCATTTTAAAGGTGTTTTGGATGAAGTAAGTTGTATAACAATACACTGTATCATTCTTGATAAAGGTTAAGTCTATCAAGCCTTCATCTAATTATTTTCTTTGATCCAAAAACCAAGTTAGCATGCATTGGCGGCATCCAAAATAGTCTCAACCTCAGACGACCATCAGATGGATATTGCACTCAAAACTGGTAAGCACTCTAATCTGATTGACTGGTTTTACGCAACCTCTGCCGGTTTTATCCAGATCAGAAAGCTGAGATTTCTCAGATTCCTATTTGGACACATTAAATATGAAAATGCCAATTTAAAACTTGTGTAGACACAAGGACGGAATGAAAAAAAAAATTGGGGATTTGGGATTTTCTCCCAAATAAGCCCACCACAACTATGGTACAAACAGTTGCTATATATCTCTCAATATTGCAGCAAGCCTGTCGCATTTATGGCAAATAACATCACAAAACCCATGGTAGCCCTGCTGACAAAAACAATAGAAACCGTCACAGAAATTTGAATGATTTCTACTACAAATACCATTACAAACATTACAAACTATCAACTTTTAACCATTAAACACATTAAATAATAGTTTCCTGTAGTGTGTTTTGAGTCCAATTACCAGTAGAGACCAACACGCACCAATACAGTTTCCATTAAAATCAATATAATTATCATTATAAATCAGTAAAACCATTACAAATTATGTGCTGGCTTTATTAATAAGAATCAGCATGGGGATTGAAATAAATAGATATTATTGTATGAACTAAAATATCTGAAAACTATATAAACATAGAATAATGCTAAATGTGTAATATGACAATGATAAATGTCCCAGGTTACGTATGTAAACATGGTTCCTCGAGGGAATGAGATGCTGCATTGAATGCTAGGGGAATGCCTTTAGCGATACCATGCTCTGAATCATATGTCAAGTCACCTTTATTTATATAGCGCTTTTAACAATACAAATTGTAACAAAGCACTGCACAATATCAAAAAATAGGAAAATTGTGTTAATAATGTAAAATGACAGGATTTAACACTCAATTTTCAGCTGAATGCATTTCATTATTGAATTTAGTGATGGCATCGTCCAGCTCAGTTCAGTTTAAATAATATCTGTGCAATGAAGTCGATGATTTTGCTGGAAATGAAGTGCCCCCAACTGAGCATGCCAGAGGCCACAGCGGCAAGGAACCAAAACTCCATCGGTGACAGAATGGAGAAAAAACCTTGGGAGAAACAAGGCTCAGTCAGGGGGGGCAGTTCCCCTCCGGCCAGACGAACCAGTAGTTTGTTCCAACTTTCTCAAAGTCAGACTTTTAAGTGGTCCACTGTTTCCAGTGGTCTTTCCCCGATGAATGTTTAGGTGACGAGTTCCTCACTGGAGATCTGTCTCTGGGGCTCATCTATGTGTCCTAGACTCCGCTGACGTTCAGGGCTGTAGGGGCTGTAGAGGTTGTCTCTAGGTGCTGATCCACCATTTATGGCAAAATTTGGTTAATTCAGTATAATCGCTGATGGTTGTCTTCCTCTGAGGTTGGCATCATCTTTTCTCAGGTGTTCGGTCATCTCAGATCGTTTAAGGGTTGATCCAGACTGAAGCTTGTGTAATTTCTGGCAGAAACAGAGAAACAATAAAGACAATTAGCGTAGCAGTTGTTCCATCCAGGAATAACCCTGGCTGAAATTATAAGTTTAACCCAAGCTAAAGCATAATAATGTGCATTTGTTCAGATAGACTGGCAGTACAAGATTGTGAGATGCAATATATGAATGCTTGGCTAAAGAGATGTGTCTTTAATCTAGATTTAAGCAGAGAGAGTGTGTCTGAACCCCGAACGTTATCAGGAAGGCTATTCCAGAGTTTTGGAGCCAAATATGAAAAAGTTCTCCCTCCTTTAGTGGACTTTGCTATCCTAGGTACTACCAAGAGTCCAGAGTTTTGCGACCTTAAGGAGCGGGTTGGATTGTAGCGTGATAGAAGATTAGTTAGGTACGCAGGAGCTAAATCATTTAGGGCCTTATAGGCAAGTAATAATATTTTGTAACTGATACGAAACTTAATAGGTAGCCAGTGCAGAGACTGTAAAATTGGAGTAATATGATCATATTTTCTTGACCTGGTAAGGGCTCTAGCCGCAGCATTTTGTACTATCTGTAGCTTGTTTATTGAAGATGCAGGACAACCACCTAGCACTGCATTACAATAGTCCAGTCTAGAGGTCATGAATGCATTAACTAACTTTTCTGCATCAGAAACACTTAACATGTTCCGTAACTTGGCGATGTTCCTTAGATGGAAGAATGCTGTTTTTGTAACATGGGAAATATGATTTTCAAAAGATAGGTTGCTGTCTAATATAACACCTAGATTTTTGACTGTAGAGGAAGTAACAGTACATCCGTCTAGTTTAAAATTGTGATCCAAGAGATTATGTGTACTGTTTTTAGGTCCAATGAGTAATATCTCTGTCTTATCTGAATTTAATAGGAGAAAATTATTGGTCATCTAATCTTTTATATTTTTAACACACTCCGTTAGCTTAGAAAGTTTAGAAGTTCCATCTGGTCTTGTTGAGATATATAGTTGAGTGTCATCAGCATAACAATGGAAACTAATCCCGTATTTTGAATACCTGTATAGTTTTGTAATCGTTCTATCAGTATGTCATGATCTATAGTGTCGAACGCAGCACTAAGATCAAGTAAAACTAGCAACGAGATGCAGCCTTGGTCTGACACAAGAAGCGAGTCATTTGTAATTTTAACAAGTGCAGTTTCTGTGCTATGGCGGGGCCTAAAACCTGACTGGAATTCTTCATAGATATATTTTTTAGCAAAAAGGAGCACAAT
This sequence comes from Gymnocypris eckloni scoliostomus, assembly GCA_027564155.1. Lineage (NCBI taxonomy): Eukaryota > Metazoa > Chordata > Actinopteri > Cypriniformes > Cyprinidae > Gymnocypris > Gymnocypris eckloni. The sequence continues at coordinate 7,648,004 of CM050426.1, forward strand.
TGAGCAGACACTACTTTTTCTAATATTTTTGACATAAACGGAAGATTTGAAATGGGCCTGTAATTTGCCAGTAATAAAACTTGCGATAACAAGCCGCTCTGATTATTCTCGTTGCAGAATGCGATCGGGGATATGTTCACACGTTATAGAAATGTGCAATCAGTACTTTATATGTGCAATCAGTACTAACGATGGGCAAGACGTCATGGGCAGCAGAACCTTGTTTTACCAAGTAAACATCTTTGTTGACCCTGGAACAACATTGTTATTAACCAATCATAATTGAAGAACAAGTTTATAAATTTGTGAAGTTTAGGCTTAAAATCAGTGTTTGTTGCTTGTACATCAGTGTCATTCATCTATAATTTTCTCTGATTTTAGGGATTACTCATGGTTAAGGTTAGGTTTAGGTGTAGGGAAATTGTCAAGATTCAATTTTTGGATTAAAATGTTGTTCCAGGGTCAACAATATATGTTGACCCAGGAACACATCCAACTCAGCAAAATTAGGACGTGCGTCATGGGCGGGTGACATAATGACCAGGAGGCTTAAAAGCACCTGGGGTGCAACCGCCGTTAGCTTCTAGGAATGAAGCATAGCTCTAGTAGGGATGCCGGAAGTATGGCTTTGCGACTCAGCATCTCGTTCCCTCGGGGAACCATGGTTACATACGTAACCTGGGACGATCCCCTTCTGGAACTCGAGCTGCGTCGAACGCTAGGGGAATGAGATATCCACCCCGCCAGGCGGATTCTTTGTCAAGAGCCTGACAAATGTGAAGGGCGTAGACCACCGTGCAGAGTTGCAGTACCAGAAAGGCCTTGGAGGCTGCCATACTTTGAGTTGAGTGAGCCTTGACTCCCAAATTCGAGGGGAGTTCAGAGAACTCGAGGTTATAGGATAGCATCCTGATCCACCACTTAGCATAAGCTTCCCTGGCCTCAGCACCGGAGGAAACGTGTAACTAGATGATTTTGCCTACTGAAAGGCCACCAAGAGGGACGTGGTAGGCCGCTATAGCCGCCGCGTAGACCTTCAGGGTGGAGTTGTTCACCCTGAGGGGTGAAGCATCTATTCCCCGGGCCTCAGCCCCTGCCTCGACAGTATGTGTCTTGTAAGGAGACTCACTTAGAGTCTACCACTCACTGATGCTGTCCCCTCTGGCGAGCGGAGGAGTGAGATGAGGCCTGACGACACTCGCCAAAACAGCCGAGCTCTTGGAGCGGATGCCTCAGCATGCAATTTACATTGGGTATACCTTTTTTTAGGCGTTTTAGGCTAGTTTTACAGGAATCGTAAAGGGTTAAAACAGCGGCTATTTGCACTAAGTAAAAATAAAATTTTCTTAGCAATAGATGCTATTTACACTAAGTGCAAATAGTTATATATTCTATTTACACTGTTAAAATTGTTATTTATACTACTTATTGCAAATATTGGCAATTATTTGCACCTCAGTATTGCAATAAATTATAAAACAGTATGCAATAATAACTTATTGAGTGAGTGTAAATTTTATTTTTAATCCAAATTATTAAATGGATGCTACCATATTGGGACAATAAAGCCCTCCATACACCTACCCTAACCCTACTCGATACTTTATTGTCAACTTTTTTGTTATTTCCTTCATTTTCAGTAAAATATAAAAGCTTTTCTGATGTGATTAGAAATTTAAAAAGGGAAAAAATAAGTTTGCCATAAGGCAAATTTGAACCCTGGTCGATCGCATCAATAGGAATATGACACACGTTTTACCAACTGCGACACTGGAGCTGTTAATTATTAGACATCCTGTGTTATGTTGACGAGCCAAATCACACGTTGGTGGGCGGAGTTAGTCTAAATAGACACTCTGCATCACTTAATCTGACACTTTTTCTTTGATGATGACCCAGCCAGGCCGACGGCCGCTGGATGGACGGCCATTCTGGACTTCTAGAACGCCCAGATGTCCAGTCCGCCCGTGAGTAGACATCCATAACTCTGATTTTGCAGGTCTAGAATGAAATGCAAACATAACAGCACTAGGATGCGTACAGTTTATGGAAAATATTTACTCCTAAGCAAATAAAATATATAAATTATTCTATGTTCTTACATTACATGATAATAAAACTACTGGGTTGATAAACACAGTAATTTAGTTTTTCTGTTCATAGTTTTACACCTGCAAAAGTAATGTTAGCACTACATAGTATTGTTTATCCACAAACTATTTTGTTGTTGTTTCTTTCGTTTTCTTTCTTTTTTTATAAGATGCTGTGTCACCCTCACCCTCATGTCGTTACACACCTCTGTTCCTTTTTGGAACACACATTTTTTGGATGAAATCTGAGAGTTTATTACCCTACATAGACAGCAATGCAACTGTCATGTTCCAAACGTAGTAAGGAACATTACACATAACATTACTGTTGAACCACTGATGCCACATGCCCTTACTACCTTTCTGGCCTTTGAATGTGATAGTTGCATTGCTGTCTATGCAGGGTCAGAAAGCTCTCAGATTTCATGAACAATTCAATCATTTGTATTTTTTAAGTAAATTATCTTATGTATTAATATTAAGATTGTTGTGGACATCAAAAGAAGATTTTTCAGAGAATTCTCTCTAATGTCTACAGTACATAATTCCGAGAACCCCCCGCCCACAATATATGCAATCCTCTGTAGATTCCTCTGTGCAGCCTTATTTCCATCCCTAGTCTCCTTAACTGGAGGATTTTCACATTTCTGCAGAGGTTGCGGGACGTTTCTTTAGTCGGTCCACACCAGGGACAATTCTTTTTCTGTAAAAAGTTGCCTTGCATTATTCCAGACCTCTTTTCATACATAAACAAGAAGGAGCTTAAAAGTCTCTTTTATCACTGTCTCAATGGGAATCGTAAATTATCAAATTGCATACATTTGCCCCTAATTGGATTTTCTTGCACTGTCGGTGCTTTTGATCTTTCGTTTGCTCTCTCTGCTTTTCTGTGTTGGATGGGCCAAGTATCCGTCATGTAGCAGCACACGATTTGACAGCCAGGCCTAGTGCATCTGAACTGGGGACAAAACCAGTGTTACTATTAAGCTCATAAATATCGCATCATGATACATTTTTAAAGCACATTTATGAATATGCGAATGAGCTATTACACAAAAGAAGACCTTGCTTCAGAGGGCCCTTTGAAGTAGGGCTTCATCAAATTGTTATCTTTGATCTTTGATCAAGCACAGTCAATACTACTGAAACTGTACAGCCACATTGATCTTTACTTTACTGTAGACAAACCATGAGTTTATTTGTGTGTGAGTTAAACAGGAAGGTAATAAATAAGAGAACATGGCATGGATATATTTGGAAGATCATAATTATATACTACTTTCTTCAGTATATAGTATTTTTTTATGCAGTATGCCTATATTAATGCAGGATCACTGTAAAAACATGCCTGTGGCGACATTTCTGTAAAATTATAGTATGTTGTTTTTTAAAATGTTATGGCATTTTCAAAGTGAAATGTCCAGATGTTTAGAAACATATTCAGTTTTATCCAAAACAGATGGATATGAATCTTGAAATGTTTTATTACATTGGTCGTTGTACATATTGTGCTGCTTTGGAAATTAAATGTGATGCTAAAACTTATGCTTATGTTAAAATGTGTTTATTGATTGATTGATTGATTCATTGATTGATTCATTGATTGATTGGTTGATTGCATTTTAAATTATTGTACCACCTCCAACCTTATATCTAACCGAAAGTGTTAACAGAAGCAAACATCAGCTAAAAATGCATTTGCTGAAGCAACCATGCCATTTTTGTTTGGTTCTATTACAATTTAAGCTCTTTTATCGAATCTCATAAATTATGTTTAACATGACTTTTAACTGAATGCTCCATATTTCCAGTGCAGTACTGTACCAGGTGGGTCACTGAGCAATTTTACTCAATTAGAAACACCACACATATGGAGCTGGTTATGTCATTAATTGTATCAATAATTTGCCCCGTAACAATAATTTCTGTGGATAAAAAGGAATAGAAGTTGTTGGTGTTTGACTAGTGTTCATTTTAAAATGTGCAGAAGTCAGTGCAATAAGAATACTCACTGTGCAGTGTGCTCCATTTTACCTTCTGTTTCCAGTGTGTCAGATGAACCAGAATATATTTTTCAATCTCTCTCCTCTCCTCTTTTTTTCTAGAGCATTGCTAAGCATCAAACTAGAATAAAATTGTAAACACAACTCTTATCTATAGACCCTTAATGAAAATCTGTAATGACTGGATATTTCCTCTTGGAATTGATTTGCTCGTGTTTCAGTTGGAACATATCAAATGTAACTGAGCTGAACATATAAATACATTTCAGTGACGTGAATACCAGTCTTACATTTAATCTTGAGCTGTGAGTCACATGCTGTTGCCACTGTGGTTAATTTGAAGCATATTAATTTTTTAGTGTGACCAACATGGTTAATGGGGGAAAAAGAGAGCCAAACTCTGATTTAACCAATACATGTTATACTATTGAATATATAAAATATATGGTTTGGGTCAAGTCAATTAACATAGTACTTTATAATACAAATTGTTTTAAAGCAGCTTCACAGTAATATACAGGAAAATAACTGAATCGATGATGCAAACTTAATCAAATATGATACGAATGCAAATGATGTTGTAAACAGCTCTAACAAGACAATAGTGTCATTTATAACTCCAAATAACCAAGCAAAAGGGGAGGATGGAAGGTAAACCAAAATCCATCAGGTGACAGAAAGAGATAAATAACTTTTGAGAAACCAGGCTCAATAGGACCAGTTTTCCTCTGGGCAGAGAATGATGTTTGTTCAGGTTATTTGTCAGATTTATTGTATTGTTCTAATTTATTAGAGGGTACACTAACATGGAGAGCATTTTACTCACTGGGAGCACTGTTGCTTTCCACAAACATTTACATAATATCAATGCTTTATCAATACAGTAACTCAAAAATGTGCTACAAACATTTCAAATGTGTTGTATCATGAACAAATAATTACTTTGATCTTACAAGATACAAGTGTTTGATGTACTTTGCAAGCATGTAACTTCCAGATCTGAAACCGTCCATTGCCCAAGAAGACCATCTGTTGAAACTAAGCTGCAAAAACGGCTCATTCCAAATTTCTGTATTTATGAAACCTAAACAAAATAACACTAAGACATGCATACCTACATTTACACATCTTAATACGCTTACTGGGTGATGAGACGCTTGACCCATCCAGTCACTTGATAAGCTAGGCCTTGGATGCCAAGAAGAACCTCAATTTCGAATTAAGCATGAATTTGATTATACATGCTAAACCAATAAACATGTTGAGACACCAAAAACTAAAACAAGTTTGGTCTAGGCGAGCAATGATGGTAGCTGGTTGGGGATGTACAGCTTGGTGAAGGATTTGATATAGTGGGAGGGTTGAGCCTTTGGCAGCAGTGTAAACCAAGCGCAACATCTTGAATTAAATCCTTGCACATTCCAGGGAAGAGACCTGAGCAAAGGTATAATGTGAGAATTTCTGGAGTTAAGCAGCAGCATTCCGGATGCACTCGAGGGGATGACAGATGTTAGTTGGCTGGCGAGGGAGTTGCAGTAGACGTGAAATGACTCAGGCCTGGATTAGGATCTGAGTAGTTCTTGAGTAAAGGACTTATTTTCCATTTGTTGTGGAAAAAGAAGCAGCAGGACCCAGAGATTGCATTAATGTTGTCCACATAGGAGAGCAGGTCATCTATGATGACTCCAAGTGTTTTAACACATTCCTGGCATTCTAAAAATGAATCATTTTGAATGCAAGTTAAGCAGCAGTCTAGCCAATCTGTTTCACTCACTGTGCGTTTTATCAGGAATCAATCAAACAGGCATTTTACAGCTTTAGAACAAAAAAAGTATCACTCAGAAGGCTGAATTATTCAAAACTTTGCAGGGGCTGAAAGCAGGGGTGCGGCTGAGTTGTCTGAGGGCGTATATGCAACTTTATTTGTTTTTGATTTTTTCTTGTAGCTGAATATTTATTTGGCCTTGAGATTAAGTATGAAAAGGTTTAAATAACAAAAAGTGGAATTCTAACTAACGAATCACCGATTTCAGTAATTTGCATAATCATGCTCCCTTTAGCTCTAAGGTATTGTTTATACTACACTCATTTCTGATTTTTTTTTTTCCAGGGAAAATAGTCATGAATCAGGTAAGAAATATGCATCATCTACAAGCCAAAACAATCTAAACAAATTCTGTATGTAGGTGGATTTGGATGATAGAGCACAACATGGGATGACCTTTTTTCACTAGAGGAAATTATTTGGCTAGAAGTGATAATGGTAACACTTTATGTTAAGGTGTCCTTGTTACACAGTGCATGTACTTACTATTCTAATAACAATAAAGCATGCATAATTACACGGAAGTAACACTAAGCCAAACTCTAACCATATAGTAAGTACATACAATTAATTAATATTATTTATTATTATTAAGCTCAGATGAGCTTTATTTGTCACATAAACAAGTATACAGAGTATATCCAGCAGTGAAATGTGTTCTCTGCATTTAACCCATCCAAGTGCACACACACTTGGAGTGTTGAGCAGCCGACGCTGCGGCGCCCATGGAGCAGTTGGGGGTTCGGTGCTTGCTCAAGGGTTTCACCTCAGTCATGGACAATTCATGCCGGAGCCGAGATTCGAACCCACAACCTCGGGTTACAAGTCCAACGCTCTATCCATTAGAGCCACGACTGCCCCCCTGTGCTTATGAAACCTAAACAAAAATAAACAAATAACACTAAGACATAAATACCTACATTATGTAGTACTTAAATGTATAACTATTGTTGTATAATGTATAATTACTTAAATGTATAATTATTTTTATTAGACATGTATTATTTTGTATGAATACATAATTGTATTGATGATAAAATGGAATAGTTTATTAAACAAAAAATATAAGGTGATTAATAACCTTATTTTGTTTTATTTTGTTTAACCCCATATGCTTCTCTAACCCTTCTTGTTTTTTTTTCAGTGAGCAACATTCATAAACACCGAGTCCCCAAATTCTTATTTTTCTGCATAATTTAACAAGTTGTCATCTTTCAAGAATGTTCTGAAGATTCATTTTTAAGTAACTGCTGGCAGGTAGTAATTAATCTACAGCTGTCACCACAACATCAAATATGCACAGCTAGAGAGAGATAAACAGAGAGAGAAAGAGAGGTAGAGAGTTCATATTACTTATACTGGAAAGACTCAATTTGAATATAAATGTAGCTTCTCATTTAGTGCTAGAATGGCATATACTCTGTCCCTGTCCTTTTTGGATTCTGCAGTGGGACATCCTGCCTGGACAAGAAGTATAACCTCAGTCAATATTCTTAGTATTTTATAATAAGAATAAGAATATACATTTATTCATTAATTCATTTATTTGTTTGTTTGTGGGCTGTAGTAGTAGTATCAGTAGTGGCATTCTAGTTAATAATTCATTCCAGTTAAATTTAAATTAAACAACATCAACAACAAAAAAGTTGTTTTGTCAAGTAACTGAAATAAGTTTATGTATATACAATATTTATATTTCATTTTATTTCAAATTAATTTCAATTAACAAAACATGTTGAATTGTTTGTTTTATTAAACCATAATAATACATTGATATAATTACCACTCAGGTTCTATTTCTCTAGCACAAATTCAAAAAAATATGAATATAGCTTGAGTTCAGCTAGCTAATGAGAATTAATTGTCTTCCTGAGAATAACTATGTTAGCTAGCAAGCTATGCTACTTGTGTCACATTTGCTTAACAATATTATATATTGATTTACTCACAAAACTATAGACAATCAAAAATGATGTAGGGTTGTTGAATTCGAAATTAGCTAGCTGTGAACAGGCAGTCAGCAGTGTTGGATAATTCGAAATACTAAATGTATAGTTCAGTAATTCAGCAGTTTCAGTATCTAGCTACTTTTTTAGCAGTAGCTTCTTTCTTTCTTTCTTTCTTTCTATCTTTCTTTCTTTCTTTCTTTTTCTTTCTTTCTTTCTTTCTTTTTTTCTTCCTTTCTTAAATCTGGTTAAATATGTGACAGAAAACAATATGATCACCATCCTAATCCATACTGTAAATATACATAACGTTGCTATTTTTAAAGTAATGCTGCATGCATTGCACAAAGAAAATCCTAATTTGAGTTTTATTCACTGTTTACTTAAAGTTTCTTTAGATCAAGGCCTATTCAATTTGCAAAGTTATAGGGTAAATATACATTTATTTTGGCCCTTAAATCTCATCAAGACCATTAGTAAAGACATGGAAGCCAAACATAAACACTTAGAAATTGAATGTCTGTGTGTTGGAAGAAATTCACTTGAACAACTTGTTTCTCTGCATCCAATAAATCACAATATAAATGATTTATTTGGTGGTGCTTGCTGTGTGGGAATTTGCCTCTGTATGTTCAGAACCTGCTCAGTACAAAATCCGAACAGGTGTGAAGAATTATTAATGAGCAGGGCTGTTCAGAATGCCTCAGACAAAGTTTGATTTGCTTTAATTTCTTCAAGCAACAATTCTACAGGTCATGATTAATCAAAGGGCTGTTTATCATGAAGCAATGGAGAAATACTTAAAAATCGACTTGAAATAAATGCTGCAGATGTCTTTATTTATTCCAATCTTTTATCAATTTGCATGATTTTTGGCATTAAATTATTGTTCATGATAATTACTTTCATTATTTTCTGTTGACTTTGAGAAGTATCTCAGTGTTTCAGTGCACCAAAACAGCATATCCAAAGACAGTTTCAAAGACGTTTTAATTTCAATTTCAGTCTTTTCATCTTTTAACAAGTCAGTCAGTGGCTCTGCTGCTGCTTTCACTTCTCTGAGCTCATATAACTGATTACTAATTCTTTGTCATCATCAATGGGCTATGGACCGTTTTTTTCCTTAATAGCCGTGAAGTTACCGTGGGGCTTTTAAGGAAATCATGTTCCCAGGACGGCATGCTATAAAAGTGTTTTTCTGACACCATAAATAAATGTGCCACTTCTTGTGTTTTAGAAAATGAATGCAACTATTTGCCAAATGCAAAATCACTGACATAAACGCCATTCGGAATGCACTATAAAAGAAAGGTCTAAAATATAGGTTCACATACATTATGAAGAATGACACTAATAAAATCCAGGTTTTCTGTATACTCGTGAGGGGATGGAATATTCAAAACATCCTTAAAGCGATAGTTCACCCAGAAAATGAAAATCATTTACTCACCCCCTTGACTGCTTCAATCTTCTGCATAACACAAAATAAGATATTTTGAAGAATGTTGGTAACCAAGCCATTTTGGTTACATTGCCAACCGTTGTGTGGACAAAAATAAACTTTTCTCTAAATATGTTCTTTCACAATTTACAAAGAAATTAAAAGTTATGTGTAAATGAGTAAATTATAACACAATTTTAATTTGTGTGTGAACTATACTTTTTTAAGTGCTTTTGCATCAACAGTGTATGGAACTGATTGATGGGAATCAAGCAATGACAAGTCTTCATCTTTTGGATTTCTAAGGATTATCGTTAGATTCAAATGCTCAAATCTGGACAAATTCAGTGTTGGTGAAAGTTACTGCATAGCAATATTGTTACTCCTAAAAAGTAACTAATTACACTACTTTTTATGGGAAGTAATGTTTATTTTATTAGTTTTATTTATTTAGTAATTTAGCAGACGCTTTTATCCAAAGCGACTTACAAATGAGGAAATTATAGAAGCAATCAAAACCAACAAAAGAGCAATAACATGCAAGTGCCATTACAAGTCCTGGTTAGCCTAACGCAGTACACATAGGAAGGATTTTTTTGTGTTTTGTTTTTTTCAGAAAACTAGTATGTAATAGGCAAGGCAAGGCAAGTTTATTTATATAGCACATTTCATACACAGTGGTAATTCAAAGTGCTTTACATAAAAGAAAGTGAAATAATCATTCACAGCAATAAAAACAAGGAGATAAAAATAATAAAATAAGGAAATTTAATAGCAAATATAATAGCAATAGAACAATTACACTTAGTGTTAGTTTTACAAGAAAAGCTAGCAGTTAGAGAATAAATATGGAGTTGATAGCGGGTCAAATGTTTGTGTTTTTTTAAATAAAAAGAAGACAGATTAGATAAAATAAATTAGAATAGAGAGTGCTAGAGTTAGATTGTCAAATAAAGATGGAAGAGATGTGTTTTTAGCCATTTCTTAAAGATGGGTAAGGATTCAGCTGCTCGGATTGAGTTAGGCAGGTCATTCCACCAGATGGGAACAGTAAATTAAAAAGTCTGTGAAAGGGATTTTGTGCCTCTTTGGGATGGTACAGTAATGCGTCATTCACTTGCAGAACGCAAGCTTCTAAAGGGCATATAAATCTGAAGTAATGAATTTAGGTAAAAGGGTGCAGAGCCAGAGGTGGTTCTTAAGGCAAACATTAATGCCTTGAATTTAATGCGAGCAGCTATTGGTAGCCAGTGCAAATTGATGAACAGAGGTGTGACATGCATTTTTTTCGGCTCATTAAAGATTAATCTTGCAGCAGCGTTTTGGATTAATTGTAGAGGTTTGATGGAACTGGCTGGAAGACCTGCAAAGAGAGCATTGCAATAGTCAAGTCTGGACAGATCAAGAGCCTGAACAAGGAGTTGTGTTGCATGTTCCGAGAGAAAGGGCCTGATCTTCTTAATATTATATAATGCAAATCTACAGGACCGGGCAGTTTTAGTAATGTGGTCTGTGAAATTCACCTTATCATCAATCACAACTCCAAGGTTTCTGGCTGTTTTTGAAGGAGTTATGGTTGATGAGCCTAATTGGAAGGTGAAATTGTGATGAAACGATGGGTTTGCTGAAACCACAAGCAGTTCTGTCTTAGCTAGGTTTAGTTGAAGGTGATGGTTCTTCATCCAGCTAGAAATGTCCGCTAGACATGCTGAGACGCTAGCAGCTATCATCAGATCATCAGGATGGAATGAGAGGTAGAGTTGAGTGTCATCAGCATAGCAGTGATATGAAAATCCATGAACCTAGTGAAGCCATGTAGACAGAAAAGAGAAGTGGTCCAAGAACTGAGCCCTGTGGCACCCCTGTAGCTAGATGTTGCGACTTCGATACCTCACCTCTCCAAGATACTTTGAAGGACCTATCTAAGAGGTAAGAGTCAAACCACTGGATTGCGGTTCCTGAGATGCCCTTTCTCAATAGGGTTGACAGGAGGATATTGTGGTTAACCATACCAAAAGCAGCAGACAGATCCAGCAATATAAGTAATGAAGACTTGGAAGCCGTTCTTGCAAGTCTTAGATCTTCAACAACTGAGAGCAAGGCAGTTTCGGTGGAATGTCCACTTCTGTAGCCAGATTGGTTACTGTCCAGGAGGTTGTTCTGTGTGAGAAAGGCAGTGACTTGGTTGAACACACTCGTTCAAGTGTTTTTGAAATGAAAGGTAGAAGGTAAAGCGGTCTGTGGGTTGAGTTGGGTTAAGAGTGGGTTTCTTAAGAAGTGGGGTTATACGAGCCTGTTTAAATGCTGAGGGAAAAATTCCAGTGTGAAGGGATGTGTTAACGATGTGAGTGAGTGCAGGAACAACTGCAGGAGAAATAGCTTGAATGAGATGAGATGGAATAGGATCAAGCGGACAAGTAGTAGGATGACTGGAAAGGATGAGTTTAGAGATTTCTGCCTCAGAGAGTGGAGAGAAGTATGTGAACGAGTTTATGTTTGCTGGTAAGATGTGTTTGACAGATTGTGGTGTGGAAAATTGTGCAGTGAGGTTTGTAATTTTATTAATGAAGAATATGCCAAAGTCATCAGCTGTTAGAGTTGATGAAGGAGGGGGAGGATGAGGACAAACGAGGGAGGAAAATGTTTTAAAGAGCATGCGATAATTAGGTGAATTGTTAATTTTGTCATGATAGTATGTCATTTTAGCAGGGGAGACATTAGCGGAGAATTCAGAGAGGAGTGATCGATAAAAAATAAGGTCAGTAGGATTTTGTGATTTGCGCCATACCCTTTCTGCAGCCCTGAGTTTAGAACGATGTTTGCAGAGAACGACAGATAGCCAAGGGGAAGAAGGAGTGGTACGTGCTGGCCTGGAAGTTAAGAGGCAGAAAGTATCAAAACAAGACATCAGAGTGGAACAGAAAGGGTCAGTAGCACTATTAGCATCAAGATATGATAACTGTTTAAGGGGAGGAAGCGAAGATGAAACCATAGCAGATAGCCGGGAGGGTGAGAGTGAGCGTAAGTTACGTCGAAAAGTGACATGTGGAGGGGTATTTGATGTGTCAGGAATCATGTTGAGGTTAAGAGTGAGGAGGAAGTGGTCCGAGGTGTGCAGTGGAGTAACCAGCACATGATCAGTGGAGCAGTGTCTTGTGTAAATAAGGTCCAGTTGGTTGCCTGATTTGTGAGTAGCCGTAGTTAACACTCTCTTGAGATCAAAAGAGGCAAGTAGAGTGTGGAAGTCTGCAGCCTGAGGTTTATCTAGGTGGATGTTAAAGTCTCCAAATATAACTAAGGGTGTACCATCCTCAGGAAAGGTTGAGAGCAACAAATCTAATTCTTCCACAAAGTTAACTAGTGATCCTGGAGGACGATAAACAAATACAAAATGGATTTTTAGAGGGTAGGTAATAGTAACCGAATGTGATTCAAAGGAGGTGTTTATACTCGGAGATGATAAAGGAGTGAATTTCCAATTATTAGAGATGAGCAGACCAGTACCTCCACCTCTTCCAGTCAAACGGGGGGGGTAGGAGAAATTATTGGAGAGTGCTGCAGGTGTAGCATTATCCTCTGGTTTGATCCAGGCCTCTGTCAGGGCCATGAGGTTTAGCCTTGAATGACTAGTAATGGAAGCAATGAAATCAGCTTTGTTGACAGCAGACTGACAATTTCAGAGACCAATAGAAAAAAGAAAGTAATGTATTAGTAGACATAAGCAAAGTACGCAGGTTGTTAGGATTGCGCTGTCTACAGTGTGTGATGTGGGGTTTGCGAGTGGTAGTGATAGTATTGATCTGCAAACACATAGTAAGAATTGGTTATAAAAACGAAAACAGAAGTGAAACAAGTAGTAGGAAAGAGGATAAATAAAAAGCGATACTTTTATCCCTTGCCGGTGTCCCTTCCCGGCGAAGTCGCACGGTAGAATCGATGGACTTTACACTCTTCGGTCTTCTCACAACGGCTGCCGCGACCGCTGCCACGGTATATTAACCTTTTTAAACCCGTCTAACAAATTACTATTTGAATTCAGCTGAATATACTTTCCTGTTTATCACAACAAATGGCCAAGCAAGCGCAGACACTGACAAGAGACGCGATACAGTACGAGTAATGTTACTTTTGCCTCACTTTTTTTAATCTAGGCTTGGCTTGCTTGTTTGTTTTTAATAAAAAATCTAATTTAAATAAAAACATGTTAAATTTTTTGGCAAATATACAAGCTCTTTCACACCAAAAGTGATATGAATAAGCCTCTGGCTGAAGGAAATATGCAAATTCATAACAAACAAACCATTCAGCTGTGATGCCATTCTGGACATTCAATTACTTTAGCAATTAAAAAAAGAGAAAGAAACACCAACATTATGTTTATCTAAAGTCATTTTTGCTTATTAGTATACTTTAACTGGATCATCAGAGGTCAACAGCAAAGACAATGGTTAATAAAATGGGATTAAATAAATGAAATATTTTTGTGACATTTAACATATTTAATTATTGCAGGTTTGTCTATGCATTTCATTCATTTCAAGGAAGACTGAATATGCTTTTTGTGCAAGTGTGTAAATGCTTGTTCACATTTGGTGTAGAACTTAGTAGCTATTATGTTTACACAGCGCAAATAGTAACTCAGATATTTTCTCACAAATTAAAAAGTAATAAATTACTTTACTAGTTACTTGAAAAAAGTATTCTGATTACGTAACTTGCCTTATTTGCACTGCGTTACACCCAACATTGTACATATGTGATATAATAGGGGGTTTTCATTAAGAAAGGGAAGTAAACACCATCCTATAATCTCATTTTTTGTCCAGGTAAGATCTCTAATTTTGTACTTATTTGCACACACTTGTTGTTGTTATTCAGGTCATGTGAAGTAAGTGCGTGTGGCACTTCATCCCAGCATTTAAATGTGTTCTCCTCCACAGAATGTGGCCAATACCATTCAGACCTGCTAGCATATTGTAATATCCATGGACCATGAGTTCCGCACCCAAATGGGGAGTTTATTTGGTGGGGAATTCTGGATGGTCAAGGTCATCTTCACACGGCTTGTCTGAATTCTCTGCTCAAAGATTCCTGAGTGCTAGTTACTAAAGCAGCAAAGTGCTGGCATGTATCAGGCCCGCCTAATAAAAACTCCATTGATTGGCCCCTCAGCAGGCGCTCCACAGGATAAGCTAAAAGATCCCTCTGTTTTTCAATGTGCACATTGTCTCCAGATTTTTCTCAAAGTCAGGCACTGAGTCCCCAGTGCAAGAGCTGTTTACCCAAAGCTCAATGGTCCTAGACCTCTTCTCCACTGGGAAGTGCTTCCAAATCTTGACTACATCATAAATGCATTGCTGAGAAAGAAAGCAGGAAAAAAGGGAAATCAAAAAGACACTTTAGTGCACTAACTTTCCTCACACAGCAATATTCCCTGACATATTCTGTAATATCCTGCTTCAGCAGCGATTTAAGGTGCTTCACAACACACCTTGTTGTTACATACCTTTCTGATCTCGATGTTCCTTATATAATCCGACTGATCATTGCCCCGCTCAGCTGGAGAAGCCCGCAGAGAATCAGATCTGTTTCCTGTTATTACTTGCCTGTGAAAAATAAAAAAAATACAAAACAACCTCCTCAGCTCCTTGCAAACTCCTTGCAAACTTCAGCTCTGCAAATTACTGATCTACCCAATTCAACAATTCAACCCTACAAAAACCTCTACATCAAACTTTTCATAGGGGCTGCAGTGTCAACTGCGCTGTTTATAATGAAGCTTTCATCCTCTGCTAGCGTCTAGCTATTAGGATGCAGGTAGTTACGTAATTGAATAACAACAAATACTCAAAGCCGCCTCCAGAGCAATCTCAACATGTGATCTTTCCTTTTTCTGACAGGAGTCGTCGGAATGAAAACCCGGCAAAGTGCGGCTGTCTTGGCGGGAACCTGGGGAGAGGCACGCTGCTAGTGTGCTGGATATGCAAGATGTTTGTTTTTTTCACCATGACGTATCGGTGTCGAATGCTTCAGTGAAGCGATAATTTGGTGTATGACTGAACTCAGATGTAGAACCTTGTCATGTTACACTCTGAGGTTTGTGCAACAGGGCTGTAATGCAGTAAAGACTACTTCCACGATTAATTTCCACGACTCCCACATGCATGTGATGCCCTTGGTGCAGCAGGCAAGCTTAGAATATGGAAAAGCTTACATTCAGCAGATATAAATATTGCATTATGTTGATTTTGTCAAGACAAAAGATCATCTGAACACTGTTGTGTAAGTTGTTGCTTTACTTTATCTGGCATTACATCCCACTCACATCCCTTTGATCAGCATGTGGTACATTATATTACTATAGGCCTAATCAAAATATTTTTGGAAAATTCCTCAGTTTCTTACAAACTTATGTGATTTCAAAAAATACATAATGCAATATAATCGTATATGGGTAACGGAGAAATTACAATTAGCTTTAAGCTACACATGACAATTAATTAGATTGATAAAACACTTCTACTTGAATGTCACTATCAATCTCTATTGAGTGTTTGTAATAACTTCTGACTGCGATCCAAGGTGGATTTTGGTCAAATAATTAGGGCAGAAATATGTTGTTAGTAACATTCTAGAATAATTTTATGTTGAAAATACACAGTTATAACTTCTGTGGGGCGTGAAGAAAACTTAATGTAACTAGTAGTGTAACTAATTACTGTTACCAGAAAGTAACAAGTAAAATAACAATATTACTTTTGAAATGAGTAACTAGTAATGAGTAATATAGTGCATTCTTTGAGTAACTTGTCCAACACTGTTGATGTCAGAGGTCAGAGGAGAATGGGCAGACTGGTTAGAGATGATAGGTAGGCAACAGCAACTCAAATAAGCACTCGTTACAACCAAGGTATGCAGAATACCATCTCTTAACGCACAACAGGTCGAACCCTGAAGAGAACCCTACAGCAGCAGAAGACCAAACTGGGTGCTGCTCCTGTCAGCTAAAAACAGAAAACGGAGGCTACAATTCACACAGGCTCACCAAAATTGGACAAATAGAAGATTGGAAAAAACGTTGCCTGGTCTAATGAGTCTTGATTTCTGCTGCAACATTCAGATGGTAGGGTCAAAATTTGGCGTAAAGAACATGAAAGCATGGATCCATCCTGCCTTGTCTCAACGGTTCAGACTGGTGGTGGTGGTGTAACGGTGTGGGGGATATTTTCTGGGCACTCTTTAGGCCCCTTAGTACCAATTGAGCGTTGTTTAAACGCCACAGCCTACCAGAGTATTGTTGATGACCATGTCCATCCCTTTATGACTACAGTGTTCCCATCTTCTGATGGCTACTTCCAGCAGGATAATACACCATGTCACAAAGCTCAAATAATCTCAGACTGGTTTCTTGAACATGGCAATGAGTTAATCTTACTAAACTGGCCTCCACAGTCACCAGATGTCAATCCAATAGAGCACCTTTGGGATGTGGTGGAATGGGAGATTCACATCATGGATGTGCAACTGACAAATCTGCAGCAACTGCGTGATGCTATCATGTCAAAATGGACCAAAATATCGTCTCAGGTTACGTATGTAACCATGGTTCCCAGTGGGGAACGAGACACCGCGTCCCCTAGGGGTCGCTACGGGAACGCCTTCAGCGTGACTCGTGTCTGAAGATACATATGTAAAACACCACCTGTTGGCGGCGACAGCCCATGAGCGTCACTACCGGCGTGCCACAATATAAGTGCCGCCGGAGATTACATCATCAGCTTCTTCTCTGAAGCTTGCGTCCGAAGCATGGCCCCAAAGCCTAGGGGACGCGGTGTCTGCTCCCCACTGGGGAACCATGGTTATACGTAACCTGAGACGTTCCCTTCATGGGAACTCGAACTGCGTCCCCTAGGGGTCGCTACGGGAACGCTATACCCACGCCACCATGCTGAGGGAGTGCAAGCCAATTTCGCGAAAAAGCGAGCACTAAGCCAACTCTACCAGGCTAAGGGAGTTGCCACCGGGACGGTTGATGGCTGTCAGTGACATTATCCCCACGGCCAGAAAGCCTGAGCTGCATACCCTAAAACCTTACCTGCTGGGTGCCAGGACTACCGGACCCAGGATAGAGCTCAAAGGTCTGGAATCAGAACGATTCCTTTAAGGGGATATGGCCAAGCACCTAGTGGTAATAACTAGGTCCTGGCCGGTCACTCAGAAGCTACCGCTTGCTCTGCACAAGCTTGCTGGTGGACTGTTTTAACAGACCCCTTTGGTAGCGACACCCTTTTTTTTGGAACCCAAACTATATGGGACAAAGGACCGGGGCCCAAGGCACAAACCGGGCTTTAACCAACTCAAAGAGGGCACGGCTGTGCGCGTAACCCTACCGTACAGGATTTTTAGAAAGAACGCATGAGAACCTTGATGTGCGAACTTACCACTTGAGTGGATTTTAAAAGTGCCCAAAGTCTAGCGTATGCGCACTTACCATAACATGGATTTTTAGAAAAGAACGCAGAACACTTGATGTGCGATCTTACCACTGAGTGGATTTTTTAGAAGTGCCCAAAGATCTTAGCGTGTGCACTTATCTAGATGTGTAACGTTCTATGGCTCCAGGGCGGAGAATTATTCACCCTTCAGATTGAGGGGGAACTCAGACGCTCAGAAGGGAGCGGCATGCTCATAAGTGACCCTCTATGGTGAGGGGAGCCATGCTAGCTCGACCAATACGGAGAGCGACCTATCACAGAGCTCTAGAGAGCGGAGAACTCATTCGTCAGAATGAGAGGGGAACTCAGACGCTCAGAAGGGAGCGGCCTGCTCATAGATAACCCTCTAGATGAGGGGAGCAAAGCTAGCTCTACCAGCACGAGCTCTGGAGGCGGAGAACTCATTCCTCAGAATGAGAGGAAACATAGACGCTCAGACGGGAGCGGCATGCTCATAGATGACCCTCTAGGTGAGGGGAGCAAAACTAGCTCTACCGACAGCAAGCTCTGGAGGCGGAACACTCATTCCTCAGAATGAGAGGGAACTCAGACGCCCATAAGGGAGCGGCATGCTCATAGGCGACCCTCTGTGGTGAGGGAGCAGCGCTAGCTCTACCCATGAGGAGCTCTGGAGGCGGAGAAACCATCCCTCAGAGTGAGGAACTCAGACACCCAGAAGGGAGCGGCATGCTCTTAAATGACCCTCTGTGGTGAGGGAGCAATGCTAGCTCGACCAACAAGGAAAGCGACCTATCACAGAGCTCTAGGGAGCGGAGAAACTCAGACACTCAGAGTGAGAGGAAACTCAGACGCTCAGAAGGGAGCAGTATGCTCATAAATGACCCTCTAGGTGAGGGAAGCAATGCTAGCTCTCACCGACCGCGAGCTCTGGAGAACGGAGGACTCCTTCCTCAGATGAGAGGAAACTTAGACGCTCAGAAAGGAGCGGCATGCTCCTAGTTAACCCTCCATAGTGAGGGGAGCAAGGCTAGCTCGATCAATCAGGGAGAGCAATCTATCACAGAGCTCTGGGGAGCGGATAACTCATTCCTCAGACATGAGAGGGAACTCAGACGCTCCGAGGGGAGCAATGCTAGCTCGACCAACAACGAGCTCTGGCGAGTGGAGACTTAGACGCTCAGAAGGGAGCGGCATGCTCATAGGTGACCCTCTATGGTGAGGGGAGCGATGCTAGCTCAACCCACAGGAAGCGCTACTAGCCTGGATCTAGTATCGACGAGTGATGTAATCACTGCGATAGCTGATAGCCTTTAGAAATGGATCGTACTCATCCATTGGTTGCAGGGGAATTAGAGAGGATCAAGAGGGCCAATGCCCCCCTAAGGGAAAGGAGTAGATGTCTTACTCTGGTCCGGACGAAAGTGTCATAGGACGCTTCATCCGGAACACATCCTCAGGTTTTGCCTCTCTCTGACCCATGCCTCTCTTTAGCCCTACCCGCAGGCGGGAGGGGCATGAGTCGCGAGACTAGCCTTCTGAGCCCATCTCTGATCCCCAGACCGAGATGGGCTAGGACCCTGGTTGTTCGGGCTCATACCTGGACTTTATAGAAAGCCTTATCCAGGTCTTTCAGCAGATCAGTCTGGTACGCCTGAAGCACCGCCATAGTGTGCAACGGCGGCGATCTGACCTGCTGCTGCATATGCCCTGCCATTTAAGCAAGATTCAGGGGCTTAGATGGCAAGGAGGAGCCTTGAGAGAGGATGTCTCGCCCACAGCGAGATAAGCTTTTTCCACATCGAGATTTATGAAGAAAGGAAGGCTCTCGAGCTGGGGATTTATGGCCAGAAAGATTTATTTTATGATCCATAACCTCCAAAAACTCATTCATATGCAGTGCAGGAGGATTGAGAGGTTCAGTCTCAACTTCCTCACCCTCAAACATCTCCTGCTCTTCCTGGGCATAACCCAGCAGAGCACTAACCGCTGAATCTGATGATGTCAGAAGATCGCATCATCACAATCCAGCAGCTCACTCTCGTTCCGGCCGACGCCTTGCGAAAGGCGGTCCTTCTCTAACTCATCGGCCATATCCAACTGTGAACCCCGCGATTTCAATCGCCTCCGTGCCTCGGCAGCGGTGGGTACCGAATCGCGAAGCAGGACGGCTGCCCTCTTTCCTCGAAAAGAGGGACAGACGAGAACGGAGCTTTCTCATAGAGAACAGCTCACAGTGCACGCAGATTGCCCCCTCAAAGACATCGCGTGAGTGCTCTCGCCCAAACAAAGACGAACGATCGTGTGTGTGTCATCGGGTGTCAAATAACGAGGACACGGATCCACACACAATCTCAAACGCCTTGCTAGTGCTCGCCATGATAAATAAAGGAAAACTGTATTCCTACCAGAATGCACGTTTCTTCAAACAGACCAGTCAGTGAAGACGAAAAAGCTGATGATGTAATCTCCCGGCGGCACTTATATTGTGGCACGCCGGTAGTGACGTCATGGGCTGTCGCCGGCCAACAGGTGGTGTTTTTACATATGTATCTTCAGACACGAGTCACACTGAAGGCGTTCCCCATAGCGACCCCTAGGGGACGCAGTTCGAGTTCCCATGAAGGGGAACTGAGGAATGTTCCCAACACCTTGTTGAATCTATGCCACGAATAATTAAGGCTGTTCTGAAGGCAAAGGGGGTTCCATCCCGGTGCTAGCAATATGTACCTAATAAAGTGGCCAGTGAGTGTAGATGTTAGTTTTAAAACAACATACTGAAATGCCATTATTCTCTAGATCATTACAATATTACCTGAAAATCTTTCCACTCTACATGTTCATTCATTTCATGCAATTTACAAATCATGCAAATAATTTTCTATACACAAAGTGCACAAAACTCTCATATGTTTTCACAATAGTTAATACAACCAACCAATACTTTAAAATAGCTGAAAAAAAGGTTTTACACAAATCACAAACATGTATGTACAATTTGTCCAAACACAAAAACAATTTTTTAGTTTGTCATTCTATCAAATGAAATTGTATATTTTTGAAACTGAAAATGACTCGGTTAATTCAAGATTATAGGTATAGCGCTTTTTAGGATACAATCGTTGCAAAGCAACTTCACAGGAAATTAAATCCCCTATCTCTCGGTCACTATGAGTTATGTCGTGACGATTTACCAGGATTTACCAGGATGATTGGGGATTTACCAGGAAGCCCCAATCATCTCTGACTTTAAGAGAAAACCCAAATTAAATTGGCTAGTGGATTTTGCATACCTCAGCCACTCCCCATGCATACGGGTATAAAAGGGCAACAGGTGCATCCACTCATTCGATTTTTGCTTCGGGGCCGACTGGATGATAATCGTTCTGATCTCCACAAGCCTTTTATCTCTTATTCGTTCCTGGTTAGCGTCACGGTGCAGTCAGCGGAGTCCCTCTCAGCAGCGATTCCCATGGGCACTTCAACTAAAAGAGCAAATTCTAAAAGAGCAAATCACGGACGGTCGCGTCTTTTTCAAGATGTCGTTCCGTCCGTGTCCTTCTGGTTGCGGTCATTTCCTGTCCGCGGATGACGGACACAATCGTTGTCTTCAGTGTCTGGGCTTCCAACATGCTGAAGATGCATTTGTGGATGACTCATGCGCCTGTTGTGGGTGTATGAGTATGACTTCGCTGCGATCTCGCCTTTCCTTTCTAAAAAGGATTAGTACCCTCTGCCGCCAACCGTGCTAGTCTCTCTGGCTCAAGCAGAGGACCACCGGCTGGCACTCAGGGAGATCTGAGGGTGACGGTAAGAGCCTCTCTGCCGGGTACATCCCCACGGATCTCTTACTCCTCACGCAGCGAACGTCCTGTCCGGTTCCCGGGTGATTTCGCTGGTCCGTCCCACAGGGTGCCCAGCATTTAATTCTGCGAACCCTCGCAGCTGGATGATTGGTTTCTCGGAAAGCCGCCACTTTAAGGAACCGTCAGCGTCTCCCGTCCGAAGCCTGTAAGCTGACGACCACACTTGCGGCCAAAGCTTATAGTGCTGCGGGTCAGGCAGCCTCTGCCCTGCACGCCATGGCTATCCTGCAGGTTCACCAAGCCAAGGCACTGAAACAGGTGCACGAGGGTAGTACCGACCCAGGGTTGATACAGGAGCTGCGCACAACAACTGATTTCGCTCTACGAGCGACGAAAGTCACAGTGCAGTCCCTCGTGAAGGCTATGTCCCCCATGTTGGCCCAGGAGCGCCATCTCTGGCTCAACCCGGCAGAGATGAAGGATGTCGACAAGGCACGCTTCCTCGACACCCCCATCTCCCAGTCGGGGCTGTTTGGCGACACCGTCGAGGGCTTTGCCCAGCAGTTCTCGGCGGTACAGCAGCAGACCGAGGCGATCCAGCACATCCTGCCCCGGCATGACGCACGGACCATTGCTGCCCCCGGGGCCAGGCCTCAGTCTGCCCGTTGCCGTGGGCACCCTCCTGCGTCCTCCAGAGCTGCTCCGCCCCAGGCTGAATCGACACCTAGGCCTGCACGTCGAGCCTCTCGCAGGAGAGCGGCACCCCCCACGTCCCAGCCAGGCCCCAAGTTGTCCAGGAAGTCGACGTAGCGGCCCTGACACGGGCAACCCGGAAATGTTGAAGTTTGCTCTTTCTCAGGAGATGGCGAGAACAGCGCCGCTCCTTCCCCAGGAGGAGGGTCAGGAGGAGAATCTGTTTTTTTTTTTGTTCCACTTCCGGGGGGCCCCTAGAACAAGTGTCCCGGCATACTGTTGTCACAACAGATGCCTCCAGTACGGGCTGGGGCGCTACATGCAATGAGCAGGCAGCCTCGGGGCTCCTACTGTCCTACTCCTACGGGCCCCTACTGCTTTGGCACATCAACTGCATAGAGCTGTGGACAGTGCATCTAGCCTTTTGGCAGTTCCGGCCACTGCTGTTGGGAAAGCACATGCTAGTCCGCACGGACAACACTGCGGCTGTCTCGTACATCAAACGGTTGGGAGGTATACGATCACACCGCATGTCACAGCTCGCCCACCATCTCCTTCTCTGGAGTCACACGCAGTTCAAGTCACTGCTCAATCGTGCGGCCGACGCGCTCAGGTGGACCTGTTTGCTTCCCACGAGTCCTCCCACTGCCAGCTGTATTTTTCCCTGACTGAGGGCCCCCTCGGCACGGACGCACTGGCACACAGCTGGCCTCAGGCTTTATGCAAGTATGCGTTTCCCCCAGTGAGCCTACTCGCACAGGCACTGTGCAAGCTCAGGGTTTTGCTGGTTTTGCTGGTTGGGCCGCATTGGCCCAGCCGGACCTGGTTTCCCGAACTCATTTCCCTCGATACAGCACCTCCCTGGCGCATTCCTCTGAGGAAGGACCTCCTCTCTCAGGGGCTCGGCACCATATGGCACCCGCGTTCAGATCTGTGGAACCTCCATGTGTGGATCCTAGACGGGACAAGAAACACACGGAGTAGAGGTGGTGGGAGTGTTAGCAGCGTGCTGCATACTTACCCCAGACTTGTGAGCGTCAGCCCAGGATGTTTCCAGTGTTGCTTTCCGTTTCCTCAGCTGGGCCTGCTTCCCAAGCAGCTCGTGGATCTGTCTCTCCACGGCCTCCAGCTCCAGCCCCACCGAATGCAGCTTGAATGTGTCCTCACCTGCACTCAAAGGTAGACACAAATCTGCCATTAAAGCAAGTAACATTGAAACAATGGTAAATATGTGTGTGTGTGTGTGTGTGTGTGTGTGTATGTGTGTGTGTGTGTGTGTGTGTGTGTGTGTGTGTGTGTGTGTGTGTGTATGTGTGTGTTTGTGTTTGTGTGAATAGGGTATCTAATAGCGGACTCTGGAAATCGAAATAAAACTTGCAATAATAAGGCGCTCTGATTCTTTTCATTGCGATCGGGGATATATTCACACGTTATAGAAACAAAAATGATGGTGTATAAAATTGGATTTTAAGATAGAAAATAGATGATAAATAATTGACTTGACGGAGCTCAAACTCAAAACATGCGTTAGCAATGTTACATTATCATTACTTAATCATACACTCAACACAGGAAATGCAGTTTCCTAATAGTTTACACATCACAATTGCTTTAGAGTAATAATAAAAGGAAAAATATACAAAGTGCAAGAACGAATATGCAAATAAATAAAATATATAATAATAATAAATAATTTAATAAATAAAATAAAAGGGAGGGGGGTTAAAGAAAGAGGTGTAAGTCTATAAGTTGGTGGAGTGGGAAAGGGGAGTAATGAGAGTGAAGATGAAAAGTGTAACAGGTAGAAAGAGGTGAGCAGAGAGGAATATGTGAGAAAAGAGGAGAGAAGAATAAAAGGGAGAAGAGTAAGAGATGAGTAGAGAGCAGGGCATTGGTGAATTTGATGAGAAACTGTAAGAAGACATGGACATAGAGGAAGTGGACAACAGGGTGGAAGGAGAGGTAGAAGGTGCAGATGAATTTCAAAATGAAATCATCTATTTATCTATCTATCTATCTATCTATCTATCTATCTATCTATCTATCTATCTATCTATCTATCTATCTATCTATCTATCTATCTATCTATCTATCTATCTATCTATCTATCTATCTAGTTTGTTTGCAGTTTTTGCTCCTAAAGGTGGCACACAGGTTTTAAGTTTAAAAAGGCCAATTAGTTTTGCAGATGGCTGATAGGAGTTGGATAACTTTTTGTTAATTTGTTTCTTTGTTTTAGTTTTGTTTAGATATACACAGTATATAAAAACAAAACTCCCTGTTGAAGAATTGTAATAAAACATATATATATATATATATTTTTTATTTTTTTTCATTAGTGTATTTGTGTATCTACAGCTGACAATTTTTTATAATAATTAGAGAACAAACCAATATATTTGATGTTAATATTTGCTTTTAATAAACGCATTACTAGAAAAAATTGCAGTGCTTCATTTAGCAGTAAAGTTTAAATGTTCGGTTAAGATAATTTTGTGTTTGGATAGCTGTGCTAATTGTTTTGAGAACAAATACATTGCGTTGGAGAAAAAGCGTCAAATCGATTGGGAAAAAAACTGTACATTTAAAGGGGCAATCTATTTTTCAGATGGGTGATAGGAGTTGGATAACTATTTTTCAAATTTTTACAACGTTTTTAGGTATGCACAATACATATAAAACAAAACTGCCTGTTGAAGAATTGCAATAAAATATATTTTCATTAATGTATATTTAATTAGCATTGTGCATCTACAGCTGACTGTTGTATAATCATTAGAGAACAAACCAATATATTTGATGTTAATATTTGCTTTTAATAAATGCATTGCTAGAAAAAAATGTAGTGCTTCATTTTGCAGTAAAGTTGAACTGTTGTAAAGAAAAACTGTAATGCTAAATTATTAAGCATTAAGCATGCTTGAGTATGTGTAGTGGATCAAACTTCACTGCTCATTCACACACAATAATTTTGCACTTGAATATTTACACACACTACTTCATATTCAAATTTCATTTATTGTGCAGCCCTAATTATGATTTATTCATTTAACACTTGTGAATTTTCACGACATTCATGACAATGTGGAAATTATAGGGTCCTAAATATAATATGATATAATATAATGTAATATAATCCTCAAAAAACATGATGCCAGTTCTAGATTTTCTTCATCAACAAACAAATGCCTATTTGTCAAGAAAGCTGTCATATTTATTGGTATTCACAAATAACTAATTAAGTTTATGCATGAATGCCCGTGGTCCTAATATGTCCTGATAACTCTGCTGGACATTTTTTCCAGTGCATGAAGTCTCTCATAGGTCATGTGCATAAGCTATCCTCTTTCTGGCGTGCTGTTTTTTAACTAGGCATTCCACACCATCACTTTCTGATTGGCCATTTCCACTATGTGTTCACAGCTGTGAGCGAATTCCTGTTGAGAGCAGAACAGACAGAGGAAAGGAAATGCTAGAGAGGATGAAGACGCTGACATGAAAATTACATGCATGTTTTAATATTACTGATTTGTGCCAAGGTTATTTATCTTAAATTAAGTCCATTTATTTATTTTATAGAGGCTTTAACAGCTTGGTTAGAGAAAATTTCAACAGCTTACTCAGAGGAACAAATATCCTCTCAGGCCAGACAGGTACATGCCACTGATTCCCCCTTCAGATGAGGTAAAACAGAGAAACGCTTTTAGACTAAAAAGCTTTTTTTATTTGAAACCACCATGTCCAAGCTTCCATCACACGTTTACAAATACATCGGTGTGTCACAGAAGGACAAGGGAGAAACAGTGTGAGGGTAGACAGTGGGCACCAGCACACAAATGCCTGAATGTACCCTCAGGATCCAACCATTCCCCAAGAATAATAATGTTGTTGGTGAGAAGACTGTATGTCTGCAATAACAGTTATTGAATAGGCATCCCAGGGCTATTGGTCCTTCCTTTTGCCCACATCCCTACTTCCTCTTTCACTGAAGGCCTCATTAATTCGGTGGGATAGCTCATCTGTGCTGCTTTCTTTTTCTGTAAAAAAGAAAGTTTCTGTTTACTGAGGATTGACTATAATGCCAGCACTCCAGCCTGAAATGCAGCAAATATTGAAGCCGTCTGCAGCAAAGTGGAAACTTTAAGAGGGCTTTGTTGGACAGATGCTCTCCAATACAGATGCTTGGCATAATTATAATAATATTGCATAAAAAAACAAGATATGTTGATAGACAAAACAAGTGCAGTCTTCTAACAATATGTACACTGGCTCTACACAATGTACAAAATGTACAAAAAAAACACTGTTATTTAAGTTTTTGTAAGAGTATGTATGTATGTATGTATGTATTATTATTATCATTATTATTATTCAAAGAAATTATGAAATTAAATACAAATATATAAATAATTATAAATCAACAATGTATCCAAAACTAGGTAGACTGATTGATATATTAATTTAGGCCAAATAGCAATCATGTTAGACTGTCTGTCTGTTTAATACAATATCCAGATTTAATTTGAAGGCATTCTTATAATTTTTTTCATCTCAATAGAAATTTACAAAATCACAGTTTTAAACTATTTAGCCTAGCAAAAGTTTAAATCACTTTGAGACATTTGTGTAATGTATCATAATTCACCCTCTGCCATATTTTGCTGAATCTTGAACCCCTTGAATTTTTCAAAAGTATTTTCATTAAATATTTATGTACAAATCACCTCTTATCTTGTACTGGAGCACAATTATTGTGCTAACAGCACAGAATTTTAACAGCCAATTACCACACGCCGTATGGACTCCTGTAACTGTTACGTTACAACACATTGGAGGAAAGCCGTACTTCTGCAGGCCTCTTGAATCTGATAAATGTTCCCATTACCTCCTTTAATTCACATGAAATAAATTAATGCAGTTAAGTGTGACTAGAAATGGCTTCTGACGGAACTTTGATTGAAAATTAAGTGTGGGTGAGAAAAGAGGTTATCTCTGTACTGTGAGGGCATATTATTAAGGCCCAACATGGCATGAGAGATGTGCTTTGAAAGAGAAAGCAGACTTGATTAATAGCAGTTGCCCGCGGTGTCTCTCGAGGTATTACCCAGGTGCCTCTCTTGTGTGGTCCATCAACAGCAGTCTTCTCCACTGTCCAGGAGCGATGGCTAATGAAGTATTTAATGAACTTGGGGTGCGTGCCACAGAGGAAAACTCAGCTGTGGTCAAGGACACAGCTCTCGGGTTATAAATTGGAAATTGGCATGAAAACTACCAGGAAAGGCTGACTGCTTAAGGTGTATAAAACTCCTCCCCCGATACAAGAATGGAACACTAGATTATCTATGGGAATGATGAATCAGCAAAACGCGACATGGCTTAAATGTTGTCATGGAGGAAGAGGAAATATTTGCCATTATAAGAAGAAGACTCAGATATAAATTGTCCTTTTGAAAGATAATTTAATCTTGCATTCATAGTTTCATATTCACATTGAATTGTAAATGCAGCTGCAGTTCACAATATAGGGATGCATACAACTGATGCAATTGCCTTGAATTTATGTGTACCTGTGTATCTGCGTTAATGTTTTCATGAAGGTTTTTACCAACACTCCCACAGAAGACATCAAATGTGGCAACATTTCTGTGAAATTAGTTTTACAATACTTTCAAATGTATATGTCCAGTAATGGTGCCAAAAGCACATTCAGTATTTTTTGTTTTTCAAAACAGATGAACGTCAATCTGGGAATGATTGATGCTGGTTTGTGTACATGTCACAGAAATTTAGAAATTAAATGTCTAGATGGTGCTAAAAGGTTAATGGTCCATCACATAAAAAATAATGTACCTACACTAAACCTAACCAATAGTGTTAACAAAAACGTAAGATGAATGTATGATAAAAACACATTTGCAAGTAACCCTGCCATTTTAGCTTGCTTCTACTAGTTTTTGAGCTCTTTTATTGTGATTTGCGATTAATTGGTCTTGTACTCTGGATCGCAGGTGCTGTACCAGGTGAGCTACCGAGCAAGTTTATCAAGTAAGACAATCCATGCATATTAGTTTACAAATCATGCACTATGGTAAAACTGTTTTGAGGTCATAACGTGGTATTGTGCAAAGGAAGATGACATTTACATTTATGCATTTAGCATACGCTTTTATCCAAAGCGACTTACAGTGCATTAAGGTTATACGTTTTTTTGTCAGTATAATCTCCTCCGTAATCATAATTTATTAAAATATATGTGAATATTTTGGTGGTTATACTGCCTTTAGTGTTCAGCTGGAAACTGCTGTAAATTGTATGTATTGGCATGTTTTGAAGACTTGCAAAACCATATTACCCACAACACATATCACATTGTAAATATCTATATATGTATCTTATTATCTCTAATAAATATTATTCCAATCAGCAGGTTTTTGCTTCACAAAATGTAGCTACATTACAACAGTGCACAAACTGCAGTTGGATAAGTGTTAGTCTTATCAGCTTCCTCCCAGGCCCTGTTTACTTGGGTGTTAATACATCTGTTGTTCCTGTGATAAACACATACTGAGGTGCATTTGAAAGTCTACACCTTGTCTCAATCATGTTAAAACCTTATTACATAAACAATTAGCATAATGAATAACGAGTGGGTTTGAATTAAATAACTTCTGTACTTTTCTCCATAGTAGCAACATTCACCACAAAGGCAAGGAGCTTTCTTTGGTTGTGGTGTTTGAGGCTCAATGGTTCAATAGTCTGAAAGGAACATCCCAGGGGGATGAAAAATCCTACCTAACACTTCTTACAGGAGTTCAGATGAATATTTAGAAAGCTATGCTGCTTGGAAAATCCAGGACAAGGATGATCCTTTACTTCCAGGAGCAAACCTCCAATACCAATGCCACTAAATCCATCTATGACTCCATGAGGTTTCATTTATTGCCTGTAAAAGATTAGTTCACCCAAAAGTAAAAATGCAGTCATCATTTACTCACCTTAGAGTTTAACAGTCTGATTTTGCTAATAGCTGGTATAACATCACGTGTTGTTGTAAGTTGTTGACTATAGGGACTGTGTGAGTAATTATGTGAAAAGACAAAACTAATTAACTCTCACCTAATGCTGACTATAGTGTCTGCTGTGTTGCTGAAAGTTCAAATAAGTCCAAGTCCAAAAACAAATACACACCACAGTCTTCAAAAGCTGTTGGAGAAGATTGAGATAACATATCTGAAATTTATTCAGAATTTCCCCAGAGCACAAATTATTTGTATTTTTTTTTGGACACCTAATGTTTCTTCACAATAAAAACAAACATAACAATTTTTTACCTGCTAACTATTGGAGCCTATCACATCTCTGAAATCGAATTAGTCATATCTGAAGTAATACATTTTACAAACAAATATGGAACAAGCCAGGTCACTAGATAATTCGTTTTTTTTCTGCGATCTGCTGGGTGTGAAACTCCCTAAGATATACATTTTGAGCTATTTGTCATTGATATCATTATTGTTTTTGTAATAATTGTAAGTATTAAGTATGAAATACTTGATACTTAATAACAACATTTGGAATGGTGCTGTCACTGGTTTCCAAATTCTATATTACCAGTATTTTCATTCCTAAATTGTTGGCATTATAAATAAACTGTCACTTTTCTTGCTGAGACAAGACATATTCTCTGAAAGCAAGTCTTAAAATGTAAAGTTTTACATTTGGTCTTTTTTCTTCTTCCTTGTCTTCTGACCACGAGACTCACTCCTAGTATAAAAATACAATCTGTCATAAGCAGTATATGAGACTATTCAATTTAAGTATCATTGCATTTTCCATTACTTATTTTAATCATTCTATCCTATTATATTCTATTCTATTCTATTTTATTATATTCTCAGATTTCTTAAATATGTTCCTTTGAACTGAACAAATCTCATTTGACTGATCTTGTTTTATCTCTGACGTTTTATTTATGTGTTGTCACAGACTAGTGGTGCACATTTCATATAATAATTTCATATTATAATTTGCCATTATAAATAAATATTAAGTTTCATTTCTTGGGCATTTTGCCAATTTTATTTTGTCTTTCACAGAATAAACACAATTATACATGCCTAAAACAACATAAAAGTGAGTCAATGACGACAACATTGACATTTTGGGATAATTTTACCCATTTAACTGACTATTAGTCAAATTCATAGCTTAAATAAATGACAGGCTCTGTCTTTATTTCAGCTCTGGGCTTTAGGAAATCATGAGGGATTAAAGAGGATGGTTAGCCGGTCTTAGCTGAGAGAGCTGAGAGAGGCATGAGTCTGCCTGAGCTTTAACTTTAGCCTTTATTCGCTCCTCAGCCTAATCTCATTAAATGAATTGTGGGCCGTCTCTCCATCAGAGCAGCTGAGACATGCTGATGCAATAAACACTCTCTTTAACGTGATTATGCCATTTCTTGGTCATTTGTTTTTGTTTGGCCTTCATTTTTTTTTGCAAGGGTCTATCTCAGATGTATTAATATCTGACCGCCCCCTTGTGGATGAAACAGTCATGATTTTACTGTAAAATGTAATAATACAGCCAATTTCACATTGATATTCATGTGTTTTTATTTTGTATGACCCTACAGTCTGTTTGGTTCATAGCAAATATATATATATTTATATATATATATATATATATATATAACATACATTTTATTTAATAAAACAGCTGTGAATCGGTGTTCCTGTGGCTCAGTGGTAGAGCATTGCGTTAGCAGCGCAAAGGTCATGGGTTCAATTCCCAGGGAACACACATGCTGACAATAAATGTATAACCTGAATGCACTGAAAGTCGCTTTGGATAAAAGCGTCTGGTAAATGTAAATTAATATTTACTAAACAGTCATTTATCCCTGAATTTGCTATAAATAATAATAATAATCATCACTCAGTATTTCTACCATGTTTTCCACTAAAAGCAGCATTTAAATAATCTCAAATAACTTGAGAATGAAAATAGCATAAGATATTTAGACTTGCTTTCAGAGAATATATCTTGATTAATAAAATGATGAAGTGTAACCCTGGACAAATGCCATTGTGATTTTATGATTGAAATGACACTAACAGTTCTTTTAATGACCATTGTTCCTGCATCTTCAGAATCAATGATAATTAATTGGCCTGGACTCTTTG
Organism: Gymnocypris eckloni scoliostomus; assembly: GCA_027564155.1. Taxonomy (NCBI): domain Eukaryota; kingdom Metazoa; phylum Chordata; class Actinopteri; order Cypriniformes; family Cyprinidae; genus Gymnocypris; species Gymnocypris eckloni. Next base: position 7,679,443 of record CM050426.1, read on the forward strand.
CCAGTAGCCCATTTATTTTACTGCATTGCTGTTTGAACATCGCTCTTGCTACCCGCACTACCTTTGTGATTTAAAACTATGAAAAGTACCACAGAGCTACGTTTATGCAGCTGAAATCATATTATCTTTCCTGCCATCAAACACTTTGTTCTCCTACCGCCTAAAATATCAAATGAGTTGAAGCTGAAATGTCTGTTCTCAAAATGTACTTTGATCTGGAGTCAGCAGAGGAGTGCGCTGATTTTTGAATGTGGTAGGAAACAGTTGAAATGCCACGTCGGCATGGAGACACACACGCAGAGAATTGAAACAGACAGTATTAATTACTCTTCATCCTCTCACTGCAAAAAGAGAGATGGTTACCTGACCTACGTCACTAACTCCAAGTCGCCTCTCTGTCTGGATATAAAGCCCCTCCCCCAGCGCACGTTTTTCGTGGGAAGAAAGTCAGTTATTCCATGACATGAAAACGGTGTACTCAAAGAAACAATGTATATATATATATATATATATATATATATATATATATATATATTAATGTTGTACTCTGCCTTTCATATGCTTGGTATGAATGTGATTATTTAGAATGTGAAAAGCTTTAATTTGTGCCTTATAGGGTATCCCATGGTATTTTTCTTAATCTATAACGGATTAATGTTCTCTGTAAAGTTGTAATGTATTTAGATTCATAAAGACTGTCATGATTATTTTGAATCAATGGTACAACAGATTTGGTGATAATTATAAATGGGTAAACATGTGATAACACTGTACATAAGTTTTAAAACTCTTATTCCTCGTCACATGGAATTTTCATAATGGTACGCCCCAAAGACATGGGCGGGGCTCCGCCCCACAAGAACAATCTGATTGGAACAGCCGCTGGGGCATATCCAAACTAGGGCCGCTTAAAACGACCAACACTGCTTGGAATCGCTCTCTTTTTCATCCTCGCTCTTCAACTTACTTGCTCGTTTGGGGACGACCTGGAAGCTCTGCTGGACACTCGCCTTTAACATCGGGCTGAGACAAACTAGCTAAGCGAATCCAAGACTTCCTAAAGCCGTTTTCCATCTCAACACAGAACCAGGCAACCGCCGATCGAAAAGAGGGCTTCCCCAGTGGTCACGCAACAGCAACGTGAACCATCGGAGACTTCCGTGGAAACACGAGGACACCACATGGGACGAACAAAAGATGCGGCCTGCGGAAACTTAAGTGAACGCAAGTATTCAAGCAACGTTTCTATCCTAACTGAACTGGTAATTGATCTGAATGCAGAAAAGGGCAGCGTCTCTTTCGTGATCTTATGTGGTTTCAGTTATGAAATAGCAAAGAGGGCTATTTTTAACCTTCCTCTCAGGGTACTCGCAAAACTCCCGTATGTATGTGTGTGTATGTTTATGTGTTGTTTATGTGTTTTATTAGTTTAGATCATGTACCGTAGAATAGCAGTTAGTAAATAAACCTTGTTTCATTTATAAAGAACCGTGTCTTGCGATGTGATTTTCTAGTTCAGACTTACTCCAAAAGATCGTATTACCTCGCTCAAATGGTATAAAACCCTTTATTTTGTTTATCGTTGGCCACGAGAGAAAAATAAACTAAATTGATAAAGATATACTGATGCTAGTGATCGCTGGACGAATCGTTAATACAGTATAAATCATAAGTCAAAGATTAATATTACTTTAATCAAGCAATATTTTATCTGTAGGCTAATGATTCCCCGGACCTGAAATAATAGCTTCATAGATTTGTTACACAGTATACATTTATTTCAAGTAAAAGTGTGCTTTACCTTCTCTCTAATGGTCTGCAGGTGTTACCTCTACAAACATGAAGGGAGTTTGATTGCTGGGTTGCTGAAATGTTGAGGGTGAGTCAGCAATCGGCAGGTTTGCAGGGTCAATCGCTGTGCCTTTGATGAAGTTTCTCCAGGCAGACCTATACAATTTACCACATACAGACCACAGCACAAATCAAAGCATATTTAACTCTCATTACTGTAGAGGATTTATGTTTCTTCTCATTCTTCTGCTGCTGCTTCCTGCTCTTCTTCTTCTTACCATGAATCACTCTGTTTATGAAAATGCACTGGCAAAAAGTGAGCCATATATTGAATGTGAATATTAAAAGTATGTTAAAAGCTGTACTTGTCAAAAAAACATTATATTAATAAAGTAAAAGGCGAAAGTACGCTTTCGTTACTATGAAAATGCAAAAAGTGCACTTTATAATGATTTCAAGTTGAACACCAATTTAAAGTACATTTTAAATCAGCATATTTTAACAATGTTTTGCTATATTTTTAAGAAAGTACCCTTAATTTGATGTGTTGACTAATTTACTAAAGCACATGTATTGTACTTGATGATAATAGTATTAGTATTGTACTTGTTAATTGTTGAACGCATGCAATTAAACATTTGAAGAAAAAAAAATACATTCATTGCAAATCTCAGAATGGTAAAATTAATTTAATTGTATTTATGTTTTATATCTGGGTTCTCTGAGACCCCAAACCAATATAGCTAATGTAACATTTATCATGATGGACATGTGACGAATATAATGGAAAAATAATATAATGGGTAAAATATAATGGAATATATGGAATATGGAGTTTGGTCTCATACTGTATTGGGTCCTTTGTCAGTGTCGGGCACTTGCTTTGCCATTTATTGTGATTAACAGGAAAGTGTGTTCAGCTGAATTGGAGTAGTATTTTGTTAGATGGGTATAAAAGCGTAGTTTACCACGGCAGCCATCGTGAGAACACCGAAGTGTGTAAAGACCATCGACCACCGTGCGACTCCACTGGACAGAGACACTGCCAAAGGATATAAGTATCGCTTTTTATTTATCTTCTTTCTTACTGCTTGTTTCACTTCTGTTTTAGTTGTTATAACCAATTCTTACCATGTGTAAGTAAGTTGTTGTTTGTTAGCATGTGTGTTTGACAGTGTTATTTTTTAGGATTACTGATAAACTACTACCATTTGATGTATCTATTTTAAATATATATAAATTATGAATTGTGTTTAGCTTTATTTTTTGTTTTCATTTCAATGTTTAGTTTTGAAATGTTGTTGTATACATTTGTCATTTTATTTAATTTCTCAATTTTCTTAAATGTGTGTATATATAGTATGTAAAACGTTTTAACTGAAAGTTTACTTTTTCGTATTTGTAAGTCGCTTTGGATAAAAGCGTCTGCTAAATTACTAAAAAGTAAAGTAAAGAATATAATGTAAGAATATAATGGAAAATCAGTTTAAATAATAATAATAATAAACAAACATGTAAATGGCTGGTTAGTTGTTTTATCTATAGTTTAATAAGGTAAATATTTCACGAACTGGGCTTCCAAATTATCTAAATATTTATTTTGCAATTGCAGATAGCAATAGAAAAACAATATAATCTTCCAAAACAACAAACAACACAACAGCTAGTATAAAATAAAATAAATAATTAATGCATTATTATTATTACTTTAAGCTAATTAATTTATCTTAATGAACAAAGTATTTGATAATTTATTGGAAGTGTTGTAAAGGAATTTTCCTTCTGGGCAGTAATCAAACAGTGAAAATTAGATTCAGATGTATGCATCATATGTTTTCTTACACGTAGTTAGATAAGCATTCTTTGTGTGATGATTTACTATGATTGAGAAGTGATAGAGGTAAGGAAACGCAGATGGTCAAGGGGGCATTTGCCTCCCTTTTCTGTATAACCATTAATCGGTAAACAAACTGGTATCTCTCCCTCTAGAGGAGGGAAGGAGGAGGCCTTGGAAGGAAAGGACTATAAAACAGACCAAAACTGCTCTCTTGATGGTTCTTGCTGCTTCTTATCTCTGGCTCTCTCTCTATCTATCTGTCTCTCTCTCTCTCTCTATCTCTCTCTCTCGCTCCTGACTGACTCACAGCTATGTATGTTAGAACTGAGGGATCTTCTCTTGCAAGGGAATAAATACCTTTATTATTATAATATGGACTCAGAGTTGTCTCTTACTCAGTGATGATGTTTGTTAGAAAGAAATTGCCACAACAGTTTGGTGTCAGACAGTGGGATTCCTTGGACGTGACTTCTGGACCTGACAGCGGACGGAGGCTGATCACCTTGGAGCTGAAAAGTTCCAACCCTACCTCGAAAAAAAAGATTGAGGCGAGGGACCGTTTCCGCTGTTGGGACCGGAGGGATCGACCACTGGAATCAAAAAGAACCCAGGTGGCACAAAACGACATCTCTGGTAAGAGTCAATTAAATTCAATTTAATTAGGGTGAAATTCAGTTTAAAGAGTGAAATTGAACCATATTGGCTGAGATTTGTTTCTGTGGTAGAGTAATCTGAGCAACATTCAGATTAGGTAACCTGAGATTAATTTGAGATCTGTACGGATCAAGAGGGTTTCAAACAGGTACCGAGGTTAATTGGGGTTAGGAAAAAATCGAAAGATTTTGATAAATCACAATTAAGAGGGCACTAATAGTGCAACCCGACCCGATTGCGGATAAGAGAAAATCGGATCTGCTGGAGACGTCTAGCAGATTAAAGAAGCGTGCGAGCAAATCCACAGAGAGCAGAAAACAGCCAGTATGGGGATGTCTCAGAGCAAGTTTGTGAAATATGATACACCGGTGTACTACCAAAAAAAAAAAAAATATTATGGTCAGAAATGTATGCAAGATATTGAAAAATTAATCAAGCATCATGATTTTCCCGAAGAGGGAACATTGAGTCTCACAAAACTGAAAGTGGTTTCAACAACCAGGTTGTTGTTGCAAATGTGTTAAAAATGTATGTTAAAAATGTGAACAAACAGTAGATTGTTGGCTAAAGGAAGTAGATGGTTGGCTCAAGGAAGTAGAGAAAAGAGGAAAAAAGCAAGTGCAGAAAGTTAGCAGGAAGGAAAAAAAGCAAGTGCAGAAAGTTAGCAGGAAGGAAAAAAAGCAAGTGCAGAAAGTTAGCAGGAAGGGAAAATTAAAAGTGTGAAAGTCTATTTGTATGTGTCTGCACCACCAGAACAGACTGACCCACAGTATGTTTGTGTTTCCCACATGAAAATACGGTGAGGCCGGCACCGCCAAACACACATCTACCCAATAGCCCAGCTGGGTGCATTGAAATTCGCCCGACCTCGACTGTTTCTCCGTCCAAGACAACCGCAGCGAGACGCTGAATGAACAAGCACGAGCAGCGCCCGGGCGAAGAGGGAGAGAGATGCAGCTGGCTGTTGTACAGATTAAAGCAGCACGAGCAGCGCACAAATGTGGACTGTGTGAGGGTGAACATGACTTTTCTGGCTGCACGAAGTGCAGGTTGTGCAAGAACCATGGACACTGGGCACAGGATTGTCCAGAGGCGCGTAAGGGGGATTGAAAGGAGAGGAACGGAGAACAGGAGAGGAGAGGGCGGGTGACAGGCATTCAGCAAGCTACGAAAAAGGGAAGTAAAAATTTATTGACACACACACACAACACGCTCACATACACTGATTCAAATACCGCTCTGTGCAATGAAGACATGCTTGCAAACCTTTTATGTGTAAATGTGTGTAAGTTTTGAATAAGGCTATCTGCAATGAAGACATGCTTGCAAACCGTTAAATGTGTGACTGTTGAAGTTTTGAATAATGTTAGTTGACTGATGAATGTCTGAGAATGTACAAAAGTTTAGGGTTTTAAGGCTACAGAGATATCCCATGTTAGTTGACGGGACAATGATAGACTTTATGGTTGATTGTGAACCAAGAATGACGGATTTAGTGGTTGAAAGCACTTGAAGTCAGGGCATTAATTTCAGAAAACTATACTGTGCCGTTAAAATGTGAGACAGAGGGGGGGCAGGGCATTGAAACATGCGTTGTTGTACTCTGAAACCTGTCCGGTTCCGTTAATGGCCAGGGATCTAATGTGTAAATTAAAATCTGAAACTCACTGCTGGTTTGGGAGTTATTGAAGAGTAACAGCAGATTAGTTGTGCAAAATTTTAGCCACAATGGGCTTACGAGTGGCAGATAAAAGATTCTGATTGGGCACGAATGATTTCGAAATTAAGCGTGAACCAGAATATGAGGAAGAGTGGTTTAATGGGGCAGAAAATGAGACAATAAGGTTTAATAAGATTTTCTGGACTGAAAATGTGTGTGCGCTTTCGGCATGCCTGTCAGAAAAACAAATTCAGCTGTATTTGATAACAGGCCAGTCTGCGCCTCACTTATCAGTAATCAAGGCCACCGGGAAGAAATGGGAAGAAATAGGCCTGTTTGTGAGAAAATGTCTTTCTGCCACAGATTGGATTGAAAAGCCAAACGGGCAGAAACACAGTGGAAATGCAGGTGTTTTTATGGAGGAATGTGAGTTTAATGTTGCCGTACAGAGAACTGTGACTGCTATTGTCAGGAATGCAATGGAGAAACATGAACACGGATCTATTTCTGCCACAGACATTCATCCTGTCCTGGCAGAAATACCTCCAAAATTGTGGGCAAAACACAAATATGATGTTGGGTTGATTAAAGGTTGTGAACCAGTTGTAATCACTCCAAAGTCTGATTACAGGCCATGTCAATCGCAATGTCCCTGAAGAAGGAGGCATTGAGAGGATACAGCGGGTTTTGAGTCTCTCCTGAAGGAGAGAGTAATAATTCCCTGTCATGATTCTCCAGTGCGAACTCCTATTTTCCCGTAAAGAAAATAACATCTAACACAAGTGAACCAGTCACGTGGCGATTTGTGCAGGATCTGCAGGCTGTAAACTCAGCCGTTATTGCAAGAGCTGCCCGCGTACCTAATCCATACACAATTTTGTCACAAATTCGCAAAATGCAATGTATTTCACTGTGGTTGATTTTGGCTTTCTTTAGCGTCCCAGTGGAAGAAAAAGTCAGTTTTGGTTCGCGTTTGATTTTGACAACAAAGGGTACACGTTTACCAGGTTGTGTCAGGGCTATTGTGAGTCTCCGGACGATTTACAATGAAGCGCTCAGACGGAGCCTTGAACCATTAACTCTATCGAGCGGAACGGCGCTATTGCAGTATATAGATTATTTATTGATTTGTGCACGAGATGAGGTTACGTGCGTGGCTGACACTGTAACTCTCTTGAACCATCTGGCGAGAGGGTCACAAGGTCAGTCTGACAAAGCTTGAGTTTTGTGAAGCAGGAAATAATTTGTTTTGGGTCACACTAACACCAAACAGTAAAGCTATTTCTGAGAAACGGATAAAAGCTATCAAAGATGTACCAAGACCTTTAACAAAGACAATTGTTATCATTCTTGGGAATGTGTGCATATTGTCGAACGTTTATTCCAAATTATGCATTTCTTGAAAAGCCCTTGAGAGCCCTGACAACAGGGAAAGGGCTGAGGTCATGTGACAAGATTGAAAGGCCTTTTGTTACACAGATGGTAGACGCGGTCTCCATGATTTTGCAAGAACAGAGAACGTCACATTTATCAACAGCCCGATGGCTGAGGTATCACACGATTTTGCTTGACATGCCAAATGTAACGGTGAAAAGATACACCACTGTTGTCTATCAGCAGGAACAGGTGTGTACACCACGTCCAGACCTGTTGGACACACCTTTAGAAAACTGTGACAATGTCCTCTTTGTGGATGGATCGGCGTCCAAAGATCCACAAACAGGCTTGAATAAGGTTGGTTTCGCGGTGACCACTGAATTTGAAGTCGTAAAGTCTGGCAAATTGCCATCAAATTATTCGGCTCAGGCAGCTGAATTGGTTGCTCTGACAGAAGCGTGTAATCTTATGGCAGACAAGTGTGTGACAATTTACACAGACTCGCGTTATGCTTTTGGGGTCACGCATAGATTTTGGGGCACTTTGGAAGCACAAATTTTTTTGTAGTCGGATGGACATCCGATATTAAACGCAGCTCTTGTGGCTAAACTTTTGGAGGCCATTCTTTTACCAGACAAGGTCGCGATCTGTAAATGCGCAGCGCACACTAACGATAAAAGGTTTATCTCCACAGGAAACGTGAGAGCAGACGCGGCAGCGAAGGCCGCGGCAGCACGGGAGACAAAAGAAACGACTTGTGCTTTAGTATCTGTGTCTAACCCTGATATTTCCCCTTGTTTACAGAGTATGCAGTCTTTTTCCACAGGAGCAGAAAAACAACAATGGAGGTCGTCTGGCTGCAGCCTCGAGGGGGGTGTATGGATGAGTGTTGATGACATTCCTTGTTTGCCCAAACACTTCTTTCAGCATTATGCTAAGTTGACACATGGGTTGGATCATGTGTCAAAAGCGGGTATGATAATGCAGATGAAGGAATTATGGTTTACAAAGGAGTTACAGTGTTTGCTGAAAATCTTTGCAAAAGATGTGTCACTTGTAAACACACACAATGTGGCTAGGGGAATAAAAACACCCTTGGCATCTCAACCAGCACCAGCAGGCCCATTTGAAATTTTGTTTGGTAGGCCACCATTCATGGGCATGGAAGGGGGTAAACAAAGGCTGCCATCAATGGGTGTGTGTGAGAATGACATGTTGAATTACTGCAAAGAAGTGTCTTGTCTGTTGTCAAATATTTCTGTGCAGGTAAAAGCTGCCCAGGGGAAGGTTGCTGAGAGATTCCTGCACGAGGTCAGACCTGGTGATTTCGTGGTGATTCGTGATCACAGGAGAAAGAGCTGGAAATCGAAAAGGTGCTTCTGGTGACGCACACGAAGCTGAAGGTCGCAGAGAGGGCTACGTGGGTTCACGTTAACCATGAAGGAAGGTGCCGCCCATTGCGGAGGCGGAGCAATCGCTGGAGGAGGTTCAACGCGAGTGTCAGTAAATGCTAAGATCCAGTTTGAAAAACCCTTGCATTGCAGCTGTGTGTTTAGGCGGAACCAGATATCAGCAGCAAGGAGGAGATTGAGGGGAGGACTTTGATTGCGCAACCGGCATACGGGTGGACACTGTAATCAACAGAACAGATAAGACTCTTAGTGTTTCGAAAACAGTACTTTCTCTGGTCATAACAGCACTTTTGATACAGAGTAACTGAGAGAATGGAGCGTCCAAGGCCGTGGCACCCATTCAGAGTGCCAGGAATGTGTGGTCTGGTTTAAGACCACATGTATAATAACTTTGTTGTCAGTGACAATTTGCTTGGTAATACTACAATTCACAACAGGTCTGAAGGTGTTACCAACAGGAGATCAGACCAACAATATGATGACACAAGTAGCGGAAGTTACAGTGAAATGTGTTAATTGAGTTATGATGTTTCTATTTTTCTTCCTGAGGAGGATTGGTATGTAAAGAAGGTTAAAAGCAGCAGTTATCCGTGTACGATAGGACGTACAAGGAGAGGGGTTGAAACTGAGGGATTTTTTACATACTTTTAATATTTACATTTTATATTACAGGAGTAACTCAACAGTGATAAATTGATATGTTTATTTCCTACTTTGAACTATACTTTTCCTTATTTATACTATTGTGACTGAGGGTTCGGTTTAACCGAGAGTGCGACAGCAATGCCTGTCCATTTAGCCCGGCGATAGAATGAAATCTTTACTGTGCTTGCTAAACATTTACAGCCTAAGCATTTTTCAAATTTTCAAAAAAAACTTACTTCACAGGTTCAAGGAGAGTGATCATTTATGTGAAAATCAGAGATGAAGAGTATAAGTGTGATTAATGACTTGAACTTGTATTTATTATTATTTGTACCATATTATTACAATGTTTGATTAATCAGTTATCAGAGAATGATAAACAGGGAGGAATTGTAAAGGAATTTTCCTTCTGGGCAGTAATCAAACAGTGAAAATTAGATTCAGATGTATGCATCATATGTTTTCTTACACGTAGTTAGATAAGCATTCTTTGTGTGATGATTTACTATGATTGAGAAGTGATAGAGGTAAGGAAACGCAGATGGTCAAGGGGGCATTTGCCTCCCTTTTCTGTATAACCATTAATCGGTAAACAAACTGGTATCTCTCCCTCTAGAGGAGGGAAGGAGGAGGCCTTGGAAGGAAAGGACTATAAAACAGACCAAAACTGCTCTCTTGATGGTTCTTGCTGCTTCTTATCTCTGGCTCTCTCTCTATCTATCTGTCTCTCTCTCTCTCTCTCTCTCTATCTCTCTCTCTCGCTCCTGACTGACTCACAGCTATGTATGTTAGAACTGAGGGATCTTCTCTTGCAAGGGAATAAATACCTTTATTATTATAATATGGACTCAGAGTTGTCTCTTACTCAGTGATGATGTTTGTTAGAAAGAAATTGCCACAACAGTGTCAAGTACATTCAAGATCTTGAAAGGCTCAATTGATAGCAGCAACGACAAATTTTTGCTCAATTCCACCAAAAAAAACAGAGGTTTTACATGTTGTAGTATATTCACACTTTATGATTTGTTGACTTCAGGTAAAAGCATTTCTGAGTAGATGTTTATAAGTACCCATTATTAAGCAGCAGAAAGAATTGGTTGCACCTCTGTCCTATCATTGTGACTCCACGATAAGCTTTGCTTGCGCCGTAGCTGTATATCAGTCTCTAGGGATGTAAACCCACACACTATAGTCATGTGTAAGCAAAATTACCGAACATTTTCCTTCAGGCTTATCTAACCACCACATAGAGATAGGCACTCCCAGAGAGATGTGACCTGATGCACCTGCAAAAGCATTTCACAAAACATAGGAATTTCATTTCTAATCTGTCTTGTGCTGGCTGAGGCTCAAAACAATTAGAGTTCACACAGTACAGGTCACAGCTTTATTGGGTCCACTTTATAATAGATGTCTTTGTATCGACACTAGCATTTATTGCACCATTGTGCAAATATGCATTCTAATTTACACCATAGTTTGAATAATATGATGAGTTCTTTATATGGTTAAACTGTTTATTTGGAGACAGTCATCCTAACCGTGTGTTATAATAATGCCACAAATCAGGACTGCAAAGCTCTACAGAGAGTCGTGCGCTTAGCTGAGCGCATCTCAGGGTCTGCTCTCCCCTCTCTGCAGGACATCTACCTCAAACGCTGCAAAAGCAGGGCTGCTAAAATCATCAAGGACTCGAATCACCCTGGTAACCATTTTTTCATTTCACTGCCATCTGGCAAGCGCTTCAGGAGCATGATGACAAAAACTGAGAGACTGAGGAGGAGTTTCTTCCCCCAGGTCATCAGGCTCCTAAACTCAGTCTCATAACATCATAACATCCACAGGACTCAATTTAATAAACTGTAAACAAATCCATTATTCTCCATCATCCACACTGCTGCTATGTGTACATACCCGGTACAACCTATTTGCACATTCTCTTGCACATCCGTGTTTATATTAATATTTATTAATCCACAGTATACTGTATTGCACATTTTATCTCATTGCACATCTTACTAATTTTATTTTATTATTTGTTCCTATTTTCATTCTCACCTATATGTATATATATATATATATATATATATATATATATATATTCTCTTGTGTTATGTTTCATTGTTTTATTGCTTTTTATTTATTTTGTATTTTATTTATTTTATTTATTGCACTTTCCACTGAGCGGACCTGTCCTGACTTACATTTCACTACTGATTATACCCTGTATGATTGTGTATGTGACAAATAATAAAGAACCTAGAACCTAACCCTAACTTTAATGCAAACTACAACCTTATAGCAGCACATGGAAATATTATGAGCTATACACAATACTGCAGAATGCAATTGGCCATAATGTAAACAATATGGCCTCATGGGTGGTTATGGATAAAGTGTAATATCTATCATAAAAGTTTCATCAATGAAATGTGTGGGTTGTGTAACTTTTTTTCTGTCTTGCATACAGACAGTAAAACAAGGTGCTTAACCTTTATCAAATATTGATAGTCTAAATATTATATGAGCTATATTATTTCCCATTTATTTCATGTGAGGTTTGCCATTTATTCAGCTCTGTAGCCAAAATGTAGCGAAAGAAAGAAAGAAGGAAAGACAGAAAAAGAAAGAAAGAAAGAAAGAAGGAAAGAAAGAAATGTGTTATCCAGTAAATATTTGTATAATGTACTAAATACAATAATGTTTTCTGCTATTTAAATTAATCAGTACATATTTTTTTTCTATTGTATTGAATTTATACATGCTATTATTGTATTGTTTCATGATTTAGTACCATGTTAAGATAATAATAGTAATAATGTCAACAACAGATTAATACTGTAAACGTGTCAATGGGCCATCCTATATGTGGAAAGAGGTAAATACTGGAATGTTAAGCTATATACAGGTGAACCACATTATCTTTCGTTACTAAAGTCCATGTTCACATAGAAAGTGTCACATGAGTCGCAATCACTTAGCATTAGTGCCACATGCATGTGCAGATGAAGAGCCCACATCATCCTTGAACAAGTCACAAGTCTCATACCGCTAAGTCAAGATAGACTTCATTTCCACCACATTAATGCATATAGATATACACAGATAGCAGTTGTCACTTTCATTATCTGGGGTTGTCACTCAAAATGGCAGCTCTCTCTCCCTAGATACTCTCTCTGAGGATGAGAGGAGTCAAGGGTGCTGGAGAAGAAGGCAGGGATTGAAAACTAATAGCAGTGTTTTATAGGAAGAAGGGAGAGAGTGTCAGAGCGATATAACCTCTTCATACACATGCATGAATCGCCTTATAGACAGATGCAGCTTTCCTCGTACCCCCAGGGCTCTGAAGCGCACGTCTGGAAGTTTTCACTGTTTTTAACTGAATTAAATTTGTTGAATTTGGATGCTTATGGATTCTGATTCATTTTGGTGATGCTGTGAAATTTGTGAAGTGAGTGTCCAACTCCTGAACTCTGCAGTGACAACAGTCAGCAATCTGTCATAATAATCAGGACGAGATGTGTGACAAGAATACATAACTCCTTTATTCAGAGAATAGCTCTGTTTATGGACAGATAAAAGCTCTCTAAAATGTAGGACCATTATTTGTTGATTCAGCTTTGATTTTCATACAAAGACACATTCAGTGCCATGTCGGTTTCTGATGTTTTTTTTTTTTTTATAAATAAGATAACATATAAACTTGTTTTTTCCTTAGAAAATGCAATCTGTAAATTAAATAAAGTTTATTAGTAGTAGTATTTTACATAATGTATCTTTATTTAATTATTTTAAGCATAATACTTTTAAGATCATTATATATACATGTATTACATAAAATACAAATCAATACATATATTATATAACACATTTTACTGTGATGCAAAGCTAATATTTATCTGCCGTAACTGCAGTCTTCAGTGTCACTTGATCCTTCATAAATAATTATAATATATTGATTTGATCCTCAATAAATATTTATTATAATTATCAATATTGTGCTGCTTAATATTTTTGTGGAATATGTATGTATGTATTTATTTATGTATTAAATCATTTTTGATGGTTATTTGGGTTAATAAAATGTTCAAAAAAACAACATTTATTTAAATATATATTTTTTTGTAACTGTGTATATTTCAGTAGTGCCACTTTTTGCCTTTGCTTAATAAAAGTATAAATTACTTATTTGAATTGTTAACCATCGGGGGTCGCTGAATGCTATATATATATTAGGGCTGTCAATCGCTAACAAATATTTAATTGTGATTAATCGCATGGTTGTCATGAGTTAACTAGCAATTAATCGCCCATTTTTATTTGTTCTAAATGTACCTTAAATTAATAAATTTAAAGTTTTTAATAATCAACATGGGCATGGACAAATATGGATGCTTTATGCAAATCTATGTTATCAGACAATGGAATGAATATGAAAAAGGGATTGAAACGCGACCCATTTAGACTACATAACTAGCTCTCCTTTTCAATATGTTAATCTGCACAAAAATCCTTATAATCGAGCCGTTGTCTGATTAAATAAAAAACCTATAAGATAATGACAATAGCTGTGCTGTGATTTTGGCTATACTTGCATGTAAAATTATAGAAGTAAGCAACATAATATCTGTGTTTAACTGAATTAAGCTCTGCTCTTCTCTGCCGCGAGCTGAACAGATGCAGAGAGGCAGAGAGAGAGAGAGAGAGAGAGAGAGAGAGAGAAGAGAGAGAGCTAAGTTGACAACACTGTGCATCTCCATTTCTCCAACTGTGGGTTGAGCCACAGGTCAAACAGGACATATGTGCTGCGTTAATTGCGCGTTAATACAATTAATGCCGTTAAAAGGAATTTGCCTTAATGCGTTATTAATAGGGATCAGGGATCCAGAAGGCTGTGGTGGAGCTGGAGTGACAGAGGACAAATGTGGAGCTGAAGGAAAGGAAGAGCCTGACGGAGCCAGAGGGACGAGGCACAACGGAGGAGTGCAGTCCCGAGGCGAAGGATGGTCGATGACAGACCAAGGATTGAGCCAGGAGGGACGAGGGAGCCCGACAGAGCCAGTGGACTGATGGGCCATGGCGGAGAGAAGGGATCTAGGAGCTACGGTGGAGCTGCAGGGACGACGGGCCGAGGCGGCATTCAGAGGCTGGAGGCAGGAACAGAGGTGACAGAGAGCTCTGAGGAAGAAGGGAGGAGAGGGGGCAGATCAGCATTCCTGTCTATTAAGTCCTAATCCATAAATTCACCCTTTAAGTCCAGCAGTCCAAAATCCATATTCAGCTCACCATCAGCCATAGTGCAGGGGAAGAGCTCCTCTCCGCGATCTCGCTGTCCACAGCTTCTTCCCTTATGGCGGGCTCTGTTGCCGGCTCTCACACCTAGACTGACGTCATGAACAGATCCGGCTCCACGGCGGGGTTGGCTCGTCAGTCGCGGCAGTCAGTCGTGGCGGTTTCGAGCTATCCATTAACGGTGGGCTCGGGCTTGAGCTCTGCATCGCAGGGTGATGGTGGGCTGGACTCTGGATCTGGCTGTGTTCTGGATCGGAGATAGACGCTCTCCAGACACCGGATGATCGCTTCTCTCCAGTGCAGTCTGGTGGTGTCTGGGAGGTCGACGGGGCGATGGTAGTTTGCCCCGATCCAGAGCAGTGAGTTGAGCGCAGCATCGTCGAATGCCGTTGACATGGTGAGCAGGCTTAACTCAACCACATACTCTAAAAGGGAAAGGTCCTTGCGGGCGAGGGAGGTAAACTTTGCAACGAGGGTATCCATGGGGAACACAGGGGAAACAGAAAACAAAGCACTGAACCAAACACAAAAATTAATGGAGGGGAACAAGGCAAATAAACTCTTCGTAGGTCCGGTGTTCCGTCACGCTTGCTGCTATGACGTGGAGCAAGGAACAAGGAGACGTAGGGTACACTTGGTACACTAGGGTCCCCTGTTTGTTCAGAAGACATTAGACACCGGACGAAGAAAACAGAACAGAACAGATCTTAAGTAAGGGATCAAACGAGGGGACTAATGAGACACCTGGAATCAAATAAACACAATCAGCAAGAAGGAGAAACTTGGTCATGGGGAGAAAAACAAAACATGAAGACTTTCCATGGGCGTAATAGTATGTATGTATGAATAAATACATAAATAAACACTAATGAAATAATATATATATATATATATATATTTTTTTAAATAAATGTATCTTTCTTTATGTTTAGCCTGTATATTTTTACTGGATACAACAACAAAAATGCTGATAACAAAAAAAAGGTTTTCTTTGCAGTGTGTTATAAACTTCGCAGACACAACTATAGCCATTGTTAAGACCCTCTTCCTGTCCACTTGCACTCTGGAATTGGGCCACAACAATCTTAATTATTTACTGTGTATAAAGGACACAAAAGCGCATCAATTTAACCCAGTATCAGAGGAAAGAAAAACAAATTTTGGCTTGACTCAAGTTAAAGTTTAGTTTTACAAGATAATCCCTTTTGGGGACTCGCTTGCTCTTTAGTGCACTGTAAATACAACAAATATGAGATACACTTGGGAGAGGGTCCCTGCAGAATTTCACTGAAAGTGGTTTTCCCTGCTGCACTGGTCACCTATAACTGTACTATTTTAATCCATTCCCTGATGCAATTTTCAGTTTTACTCAAATTAGGGTGATGCAAAAATGAGTACACCCCACTGAAAGTCTCTAGAGCAAAGCTAAATTTTAGACTACAAATGTCTAATTTAACAAGAATTCAACCACAGGTGAGTCCAATTATTCTATTATTACACAGGTGTTCAGCAGACAGTTGACTATAAAAGGGTGTTACTTAAAGAAAACCCCTTCCCATTTCATGCTGTCAGCAATGAGAAAGAAAATAATTGCTTTACACCAGAAAGGTGAAGGCTACAAGAAGATCAGTAAAGCTTTACTTATCAGTCAGAATACTGTATCAAAAGTGGTACAAACATTTAAAAAATATGGAACTGCAACCATCTCACAGAGACGTCCAGGTCGTCCACGGAAGTTAACACCTCGTCAGGAGCATCTTCTGATGAGAAGGGTTGAAGAAAATCGACATGCAAGTTCACTGCAGTTATCTAAAGAAGTAGAAAGCCAAACTGGGGTGACTATTTCCCGTGACACAATACGGCATACACTGCAGAGGAATGGCATGCATGAGTGCCGTCCACGAAAGAAGCCTGTCCTAAAGCCCAGGCACAAAAAAGGCCGCCTAGAATTTGCCAGGGCCCATGCTGACAAAGATGAAGACTACTGGGACTCTATACTCTGGAGTCATGAGACCAAGATAAATGTTTTTGGAACTGATGGCTTCAAAACTGTATGAATTTTACTTTTCAAAGGGGGTGTACTCATTTACGCTGAGCACTGTATATAAAATAAATGAAGCCTGGTAGAAAAATAAATAAATAAAATCGTAACCCTAAACCTTTGAACAGCAGTGTAGCTTCACATTTTTGAGAGCGATGGAATCAACCCCCCAGAATGACATTGAATAATTCACACGTTGGTTGCAGATTTAAAAATCAATGGAGATGTGTGCAGATATTATGAGAGTTATTTTTTGATCAGATCAACTTATTTTCTGTTGAGACATTAAAAAAATAACTATAGAAAGAGAGTATATCAATGGGTGAGAACCAGTAAGTGACATTTCACCAAATGTTTTACCATGATGTATATATCTCCATTTCACCAACAATGTATCGTATGCCCTTCTGGCTCTTACCCCTCGATATGTGGGTTTTAAAAAATAAAAAATAGCACTTTTCAGAAAACATTCTTCCCATTTTGCTAACACATTCAAGAACATGCACATCACCCTTGAAGTAACTCAATATTTACAAATAATTAATCATCTGCAATCATTTCCAAAATGTGAAAGCATCTTCACAGCACAATATGACATACATTTGCACAATCAGATTCACTGACTTCTAATTACATTTATTTGCATCAACTGTTTGTCAAGACTGGGGAAAGGGCTAAATGATGGATAGCTCATTAGTGTATGCCTGAGCTCTGAGCCGGGGGTTGAAGGTCAGCGCGTTAGTAATGATTTTATGAGTCATCACAGTGTGAAACGTGTGTAGTCGCACCACTGTGAGACAGCTTGTGCTGCTGTCTCCAGTCCTGCTTCACTCACTGACAGTGCTGTCTAAAAACAGCAGAGCTCCAAGCACTGAGGGTTTTACAGTCTTTCACCACTGAAAGTCAAATAATTGATTCAGAGCTTCAGATAGACTGAATTAAGAGGTCTACATTATGCTTTAGCAATAACATATACCATTTAACTCTACAGCAGTGGTTCTCAGCTGAGTAATTCCACGAAACCGGTACAATTTGAGTTCCTCTGACCATTTTAAGTGTATTTTATCTATTGGGTCACCAAAATGTATTTTGAAAATCTTTTTTTGTATTAATTGAAATATCTCCTTAAATAAGGTTTAAAAACATGACATACATTTTATTTATATATTAGAAATGATCTTGTTTTTTTCTGTTGACACCACCTATTTTGTCATGTCCCTCATGACCTTCTATGAAATTGTCCTCGGGATATGAATAATACAATTAGAAAAAATGTCCATTCATTTTGGTATTCTCATAATTATCTATCTGTGCTTTTTTGCTGGTAATGTTTTTTTTTCTAAGTAAATTCATGATTATTCAATAAAATCATATAATTTAATTTAGTTTAGTAACTCAGTAACCCATCAAAACCCCATTACACAAATCATTATCCCCCCATAAAAAAGAACAAACTGATCCTTATGTGATATTATCAATAGGAAGTGACATCATATAACTCTTCTGAACAACATTGTGAGCAGACATAGGCAAGTTACCACCTTATTTAATAACTATAACTTTATTAATATTGTGATTATCAAGCATAATTAATCAACATTGCATCAAATAAAGATAGAAAACGATTACTTGTGAAAATTATCTTTGTTATTTTAACAATATACATGATTTATTATTATGATGCATACCATGTGCTCTCCTGTTATTCACTACATTTAGGACAGGGGCCGTTTTGAGCAAAAATCATAATTAATGTAGTAATGTCCATGTCAAAGCTGTGTGTGTGTGTGTGTGTGTGTGTGTGTGTGTGTGTGTGTGTGTGTGTGTGTGTGTGTGTGTGTGTGTGTGTGCCCGTGCGTGCCTCGTGCTGCCTAGATTTTCACATCTCAGTGTTAAGTAAATTCTACAAACAATACCCCATAATGACAACGTGAACAACGTTTGTTTGAAATCTTTGCAAATGTATTATGAATAAAAACAATTATAATAATAATCATATGAACATAAGTATTCACAGCCTTTGCTCAATACTTTGTTGAAGCACCCCTGGCAACAATTTCAGCCGAAAAGTATTTTTAGTAAAGCTTTTTATAATGTTTTATAAGCTTGGCACATCTATTTTTGGACGGTTTCTCCCATTCTCCTTTGCAAGACCTCTCAAGCTCCATCAGGTTGGATGGGAAACAACAGTGTGTCGGTTTTTAGATCTAGCCAGAGTTGTTCAATCGGGTTCAAGTCTAGGCTCTGGCTGCACCACTCTAGGACATTCACAGAGTTGTCCCGCAGCCACTCCTTTGTTATCTTGGCTGTTTGCTTAGGGTTGTTGTCCTGTTGGAAGGTGAACCTTCTGCCCAGTCTGAGATTCAGAATCATTAATGCTATCTCAATATTTTGGTGCACTGAGCTTTTTTTCTACTCTGACGAGACCCCAGTTCCTGTCACTGAAAAACAGCCCCACAGCATGAGGTTGTTTCCAGCACACTTTACTTTTGGGATAGTACTCTGCAGGTGATGAGCAGAGCTGGTTTCCTTCAAATATGATGCTTGAAATTTAGATTTATCAGACCAGAAAATCTTGCCTGAGGTAGTCTGAATGTTCTTTAGGTGCTTTTGAGGAGAGGATTGGGTCTTGCCACATTGTAATAAAGCCCAGATAGGTGGAGTGTTGCTGTGATGATTGTCCTTCTGTAGGTTTCTCCTATCTCCAAGTATGGAGGTGGAAGATTATCAGGTTCTTGGTCACCAGTCTAACCAAGGCCCTTCTCCATCAGTTGCTCAGTTTGGCCATGAGGCCGGCTCTAGGGAGAGTCCTGGTTGTTTTAAACTTCTTCCATTAACAGAGACTACATGCTTCTGTGAAATTTCAATGCTGCAGAATTTTTTTCTGTACCCTTGCCCAGATCTGTGCCTCGATACAATCCCGTCTCGGAGGTTTACAACAGACAATTCATTGAACTTCATGGCTTGGTTTGTGCTCTGACATGCACTGTTACCTGTGGGATCTTATATAGACAGGTGTTTGCCTTTCCAAATCATGTCCAATCAACTCAATTTACCACAGGTGGACTCTAATCAGGTTGTAGAAACATCTCAAGGATGATCAGTGGAAACAGGATGCACCTGAGCTCA
Source organism: Gymnocypris eckloni scoliostomus (assembly GCA_027564155.1). Classification (NCBI taxonomy): domain Eukaryota; kingdom Metazoa; phylum Chordata; class Actinopteri; order Cypriniformes; family Cyprinidae; genus Gymnocypris; species Gymnocypris eckloni. Next base: position 7,699,281 of record CM050426.1, read on the forward strand.
ATTTTAAGTGTAATGGCAAAAGGCTGTGAATACTTACTATTACTATGTAAAGCGCTTTGAGTGTCTAGAAAAGCGCTATATAAATGTAACAAATTATTATTATTATTATTACTTATGTACATGTGATTTTATTTCCGTTTTTTATTTTTAATAAATTAGCAAAGATTTCAAACAAACTTATTTCACATTGTCATTATGGGGTATTGTTTTTAGAATTTGTGGAACATAATTGAATCCATTTTGGAACAATGTTGTAACATAACCTCGTCCTTCGGATGAGATGTTAAACCGAGGTCCTGACTCTCTGTGGTCATTAAAAATCCCAGGATGTCCTTCAAAAATGAGTAAGGGTGTAGCCCTGGCATCCTGGCCAAATTTCCCCATTGGCCTCTGACCATTATGGCCTCCTAATCATCCCCATACACTGATTGGCTTCATCACTCTGTCTCCTCTCCACCAATAATCTGGTGTGTGGTGGACGTTCTGGCACAATATGACTGCAGTTGCATAATCCAGGTGGATGCTGCACACTGGTGGTGGATGAGGAGATTCCCCCCTTCATGTAAAATTGCTTTGAGTACCCAGAAAAGCGCTATATAAATGTAACAAATTATTACAATTATTTTTATAATTAAAAAAGTGTGTTAAAAGTGAAGCGCTGTAAATACTTTCTGGATGAACTGTACAGGGGTGTTGTATGTTGTTGGATAACCAGAGCCTGGGTGCTTCATGTGCTTCTCCATGTGGAGATCTTGAAAGAGGTGTGGGCCAGATATTGAATGCCACACAAGTTATAAGTTTTATTTTGATGGCCTTTTCAGTCAGTTTATAATCTTCTAATATGTACTATGTTATTGTTGTTTTTCCTGCAGTCGGGTTAATAAAACTCAGTTCAATTGCAGTTTATATCTGTTGTCTTTCTTGGTCACATAATGAAATACAGTTTTCATAGAAAATCTTACAGTGAATTTGAGTAAAAAACAACTATTTATATGCTAAGCTGTATTTGTCTCTTCAACACCGTTACCATCTTTAACCCTTGTCTCAACCCTGTCACACTTACATTTTTAATAATTATTTTTTTTAGTTGATGAAAAAGTAATTTAATGTTTGTTGAACTCAGTCTGAAATGTTCAGAGCAATCATACAAATTCTGAAGTTAACCCACTTCTTTGATAAAAAAATATCAGCTAATGGGTTGCCAGTCTCATTTGATATTGTCTAACACAGCAGAGGGATGAAAAAAGAAGCATATAGTATATATATATATATATATATATATATATATATATATATACAAATTGTACATACATTGCTTACTTTGTCTGGAGCTGACGCGCACACAAAGCTGGTATGGTATTTAATTGGAATAGATTTGTGAACTAGAACTAGATTTGTGAACTACTTGTGAACTTTAGGGATGCACCGAAATGAAAATTATTGGCCGAAGCTGAACAAAACGAAACACTGGACCGAATATCGAACACGGTTTTTCACATTTTTTTCTCCCCTATGTAGGCCTATTTTGCCTTTTTTTCACTATTGCATAAATCAAATAGCCAAAATCAGATGTTTACTGTTTTGTCCTGCTTTACAAAAAAGATAATAATAATAATATGAATTTACTTAACACTGAACATTTTTATACATCCTATCAGACATTTTACCAACAAAGCACAATTTAACTTCAAATCAAATAACTTTTATTTGTCACATCACCACAGCACATGTGCCTTGGTGTGTTAAATTCTTGAGAGCGTGCTCCAGACAGTGCAGAAACAATTTACATATAGACAGTACATACGTACAGACTGAAGACAATGTGCAGAATACACATACATATACTCCAGTACACACAGTGTACTTTTTAAGACATACTTACGGTTATCAATACACATTATTCACAATATGTACATATTCTACATTATGTACACATATATACACACAGTAAAATGTGAAGGTGCAACAGATTATACATAATATGGACACACAATGTCATGGATGTGCATTGGATGGTATCCAGTGGTAGCAGATTAAATTCTAATTAATAAATTAGTAAAATAAGATTTTTGGGCCATTTTAGAGACCCCCTTCTTGGATCAGATATTTTTTCTGTACAAATAAATGCAGCCTTGCTGAGCAGAATAGAGACTTCTTTTAAAACATTAGAAAATATTACAGATCCCAATTTGAACACTGTGTGAATGTTATAGTAAATGTATTAATACAGCTGTTGTAGGGCAATTATTATTATCATTATTATTGATAATTATATATTATTATATTATTATATATTATTTAATATTATGAATATTATTAAAATACTTTTTATTTTACAGGACAACAGTAAAATTACAATACTAACATTTATGAATGTTGATGGAGCTTTTATTTTGGCGGAAACACGCAGGAAGACCTCAGTGCTTATTTTTGTTGACAACAGCATGCAGATATTTCTCAGATATATCTCATTACGAATTTGGGAAGATGTTTATCACACGTATCACATTGTCACACGGCTTTAAAAAAATGAGCAAATGATGAGTAAGTGTTTCAGCACAGAATTTCCTCACGCTTTGGACTTTGAACCCTGGCGCCGTGAGCTCGTGCAGCGCTGTTTGAATACATGCAATTCATGCATGTTTTAGAAAGCATAACAATCTGTAGTTAATTTACTAATCGTTTGAGGCCATTTCACGATTTCAATCATCACAGTAACCAGCAACAACTACCCCTTCCTCTTCTCATCGGAGACATGAGATGCAGCACAAAGCAGTCTCTCGCTGTCGGTGTATTGTGCTTGTAATGATTCTCTCTCTCTCTCTGACAGTTTTAAATGTGTCCACACTGCAGATGTGTATGCTGCACTAGTGCATGCCTCTATTTGATTGCGTAACATCATTGTTCGGTACAAATTATTCAGTCTTTTTGCTTATTCGGCCAAACACCGAAAGAGTTTTGTTCCTATTTTCGGCGGAACATTCAGTGCATCCCTACTTCTGTTACACACTTTGATGCAATATAATTGTAAATAGTATGCAGAAAGTGTAGTGTTATGGATTTAAATATATTTGTAAAGAATGTTTACATCATCTTACTTTCACCAGAATACAAAAGTATTAAATTCTATGGTAGTTCTCATAGTTCACATGAAATTCTTACAAACTGGTTAATAAATGCTGATAATTTTGTGCAGAGACAATCTGCCTTATTACATTTATTGAATATACAAATATATATGTAAATATATCTTTATACCATTAATCTATATATTTTTTTAACAAAGAGGTTAGGAGGGGGGGTCGTGGAGCTTTTGCTATGTTTTTGGGGGGCCTTACCCCTCTGAAGTTTGGGAAGCTCTGCCTTAGATAATGAAGCTTAATCACAGTGTCCTCAGTGGGTCGGATGAAGGGAGTCTATGGAGATATCTATGTTCATTAGTGCATCCCAAAACACAATGCTTGTAATGCCACTTTGACACTGACATTGTATATCTCCATTAATTGTGGACTGCAGCTTCTCACTCAGTGCTGTGTTTATGCTAATAGAGCAGAGATCGCCACAACTGGGCGGGACTTTTTCCCCTCAGTGACGTGAACAGAGGGAGAATCTGAAACAGCTCGCTTGGAGAGACTGTTCATGTTTTTTGGTATTATAAATTATTATTTTTTTTGACAATTATAGACTGATTGTTACCACACACTGGGGCCACACAACTGTGTTCAAACACCTTATAAAAGTGATTTTTGCATAATAGCTCCCCTTTAAGGAGTGCATTATTGGCAGCAGGAATTATTATTACTTTAATTGTTTTATTATTATTATTATTAAAATATTGTGTGCTAGGCAATTTTGGCACTGTGTTGGGATGCACAAACCAGATGAGAACTAGCAATTCGCAAGGTGATTTGTATCATATTTCCATATGAAAATGCATCATTTCATTTATTTAACTTATCTAGTTTGAGTGACGAATGGAGCTCAAGCCTAGTTCAGGCAGACCACAGCGTGACTGCAGCATCAGCTGACTCTCAGTTGAGCGTAACTCCTCTCACTATAATTAATAAGATATATAAGATCATCCGTTCTCAGTCTGTCACACAGACATGCGTTGGTCAGCCTTGAGTTCTGTCGCACAGACACAAACTTACCCTCCTCCATCCCCAACTCCTCCTTATGCAGATACATGATCACTAACTGCTCGCCCACGGAGATATATCATCTATCCTGCTCATGTTGCTCAAATTATTCTATATAATTCACAGTACAGTGTTACTCTACTTGGTGTATATTTAACTGTGTATATTAAAATGTCTGACAATTGCTTAGGCTCCTGGAGGGTTCAAACCTCAGCGAGGTTTTCCTGTGGACAGCTCAGAATCTGAACTCTTCAGAGCAAAGCCTGCCACCAAATATAAAGTTAAGGACCGCTATAATATTCTGACTCGAACAGAGTGGTCCTGACTGAAATAACGTTAGTCACAATTTCATGCATCACATAGTGTAGTGTCCATTTCACACCCTTTTTTCTGACTCTAATAATTGGATTAAACCGTAAAAAGCGAAAGAGAAAAAAAGCCTTCTACATAAACACTTTCTTATGACTGGCTAACATTTTTGCATGTAAATAATAATAGTATCCATCCTTTCTATTATTTCACCATGACTGGCTTTTAAACTCTAATTAGATGTTGTTGATGTTTGAGAGAGTGAAAAATTGTGATTGTGACAACAAGAGTTTTTCCTCCAACTGCTTAATGAAAAATGATTGAGACTTGCATTTGAGTCTTGGCAGCTCTGATGACCTTGCAGTATTTGGCTTGGTGGTGTTGTGAGTGTGGCATTGTGTTAGCGCCCTCGCTGCCACTTCCTGCCCACCACTGAGAGCCTTCTGTCCATCCCCAGCTGGCCCCAGCAGCGCTCACAATCCCCACAGTGTTTGGCACCACCACAGGTACTCCCCCGACCCACTCCTGCCCTAACGGCCCCATAACGGCCCCTTTATGGCCCTGCCAGCCTTGCCCCTCCTCAGCATTCAAAGGCAGACCCACCAAGACTGACTCCCAATCACCAACTCATACTTTTCAGTCATCAATTGAGAGATTGAAAATACAGAAAGCTGAAATCTTCATTTATATTAATCTATGTCTACATATCTAGTTTAAAATGACTGTAGACAAATCACTGCTGTAGTGCTGTAGAGATTAGGGTTGAGAAAATGCTTTTGAAGTTTTGAAGTGGAGTGGTGAGTATTTCATCCGAAGTGTATTTTACCTTTAAAAAGTGGGGACAGTTTTAAATAAACAAACAAACAAACAAACAGATAAATAAATAAACAATCATGGTTCCCACAAATATATTAAGCAGCACAAGAGTTTACAACATTGATAACAATAAGAAAAGTTTCTTACGCAGCAAATCAGCATATTAGAATGATTCAAGAAGGATCATGTGACACTGAAGACTGGAGTAATGATGCTGAAAATTCAACTTTACCATCACAGGAATAAATAGCATGTCATAATATATTCAAATGGAAAGCAGCTACTTTACATTTTTATAATATTTCACAATATTACTGTTTTTGTTGTATTTTTGGTCAAATGAATGAGCCTGCTATACTTTTTATATTTTATATAGCCTTGGTGAGCCTGATATACTTTTTTTTTAATGATATAATTTAACAAATATAATATAATATGCTATATCATGTTATAAATATAATATACTATTATGTTTATTATATTATATTATGTTATAGTATAGTGCAAAAATAGCACCCTTCTTTCAATTTAAAGTCAATTACTCTATAGTAATAAAACTGAAGTAACTTTGGAAATATAAAATCTATATAGATAATAGTAACAATAATTATAAGTAGTAATGGTCATGGTATTTATATCAGAACTATGGTGAATATTCATAAGGCCTTGTCTCTTGGTCACTTTCAATATAATATCCAGTGGGATCACAGATATTGCTTTATTAGTACAGTAATGGTCAATAATTCCATATGAAAAGCAGAAATGTTAGATTTTTCTCTAGCAGTGTCCCAGTGATGACGTACAGTGCAGCCTGTGACTCATGTAGGGCTGAGAATGATGTCTCATTACACACAGTTGTGAGGGGTTTGCAGACTAAATATACTCCCCCAGAGCAGGTGCAGATCTGCGACTGGAGTCATTCTGGAACACAGCACACACACACACACACACACGCATACACACACACACACACGCACACACATGCACCACTCACTGTGTGATGCAGGAACATGTGAACTACCTTATCACCATCTAGTGGTTTTCAGCAAACACACACCTGAATGCTGCATAAACAATGTTTTTTTTTTTTTTTTTGCATAATATTACCCATATTGTGTCAAAAGCTGTCACATAAATTAATCTTTAAATTAAAATAGTAACTAAAAAAGGGCTTTGTTTTTGAAAGTCAAATGCTTCTTTAGCTGAAACCAATTTATTTATTCCTTTTGAATAATTTAATAAATGTCACATTTTACTAGTTTTGCAACATGCAATTTTTTAAAAGAAAAGATGTTGGTAATAAATAATACTGGCAAATTATCTAAGTGAAATAGCGGTAAATATCGTATGTTGCAGTGTTTTCATTGCATCACTGTACTGCAACATCCAAACCCAAAAACAGCAGTAAAACACATAGTCAACAGTTGCTGTGGAGACAGAACTGCAGGCACTGAAAAGCACTCATTTGACACAAGAGTGCAGTGTTGCTTCACAAACCGAACTCGTGCCTACTGCAGCAACACGCTTCTGAATCACTCCTTCACCTCCAGACATTCACAAATAATTTGGCCGTTTGGCTGCATAGCACCCTGCTTTCCAATCATGCATTCAGATCAACTTGCAGTTATTATTTTCACAGAACGGAATAACGTAGAACTGAAAGTCAAAGCCATTTGAGACGGGGAGTAGAGCTTGTATTTACTGCTCAAGGCACCATCCCATTATAGCTTACTCATAATTTGAAAGCTGCTTGCTCAGTTGGCAGCTACTGATGCTGGATGTTTGTGTCTGTGGTAATTATTTTGTTCTAATAGAGTTGCAGGCTGTAGTTAAGCAGGTTAAATGACTCCCATCTCTTTTATGCAGTATCTGATGTTTGTTTTGTTTCCATTCTTCTCTTTCTCCAAATGTTTTTGTTTTACCTAAAGCCAACACGCTTTGAAAAACAAACCTTTGAAAACAAAACTTCAAAGTTCTTGTTATAAAATCAGAGCTTGAAATTTGAGTTGTATAGGACTATTCATACGCAATAAAAAAAAAATCCTGCATATCTTTGAGATGAGGAAATTATGAGTTTCTTCTAGATCTCTTCCACTTGACTTGTTTCCATGGCCACCGCTGCTCTTGCTTTTTCTGATGTGGAGATACAGGAAAGTTCATTCCACCTTGGGTTCATTGTGAAAACTATTTTTCCAGGGCCACGGAGACTATTGTGTGACAATTAAGTAAAACATCAACGAAAGAAAGGATCTTGTAAATAGACAGCGGTGTTGACATTTTTGACATAAAACTGTTTAGCAAACTGCTGAAACCCACAGTACACCCTGTCTTCCATCTCACCATTAGATCAAAATAAATATAACTGTAACGTTCTGATGAAGATTCTCATTAAACAAGCATGCTGCAACATCGCAAATATGGAAACTATGTGCAGTCAAAGCAAATAATTAACAAATAATGTGACACGATATACAGTTGGGTCAGCATACTTAAAAAAGTAGCATTTTAAATGAGTGAAATAAAGTCTGAAAAGTGAGATATTTCATATTACATAGCATCAATAACTATAATAGCTGCCTTTGCCATATTAATCGATGTTATTATGCATATTTTATTATCTATTATTTTGAAATATTATCCATATCCAAGCCAGTTCAATTATAACTTTGTATAAACAAAATGTAACATCACCAATAATAATATCTATCTATCTATCTATCTATCTATCTAAAATTAATGTATTAATTTTGTTATGTGGTTGTCAATTTTATTTATTTTTATGCTTTTTAAATAAATTTTAGTCCACTCATTCTAAAATTAAATTCCAACAGTTAATAATGTTGTCTTGTGGAATATATTTTAATATACGTTATGCAAAATTAAGCCGTATTAAGCCGTTTTATTTTTTGTATTAAACATTGTGCAGATTCTGTAAAGCTATGAGCAGAACTGTATACTAAATATGACAACCACAGTTTCTTTTTTTATGAAAAAGCATATATATATATATATATATATATATATATAAAGGTTTTCACTGCATTTGTCTCTTTCTCGCTTCAAAGCATTATGAAAATGGAAGCTATTAACTGTCATGCTGACTCAACCTCAAGAAGAAAGGATGAAAGGCAACAAACAAACAAACAAAACAAATAAACAAACACATAACCTGCATATTGTAAGTGTAATGCTATCAGTGGACTACTTGCGTTATGGACAGACCTGAGTGGAGTGTGGAGGATGGATATAGTTATCTTTGTTATCAAACTGTACTCTGTCACCATCAGATTGGCCTTACTGCGCCGGCTCCAGAGACTGAGCCAGTCTAAGTCCTCTGTGAGCTTCAGTAAAGAATAAGGCAATAATCTTTGCTCTAGTTCCTGCCCTTGTCTTTTCTATAAATGACACCTGCTTTATAAATACATCCCTGCTCTCGCTGCAGAACTGCCAGCTCTTTAAACCAAAAGTACTTGCCCAAGTTTTAGCTGCTGCATATTATACAGACTTTTTAGAGCTTTCAAGTTTACTAAAAAACAACGGTGACTGTAGGAAAATACACAAAATAGATTGTTTTCAATATCTGCATTCCAAATTTAGCCTTTGCTTAAGTCTCATTCTTTTCTTCTGAGAAAAGATCTCAGTAAGTAAGGTGTCTAGCCTGAGATTTCAAAAGACAAACATTTCTCAACTTATGCTCAAATTAAAAACAACGTAAAGAAATATATTTTTTTTATTTGATAATGACCACACTGAATTATCAGGGCTATGTAATTCGTTTTTTATGTATAACTTTATATCTGGAGTTTGTTTCCACTAAGGAATATAAAAAAAAAGTAAAATAAAATTATATATTTTTTATTTTTTGTATTCATCAGTAAAAAATTACAATTCATATGATAGCCTATATGTATATATATATATATATATGTATATACTGTATATGCTATCATACAAATGGTACATTTTTGCTATTTTTTTTAAAAACAAACAACTTTAACACAGCTACCTCATGTATTCTCCTATACTATGAAGAACAAGCTTAAAGCAAAAATGTTTTCTAAGTACTATCAACATTTTAGTCTATATTTTAAGATATTTTGGAATATTGGTGCATATTACACATCGGTCACTGATACCGCACATATCTTGCCATATGATAAATATGATAATATGATAAACGCCTACAGATGGATCTCGCTGTACAAAGTGCTCTCGTTCATCTGAGAAGGAGTTTTAATTAATAGCATCAACAAATCAGTTCTCAGACGCTGCCAAAATGTCAAGTAAAGAGAAGGTGTTGTCATGGTAACAGGCTGTGCCAATAATGTATTCCTAAGGCTGAAAGAAAAGGAGGAAAAATATATAATGCGGCAATCAAGCACGTCAAGTCCAACCTATGCGGTGGCCGTCTGTTTGCGTTCACAGAGGACTCCTGTCTCCTGTATGGCAATAAAAAAACGTAGCATCTCTGATTTCTGGGCTAAATTAGACCGCTCACTACCGGTGTCGATTTGAGAGATGTCCCTCGAGGCGCTGTTCACCCAGCAACCTCTGAGCTAAGGCCGCACCATTTATCATATTGGGTGTTTTTGCATTTATTTTAAGTCTCTCCACATATTCACTTGTCACTCGGTCCCTCAAGAGGAAGCTTTGCGCTCATTTCCTCTCTCTTCATCTTCTCTTCGGTTGCTCCTTTCTAAATCTTCAGGGTTGGAGGACAGCAGAATGATGGACAGGTTCTAGCACCAGTTCTCATTCACTAAAGAGGTCACATCTTTAAAAATCCTAATTTGGCTCTTTAGATGTTTGGATGCTGTTGTCCGTTGCACTCTAGCCTTGGAGGGTGGTATGGATAATACATTCCGTTGAAACAAATTTGATCCAGAACTGCATTTCTAGATTTGACCCTTCAGGTTTTAATTGTTTAGGATAATTATGCCTGGACACTTCACTGATATTAGTCAAAGTACAATTATACTAGAGTTATTCCAATGCTCCGAAACACAATTTCCAAGCCTCGTTTTGAGCCTACAGCCCTGGGAATTTATTATTTTAATGTGTGATGTAATTTGCTGGATATTTTCCACTTGAAGCAGGTACTAAATCTTCAGTTATCTGCAGTTTTGGTTTACTATATTGCAGGGTAATAAACAGTTTTTGCTCTCATGTTTAATTCAGTGCTAAAGTTTTATTAAGGTTCGCTAAGCACCAGTCATTAGTTGCTACTTATTCATATATTAAAATATATGTCTTATTTTTTTCTTGGCCCACAGGCAGGCGCAAATAGAAACTGTAGGGCACAATTGGGCTATAGGCACAACTTAAAGGAATAATCCAGCCAAAAATGAAAACAAACATAAACATGCTGAAATCCAAGATGTACAGTAGATGAGTTTGTTTGTTCACCAGTGGACCATCTGCAGTGAATGGGTGCCGTCACAATGAGAGTTCAAACACTTTTCAACTCAAACTTCCTCAGTTGGTCACAGGAGCACATAATTGTATTAATATTTAGGATTTTTTTTGCTACAACATGGGATACATCAATGCATGCTGATTAACTTTTATCATTGTTTATAGTCATATGGTAACGAAAGTTATTTTAGCAGGCTACAATGACATAGCAAAATGTCATTGTAACTTATCATTCATTTATCATCATTTATTAACAAAAAACAATAAGATGAGGCATGGCATACACCACATGCAGTTTTATATACAGAGTGGACTAATAAATTACAGATCGTTTAGCAAACACTGAGAAATAAAAATAAATAAGTAAAAGAAAGCCTTAAAGTGAGGTAAACAGCAAACATAAGCTTTTTTAATAAAAATAAAAATAAAAGCAAAACTAGACTGGCTGTCGGTGACCGTGCTTGCATTTTTTCCACAAGAATACCAACATGAATACCAACACCTTCTCTTGATTTAAAAAAACTGACTTTTGCTTTACTTTAGCATGAAAACCAAATTCTACCTCCGCTATCATTTTCTCAATATTCACATAATATTTCCTGCACGCTGCACAAAATTTTGCGCTTGTGCTGACATGTATAACACAAGGCTCTTCACAAGAACCGCTCGCACTGAAAGCGTCTCTCTTCATGTAATCAGTGCAATGACTCCTGCTACAATGTGCCACGGCTCTGCGATACTGTTTGGAGCAGATGCTTTGGAGCAGGTTGCGTTGTTGAGCACAGTGGTATTGATATTTCACAAACCTTAAGCTCTTTTATTTTCCAAACATAATAGGATCAGTCCAACAAATCGTTCGGTTTGTAATGTGAAAGCCTCGTACCGAATGATTCAATACGAATATGCGTATTGTTACACCCCTAATATGGGATTAAAGTGCACACTCCGAGTTAAAAAAAATACAGTTCTTTAATATGCACCCCTTTTTTCAAGGGATCATAAGTAATTTGGCTAAGTAAGTAACTCAAAAAGCTGTTTCATGGACAGGTGTGGGATATTCTTTCGTTATTTCTACATCAATTAAGCAGATAAAAGTTTCGGAGTTGGTTATAATTGTGCCATTTTGTATTTGGAAGCTGTTGCTGTGAGCCCACATCATGCGGGCAACTGATCTATCCATACAAGTGAAACAGAAAATTGTTAGGCTGCAAAAGAAAATTAAAATAATAATCTATCAGAGCGATAGCAGGACCATTTAGAGTGGCCAAATCAACAGTTTGCTACATTCTGAGAAAAAAAAGGAACATACTAGTGAGCTCAGCAATATAAAAAGGCCTGATGATCGGAGGATCCTCTCCATGTTCTAGAATGACAAGAACAAAAATGTGGAGAGCCTGGAACAGCTCATGATCCAAAGCTTACCACATCATCAGTGAAACATGGTGGAGCACTGTGATGCATGTGCATGCATGGCTTCCAGTGGCACTGGGCTACTGGTGTTTATTGATGACGTGACTGAAGACAGAAGCAGCTGGATGAATTCTGAAGTGTCCTGTATACTGTCTACTAAGTATACTGTCTGCCCAGATTCAGCCAAATGTAGCAAAGTCGATTGGGCAGCACTTCACAGTACAAATGGACAATGACACAAAACATACAGCAAAAGCAACCCAGGAGTATTTGAAGGTAAAAAAAGATAAAATTGGATTATTCTGGAATGGCTAAATCAATCTCCTGATGTCAACCCGATTGAGCATATATACACTATATGGCAAAAAGTATTGGGTCACCCCCTTCTAATGAAAGGTTTGACTACTTTAGTAATTTCCATAAGTACAAATCTTAATGTTTAAGCATATAATGATATTCTAGGGCAGGGGTGTCAAACTCATTTTCATTGGGGGCCACTTCAATATTTTGGCTACCATCAAAGGGACGGTTGTTACTGTAAGACTGTACAAACGTTACCACTCCTTAACATTATCTACTTATTTAAGTTACAAATATTGTATATGCTTTTGCATAGATGTAAACATATATATTATTACTCTTTGTTATTTTAACAAATACTTATAATTTATCAGGTTAAGAAATCCACATTACTCCATAAATCAAAGTAAATAACAAAGATAAATATCATCAAACATAAGTAATTACATAAACTTTGTTAAAAATGTTTTTGTTACATTTCTGCTACAATAAATAATTGTGTGCTGCTAAAAACGTGTCACAGATATGGCATTTAAGATAAAACAAATAAGCCCGGTCTCATGAAAATGCATACCAATAGCACAGTTTTCTGTTTCTATTTGATGTACGATTTATACGCAGAAATGGACTTTGGCGTGCATATGATTTGCACGAATTTGCCGTACATATAATACGCAATCAATGCCTAAAGTAGAAAAAAAGAAGTGGCCATACTCAACCCCACTCCCCTACCCATAAATAAATTCAAACTAAAGTACTAAAAAAGTACTATTTAATTTACATAATTCGCAATGAATGTATATAGTGCCACAATATATAAATTAATTAACAATTGTTTGCGATTCAATTCACATTTATTTGTATAGCGCTTGTCATGATACACTGTTGCAAAGCAGATTCACAGAAAATTTAACATTTCTACATTAAATTTAGTAGTTTATAGCACAAGTCAATCTGCGATACTAAACAGGAACACAGGGGGACGCTAAAAGACCACTAAACGAGCTACCTTGACCTGACTGTTCCATTACTAAACCACTGACTACTGCATATTCTAAAACACCTTCAGCCAGCATCCAGTATAAACCACTTGTTCTCTTAAGGCAAATTATTATAATTTTTTTCTATACGTGAATGGCCTACTGTTATCTCTGTCATCTCTGATGAAATCGGTTGTTTTCTCAGTATTAGAGCGGCTTTGAACTAACTGTTTGAATGCATTCACTTTCTGGATACTTAGACATTCCTTGAGTTTCTTTTCATTTTTATAATGTTTTATTTTTTCGTTAAAATTTACTTATTCAAATTATTTTACTAATCTGCGCTAGGGTGACCACCTGGCTATAGATCTGTTTCAGGACAGTAGATGTGATTTTACCAGACAATGCCGGTCTTGCAGGCTATAATGCGCTCTGGACATTTGTCATTAAAATAACTCTGCAGAAAAAGGAGAAGTTGTGTCTGAAAGCTTCCATCAATTTTTTAATTGTTAAATGAATGGAGAACATCGTGTTATTCCGTCGGTGGTGCTCGAGCACTTGATGAGGTCCGCTTTATTCCTTTGAGCCATCCACGCTGAAAAGGGTCCTGTCCAAACTGTTGCTGTACAATTAGAAGCACACAATTCCATAGAATATTATTATATACTTAAACACTAAAATTTGTACTCATGGGAATTACTAAAGTAGTCAAACCTCTCATTAAAAGTGGTGTTCCAATAATTTAGGAAATATAGTGTATTTCACTTGCTGAAGACAAAACTAAAGGCAGAAAGGCCCACAAACATACAACAACTTAAGACAGCTGCAGCAAAGGCCTGGCAAAGCATCACAAAGGAGGAAACCCCGGCTCTGGTGATGTCCAAGAATTAAGGAAGTCATAGCCTGCAAAGGATTCTCAAAATATAAAAAAACATCAAACATTACCGTTTTATGTATGATTATATTGATTTGTCCAATTACATAAATGGGGGGACTGTGTATAAAAATGACCGTAATTTATAAGCATTTATGTTATATTTTTATTCATCCCCTAGAATTAAAGCTTAAAGTCTGCCCTTCGATTTCATGTCGATTGTTTTATTTTTAACTCTGTTTTGGTGGCATACAGAGCCATCATAATGAAAATTATGTCAGTGTCCAAATATTTATGGACCAGACCATAACTTTTATTTTTTATATAAATAAATAAGTAACACAATTTAATATAATTGTTAATTATTGTTCAGACAATCCATTTCATGTTCAAATACAATGCTCATTTTAAAAATACAGGATGACAGATAAATCAATAAATTAATTTAGTTTTCCTTTTTTTATACAGTGCTTGAAGGAGATTACATAACAATGATTTTATAGTAGTTTACAAGATCTTTGTCTCAAAAATATTAATTTATAATTTCTCTTTTGTTTTGTAAACCTATAACAAACATTAAATATTAGGTCAATTTAAATGTTCTTTGTTGTGGTAAGTTTTTTGTCCATCTGGAATAAAATCAAGTGGAAGTTTTACCCCAGTGTGCCTCTAGCCTTTTGTACCCTATTCATTTTCTGTGCTGATTTTGAAAATAATCCAGCCAGATCAACTCAAAAGAATCAAATCAAGCAAAATATTGAATAAAAAAACACACAAGAGTCATTTTGTTAATGGAATAGGTAGCGCAGATTTGTGACATTCATAAAATAAAGACTCTGCGTTCTGAAACAATGCTTCACATTCAAACAAGCAGCGTTTTCATTCATTTCCAGGATTAGAGCTTAACATACCCAAATCCAGTGAGGACCGGATAATAGATTTGACCCTGAGTGACGGTACTCTCTTTCTGAGCAGAAACTGTCTTTCTGTTCACTCTAACAACAGGTATGAGAGCATCTAATTTCCCCAAAGAACGCAAACAGATTGGCTGTGCTCCTACAAGCCGTCCCTACTGCATGCCATGCCACCGTCATCGTCTTTGTTATGTTAATAGGGTAGTCCTTGCCTGAAATATCTATGCGAATGTGTGTGTATATTGGGTTGTCGATTAGGACTTTGTTGTTGAAGGCTATAAACACACTAATGAAAGTGTTTTCATGAGCAACTCTCTCATAGTTCTGTACACAAAGGGCAGTGGTGGAAGTGCAGCGCCTGCAAGCATAATTACTTATTTTCAAGGACTGTTCTCATGGGAAGTTTAGAGTCAGGAAAGATGGCAAAGCAAAGACACCTTTACACAATAATTTCAAATATTTTTCAATCAAGTCTCAGAGCTGTGGGGCCTACATCAAATAAACAAAACTGCGTAACTGGGTTTATTAACAGAGCCCCTGGCTGTTTTACATGCATGATGGTAATAGATTCACAATGAAATCATTCAATTGCATCGATGCAAATGTCTTGAAAAGTTTTAAATGTGAATACTTTGTTGGAAAAGTGTCTTTATTTTTGTTTTGCTTTTCAACACACTGCAAACAACAACAACAACAACAAAAACAATGATAATATAAATCTTAATTTGTGTTTTTGTCTTGTTTTCCAGTTAAAACAAATTGGATGTTAACATTGAAATGGATCCACTTCACACTGCCATGTGTGCAAAAAAATATAAAAGGCAATCATGTCTCTCATGAAGATTTGGGTAATTTCACTCATTGTATATCTGGGTAGATTACTTTTATGATGTATTGATAAACTTTTTGAAGCGTTGAAGCAAATGAACTTTCAGTTGAAGGACATAAATCGCATGGGTTTCATTAAAAATATCTTCAATTGTGTTTTGAATATGAATGCGCCCTTGTGAGTTTGAAAAGACAGAATTGACATGTTTGTGTGAACTGTCCCTTTAAGTCAAATGCAAATTCAGATTTGATTAGAGCGCAAAAACTACCAATCATTGAATGTTTACTCATCATGCAGTTCAAGAGATTGAAAACTGATCCTTCTAATCAACCAATTTATAAGATTAGATAAGACTGTGCTTTGTGAATCTCAGAAGGGAAAACTGTTCGGGTTTGCATTTGATTGAATATTGAAGTTGAGTATGAGGTGCACTGAACTGAAATGTGTTTGGCCCAGGAATATCTAACAACCAGTCCTTGAACTGAATGTGTGTGAGTGTGTGTCTTCTTGTGATGGACTGGCCATTTATCTCGGGTGTTTCCTTGTCTGCGGCCCGAGATGCTGGGAAAGGCTCCAGCATCCCCATGACAATACTGGTCAAGTGGCTTGGAGAATGGATGGAGTCCTTGAACAACACTCCATATAGTGCTGTACCTCAGATCACTGCTGTTATGTTTACTCATAGCTAACAACATAGTTTTATTTACAGTGCAATACAGAGTCCAGTTGGACAGCAATGTGTCAGCATATGTAAACAATCAGGTCAAAATCACTCAAAAGTTATGCTAATTTCATTTAATATAAATGTAAACTATACATTTTCATGTAACTGCAAATATACTTTTATGGACATACATGTATTTCAATAAGTACAGCAAATAGCATCCTTAATAAAATCACAGTAATTGGTCTAAACATCTGACACATATGTCCTACATGCATTAATGCATCAAAATATCTGCCATTTAGTGTACATTTAATTAAGCACAGCGGGACTTTATTATCTATTGTTTTTACTTGCTGCTACTGTCTGATAGAAAAAGACAAAATCCCTCCACCACCTATATTTGTATTCATTTATATTATTTATGCTGTAATTGAGAAGGGAATTGAGGAATCAAATTCTTGAGCCCTCCATCATATTCAGCAAGCTTAAGGGTTACTCAGTGGTCCAGAAATATACACATTTAAAATGTTGATATTGTTTAATGAAATCAAAAAAAAAAAAATATATATATATATATATATATATATATATATATATATATATATATATATTTAACCATTTTATTTATTTAATAGTATGGAATGTGCACCTGTAGTGTAATTCAAATTGTACATTGTATAAAAAGTGCACGTTCAAATGAAGTGTTACTTTGAAGAACATTTAAAATCATTGTATAATAATCTTATAATAATATTTAGTTATTATAGAAGTACACTTATTTTGTTGTGTTACATTTAAACATTACATTAAAATATCAAGTAATATTTAACTGTATTTTTGTGTTATTTATTATTACATTTAAAATTGATATATGGCCTACACATGTCAATATAAGTTATATCCAGGCTTTTTTTTACACCTTAAATGCTAGTCATTACATTTTAACTATATTTCAATAAAATTTAATTACATAAAATATGTAAATAAGCAGGTCAAAAGCACTCACAAGTTATGCTAATTGCATTTAATCTAAATTGAACTGTATGTTTTCATGTAATTGTAATTACCACGCAATTAAGTGTCTGAAAACATTACATCCAGTTCACACTTATACATATTATTTTAAAGTATATTACTTCTACAATGAGTATATTTTTGTAAGTATTTAAATGTACTTATTTTCTCAAGCCACAAAAAAATTGTAATAGTTGAAAAATGAAAATTAATCACAATTTACTCACTTTCATGTATTTACACACCTATATATATATATATATATACATACCATTATTCACTTCCACTGTATTTGAATACATATATACGTACATACGTACACGACACTGACATTTTCTTACAATATCTTATTTTGCCTCACACAGAAGAAAGAACGTATATTTGGAACAATGAGGGTGAGTAACTGTGCCTTTTAGTGACCAAATACTTTTTGAGGCCACAATCTTACCATGAAAACATGTGAAATGTAATATAATAAGATTTATGAAGCAGTCAAAAAGTCATGTCTTTTTCTGCCCTGCAGATGCAGTTTTCCTAGTACTCTGAGTAATTACAGTGTTCCCTACTGACCTCCTCCTAACCTGCTGGGATGAGCTTGTATTCCTCTCATTACCTGGAGCTGCACCTCCACCTTGCCCCTTGGCCTTCCTCTATTTCAGCAGACAGTCTGGAGTTGAACCCCGGCCAGCATATAAACAGGTCTGACAGCTCTCTCCCACAGGCCGGGCCACTCCAGCTCCATGGCCATCTACGGCCGCCCACAGTCTGCTTGGCATCTAGGTGGACACGTTGACTCATTGTCTAGTGAATGTGTGTGCAGGTTTGAAGAAAAGCTCCCCAGCCAGGTGTCAAGGGAGCAGTGCTTTTATATTGCAGAGTGCAGCATCCTTGTTTTGCAGGTCAGCTAAGGTCTAGTACACTTACTTGTTAGGGCAGATATTTCCCACAAAAGAAGGATATTATTGAACGTCTTGCTCATTCTGACCACCCACACCGAGAATGGTATCATAATGTGTCACGGCACGAATAACTATTTAATGTATTTGTAAACTCTGAATGTCTACAGAAAACTAACATTTAGAGGCAAATGGACTGAGCCTCCTTTTTTGGCTTTGCACTTTTTGTTTATGTCCATGTAGTCAATCCATTCGTTTTCCAAACAGCCTGTTGAGTCATCTTGGGATAAAAATCATCTTAAAAATAATAAATAAAAACAAAGTTCCATTATTTTATTGTTATGTATTAGATATATTGATTGATTGAATGAATGGATAAATAAATACATAGTTTTAATACTTGTTAAAACAAACTAAGATTTAATATTTTTTCAGATTTAAATCAACTTTAATGAACATTGCAAAAAAAATGACTTGCATTAATAAATCATTAACAAAAATATTATTAGTTAATATATACTGACACAGCTAGAAATGTGAGATATTGTGATCGTTAATGTTTACTAATACACTTAGTAAGCATTATGTAATGATTAAAATATCATTATTTCATGTAATAATACTTACAAATGCCATTAAACTCAATTTATATGATCGTTGACTTCATTAAAAGCTGATTTTAACAGATGTTGTATAATGATTAAAAGCTTTTGTTAATGCACAACACTTTTGTTGCTATAGAGGTGTGATATGGGTAAGGTTAGGGACATGTTTAGTAATATGGGTGGGTTTATTGGCTGGTTAAAAGGTTAAAAGTACACATGGGTCAATTTAATTACTAAAAGAGAACACTTCAAGCTATTTATATTATATGGTTTAATAAATGAACAAGACATTTCTTGTAGAATTGATTTGTTTTTTCCTGTTGATGTATGATTCAATAAATATTCTGTTTAATGGCATACAGTTTAATAAAAATTTTCGAGGCAATAAAACCACACTTTACACAAACATTGTTACAGTAGCTATAAAAATTTAAAATAAAATGCCCCACAATATATTAAATGATTACTAAATGTTTATAAACATTTTCAAATAGTTTTGTTTGGGTTCTGCAAAAACATGGGAAAAAACTATATTTGTAACAATGTGTAAATGGAGTGAATTCAGGTAATTTGGGACAGATGACTGCTCATAAATATACCAATGATTAGTAAACGTTTATAAACTTTTACAAATGATAAATAGTGTCTACTTAAGATTAGGCACTGCAAAACATGAACAAATGATTACTATATTATTTATTGAGATGTGTGAATAGTAGAAGTCTACACAACAAACAAAGACCAAATATGTGACCTTTACAGACTGTGATTATGATTGTAAATAATATGTTAACCTCAATAGTTTGTGAAGTGATATTTTTACAACATCTGTAAATGAAATAAAAAAAAATTAAAAATTTGTAAGCATTTAAATTTACGTTAAATCATGATGTGATAATCAATAGGCTATGTTTATGTTATGTTCCTGAGTAAACACCAACTAGCACATTATCTCAAATCTCTAGCTTTGGGAATATACATTGGTTTCACTTTATTGTGATGGTCCTTTTAACACATTCTGTTTATTATCAGTAACGTTGCACCTACATTTCTACTAACTCTAATTAGAGTGTTAGTAGTGTATTAGTAGACTGGTAGGGTTAGAGTTAGAATAATTGCACATGTACTTGCAAAGTTACTAATAGTTAGTAGAATATCTGTTGGGAGACTATCACTATAAAGAGTTAGCGGATATTAATCATACAGCCTACTAATACTCTACTGAGAGTTTGTTGACACGTAAGTACAAAGTTACTTATTATCAACAGAATGTTTAAAAGGGACCATCAAAATAAAGTGTTACCTAAAGTGTTACTATAACTCCATTTAATGTCAAATCATTTTGGATATACTAAAGCACCCAACGATTTAGCAGATAACATATGGGTCATGTTAAAATGAAAATTAGCCATTCAATATAGTCTACAGATTCATTCATATTGTACATGCAAAACTCAGCTGAGTTTGCCAACAGATACTTGTACAGGGATGATGAGGAAGACATGATTTCTGTCTGTTCATAGCCCCTTTTCTGCTGATTAAGGGATAGTACATGAATTCTTCAGAAATGTTTGACGAAAGCAAAAATGCTATGAAATGCACATCACATTTTGTGAGAAAATGTGACATATTCGAGCAAAGCACGCACTATTTTTTTAATCTGAGCCAATAATTTAGTAAGAAACAAGCAAATATGATACAGAGCATTGAAATAAATTAGTACAGTACAGTATATAATACATTATACGTTCGTTTTTTCATGTTTTGCTATATGTTATATGTGTTACAATATAAAATAATGAGCACTATTCCAGTGCATTTAGCACTCGTTTAAAGCAGTGGTGTTGTGTGGTTGTTGGTTCTGATTAGACACAGTTTTTTACACTTAAAAAAATGTGCACAAAAGTGCCACAACTGTTTAGAGAATTTGCCCTTTACTTTTATCTGCATCTGTTTCCAGGATGTGATTTGGCAGCGACTGCTGGTATTTAAATGTAAAATATGGTTTGCTTTGGTCAAGCTACGTGGTTCCTTTAGAGCTGAACTACTAGAGCTTAACCTCTCTGGTTGGGGAAACAGAGAAAGAGAGAGAAATGAGAAGGAACTGGAGCACAGAGGAGGGAATTTCTTCAGGCTTGTTATTCCGGCCTGTTGTCTCAGTGGAGTTTGCCATTCTGACAGGGATGATGAAAGGGGATATTTGCTCTTACTGACAGCACTATCATAGCCCCTCTTCAGCTGACTGCTTTTTAATTAAGCAGAGAGAGAGCACAGTGCGGCAGCTAGCCCCTGGAAATTGAATTTCATTTACTTTTCCTAATTTATGTATCTGTTTGCGACTGGCTTGTCTTTATAGTCTATTCTGTTGCCTTTGTTGCCACTGATAAAAAGGAAAACTGAGATGGTCTTTATAGTAAATCATAGTAAGTGTTGGCCCCTGCTGAATCCCAGTAAAGCGCCAGGTATGCTAATAGTGAGTGTATTCATAGCGGTGGGAAAATGTTTGTGTCTGCTTGAGTGTGTACATGTATAAGCACACGTGCAGTGGTGTTGTGTGCCGTGTTGGTTCTGATTAACTCAGATATAGCTCTACTTTTCTGGTCACAACTGATACGCTGATAGTGTATGTGATGTTAAACTTTTCAAGTGCATCTGGTTTCCATGAGCAGAGATTTGGCAGCGACTGCTGGTATTTAAATGTAAAATATGGTTTGCTTTGTCAAGCTACCCTGCATGCTACCCTGGGGTGGAGTCCCATCTGTTGCTGTCAAAAGTAGCACTAAATAAAGACCATCCTCTGTTTATCCATGGATGGCAGGAATAATTTGACTCATAAACAGGATTAGTCATGTAAGGGGAGAAATTTAGCATTCTGATGGTGAAGATGAAGGATATTTAAAAGATTTAGCTGTGACAGCACTATCAGAGCTCTATTTCGAGGTTGAAAAATAATTATTCAGTTACAAGAAAAGATCAAAGCAGCATATATTATTGAATTTAGTTTTTGTACAAATAGTCATTCGATAGAAATGTATTTCTGTGGTACTATTGATTTCATCAAGAACTTGAATTATAGAACATATCAGTCAGGTTATATTATATTGAATTTCTTTCATTGAAAATAAGGCTATTCATATACTTATAGTCTTTGTTCTTTGCATTCGCACTGTATAAAGGTCCTAGAAATACCAACTTTCAAATTGTTTTATGAAGTTTTTGCCTATTGAAAGTTTTTAGTCGATATGTTGTTAAACAACAGCACAATTTGTTGAATGCACTGCACTTCTATTCTTCACAGCCCTGTTTTCATTTCTTTCAAAAATTAAATATGATTTTCAACTAGTAACCATTTTCCAGGTTTTGATTTCACAGAGACTGCCAATCCGATCTAATGAATGAAACATACGGTTTTAAATGTTACCAAAGCTTCAAAGGCCAACATATAACAAATCCATATAAATGTGCCTCCAATTTACCAAAATGTAATACTGTTAAATTGCCTTTTTGAAAGCACTTGTAATCCATATGACATGAGCGCTATATTCCAAGGCAAGGGTGTTGTGTGAAAAACAGACTAAATGTAATTTGTTATTCACAGAAAAGTTTTGGCCCCTGCTGAATCCCAGTAAAGCGCTGTGGGCCACTTTTATTATGCTTTCATTGTATTTTCTCAAAAACTTCTGCTTTTGTGAAAATACATCAAAAAAAGAAAACAGTGATCATTGAAAGCATTTCATTTTATATATAAATAATGACATACTTTCATTTATGAATAAATTGAAAACAATGTGCCCAATCATGTAATGTACAAAGGATCTACAACAGTCTGAACTTTTTGATGGACAATTCACATTTTAATTATTCTTTCGTTATTTTCCCCAATAGTAATTAGAATTTATATCAAGGCATGTTGAGTAGAAAACAATATTACTTTTAAAAAAAATGGCACACAGCAAACTTCAACAAGATTTTGAATAAAAAGTTGGACACACTAATAACGTGCAAACAATCATTTCTCACAATATGGCACAATGGCGATTAACATACACAGAACACTTCCACTAATTCATCCCTGGATAATCCCCATATTTCAATTTTACACCGATGATTTCACAGCCCACAATGAGAAACTTGATTCATATTTGACTTTTTTATTACTCATGAGTCACTGAGGGTAAAATGTATTTCTGTCAACCCATTGATTTCATCAAGTACTTGAATTGTAGAACATATCAGTTAATTATATTATATTGGACTTTCTTTCATTGTCAGGTATTCATTACAATTTCCTTGTTCTTTGCATTCTGCCTATCTGGATAGTCAAGATACAAGCTTAATTGGATGTAGCACATTGATTGCCAAAATAAATCTTTGAAAATATATATTTATATTTGTTTCTGCATATGGAGATGATGACAAATGAGGTAAGATGAGCTCGACGGTGCCAAGTCACTATGTGGAAACTGGAAAGAACATCACAAATGATTTTCAACTAGTAACCATTTTCCAGGTTTTGAATTTCACAGAGACTGCCAACCCTTTGAAACTCAAAAAAGTTAAAGCTTTTAGTCCATGTCTGTTAGCTTCAAGGCCAACTATAAACTAGATTTCTCATAAAAATATGTTGACTCTTAGAAGATAAACACATTCTAAATGCAGTATGGGCCAAACATATTGAGGCATCATCTTGCATTCAAGGGATGTTCACATTTTTTTTCCCCATAACATGCTCTCTAGAATGAAAATATCCCCTCTCCCATGATATAAACAACCACTGACTATAGTACAGGGTTCATAGCTATGACGTAAACTAAATGTTACTACCAATTTTGTTTTGTTCTGCCTAACTCTCTGCTGGGAAAATACATCAACATGGAAAAGAAAACAGTGATCGTTAAAGCATTTCATTAGGTCTTTAAAGGCCATTATATATTTATGATGAACATTCACGAAAACAACCTGCTTTGAAGTGCAACAGGCATCCAGCAAATGACCCCTGAAGTTGATCAAGAGCAGTTGATACGTTCTTGAAATAAAAAATAAATAAAAGTAAGTATAATGTTTTTCACTACCTACAATGACATAAACAACTGTTGATGTGGACTACTGCATTCATCAGGTATTAAAATATCAATTTTCAGTGATCTTATTTGAACTGAACCCATCACCTCTTTAATTAGCAGACACCATATGGCAACACACACAAAAGCGGCTTGAATTAGTCACTAATTGCCAGGCAACCTTTCAACTTTCCACAATTCCAGCCAACATTAGAAAGGGCACAGAGCATATAGAGAGAGCATGGTTAACATACATCAAGCTAACAATTAATCTGCCGCTGCTTTGAAATGCACAGAATATTCCCTGCTCTGTCTGATAAAGAGAGGCTGAAGGAGCACTAGATCCCAAGCTGTGAAGTACTCGGGCAATTAGCCTGTCCATCTGCTTTGAAGAAGTTCAATATATTGTAACATGACCAACAGATATGTTTCATCATGCCAAATTAGCAAGAGAGACTTGTTCAGAGAGCTGACTCTGGAGTTTTGTGGAAGTGCTTGGCTGCATCCCAATTAGCATCCTATCCGTTCTATATAGCAGAAGAAATTAAGATTAGTGAGATCATAGTGCATTGAAAGAAGTATGTCAAGCATTGTCAATGGATTTTCAAAATCTCCCTTTAAAGTAAACTACTAAAGTAATGATAATGTATCATATTTGATACACACATTTCTATAAGTGAAACAATAAATAAAATAAGTGAAGTGAAGTGACGTGTGGTCAAGTATGGTGACCCATACTCGGAATGTGTGCTCTGCATTTAACCCATCTAAGTGCACACATACAGCAGTGAAAGCAAGGCAAGGCAAGTTATTCTTATTTGTTTTGCACTTTTTATTCTATTGCACATTTTACTCTTTATTTATCTTCTTTTTTTACCTATATTTATATATATATATATATATATGCTCTTGTGTTGTGTTACTTTTATTTAATTGTTATTTTTTTGCACTGTCCACTGAGCGGACCTGACTTAATTTACATTTCACTTCTGATTATACCCTGTATAATTTAGTATGTGACGAATAAACAAACCTTGAACCTTGAACCTGAACCTTGAGTTTATTTATATAGCACATTTCATACACAATGTTAATTCAAAGTGATTTGCATAAAAGGAAGTGAATAGACATGCACAATAATAATAAAAAACAAGGAATAAAAAAAAACAATGATAAAAACAAAATTGTATAAAAATTAGTGGTGGGCCGTTATCGGCGTTAACGTGCTGCGTTAACGTGAGACTCTTATCGGCGATAAAAAAAATATCGCCGTTAATCTATTCTCAAAGTTGGGTTGGGAGTAGGGTCTATACTACGCAAGCTATGATGACTTTCACCCTGATATTTTAGCGCGGATGTATACCTGGCCGAATTGCACTGTAGGGGGCGAGCGAGTCTTGAACTAGAGGCTCGCAGTCCGTGATGGACAGATTGTTAACTGGTCTATGTGGTAATACAATCGGGCAGGACATCCAAACGCTCACCTATCATTCATCAACCTCAAATATGGCTTTTCATCTGAAAGATGTATGTAGTAACAACTTTACATGGCCGCTCAATATGATGTTAACCTAGAGAAATGGGCGCTATTGAAGTGTTTTGTGTGGGCGCGTTTGCTGCAAGACAGGCTCGCGCTCACTTGATCTTAAAATCTCCCATTTTTGGTCATACAGATAAAAAGTAGCCTAATACATCTTTTCGAATCTGTAAAGACTCTACGTTATTTGTGTACTCAGAATAACAACGAAACGTTATGCGCTTAAGCAAACAGGATGCGCTTTAGGTCTCATGTGAACTTGAGCGAGAAACTTGAAACTCGAATATATCTAAAAATACAGTACATAGAAAAATATATCTATAGAGAGGAAATGTCAAAAAAAAATAGAAGACGTGGTGTGTTAGCATGGATGATTTACATGAAATTTAATCTGTGTAACACTGTGCATAAGATGGCTTTCAGTTCAATATAATAACAAAAAACGACATTTTGGGTTTTTATTCAACTAATAAGGTGGGCACGCTGTGATCTGTACTATATTTTTACTGTAATTGACAGTAATCGGCAAAAAAACAAAAAAAAAAACAACACGGGAGTGGGAGTCATTCTTCCGGGAGTGGAACGGAGATTAAAGAGATTAAAGTTTGTGATGCATTTTGGAAACAGGAGATGAGCCCCTGGTCTAATGTGCCACCTGGCTTGAGAAACCCGTTCTCAAAGACTTACTTTTAGTCATTATTTGGGTAGCACACATATTCTGAATGCCTTCGGCAGAATTCAAATGAGCCATTTTAATCTAGATTAATCTAGATTAATTCCAAAATTAATCTAGATTAATCTAGATTAAAAAAATTAATCTATGCCCACCTCTAATAAAAATAGATTTTAAATTAATTTAAAAATTAATTTAAAACAGTTAAGAATAGAAAGTGATTATAAATTGTGCAATCAGTTCGGACGTAGCACAGTGCTCATCAACAAATGCACAGCTAAACAGTTGAGTTTTGAGTCTGGATTTAAATGTGCATGTTTTAGCACATCTGATCTCTTCTGGAAGCTTATTCCTACTGCGGGCGTTAAACTAGCTAAAAGCAGACTCCCCTTTTTTTGTGTGATCCTTGGTATTTCTAACTGACTCGATCCTACTGATCTGAGGTCTGTTAGGTTTATATTCAGTGAGCATATCTGCAATGTATTTAGGTCCTAGGCCAATGAGTGATTTATAAACGAGTAAAGGTACTTTAAAATCAATCCTAAATGTAACTGGAAGCCAGTGTAAGGACCTGAGGACTGGTGTGATGTGCTCAGATTTTCTGGTTCAAGTCAGAATCCTGGCAGCAGCGTTCTGGATGAGCTGCAGCTGTCTAATGGTCTTCTTTGGAAGGCCGGTGAGGAGACCATTACAATAATCCACCCTGCTGGTGATAAAGGCATGAACAAGTTTCTCCAAATCTTGACTGTAAACAAAACATCTAATTATTGCAATGTTTTTGAGATGATAGTATGCTTATTTAGTTACTGCTTTGACATGACTACTAAAACTAAGGTCTGTCTCCAGAATCACCCCAATATTTTTGACTTGATTTTTAGTTGTTTGACCCCTGTGAACACACACACACACACACACACACACACACACACACACACACACACACACACACACACACACACAGTGAACAAACACCTGGAGCAGTGGGCAGCCAATGGCAAGGCTATATTAGTCTCAAACTTTAGTTGAGGATAGTAAGAATGTAAGGGCTGAAGATACGGCTTCGGATGCGAATAGCTCAGGGACTCCTGTACATTGTTCGGTTCCGGTTTCAGTGCCTCTACAGCAGGGCAACTAGGTGACTGGGAGGCAGCATATTTGCGTGTCAAAACACCGCTCTTCCATTCCGATCAAAACATCAAACAGGTTCTCCCCACTCAGTGACACACCCACTGAGAAACCTGATGAAAGTGCTCTAGTTATTGGCGATTCTATTGTATGGAATGTGAAAATAGAGACACCAGTCAGCATTGTCCAATGTTTACCAGTAGCCAAAGCGCCTGACATCTTAGCAAATTTAAAAGTGCTGGCTAATGCTAAATTTTTATTCAGTAAGAGTGTTATTCACGTCAGCGCTAAAGATGTTCGACTTCACCAGTCGGAGATCACTAAAAAATATGTTAAAGAGAAGTGTGAACTTGCAAGTACAATGTCAGACACTGTAATATGTTCTGGTCCGCTCCCAGCTTACCGGGGTGATGACATTCATAGCAGACTGTCGTCACTCAATGGCTGGATGCAGGTCCGTAGCTGGGGTTTGTGGGGCCCCAGCGCAGGTTGTACCAGTGAGCCATGTTTGAAATTGTTTAATTTGTATGTTCACTCCATTTATTTATTTGTGCTATTTACACAATACGTTTTTTCATGTTTGTAGGTGTCCAGGTACAAAAATTAAATATGCAGTCAAACCAAAATTGATTCATACACTTTCAAAATTTCTCATATTATCACAGTTTATTTGCTTTAGAAAATGGTAATAAAATGCCATAAGAACTCAGAGTTAAACTGTGTCAGAAAAAAATCATCTTGGTAATGTCAGATAAATTAGAAAGGTATGTAATGAACTACAATCAACTAAAAATTCCGACAACTGGTATTCATTCATTCCTTCATTGCTTAATTTTGTTCAGTCTGTGGTGTAACAAAGTCACATTTGCAATTTAAGAAAAAAAATAACACGTAAGCAAAACGTGGTCAGGTCAAATTGTCTGAATAATATTTGGTCCAAATTTTTTTTTACCAATTTTACTGTAGTCCACTCTAAAAACAATTGTTGGGTATAATATGTCACAGTTTACATTATTATTGCTATACTATACTGACCTGCACCCATTAGTAAAAAAAATATCAAACAATATATCTGGTGTCTGGATAATTTTTGGTTTGACTGTGGATTAATTATTATTAAAACTACAAAGTAATTCAGTCAAGAGCAGTGAGTGATTTTCTTTCTTTCATTTTCTTGGATTAACATTAAGGACACCGACAGCAGCTAGTAAATTAGTCGCGGTCACTTTAAGAGAAAATGCATCCATTATAATGATACACATCCAATTTCTTTCTCCACTGTTTACTTTCACTTTAGACATAACCGACAGTTTTTTTTTCGAGGATACTCTCCAAGATGGATATTTTGACATAATTCTGTATGTATTTATCGGTACAAGGGCAAGAAGAGGCAAATTCTGTGTTTAAGTGCTTAGAGACGCATTATACACCCCGCTGAATTGGGCTCTTCCATATATTTTTTCTGTTTGCATGTTTAAACAGTGATTTTTATTTGGTCAACTGGAACCGGGAACACTTCCCATAACACCCGATGTACTTATTACATTGTTAGAAGAATGGCATTCACACTAATATTAGTCTGTTTCTTTCTTATTCCGAGGTCAACATAGCCACCCAGATTCAGACTGTATCTAGATTAGATGATCAAAGAAGCCACCCGGATCCAGTCCGTATCCAGATCAGATGGTGAATAAGCACCTAGAGATGACCTCTACATCCCTGAATGTCAGCGGAGACCAGGACAACTAGATGAGCCCCAAAGACTGATCCCAGTGAAGACCCTGTCTCCTAGACGGCCATCGGGACAAGACCACAGGAACCAGATGAGTCATTTGCACAGTCTGACTCTGCTGCAGCCTAGATTTAAACTGCTGATTTTGTCTGGCCAGAGGAGAATGACACAATTTCGACAAACTATTTCCCTGTCTAAATAATGTAAAGCCACCCAGCTTTATATCAAGCTGATATAAAGCTCCTTCGACACAATTTGCATTGTTAAAAGCACTATACAAATAATAGTGACTTGACTTGTCTATATACTATGTATATGACTTGACTTGACTATATACAATGTATATACTGTAACCATTCCTGAATTTGTTATGGAACAGCCCGAACAGCACGTATCTTTGGTATCAAGATATAATTGTATGATGTTATAGTTTGTATCTCACTATATAGTCAAAAGTATGTGTGTATTTTCCTTCCACCAGTGATCAATTTCAGTGTGCATCAGAAGCATGGCTAAACCAGCATTGAATGGTCAAAGTCTGAAACAACATATTATGAAAAGCCAGATTGACAAAATTGACAAGTGAATGAAGAAAAATTATGTTTTTACCAGTAGTATCTTGCCTTAACAACTTTACTCTTCAGAATTCACAACATTATTGCAAAGTCAGCACAAGTGCTCAGGCAGAACCAGTGCTGGACCCTGGAATAGGCGATTTACAGTAGGCAAGGACAGCATCACTCCCTGGGGCAGTGTTCGCTCACAGCCACACACTTCACTGTCTATGGCTCATCTGCGACAGTTTTACGGCATTTTGCCCACTCTCCGTTCTGCTCGACCACCCCGCTCTCATATCAAAATGACTTGTGACCTGTAGCTGGTAACTTTTTGTTTTTCTCCTCTGGCTCCCTGTGCTATACGTCACCCACTCTCACTTCTGTTACTATCTGTCTATCTGCCCACCAAAAAAAAAAAATATCTTCACCTGTTAGGAGCTATTTTAACATACAGTACAAGTAATCAAATCGAAGAATAAAATATGCCAACTGCTAATATATATATATATAGTCAATTATCACTTGGTAAAGTCACTGCAGCTACCATTAAGTGCAGTTTATGTGCATTGGTTTTCCCACCCTAAATATACACGTTTTAATATTGGGAACATTTGGTGACACTTTATTTTGATAGTCCACTTTACATTCTGCTAACTATAAGTAAGTTTGCCACTACACGTCAACTATCAGTAATCAGAGTATTAGGAAACTGCTTAATGTCTGCTAACATTTTATTCTGATCGTACTCCAACAGACATATTATTGACATGTAACTTATTCTACTAACCGGTTCCAAACCTGAACCTAACAGTCAACTAATACTCAAGTTAGCTGACATGTAGCTGCAAATTAATGAGCAATAGTTGACATGTAGTTGCAAATTACTTACAGTTAGTACATCTAAAGAGTACTATCGAAATGAAGATTTTGTTGCTGATTTGTTATTTCATTGTGAGTTTGTCAGACAGATTTTGGTATTTTCCCATTCCAGTAAATAGGAGTTAGTTTCGCATGCCCAAAATGGCTGCTCAAAAGTTTTGCAGATTTAAAACATTTAGCTGAGTATTACTTATGCAGAATATACATTGCAAGAAAATATATGTTAATTTGATGCCAAGTGAAATCTCAGTGCTGTTTTCACCTACAGTGCTAATATCACCATTATCCTGAGTGCAAATGCATGAAGCGCACTACATTTATTTCCTGCCCTGCCATTATTCTTGTCATTTCTCAATTGGCGTGTCATTGTATGGGCCTCTGAAACATAGTAGTATTGCAGGTGCTGTGCCTCTATGGATCTATTATCCTCCAGCAACACTGCGGGTCAAGTGACAAATGTGTCTCGCTTCTGATGTTTATTGTTGAATCCTCTGAGCTGTGCTGCTTCGATAATGTCGGGGGCTGCAACAATAAAGGCACAATAACAGTAGATAAAAGAGAAAATGAAGCGGAAAAGGAGGGTGTTTGTCCTAGGTGTACACACTGCCTCATCTGAGACGAAAGTTGATAACCTCAATGTCTGGATATATTTAGACGTTTCTGTTCTGTTCTGTACATTCAACAATAGTAATTCCAGGCATGATGTTATACTGTTGTGGACAATGAAATGATAAACTCTAATTATATGGATGGAAAAAAAATATCATGGATAAAAAGCTGAAATCTGGTAAGACACTCTCTAATGGCCACTTTCCAAAAAACAAACCATGTCCTCATTAGATCCTCTGAAAGGTCAGTTCGTTGACATCTTCACCCACCGGCATGGTCTCCCCAGCCCATGTCACTCTAAATGCCGCCTTCTTTTTGACTTCTCAGTTGACTCTGGTTGACAGGAGGTTAGACCATTGACAACTTGTCAATTTTAGTAGAAGAAGAACTTTATTCTTATATGAAGAGTTTGTCAACGGTTTACTAATCCTCAGTCTGGCTGAAAGGAAACATTATCCAATCACATCAGAGCATAAGCTGTGTATTTTTGGTCATTAGTGGCAATGATTTTAGTGGACAAATATTAATATTTCTGTAGTCAGACAATCACACACACAATGGCTATTTTGTGTGGATTTTTTTTTATTGAATCTGCCCTCAAATGACGAGTCAAACTGATTTTTTGTTTATAATTTTTTTTATTTTATACATTTTTTTATGAAGAAAACAATTTATATTTGCTCATGAAATACCCACCACTATGCTAGGACATTTTTGGCAGTAGATTACTGCCCAAGTCAAAAGAGTAATTTTCACCTGTTTTATGTAAATCTGAAAAGTAATAGAACACCTCAAAAAGCCCATCAATTTAAACATGGACATGGTCCCACAAATATGAGCTTTAGTAATAATGATATACTAGCCTTGGCAAACCAAAAAAGCCTTTTTTTTATGATATTTAAGTGCTTTAATGAAGTTTGATTACTTAATGCAACACTGTTCTGAAAATGTTGCATATTTAATATATGTTAAATACATGTCAAAGTCCTTTGAGACAAGTGCATCAGGATAAATGCTTTGACTTTCCATATTCCCCATATAAAGAACAATCAGAGCCTAATTTTTGTAAAGGCAATTATCCCTTAACCCATAGTTTGTTAATTAGAAGATAATCCCTCTTTTGATTAACTGCTGACCTTTGTAGCTTGAGATAACTTGGACCTTCTTCATGCCTGCTTTTCACTATCACTATATTACAAGTAAGCTTTGCTTAGCAAAGCATAACTTGTGTGAGTAAATGTGTTACTGAAAAGCATGCGTTTATTAGAATCACTTTTTTTAAATGACCCCATAAGCCTTTAACGTATAACACTCCTCATAAAAAATCATAATAAAAGATGTCATACAAGTACATGATGCTATTTTGGAGTCAATAACGTTAATGTGACTTTTTAAATCTAGATGCAAACATTAGCTAGATGTGAGATTTGACGGATGTGAGTGAATTCACAAAGCTCTCATATGGCTTCTTATACTGTAGAAGAGATACACACAAATTGATATAGTCAATACATACTCATATTGAGGACTTTATGACACTGGCGTCTTTATTGTAGTGATTGGATATCTGACTCATTTCCTAGAATCAGTTATTTAAAACAATTAGTTACAATGAACCATGTTAAATATATATGTTGCAGTTCATTTACAGCTTAATGTGATTCCTAACATTCCATAATGGCATGTTGCACCATCTAAAATATTAAAATTAAGCTATACAGTATGCAGCAAATAGTCCCATTTAGTGTTTATTGTTATGTGTCCCTGTTCAGTTTGTTGCAGTTAAAACTGATCTAATACAAACTCTGCCCTGTTTATGTAAATGCCTGTACACTGCTTTTGCAGTGGACAATACAAAAAATCTATCAATCTTGCCTAAATTTGCCTAAAAATGAATAGGCCCTAAATCAGCCAAATTCTCAATTACATATCAGATTCTCAGTGACTTAAGAACCACTGAGATAGATTTATTCTGATTCAGACTGGTTAAAAATTGTTTCAGCAGATTCAATAAAAAGTTAAAAGACTGACAAGAATAATTTGTTCACAAAACGGTCATAATTTTTCTGAAGCATTGCCTCTATGAACTGTCGATCAATGGAAATAGATTGGAGAAGATTGTTTCACATGATGAGATTGAGTACGTTTTGACAGGATTTTTAATGTTGGGGAGAACTGTTTAAAAATGGAAAATAATTTAAAAATACTCAGGGTTGGGTATTGTTTGAATTTTATCGATTTTGATTCCGATTCTGCTTATCGATTCCGATTCTTTTCGATTCCCAGTTTCGATTCCAATGTGATTCAATAATGATATCAAACATTTGTGTGTTTGATATCATTATTGATGCCGGATGCCGGATGCCGGCACGGGAGGCGGGCGCTCTAAGGAGGCTAAGGCTACAGACACTAGAGCGCCTCTTTTTGAGGTCAGGGGAGTGAGGTTTACACACAGCCCTTACTGGCATACATCCGTTACACATGCATGCACAGTTCGCAGCTTTAATCGCCTATTTTTGGTAATTTCATGACTTAACTGACGACAGTCTGTGTCGTATGCTCGTAGTTGCTTGTGCGCTTATTTATGATGACGCGATCAGAGCGTGCGCCGTGGGCACAGTGACGGCTGACAGGACAGGAAAGATTGTTTTACTGACATATAGCCTGACAGCATCTTGTTGTTCTACCGAAGCTCATTTGGCTGATGTAACATTACCTTTTCCGCGCTCATTTGGCACGCGCCTGGTGCTGAGGCAAAGCTGAAGCACGCATCTGAAAAGTCTCGTTGGATGCAAAAAAACACACCGGTTCCGCGTCTTAATAAATTAATTTCTTGTTAAGAAAAAGGGGACTAAAACTGCACTGGCCAAGCTTAGATCAGTGGTGGCACTGCTGCACGGATGAACCATCACAACATTGTGATCGCACACCTCAAAGGTTGAGGAATGAAACAGACAAATCATTTTAATTTAGGAATAGAATCACGTTAGTGTTTGAGTCATGTTCGCAATCTTTAACGATCTATTAAATTAATGTCATGTTGGTGGTGACACCTCTCTTGCAACATGTTTAGCTATCACAGATATTATACTTCTTCACAGATATTACAGCTATTAGGCTTCTGATCGCAAATGCAGGCAAATTGTGGAGGCTTAGATTAGCGAGCAAGGTCCTGGCAGATCACTAGATCACACTTGTCCTCACAGATGAAGAAAAAAAAGCCCATAGGAATCGATAGGCGGAATCGAAATTTTTATTTGACAACAAGTATCCGATTCCTGACCTTAAGTATCCAATTCCGGAATCGGAATCGATTTTCGATTCCCAATTCTACTCATAAGGTGCCATACAATCTTACTGTTGAAGTGTATAGACAATTGTATATACACATCTCACACACAGTGTTCTAGCCTTAAGTCGGATGCAGTTAGACTTAAATGCTCAACTGAGACCCAAGTCACTTGATTCCAAAGCAAATCCATTTAAAAGGATTCAATGCATTCCTCTTAGCTAATCAATGCAGCTGCACATATGCGACTGTCAGACTTGAATCGCATACATCAAACATGCGCATTAAAAGAGGCAGAGTTGCTAGTCGCTCAGATGTGGAGCCACTACACACTGACAGGTTCATAAATCAATGGAGACGGTAAAGAATGACAGGGCATTAGGGCATGTTTCACTTACTGAGTAAAGACGCTTTTCTATCACGCTTACTGGAGACTCTCAAGAGGAACAGAAAATTCCTTTCACCCATTAAAAAAAAAATATATATATATATATAATACATTGAAGCTGTCACTGCTGCAAAGCATGTAATATGCATCCTTAATTGATGAAGAGTGTAATTTCATACATGGAACATGTGAGGAGGTCAGCCTAAGTGTAGCTGATGACATAAAGCATCCCTTACACCTTAACCCACCATTAAACCGACCCATAACACCAAACCTTACCCGTATACCTTACCCGTATCCCACTTCAATAGCAGCAAAAGTGTTTTGCAATACAATATGACCAAAATAAATGCATAGTAGTTAAGGCCACCTAATATAAAGTGTGACTGAGAAGATAAATAGTTTTAGATTGTTGCTGACAATCTGTGTTTAAGTCTTGTTGGAAACTGTATGAAACTTTAGTTTTCCCAGGTGTTCCTTTGTACTTTTGTTTATTTGATTCAAATTGACAGTGCATTTACTGCACAGGCTAAATTTTACTAGCATGTGATTTCCTTAGGACTGTAACCTATGGCCTTGGTGCTGTTATCACCATGCTCCACCAGAAAACATTGAGCCCAATTGTCTGTGGAGTTCAAGAATGGAAAAGTGCAAAGATTCATAAATCAAAATGAGCTTACTGTTTAGTATTGACATTGCATATGTCTGTGTTTCCCAACACTGTTCTTAGAGGCACACTGATGATACACAAGCTGTGTCCAAAAGCTGAAAATGCTGCCTTTGTAGTAGTGCTGGGCGGTATACCGGTTCATACCGAATACCGGTGTTTATTTTTCTTACGATATGAATTTTTAAAATACCGCAATACCGGTGTCATTTAAATAACGTTTGAAACGCGACACTGTTAGAGAGGGGTCTCTTTTCACTGTTGCATTTTGGCGAGGATACAGCTGTGTGTGTTACTAAGCGTGAAAGTTTCGAAACTGAAGCACTAGTAGAATATGATGAGAGAGAAGAAGTCATCCACAACAAATATCCACCGTCCGCTGCATCAGCTCGCGTCTCTCACACAACAGTTCTCCGTCGATGATTCCGTCAACTGGGGTTCCCGCCTTCTTAAATTCACTTTTCATCATTTTAAGACCGTAAATACGCTTACATTTCTCAAATAGTGTTATAAATGTCTTGATTTCAGCTTGAATAGGTGTTAAATGAAGGAAAGACGAGGTGTATTCAGTCTGCTGAGGGGTGTGTGATCAAAGCCTGGAGTGGATTAAAGCACGTTCCTCTCTCCGCTCTAAGTGTTCTGTAATCACTCCGCTCCGGATCCACTCCGGGTTTTACATTCCCGCTCACGGAGAAACTGCTCTGTGTTCACTCCATTTAAACGTTATCAGGGATTACTGAGAGAAAATAAACATGTAGGAATCATAGCACACTGTTGTTGTTCTGCGGAACACCAAAAATCATCCCCGCCTCGGCAAACAACATAGTAACGCAGTTCGCATCATTCACAGTCGGGTTCTTAGCAGAGAACACCGAGCAGAACTTGAATTTCGGTGCGGGATTGCGGCTATTAATAATAATTATACTCATTCCCACAGGTTCCGACAGAATGCATCACATTTGCACGTGCTTTTGATTCTTGAGTTAACTCACGCGCTCTTAATTTCTGTGCGCCCACAGATCGCGATCAGGAGACAGCTTTTAATAATTATAAGGGGAATTTGCAAATGTGATATATTGATTTAATACAAAAGATCAATAAACAAGTACTGCATGATTTTGTTCTATTTCATCAACGAAAATAGTTCAAAATAAAGTAACAGCTGAGCCGTTGTGCATCACTAAAAGCTAATTTATATTTAAAACATTAATATCCACATGAATCTATGAATGTAATTGCACTCATGCCACCTCTGAGTCTCATTAAACGTCTAAAAATGTACGTACAAGCCACTTTTGTGTTCTTCTGTGTCAAATTATACAAATTATTTTTTTATTAATACTAATTTCATGATTGGTAACTTATGTCGTATTGTACTTATTATATTGTTTTAAATATACATTTTAAAAAGCTTATAAACATACATTTTTGAATTTGAAGTAGATGTAAATGATGCTATTGCAAAGGTAAAAATAAAAAACCCTGTAAGTCACTTTAAGAGTCAAACGTCACCTCGTGTTCGGGAAGGCAATTTTTTATCAAATTTTTTATTGATCAGAAGGTACTCCTATGTTTTTAATTAGGAGGACAAGCGCTCCTAATTACAAGAAGAAAAGCACGGCTCTTAAACTGTGTGTGACTGTAGCCGTATGGCTGTGGAATGGGGTTTGGCCGAGGAAATATTTAGTCTTTTTTTTTTTTGCTTTAACTCCTGTATTTAGTGTGGACTTTTTCTACAATATTCACTCATCATGACACTAAAATATGGCATTCTAAGTTAATCTACTGCAGTTTTTCCTCAGTAAGTAGAAAATGTGGTTAACACCCGGTCATGCATGAAAAAAATAAATACCGTCATATACCGTGAAACCGGTACAATTTAGAAAAATACCGTGATATAAATTTTTGGTCATACCGCCCAGCTCTACTTTGTAGTATGCATTCCAAAGTAGGAAAGCATCAAGTTGCATCTAAATCCAATGTATGCATCACTGCCTTTGATAAGATAGCAAAATAATGTAATGTAGAGCTCATTGCAAAGCCAAATGACATACAGCTCCACCTTTCTGAACATAATGGGTTGAGTTTGACCTAGTCCTAGTCCCACAATCCTGTGCATTCCATTCTGTGACAGTTGAACCAAAGAGTATAGAAGACCAAGAGGTGAAACTGTAAAGTGTTCCATTGCAACAGCGGCGCCCAGCAGCAGCCCAGCATTTCCACCATTTTGGGAAAGCAACTCGGCACTCCACTAGATAATAGCTGTCGCTATTGCAAATATCAGCAGCTTTGTTTTAAAAAAAAAATGCATTAAAGCTGAAATACAAGCTGAACGATGACAACAATAACGTACAATCACTAGACTAATGATTATCAAATACTTTTAACAGTTTATTTTACAGACTTTATTTTAGTCTTCAATTTTTTCACAAAATATTTGCTCTCTAGAAACCATGTCAGTTTCAGTTGAAAATATTTTAAGTTCAAGTGTTAGCGTTATAAACACTGAATTAATACCAAAAAATGAGCGAAAAATATAAATGTTTGACAATAAATATATGACAGGAATATAACAGCTTGACAGTAAACTGTTTTTTTTTCAGTATTGTCTTATATTAATGTCCGTTAAAGGAAAACTGTAAACAAAACAAAAACGTTTTTAAATTTAAAAACAACAACAAAACACACACACACACACACACACACACACACACACACACACACACACACACACACACGTACAGCCACTTTCTCCAAAATTGTTTAGTTATTTAATTATGACAGACACAGCAATGCATCATGTTCTAATGAGTAATAGTAAATAATAATATAGTAAGTAATTGTAAATGTGTAAATTTGCATAAGCTCATTTTAACTTAGTGTAGTGTCATATCCATATAAATCATTATTATGTTTTCTTTGGACCAGCAGTTCCTAAAAGGATTTAAATTTATGACTAAACACAGTTAAAGTTAGCAGGCACATAAGACAGTACTATATGTCCCACTTCAAAAACGATGAAAGGCAAGATTTTTTACTGTCATACTGATTTATTGTTATTCTGTTTATTTCTGTATATCTGTACTGTTATCCAGTTGGAATTTTCACACCAAAATGGCGGCCACGCTACCGAGGCGCCACTCAATGCGCCGGAGCACCTTTACCCAAAAAGAGTTTCGCTTCTTGGTCTTTTACGCTCTTTGTTTGAACTGAAATTATTAAACAATTAAAAACTAAATAAGGCATCTGAAAGTTGCGGTTTGTGGTCAGTTTGTGTATAAGGGTTGGGTTTTGACTTTTTTCTGCCACATTTTTGATTTCTCATGGTAAATTGTTATTATGGTAATGAAAGATTTCCTTAGATAAGCTTGCTCTATTTTATTTTTATTTTGTGTCATTGCCCTTTAAGGCAGCAAGGCAACAATTTAGCAGCCTAAGCTTTCATTCCCAGCCATAATTTCAGACTCTTCCTAATCAAACACACCTGATTCAGCTCAGCAGCTTGTTAGTAGAGACTGTAGACCTGAATACCATAACCTGTGGACCACCCATAAACACGATTTTCAAAGTTGTCGGATCACTGTTCTTTTTACATTACATGAATGTTTTGAGTATCCTGAAGTTGCTGTGGTTTTTAAAATATT
The DNA here is from genome assembly GCA_027564155.1 of Gymnocypris eckloni scoliostomus. Classification (NCBI taxonomy): domain Eukaryota; kingdom Metazoa; phylum Chordata; class Actinopteri; order Cypriniformes; family Cyprinidae; genus Gymnocypris; species Gymnocypris eckloni. The sequence continues at coordinate 7,738,609 of CM050426.1, forward strand.
GCATGACTGGTTGGTGACTGGGGATACATATTACACAATATTTCAGTAGAAATAACCCCCCAACAACTTGTAAAGAGAGGCTGCTAACTGCAGAACCAATGGGTGGAGCTTGATGTCCACCTCTCCCTCACTAGACATATTGGGTGGAGCTAGACACATCAAACATACTCATACCCACTACCCTATCACTAAACATAACTCCATCCATTAGGTCCACAGAGGGGGAGCTGGACTAGGTCAAACTCCACCCATTATGTTCAGAAAAGGTGGAGCTGGATGTAATTTGGCTTTGCAATGCGCACTACTTTAAATTATTTTCCCTGAATGTTGCTCTCTTATTGGCTGTAGGTTCTCATTGATGATGACATTTCCAGGCAAAACACATTTCACACTGCAAGACGTCACAGACAGGTCTGGATAGTTAGCCCCTTTTTTGTTGTTGTTTTTTTCAGATGATGAATGGTTACAAACTTTGACAGCTAAGCAGAATCCATCCAAAAAGAGTTCGGATAGAGTTGAGAGACTGAACATTTAAAGTAGATGACATAACTGCAGCGTGTGCATATAATAAACAGAAAGTTATTACCCATTGCTGTGGACACTGATATAGTTATCATTAACTTTATAGTCACCATCAACTTTATAGTTATTGGTCTTGGTGTGAACAGGCCTTTACAGGAATCTTTAAAAGAAAACAAATGAAAACGATTGCCTAATAGCCCTCGAGCATTGACATTAACATCTCAATTACAGTGACTTCATTTAAACTCATTTATTTTATATTTTTAAATGCTGTCAAAATTAAATAAACTGTAGGGACTTTTACATTAATCATATTGGCACTAATTATAGTTTAAGAAAAAAAAACTGCATTTGATTACTGTCTTTTATTTTAAATTTTTGGGGGCTGTGTACTGTAAGCAGATCTGAGATCATGGCACAGCACTCATATATGGTATTGGTAAATGTAAATGGTTTAATATTATGTTTCTTTATTTTTTTTGTAAAACTATGATAAAATAGTTTTTGAAATAAAAACTATGAATGACTATACAATTAACGGAAAAACACTAAATAGTGAAAGGACATTTCCAGAAGCACCTGTTACACAAGCCATATGATTATATTTTATATGACCAGTATGTTTATTTTTCTTGTGTTATTATTATTATCATCATCACCATCATCATCATAATCAATATTATTATGACTTTGTTTATTGTAACAATGTATGTGTGCAAGACCCTGTGTGCCATCTCTGGACCCCCTTTTGCCTTCAGAATTGCCTCAATTCTTCATGACATTGCTTCAACAAGGTTTTGGAAACATTCATCAGAGATTTTGGTCCATATTGACACGATAGCATCATGCAGTTACTGCAGATTTGTTGGCTGCACAACCATGACGCGAATCTCCCATTCCACCACATCCCAAAGGTGCTCTATTGGATTGAGATCTGGTGACTGTGGAGGCCATTTGAGTACAGTGAACTCATTGTCATGTTCATGTAACCAGTTTGAGATGATTTGATCTTTGTTTATTATTCTGCTGGAAGTAGCCATCAGAAGTCATAAAGGGATGGACATGGTCAGCAACAATACTCAGGAAGGCTGTGGCGTTTAAACGATGCTCAATTGTTACTAAGGGGCCCAAAGTGTGCCAAGAAAATATCCCCCACACCATTACACCACACAAGCCTGAACCGTTGAGACAAGGCAGGATGGATCCATGTTTTCATGTTCTTTACGCCAAATTTTGACCCTTCCATCTGAATGTTGCAGCAGAAATCGAGACTCATCAGACCAGGCAACGTTTTTCCAATCTTCTGTTGTCCAATTTTGGTGAGCATGTGCAAATTTTTGCCTCCATTTCCTATTCTTAGCTGACAGGAGCGGCACCCGGTGTGGTCTTCTGCTGCTATTGCCCATTTGCTTCAGGGTTCGACATGTTGTGCATTCAGATATGGTATTCTGCTTACCTTGATGGTAACAAGTGGTTATTTGAGTTACTGTTGCCTTTCTATCATCTCTAACCGGTCTGTCCATTCTCCTCTGACCTCTGACATTAACAAGGCATTTTCGTTCACACAACTGCTGCTCACTTGATATTTTCTCTTTCTCGGACCATTCTCTGTAAATCCAAAAGATGGTTGTGCGTGAAAATCCCAGTAGATCAGCGGTTTTTGAAATACTCAGACCAGCCCGTATGGCACCAACAACCATTCCACATTCAAAGTCACTTAAATCCCCTTTCTTCTCCATTCTGATTATCGGTTTGAACTTCTGCAAGTCGTCTTCACCACGTCTACATGCCTAAATGCATCGATTTGCAACCATGTGATTGGCTGATTAGCAATTTGTGTTACCAAGCAATTGAACAGGTGTACCGAATAAAGTGGTCGGTGAGTTTATAGTTATAAGTTGCAAAATATCCCATTATACCTGAAACATGTCACCTTTTTTGGCAACCACAGATGCCATTTTCTGTGAAATCTGTCTTTCTTTATTTTTATTTTTTTCTAGTATAGTTAAGCACTATGAGCTGCCAGTTCAGTGATTGTTATGGAAATGAAATAGACTGAAACTGCATGGCTTTCACTTTATAAAGTCAACTAGACCCCTTTCATTATCACACATTTAGCTTTTTATTATTATTTCAGGATATTTGATTTACTGTGTGATATGATTCATTCTTGCCTGTGCTACAATACAATACACAATACACAAAATACATCTATCTATCTATCTATCTATCTATCTATCTATCTATCTATCTATCTATCTATCTATCTATCTATCTATCTATCTATCTATCTATCTATCTATCATTTGTCATTTCATATGTCTGTATGTCTGTCTGTCTTTATTTGTTTATTTGAAGAACTTTATTCAATAAGATTAACACAATAATATAAAAAAGACCATACTCCACAGCAGAATGATTAACCAATATCTTTTTTCCAAAACCTTCGCCCTGGTGACAGCTGGCCATTAGTTAAATGGGTTAGTCAGCAAAGGATGTCTATAATTGACACTTGTGGTGAATTAGGAGTGGAATGACGCCAGTGATAGCTTTGTCACACGGCCCCATGATGAAGTGTCAACACGCTGAAGATCTCTGGAGGTGATGACATCTCAGTGTGTAATTGTTTGACTGAGGTCCATTGACAGTTTACTTTTCTTGCAAGACTAAACAATGGCTGACCTGCAAGCCATATGTAACACTTGTGTTTCTCTCCTCAAACTTGTTTCTTTATTATCTAGAACACTGGTGTACTCACATCTGACATCCTAATGAACTGATCGACACATACTGAGCCACTTTTATCTTGCACTACCAAGTAACTCTGTTGTCATATTGAACTTGTAGGAATCCATTCATTTTTCCAAGGCTGCACGTTTAAGGTTTTACTCATGGTCATAACGCTTCAATGGAAAGAAAGAAAGAAAGAAATATATTTTTTTTGAGCATCTTAAACTCCTTTGAAAAAGAAGTACACTAGCATACTTAAAAAATATATGACTTACTACAGAAACAATATACTTAGAAAGAATATGGTTGCAGGGGAAGGTGTTTATGTAGGGGTGCTGTGTGTGGGTGTAGTCAATTTTATATAAATATTACGCCAAATAGAAACAGAAAATCGTGCTATAGCTCACGCACTTTCATGAGATCGTGTTAGACAGCAATTAGCTATTTTACAAATGGAATGGCTACAATGAATTCATAGCAATGTTTTACATTCAAGCTTAAAAACCCTTAAAATGTATAGTGAAAAGTTATTTTAAAAGCATCTGGAATGCAATAAAGTAATTGTAAAGCTGTTTTAAAGCATTTGCTGCATGGATTAAAAAGATAGGCCAATAAATAATTCACATAGGCCTATCAGTCAGATAAAATTGCATTGCAGCAAATCCTTTAATTTTCAAGGACAAAGATTTACATACTTTTTTTTATTGTTGAATACAATTATAAAATAAAACGCATAATTGTAATCGGGCCTGTTTTAGGCTTTCCTTATTTTTATATTTTAGATGGTGAGGTGTGACGGGAAAATGACTCGCCATCTCATTGGACAAGAGAGAAATATATGCATCTTAACGGATTACATAGGCTAATGAAGACTTTTTGCTTTGAATTATTTCGTTTTAAAATAGTATTTTAAAGATTTCTATAGATATATTTATCATATCTCTGAGCCAGTTTCGAGTTGCCGAGTTTCGATTCATCATTGAAGCGCTCTTGTTCAAAACCGGCAGAAAGTTTTCCTATATTGTGAATGCACACAAATAAAAGTAGACCCTTTACAGTTCCAAATGATATATTACTCTTACCTTTATTATTTTAAAGGTAATTTATTTTAAGTTGTTTTAAGTTGTTTTTACTGTAAGAAAAAAAATCCTCCATGTCCTGTAAAGCTCGCTTCAGCTCTCCACACAAACTGTTGGATATTGCACATTTATATAGGTTAAACATTTAAACTAACACGGTGATATGCTTGAACTGTTTATAGGCCTATCTATCAATTTTATTTTAGTCGTGATGATTTGATAAGGCTAAATTAATCAAACATATAGGCGATCAACTCTGATGCTGGCCGCTTGGTCGTTGCTTAAAAGAAAAAAAATTTGAACACAAAAATGCTCCCAAGGTTTTTCTAAATTAACATTATGAAGAAAAAAAACGAAACAGTCTAATCACTTTTCCATTAGCCTACATACAAAACTGAACTATTTTAATAGGTAGCTATAAGCTGTTTGGGGAGAAGGGAAAGACTCATATCGCTGAGAACAAAAAAAAATATATTTTTTTTCTTCCAGTACATCCATGATATTTCCATGTTCGCTTTTAAGCCACAACCTACAGATCCCCAACACAAACATAACATTCACAAACATAAAAGCAAACATTGGCAGTGCTGCGTATGCGTGATTTGGCAGGATGCGCAACGCGCGTGCATCAAACAGCCCTGCATCAGTTGAATAACTTTGATAACTTTAATTCTTACAACTGTTAAATTATTGGGCAAATGGTAAATATGTCGATCACATAGAAATAGATAGCAAAATAGCCAATGTAAACCAAATGTTATAAACATCGGAGCAACCTTATAGCCTATATTTTTTTTATTCACAACAGTTTACAGTTGCCCACAGAAAAAAACAGGGGGTGCTGCAGCACCCTCAGCACCCCCTGTTCCCGCGCCCCTGTATGGTTGCAATTATATCAAGTACAAACTTGCAACGCAATGTTTTCACACACTTAACTGCATGCTAATTGTATGTAAAAAATTGATTATAGTAAAAATGTATTTAAAAGGCGAATTACTTCTGATTTGACAACAGTATCGTGCTTTTTGACCTATGTAGAAAGACTGTACTGACAATTATTTATGAAAAACTGAAATATACTTTAATGTGATTTTTATTTAAACTTAAATGTCATGTTTGACATATATTTGATCAAGAACATGTCTTTAAATAATTGCAATTCATTTTCTATATATATATATATATATATATATATATATATATATATATATATAATTATGTAAAATATATAAACAAACATATAAAGTGTGTGCGTGTGTGTGTGTGTGTGTATATTTACAGTAAAACTCTGCTGTTTAAAAATGTAATACAAAGTGTTATGAAGCATAGTCATGCATGCTTTTTAGTTAAGTAGCTTTTTAGTTAATTTATACTACATTATAGGGCTAGAAATGGGGATTCGTATCGTCATTTATGCAGATTTTTATAATTCTCAATACCTATATGACAGTAGGTAACACTTCATTTTAAGGTTTTCTTGTTATGTGCTACATGTACTTACTAATATAAAATCAAGATATTGTGCACAGTTACATGCAAGTAACCCTAAGCCAAACTGTAAACAAATAGTAAGTACATGTAGTTAATTAGTATTATTCAGTACCTAAATGTATAATTACACTGTACAAGGACACCTACAAATAAAAGTTTAACCACAACAGTACAATAAACTAAATTATTATGATATAATCTGAAACATTATAGAAGACACTTACATGTATATGCTTTGTCTCATTCAAACACCTGATGATTTATGATGTTTGCCAAGACTTTGAGGTGAGGTGAGAGTGTTACGAGAGTGACATTTGGATGGTTCAAGATAAAAGTCACTAGAGTGATGCTTCCCTTATGAGACTGCACTGCCATTTTAAGTTCAGCAGAGTTTCTTCTAATGTTTTTAAAAACCTTCAAGCTTTTCCGTGTTTTTCTTTACAGGTTCATTTTTTTCCCACTCCACACTTTCCTAATGTTGTTGAAAAGTTCCAGAGCCTTGGCGGTCCTTTTACCAAGCAAGGTCTAAATGTCTCTCAAGAGAAAGCGAAAGGCAATGGGCTTTTTGAATTGAACAGTTTTCTGAGACATTTTCCATTAAACCAATGTGGGCAGACCCCTTCGGGGCCCAAGCCTTTGGTTGACACCTTCACAAACCTCAGTGATGATGGCCACCAGCACAATGGTGACTTAGCGAGCCGTAGCTGTCGATATAAAATATTTAACCATTCCTCAAACAGACTTTACCACAGGCTGGAGAGAAAGCTCAGTCAACTAACTAGTTTACTCCGCATAATATTAATCATGGTTCCAGGAAAGGCTGTCTAAAGACTTTATGTGAAGAATTCATGGCCCTAGAGCTTAATGGTTTAGTCGATTTGATCAGTCAACAAATCAGCGCTGAACTGTTACATAGCATGGAGCTATTCAGTGCTACCTTTGGTGTCATTACCTTCAACATACATTCCTTCTGCATTCTCCCTTTGAGAGTGACTGAAATTAGTTGTTCAACAACGGTGAATTACAGGACACAGTGGGGAACATCTCAGTCTGAAAAAAAAACAGTGTCTGTTTGATACGCCACAGCCGGGCCTGCTTTCACAGCTGTCATTCATCTGCAAAAATACGTCCTCATAGCGGATATGCTTTCCTTCCTTGGTGGGAAAGCCACTCCCTGTGCAATTATTTAGGAATCTGAAAATATGTCATACAGTACCCGTAAAACTGTCCAGGCAGATAGAGAAATGTCCCAGCTTTGTGACTACCTTAGCAAAACTGCAACAAATAACAACACAGATATGCCAATCATGTGGCAATATTAATTGTCTTTCCTGAAGTCATACATGAAAAGTCTAGCCTCACTTGAGACCTTTTAAATAATTAAAACCAAATTAGTCTAATAATGTATTAGAGCATCTGCATACTTTAGTAGACTCTACAAGAGGCAATGCATGGCCTCAAACCATTAGTTTGATGCAAAAGGCCTGAACGCAGGACCCCAACCTAATTGGAAAGACAATAAGTGGATTGAAACGTATTGGATTTGTTTGATGGCTTTGTCAAAATATGAAAAAACCTCCCAGCGATAGTCAAGAGGTGCTTATAATGATTGCAATCAGGAATGATTACTTTCCCTACGGTGTATAAATTTGCGAATCAGAGCAGCGAACCAGGTTGTTCTTTGGAAATACTTCAATATGGGTTAGAAGCACAATCTGAGCAAGACTTCCTGTACGTGTAATTTTATTTGATGGGAAAAGGAAGTACATCATTGTGAAATTGATTTGTAATAATTGTTAGCATGGGATTATTATTGTTATTATTATTATTAGTATTATTAATATTATTTATTTATTTATTTATTTTAAGTATGCTGTATATATGTCAATATACAAATAAGTCAGTATACTATATTTACCCTTGGAGCTGAATTTGACTGAATATTGGTTATTGGAAATGTTGTCACTCTGATATCTGACAGAATATCTATGGGTTAACATAACCTCATTTACATTTCTTGTTGTAGCAGATATCTGAAGTTTTTAAATTATTTACCGTTGTGCCACTTCCGAATGCTTCATGTATTAGGTCAGTAAAATGTCTAACAAACATCCAACTCAATACGTAATGATTCACTCTCTCAAGTAATACACACACAGACACACACTCTGGCTATTCATGTGGAATCTGGTTAGCTGGCAGCACGTGAAACATTTATTCTGTTGATTTAGTATACACTGTGAAAAGCTGCTGCAGAAAACAGTTATTATGGTTAGACTTTCAGAAAACAAACCGACAAAAAAACTAAACAAATACATGTATTTTAATTAGATGTCAGTTTTTTCAAGCAGAATGTATAATAATAATAATATTAATAATAATAATTATATTACTACTTGCCCTAGAGCAAATTTGTTGCATTTCTGAGGGGAAATCTCAATGCAAGGCTCTCCGTTGAGTGCCTTCTACTTTGGCAGTCAATGGAAGCGGTCGCGTTTTTCACTCCCCGTCCTCACCCTTATTTTTTCCTGCTTGCTTTCTTGTCTCGTCTCATCTATTGAGAGACTCTCTCTGCACGGCTCTCCAAACTGAAAGATTATGGATTTGATCAACTGGTCTCTCAACGCAATTGACACCATCTTCTCGACGAGAAGCTTGGGTTCGGAGGAACCTGTCTGCCCTGATGGAACGTTCACAGCTGGCTACACGATGGACGTGTGGGAGAGGTGGCGAATCGTGTGTCTAGCGACTCTTTCCGTGGAGGACGTTGAAGATATCTACCTATTCGGAACCATGATAACAGGTCTTCTGCTGATTGGATTAGGCTTTGCCCGAAGAATTCAGAAAACGGGAACAGCTGTCCAAAGCCTCACAAGGCTGCCCGTCATGATTGAAGCAGTGGGAAGAGCGGTCAGCATTAAGACTGAGACTATTAACCGCAATATGGATTCTATCATGGAGAAGCTCACGACATCTCCTTTTGCAAAGGAAAATGTATGGTATTTGAGACCAGAATGGACAGAGAGGGTAGCCGTGGAATTGGAATGCGTTTTTTTGATATTGTGCAGTTGCTTTGACACAATTTGTATTGTTAAAAGCGTTATATAAATAAAGGTGACTTGACTTGACTTGTGTCAGACTTTGTCTTCCTCTGCCTTTGTTTCCGTGCCCATATATGGTCCTTCCTGTTTCCCAGTCATTATTAGTTCAGTTAGTGTCAGCCGTGTGTCTTGATTATGTTCCAGGTGTGTCTAGTGAGTTCTATCTATTTATAGTCTGTTAAACCCATGTTTCCTGTCGGTTGTTAAATGTCTAGGTATCTGTAGATAGTCACGTCTTTCCATGTGTTCCTGTATCTCCTCCATTCGTTATTCATTAAAACCCTGTTTGTTATAATCCTTGTCTCCTCGTTCCTGGCTCCCAGAGGAGTGTGACAACTTGACTAGGGATTTCACGACTACTGATTTCTTATTTAAAAAACACTTCCGCTACTCTACTACTCATGGTTCATGCTACTGTAAATGAAAATATATAAAATAGTTCTTATCAAAAAACATGTTTTTATTCATAGCCTAATGCAATAATTGCATACGTAAATTGTCAAAACTTTATAATTATGACATGACATGTTTTAATTTTCATGTAAGGGCGTTTAACTCTTTAAGCGAGTAATTTTTTTGAACTTCACTACACAAATGTGCTTGTGCCACGCAAACCAGCAAAAAATAAAGAAGCAAACATGTAGGCCTTATAGAAAATGTATCTGTAGCTAAGTTGATTATTAGCCTACTCTTGAGAGAAAACTGGTTTGGTTTTTGAGAGACTAAGGCCGTTTCTCAAACGGAAGTCTGCATCCTCCAGAGGTCGCATTTGCGTCATCAAGCCTGGTTTATTTTAGTTACATATTTCAGTCATATATTTCAGTTGAGCAGTACATTCGCGAGTCATAAGCATATTACAATAATTTACACTTAACTGAGAATAATGGTCAAATTTATAACTGTTAATATTCTAAGATCTTCTTTATGACGTATGCAGCCTACAAATGCAACCTCTGGAGGATGCAGCCTTCCGTTTGAGAAACGGCCTGAGATGCGCAACGCGGCTGTTTGATTGGCGAGTGTGCTGTGCTTATTTACGGTGGCCAAGAGAGCTCAATGCGAAGAACTTCTTCAATTTTACAACACACACGCTCCAAATGCTCACAACACAATCAAACAAAGAAACACACTGCAAATAGAAATATAACACCTTTAAATTGAGAAAACAACTTCATCAATTTGACAACACATGCGCTGCAAATGCTCAAAACACAACTAAATAAAGGAACCCACTGCAAATACTCCCAACACAACCAAACAAAGACGCTGCAAATACAATTATTTATTTGGTTGTTGTGAGCATTTGCAGTGCATTTCTTTACTTGGTTGTGTTGTGAGCATTTACATTACATGCAACATTGATAAAGTCATATAACTTAGATACACGCAATATTGTAATCCTAATATTGATGTCATACTTGCAACCTCTGTGCCTGCATTATGATTAAGTCGTTTTTTTCGACAGAGCTGACTAGTGGTTCAAGTAGTCGATCACTTGACTACTCGACTAGTCTATGCAAGCCCTAATAAATACATCCATAAATAAATACAGTTGTTATTCAGTGTAATATAACATCACCAATCACTATTACCTAGTGACAATCAATCAATCAATATTTTGTATATTTAACTACAGAAAATAATTCATGTTAATTTGTTTAGGGCTTAGTGCTCTTTGTTATAGGCTGTATACATAAACAAATTACTCTTTAAAATGAGAACACAAACCCTTGCACGACCCTCTTTCTGTTTTAGTCTTGTGCATTTGCATATTGAGAATTTTTTTAAGACTTTTGCACAACCAGTATTTCTGTTCTCCTCATTTTCCCATTAAATAATAGATGCCTTAATAATTTCAAACGGGGCCCTGCAGTCTTGTTTATGGTGTTGAGCAGATGTATCAGTGGTCTTGTTGCTTTGCCAACATAAGCCTGCATTTCACCGCAATTGATGTACTGCTTTAAAATAAAGACTGATTTTATAAGGATCATTTGGTGCCTTTTCCAAGGAACAAGATTCCTTTGTTGGCTGTCATCTGCAGTGCAGCAGTAGGTTTACGCCTGTCACCATTAATACTTGACACGGCTGGGTTTTTCTAGGAGTGCATCCGTTTTTGAGATCAATTAATTAATGTCAAACATTTATTAGTGATAAATAATTGAGATGGATTTATAGAGACAACTCTTCTCTGAAGAGATGAAATGCTATAGAGTGCCATCAAGCACATTCACCTTCTGTTATGTTGTTGACAATATGACAATATATATATAAGAATGAAGTATGACTGGGAGAGATCTATGATATATAGAGAGAAAAAAAAGGTTTTCACTAAACTTAGTGAATACCTTATCTAATGTGATATTTATCAAACAATCCTTTGCAGCAATGTGCTGTCATTGTCATAGCAACAACATGAGGTTGAGTAAATTATTTGTATGTTTTGTATGATTTATATATTGCTTCAAAATATGATCTATTTAGGTATCATGCTTTACGAACATACTATTAGAATCAAATCATTAGAAGGTTTAGCTGGTCTTCTTTAATTGTTAAAAAGAACAGTGAAAGCCAAATTTATGCAGTTCATGAGTTACTTTATTTATTATTCAATAAAAAATATGTTTTTTTCATTATTCAACAGAAATATGAACATGTCTTTTTTTGGAAAGAAAAAAAAAAAAAACTTTGGAATGGTCTGCTATTCAACAGTATTATGCAGCAACATCTGGCAACGCTGATTAGCTGGCATTGGAAGACAATCAGATTATGATTTGTGCTGAAGATTTTAGGGGTTGTAGTGGTGGACTTGGTCTTTAGAGAATATCATTCTGGAATAGTTCCAAGTTCTGTATTAGCTCAAGCTCTGTAAAAAGTCACTTGTAGCTGACGTAATTCACAAATTAAATAATTTATATTTGAAACATAATTTCACACCCGCAGGCTTTGGAGTTGGGAGTCCAACACCAAACTAATTCAGACATGATTTCACCAATACAAGTTCCTGGACAACATCTATTGTTTGTCTTGGAAGAATATAAATAACCCTAATCCCAACTACCATTAACATCAGGGGGAAACAAAGATGATAGTATGGCAGAACAACATATGATATGCAATACAAATGGTTGATACTGTTAAAGTATTTAAACTGCTTGGTTACTGGTTTAAGTTGGGAGAAGCCGATTAATCACCAGAAGAAACGGACGTCAGCTTGTAAGTGCTTTTAATACTTGTTCATAGATCTGTTGTTGAAATTATTTACTTGCTGCTAGGAAGGAATATTTCGTTTCCTACCTATTTGTAGTCTGCATTTTCGTTGGTTTATAGTTTGATTGCACTTACTGGTAATTATAATCATTTGCGCCTCCATTGCTCCTTGGGCAAGGTGTTAGTTTCGTCTCTATTAGCATTCTGTTAGTCTATTGGCTGGGCTAATCAGAAGCCGTTCACAGATGTTTTCACTCTATTCTCTTAATTAGACTGTGTATTTATTTGATGTCCGAGACTGACGTGGAAGCGTTCAGCCTGCTCGTGTGAAGACAGACGAGTGTAAAGACAATCGACTTTTTCCTGCGCGACTTCACCCGAGCAACGACACCGAGCAACACACTTAAGTATCATTTCTATCTTCCCTCACACACTCTCCTTTGCTATCTTCTATCATGTGTTTCAAAACCATTCCGGTTGTCTCTCGACCACGCTCTAACATCACACGCAGACGGCAAAGTAATCCTGCTAACCTGCACCACATCTCTACATCTTCTACTACACCTCTTTCTTTCTCTATGGCTTTCTGGAATTGTCAGTCAGCTGTCAACAAAGCAGACTTCATTTCCGTTTTTTCTTTACAATCCACTCTCAGCATCTTGGGCTTGACTGAGACCTGGATTCGTCCAGAAGACTCAGCAACCCCAGCTGCCCTCTCTAACAATTTATCTTTCTCTCACACCCCACGTCAGGTTGTCCGGGATGTTGGCACTGGTCTGCTCATTTCAAATAATTGGAAATACTCAACCTACTCGCCCCTATGCAATTACAACTCATTTGAATCTCATGTGATTACTGTCATGGCTCCTATAAAACTCCAGATTGTCGTAATCTACCGTCCCCCTGGCCAAATTCTAGCCCCCTTCCTAGAGGAGCTGGATGGGTTGCTGTCCTCTTTCATGGAGGATGGAACTCCACTCTTAGTTTTTGGCGATTTCAACATTCATCTAGAAAAGCCTTATGCTACAGACTTTCATTCGCTCCTAGCTTCATTTGATCTCAAACGCCTTACCACTACTAGCACTCACAAATCAGGCAACCAACTTGATTACACGCCGATTGTACTGTAGATAACATTCTGGTACAACCACTACATATCTCTGACCATTTCTTCATTAAATTCACATTACACTTTGCTACCCGGTGCCACCAACCCCTTACGTTACTTTTAGACGAAACCTACGCCCCTTTCTCCTCACATCTTTCCTCTGTAGTATCCTCCTGTCTTCCTCACCTACCCATTTCTCATCTCTGGATGTGAATGCTGCTACTGACACTTTATGCTCTACTTTAACCACTTGTCTAGATGACATTTGTCCTCTCTCCTCCAGGCCAGCACGGACTGCCCCTTCTAACCCCTGGTTATCTGATGTTCTTCGTGAACATCGGACCAGACTCCAGCGGCAGAGAGAAAATGGCGAAAATCCAACGAGCCGTCGGACCTGAGTATGTATCAATCGTTTCTTTCATCTTTCTCTGCTGAAGTCCACACTGCCAAATCGTCACATTTCCATAACAAGATCAACAATGCTCCAGATATGTAATCTCTTTAGAACATTTAATTCTCCCTCTGTCCCCTCCACCACGTCTATAACAGCTGATGACTTTGCAACTTTTTACAAACAAAACTAAAACAATCAGTAGTCAGTTTTCACCTCCACTCACACAGGACCCCCAACCAACTAGATCCACTGCTCAAACTCCCATCTTCTCCTTCTGTCCCCTCACTGAGGTGGAAGTATCCAAACTTCTCCTCTCCAGCCATCCTACAACATGTCCTCTAGACCCTATCCCCTCACACCTTCTCCAAGCAATCTCTCCCGCACTCTTACCAGCACTCACACACATTATCAACACATCTCTCCTCACAGGAATCTTCCCCACTGCATTCAAGCAGGCTCGAGTAACCCCACTCCTCAAAATACCTACATTAAACACTTCTCTTTTAGAAAACTACAGACCTGTCTCTCTCCTTCCATTCATTGCCAAAACACTCGAACGAGTTGTCTTTAACCAGGTTAAGGTTGTCTTTAACCATTGTTTCCTTCACAGAACAACAAACTGGACGCTAAACAGTCGGGTTACAGGAGTGGCCATTCAACTGAGACTGCGCTACTATCGGTCACTGAAGCCCTGCGAATTGCAAAAGCCGATTCCAAATCATCAGTCCTCATTCTGCTGGATCGCTCTGCCGCTTTTGACACTGTCAATCATCAGATCCTCCTGTCCACCCTCTCATCACTGGATATCACTGGGATTCCACTTCGCTGGTTTGAATCCTATCTCACTGGTCGGTCTTTCAGGGTGGCCTGGGGCGGGGAGGTATCCAAAGCACATCAATTGGTCACTGGGGTTCCCAGGGCTCGGTTCTTGGACCCTCCTCTTCTCCACATACACTACATCACTGGCTCCCATCATACAGGCACATGGCTTCTCCTACCATTTCTATGCTGATGACACACAGCTCTATCTCTCATTTCGACCAGATGATCCAACGGTAGCTGCACGGATCTCAGGCTGCCTGGCGGACATCTCGGCATGGATGAAAGAACACCATCTACAGCTCAACCTGGCAAAGACTGAGCTTCTTGTCTTCCCTGCAACTCCAACTCTACAGCATGATTTCACGATTCAGTTAGGTTCATCAACAATTACCCCATCAGCTTCGGTCAGAAATCTTGGTGTAATCTTCGATGACCAGCTGACCTTCAAAGAGCACATTGCAAAGACTGCTCGATCTTGCAGGTTTGCACTAACATCAGAAAGATCAGGCCCTTTCTGACAGAGCATGCTGCACAACTTCTTGTCCAGGCCCTTGTCATTTCTAGACTGGACTACTGCAATGCTCTTCTAGCTGGGCTTCCATCAAACACAATCAAACCTCTACAAATGATTCAGAATGCAGCGGCACGACTGGTCTTCAACGAGCCCAAAAGAGCCCATGTTACACCTCTCTTTGTCTCCTTGCACTGGCTACCAGTTGCAGCTCGCATCCAGTTCAAGACACTGATGCTTGCATATAGAACAACCACATGCTCAGCACCCACCTACTTCCACTCACTATTACGAATTTACATCCCCTCCAGAAGTCTGAGATCTGCTAGTGAGCGACGCCTCGTGGTACCATCACAGAGAGGCTCAAAATCCCTCTCCAGAACATTCTCTTTCACCGTTCCTGGCCGGTGGAATGATCTTCCCACCCCCATCCGGAATGCTGGATCCCTGTCAATTTTCAAGCAACAACTGAAAACTCATCTCTTTCAACTCTACTTGACTACATAAAAAAAAGAAAAAAAAAGAAAAATTGAACTTTCTTTTTTTTTTCAAAATCTTCATCTTTCTCTTTCTCTTTCTCTCCTTCCCTTGCTAGCATGTACTTATTTGAACAATGCCTGAGACTTGGTGTTATTGGCACTTCCTCTGTATGTTTGCCTCTTCAAGATTAATCGCTTTATGTACTCACCAATTGTAAGTCGCTTTGGATAAAAGCGTCTGCTAAATGACTAAATGTAAATGTACATGTAAATGTTGTTGGATAAACCTAAGATTAATGTGTTAAATTAATGCAAATTATTTTCTAGTAAATGTAAAGCCATAAACATATTGACTCATCCAAATACATGTCTTCTCTTTCTCTGGTCTAAAGAAAGCATTATTTTTTAAAGGAAATACTAAATATTTTACTGTAGCAACAAAAAAAAGAGTATTATGCAGCATTACTAGCAAAGAAATTGAAAGATAAACAATTGGGATACTTAAATAATTGACGTGCTATATAACATCAATTATATCAAGATAAATTATCAGTAGATTATTTTTTGTATTTGTTTTACTCCCACATATTGTAGTTATTATTATTATGATTATAGTTACATGTCAAGTCTGGAAAAGCTGTTATTAATAGGGCCAAATTAACCATATGTGCATTGCAGCACATTTCGGGCACCACAAAATCCTTTGGCACCATGCAAGGTCCTAAGACAATTCAATTCCATTAAAATTGCAATGTACCTTAACCCCCGACTATACGCTTAACCGTGGTTCATTTGTGATATATTTTCTAAAACTTTGACATATTGTGCAGCTCTAGTTGATAAAATGTCGTTTAAGCCCTGACCTCAACCCTAAAATCTGTCTGATAGGAATGTTGTTCTGGAGCCAGTAAGTTGATCTAGCAACATGTCCTACTTGGCAAAGGCATGGTAAGAGGATTGGCTCTAAACATAGCCAAACTGTACAAAAAAGGCCAAAGCAGACTCTGCGTTCTGAGGAAATGCATGTTTTTTTTTTTTTTTTTTTTTTTTTTTTGGTGCAAGCTGTTCGAAATATGTTGTCAGTCTGTATAGTAGAAGCCAAACAAGTTCAGGTGATTCCAGGTACCTTAACAAACCAATCAGGCGAGTCCAGTCCCACTGCTGAACTCACCTTGGCATCACTGGAGGCAGTGGCATAGGTGGAGGCAAACTGGAGCAAATTCAGCAAATCATCTCGTCGTTATGCTATCTTGGAGCACATTTAGCCACCAGCTTACTCCACCTAAGTGCTCTAAGAAGCTCTGCTGGGGATTCTTTCTGCACTGCTATCGAGCTTTACAATAGTGTCTGCTCATGTGCCTGCTGCCATATTCCTGGCAGCAACCCCAGTGAAGAACGATAATGAATCTATCTATCTATCTATCTATCTATCTATCTATCTATCTATCTATCTATCTATCTATCTATCTATCTATCTATCTACGTAGAATGGTCAACTATTGTCCTACTGTACCAGTCTGTAAGTCTGTTTTCAATATCAATTAAAGAGTGATGTTGTAGAATTCTACTTTTTGGAAAATCTACTGCAGCAAATTGGAATTGAATTTTGCATAATTTAAGCGAATGGGAGCTAAGGGTCAGTACCCAATTAAGTAATTTAATAGTGTACTTTATTTACAACCAGAACTACAACAACCGTAGACTTGCCCTACATTATGAAGAAAAAAAAAAGTTCTAAATTACTGTTACAGTTTTTCTCAGTCGCTTTGGTACATTTCTCAGATCAGAATTGAAATTCTCAAAACTACCTGTTCAATCTTCACATCATTGTGTCACTTGTGCACATAAAAAAAAGCAGTTTCTCATTTCTTTGAACAAGTTGCAAATGCTTTGGTACATCCATGCAAATGAGTATGTACAATTATCTGCTGTTTCCTACATTATCAATTGCTTATGTCATGTTGATCAAAATGTCTTATAATGGGTCTCTGTTGAATAGTCTCACCCCCAACAACATTTAGGCATTAGTTCATAACAGAAGTCTTTACATGCAAAATGGTTGAACAAGTTGTCATAATATGTCAAGCATATTTCTATACATTTCCATTATACTTTTTTCCTAAATCTGTCCTGAATAGGTCAATTACTCCCAGGTGAATCTTGACTTTCTCTAATGAAGGTGCATCTCATGAACCATCAACTGACATGTGTATATATATATATATATATATATATATATAGCCGGAGCACAACACAATATTACAATGTCTGACAATGGAAGGACAAGTTATTGGACGGGGTCAACAGCCAGAGAGAAGAAGAAGAGGAAGATGAGTGAGGCTGCGTGGTGGAGGAGTTGGGAGGCAAAACAGAGGAAGAGGCAGAAGGGGCCGAGGACAGTTCCTGATGAGATAAGAGCCACACTTGTAGACCACATTCTCAATCATGGGCTTGCAATGGCTGAGGCTGGTCAAAGGGTGCAGCCAAATTTTGGGAGAACAACTGTGTCCTCAATCATTCAGACTTTTGTCAACAGAACAGGTATGTAATCTAACAATAGGCACTGTTCTGTAATAGTGTATACTTTCTGTAATGCTTCATACAATATTACAGTATTCCACTTGCACTTTAAAGTATACAATAAGTACACTTTAAACAGTGACATTTTATCTTACTCAATGTGGTGTTTTGCATTACTACATTTTTTCCACATAGGACAGCAAGAGAACTTTACAGGGATGGCAGATGGCCCCTTCTCACACCTGAACAGGAGGAGGCTATTTGTATCATTGGTTGTAGAAAACAATGCCACGAGACTAAGGGAGATAAAGAGTGCCATTATAGAGGACTTTGAAAACATCCAAACAGTCAGCATCTCAACCATTGACAGGGTGCTGGAAAGACACCAAATTAATCTGAATCAGCTGGACACTGTTCCATTTGAAAGAAATGGTGAAAGAGTGAAGGAGCTGCGTTACCAGTATGTCCAGATAAAACATGTATGAGCATGCAGCAACTGTACCTCACGGTAAAAAGTACAAAATCTTATAGTGATATACAGTACAGTAAGTGTAACCTTTACACATTTGCTATGGCTGTAGTAAAGAAGATGCAATATGTGCTGTACACATTTGATGTAACTGTATCTTGGCCAAAATGAAAATGCATGTAATTCATAAAACTAATTTTGTGTCTTCTGGATATAGCGTATAATGGAACTGGAAGCAAGTGAACCACCGCACAGCTTCATCTGCATGGATGAAGCTGGCTTCAACCTAAGGAAACGCAAAAGGCGTGGTTGAAATATCATCGGCCACAGAGCTACAGTTGATGTGCCATGCCAATGGGGCGGGAATATAACCATGGGTGCTGCTATCTCTGAGAATGGTGTGCTAATGCATATTCCCATTATTGTGCCATACAATACAGAGCGTCTTGTCACCTTTTTAGACACTCTACATGGATCTCATCCCTGAACAAGAGAGGGGTCAGATTGGAGATGACCTGACAAAGTACGTGATAGTTTGGGACAATGTCAGTTTCCATCGCTCCAACATCATCAGACAATGGTTTGCAGCCCACAGCAGGATGCTAATGGAGTTCATCTCACCCTGCTCTCCATACCTTCACCCCATTGAGGAATTTTTCATAGCATGGAGAAGTAAAGTATATGATCACCAGCCACATACACAGATGACCCTTCTGGCTGCCATGGATGCAGAGTGTGATGACATGTGAGGAACCATGAAAAGGTTTATCTGATGTGAAAGCGCCTAATATCTGCATTATGTAATGTTTAAGACGGCCTATAAAGTCAAAACTCTGCAGTAGGAAGAAAAAAAAAAGTAAAATCATGTCAGTAATTTTTTGCATAAGCTATTATTTTCCCAATCTTGTAGTAGATGTTGCATGCAGTCAGTAACTACTTAACTACAGTAAGAAACTGTTTATACGCTTACACGTTCAGACAGAACTCAGACATTGTAATCGCTGCAACTTTCTTGAGAGGGATCCACCAGGCCTAACGGCAACAATGGCAGTGTAAGGGGTGTAGCTTTGTCAAACGGTATCAAAATTGTCATTGCAACTTTCTGCCATTGTTCTCCCCAATGAGCAAGATTCCACAGCTAATACAGGCCCTCCCACCTCCTGGGCATATGGCGCTGTCAGTGCAAGCTAATGCTCTGACTTCTCATCCTTCCCATAATGCAATTCTTACCCTTTACCACCCGTTTGAGGACTGGGATAATAGCACGCAGACTGGTAACCGTGAAGTTTCGAAGCTACTTTTCTGGACAGAGAGCATTCGAGCAATGTGACTGTGAGTGGCTGTTGCTTAGGGGTTGTTAGAAATGACAGTTTGTGAAGGAACAGTTTGGTATGGCGTTATGCTGTTGCATGAATCAACCCCCTGCTTCCATCTCCTCTGCATTCCACTCAGCTGGGCCAGCGCTCATTTTCACTGTAGTGTATGTGCTCATGGCGTTCGCTCTGTTGTGCCCTAAGGACGGATGGAGGTTAGCTGTCATCGTAGATTAATGGACACATTTGCCATGTTGACCCTTCTGCTCCTCCATTCAGACTGGTTGATGGCATATACACGCATGTCACTCTCCTTGGACAAATAGTGTCACTGGGTCCAGCCAAAGGCTTGGAAAGAAAATCAACTCTGTGGTCAGAGAGTGAAGCAATGAAGAAAGATTATTCCGATTAAACAAGCTGAAGAGTATTTTGAATAATTTTGTGACAACCCGCAGACTAAAGTTAAGTCTCTCACAAAGTTTCCTGCCATTTGAAAAGCAAATTTGACCTTTGTACGCTTTATGACTTTTATTACAGCAACCATAAAACAAATTTTAGAGTCAGATTTGTTATTTTGGATCATACAAATAAATATGCTGTCTCTTCACAAATTAAAGTGGAACGCATGTGAAGTCTCTTCTCTGTTCGAAAACATAGGCAGCATATTAAAACATTCTATCTGCGCTCCAGACTCAAAGACTGTTCCAAAAAGTAAGCATTTTTATTATGCTGCTTAAGATACATATTTTTGGCCAAAAAGACATTGCTAGAATGCAATGTCAGGCTCAATGTGTCTATCTCAGTGAAAATATAAATATAAGATGGAGGATGAAGTGAGAGACTTAGAAACGTATAATTCATACAATAATAATAATACAAAATCTATATTAAAATCTATCTATCCATCCATCCATCCATCCATCCATCCATCCATCCATCCATCCATCTATCTATCTAGTTTAACCTTGTAAATATTGTGGCATTTGGAAATGAAATGTCCAGTGAGTGGCGCTAAAAGGTTAATGCTCTATCGTGTCAATGCACTAAACCTAACCGATAGTGTTAAAAAAGGCACTCATCAGATAAAAACACATTTGCAAGTCTTTGAGCTCTTATATTGAGACTCATGTCTCATGGGGCTCATCACAAGTGCAATGCTGCTACCAGGTGAGCTACCAAGCAAGTTTACTTAATACATATGAACTGATTTAAATGATTCAAATGTGAAAAATAGTTGTGATGCACAGGGTTTTTGGAACAGAGCAGTAAGATATAAAGTTAAAAAAAGAGATCCCCTGCTGATTTTGTAAATTTGCCTACTGACAAAGAAATTATCAGTCTATAATGTTAATAGTAGGTTTATTTAAACTGTGACAGACAGAATAACAATAATAAATAAAATAAAAAAACACATTTCAAAAAAGTTATAAATGGAACATAACAGGTTTCCACACATCTCAGGGGGGATTTTGCCCCACTCCTCTTGGCAGATCGTCTCCAAGTCATTAAGGTTTCGAGGCTGATGTTTGGCGACTCGAACCTTCAGCTCCTTTCCACAGATTTCCCATGGGATTAAGGTCTGGAGACTGGCTAGGCCAATCCAGGACCTTAATATGCTTCTTCTTGAGCCATTCCTTTGTTGCCTTGGCTGTTTTTTTGGAGGTCATTATAATGCTGGGATACCCATCCACGACCCATTTTCGATATCCTTACTGGCTTCAATGCCTTGGCCCTGACAGTACATCGTCCCTTTGATGCGGTGCAGTTGTCCTGTCCCCTTAGCAGAAAAACACCCCAAAGCATAATCTTTCCACCTCCATGTTTGATGGTAGGGATGGTGTTCTTGGGATCATAGGCAGCATTCCTCCTCCTCCAAACACGGAGAGTTGAGTTGATGCCAAAGAGCTCGATTTTGGTCTCATCTGACCACCACACTTTCACCCAGTTCTCCTCTGAATCATTCAGATTTCAGACGGACCATCTGCTTTCTTGGGCAGGGTGACCTTGCGGACGCTGCATGTTGTCATTCCTTCATGACGTAGTGTGTTACCAATTATTTTCTTGGTGATATGGTCCCAGCTGCATTGAGATCATTGACAAGATCCTCTCGTGTAGTTATGGTCTGATTCCTCACCGTTCTCATGCTCATTGAAACTCCACGAGGTGAGAACTTTCATTAAGCCCTAGTCCGAGGTAGATTGACAGTTATTTTGTGTTTCTTCTATTTGTGAATAACCGCACCAACTGACAAAATATTCTCCCCAAGCTGCTTGGCGATGGCCTTGTAGCCCATTCCAGCCTTGTGTAAGTCTACATTCTTGTCCTGAAATTCTTGGAGAGGTCTTTGGTCTTGGCCATTGTACAGAGTTTGGAATGTGATTGATTGATTGATGTCTTTTGTACAGGTAAAAAACTGAGATTAGGAGCACTTCCTTTAAAGGGCCGCTCCTAATCTCAGCTTGTTACCTGTATAAAAGACACCTGGGAGCCAGAAATCTTGCTGATTGATAGGGGATAATATACTTATTTCACTCATTAAAATTAAAATCAATGTATAACTTTTTGAGAGGTTTTTTTTTCTGGATTGTTGTTGTTGTTCTGTCTCTCACTGTTCAAATAAACCTACCATTAAAATTATAGACTGACCATTTCTTGTCAGTGGTCAAACGTCCAAAATCAGCAGGGGATCAATTCCCCCTGTCCCTGTATAACAAGTTTGCAGGATTATTTATGACAAGTACAAGTTCAGTTCTTAATCTCCAATGGCACTTATTCTGTATTTTGTCAATTTTGTCTGTTAGCTTCAGATATATAGCTGTATTGTATGTTCAGTCCTTTCACACAGCAATGGACAAGGAAGAGAAACAAATACAATAGAAAAACATCACTGGTGTGATTGAAACTGATTCAGTATGAAAGCTATTTTCACTCTTCTTATTTTTTTAATGTATCTCTGGCTACGCTTTTTTTTTCTTAAATGTACTTAGCTACACATATCACCCTTATTTGAAAGCCTATTTCATTAAGATGACTAATTAGCCAAAACTTCAACGGCTATGATTAATGAATATGCCAGCATAAGAAAGAATGAAACAGCTTTGATTGACTGTGAAGAGATTACATTCGTGTATTTTAAAGGGTCTATGCACCTCTTGCTTTTTCATGTTATCTTCTTCAAAAGGAATCCTCTTTCAAAAGATTTAATGAGATGAAACTAAGCTTCGCTTATTCTGGAAAGGTGCAATGCCACAGGTAAATGTTCTTTTTAAAATGCACATGTATTTTAATACTGTGTGTGAGGACATGAGAACTTAAATAGCAAAGACAAAGTTTAATTTGATTGTATACTAGTCAAGAAGGCAAATGAATGAGCAGGAAACTTATTACATGTTTGAGGAATGGTTATTATGTGATGGTACTGTGCTGTTGCAACCAAAATAATTCAACCTTGATAGTAAACGCACTATTGCAGGAAATAAGAAGAAACTGGGTTTCTCCAGATGTGACCATGTTTACATAAAAGGATTAAGATTAACTAGTTAAAATAGGTTTTACTTGTTACAAGATCATGATGGAAGATGCTGTAACTATTCTGTCTGACTGCAAAAGGCATAGTTCTCCACTGATGGCCATTTACGAATGTACTGGTGCCAAAATCACAAAATAGTGCCATTCTTTCCAAATATTCTGTGGGGCTGTGAGGTCTAGTTGTGCATTTGGGGAAATATCATTAAGATTGTCCTGACTTAATATGCTTTTTCAATGAATTGGTTAAGGATTCAGTTACTCACTCATTAAGACAGGCTACGTTCCATAGTTTAGACATTTTTGCAAACTTTGCTATCACTTCACCTTGCAGCCATTGTGAAAGTGCTTTCTGCTTCATAAAGTGGGTGAGAGAATTATGTAAAGAGACTTGACCCCTATATTTGGACAGAGTGAGAGAGTCTACTCAAAATCAGCTTCTAATATGCATGTTGACTGTGAAAAAAAATTGCGTCCAACTTCCACCCCATATGGCTGTAGTATATGATAATTGAATTATTTTGACATTTAATAGTTTAACTACTGTATAATACAGGTCTCACCAACTGGCCTGGACTTTAGTGCAGATCCTAATTTAGCCCAACTCTTTGTAAGTTGTAAGTAACTCATAACACCCTAATTAGCTTGTTTGGGTGTGTTTGATTAGGTTAAAGCTAAACTCCAACCTCCAAGACTAAAGCTGAAGAGCCCTTCCAAGACCAGAAATGGGTGTGTCAGACAAAGGAAACATTTAAAATGTACAGTGTTTGTGGTATACACTTGAATAAATATAACCAAAGTCTTGTTTGTGTTTGTGTGTATGTGTGTGACTTGATTTAACTAAACTCTGCAGGACAGTGGCCTTCCAGGACTGGAATTGTCCATTCTTTGCTTATGGCATAGGTAGCCTACTTTGCATTTAAATACATGCAAATTTAAGTTATATCACTTTTTCTTTGATTAGTTCAACTCCAAAGTCTAACCCAAATCTTCAGGATTTCTTGAAAATCACAGTCAAGGGTGTCTGATTAATGTTGGAGCTGAACTCTGCAAGATAGTGGATCTAGAACATTGCTGAAACGTATGCGGTTAGAACGCATTACTACAGTCACTAATATGAAATTAATAACATAGATTAGACTCTAGATGAGATCTGTTAATCAGATCACTGCATGACGATAATGTGTTTATCATCAGCAAATAGCCAACATCATCTGATCACATTTTCTATTGTTGCTTTTGCCATAACACACATAGTTACATGTAGTTGCAAAGGTACTTAGTGTTAGTAGAATGTCTAAAGTGGACTATCAAAATAAAGTGTTACCAATAACTTTTGTAAATGTATGACAGAAATAAAGTCAATCTGGTTTATAATAAGTGAAGATGGTAATGCTGTTCCCTTTCGATATTTCACTCGTACTGCGTCGAAGATGCTTGTACGGGAAAAACAAATTGTTTTCCTCTTCAACTGAAGCCTTTTTTAATCACGCAGTGTAACTGCACATCCATTGGCAGAGATGGGCACAAATACATCAAAATGTTTTTAAAATAAAAATACAACATACTGTATGGAAAAATGTATTTAAATACAAATACAAAATACAGTATTTGAAAATACACAAAATACATGTGAAATTGGTCATCCAATGAAGTAACACTATTAAGGCCTGTTTACACCAATAACTATAATTATAAAGATAACTATATTAGTGTATTCTAAGTATACAATGCAGATGTGTAATTTGTCACTTTAAATGCTCAAGCTCTTTAAATCAGAAATGATTCTGATTGGCTGTCAATATTTTGTATCACTCAAATTTGTTTTGTGTTGTTATGGTTATAGTTATGAGCTATTTTCTATTCACTTAAGATGTACTCACACTAGGGGGTCTGATCCATGCTTGAGCATGATTGACCCCCAAAGTCCAGTTGATTTGACAAGTGTGACTGCTCTGTACCGTGTCCAGTACGGTTCGTTTAACCATGCTCTGGCCTGCTTGAAGAGGTGGCTTGGGTGTGGTATGCATGTAGTGTGACCGCAAACCACGCTGGAGCATGGAACAGTTAAAGGTGGGGTATGTAATTTCTCAAAAACGCATTAGAAAACTGAGTAAAAAAATAAAGTAAGAACATTTCCGTCTGCGGAATGAAAAAGGCAAGAATTGGGACACGTGTAAATATCAAATGAGGTTTCCAGCGCTAGAGAGATCTCAAGGAGCAGAAGGCCTGTGATTGGACGCCGAGTTTGCTTTGGTTCTTCTCGAAAGGTGAGTAACACTGTGTCTACATGCGCTGTGCTGCAACAGCTAATGTCTGCCTGGACATGATAAAGCGAATGTTGATAATCATTTTACATTTATGTCAGCATGTCATAAACAGAACATGGCAGCAGTTTTCTGTTGGGGATTTGTCCTGTTGCGCAGCCTCCAGTGTAGACACCATCACTGATTATTGACTTCTATAGTATTTTTTTGTACAGTATAGTATTTTGTCGCACTGCTCGTGTCCGGTGTAGACACGGTGTAACATTGATTTTGCTTTGTTTCACAGAACTAATCATTGCCTGGGTTGCGTAGGCTACGCATGTGTGGGGCAGAGCAATCAAAATAGGGGAGAGACACTATAAGAGTAGGAGCGTGTTTGTTTTCGTGATTTCAAATATCAAAATTGGCTTCCAGAAATCGCTTACCCCACCTTTAATATAAAATTGTTGTATGCACTATTGTTATCATTATGACAGCAAAAATCTTTATAATTACTTGGATATCACACTTTTCAATACATTTTATTTGAGTACATTTCTATTTACAATGGGTCTGGTTCTCATTTTATTGATTAACAGGTATTGTAGTTTGTGAGTAAAGCTACAAATTCCACCATTATCCTCAGTTACCTCTGTACAAATCCTGTGATATCTGTCTGTTAGTGAAAGGACAATCACGCTTGGGCTTTAGTGCCCTTAGAACAAATCTTTTTTTTTCTCTTTTATTAGTATTATATTTATGTTTGTCTTGGGGTACACACACAGAAAGCTGCATATTACTAATTTATCCATGTTTATTTATCGCTCTGGCGTGTCAATAGCTCCTGCCCACTAATAGCTCCACAGATATATTTGCATACCACGACGATATATAAATTACATAGAAAAAGTTAAATCGATTTATATCATATGTATTTATATCATCGCCGACATTTATATTGTCATATCGCCATAGCAAGCAGTAATGATTAAAGTTTAATGAACACATTTGACTAACTAGTTGATAAAACCAAAATCTGACCAAAAAAACCTAACAAGACTGACTAGTGCTAATGCTATGTTCACCTTGCTAGTGCTCTTTTTTACCTGTTGGGACATGTTTGCTTTTTTCCCCCACAAAAGCAAGATCACCTTGTTTTAATGTTAAAGTCATGCACATAGTAATACAAAAACATTTCAGCATTTCGTATGGTTTATACACAGCAAAACATAATGTATTTAACTGAAAATCCAGAATCATCAACAAGCTAACTGTAAAGATAGCACTGTGAATTATGAGATAGTTGTCAGCAAATGGATGTTACATTTTATTCAAAATTAAATATCTTAAGTGTCTACGATTTTGACTTTAATAAGATTTTCCCAGGAAAACATGAAAGTGGCATGTTTGAACTTGTTGATACAGGAAATCAACAATCTAATAAAGAGGTTGATTGGTAAAAAGTATTTTATGTATTAAGTAAATAAAAAAATACTAAGTTTAAATATATTTAAATACACATAGTATTTTGTATTTCAAATACG
The DNA here is from genome assembly GCA_027564155.1 of Gymnocypris eckloni scoliostomus. Classification (NCBI taxonomy): domain Eukaryota; kingdom Metazoa; phylum Chordata; class Actinopteri; order Cypriniformes; family Cyprinidae; genus Gymnocypris; species Gymnocypris eckloni. The sequence continues at coordinate 7,765,670 of CM050426.1, forward strand.
TATTTGAAATACATGTATTTGAAATACTGCCCATCCCTGGCCATTGGTTCGTGCAGTACAAAAAAAAAAATAACAATGGCTTGGTGGCGGCGTGCGAGCCTATGGCTTTGCAGCCCACCATAGCCAGCCAAAATAGGCGGGGCGTTTGGCTATATAAGCAGCCATTTAGCAGCCGCATCTCAGATTTATCTTCAGCGAAGAAGACCCGTCCTCGCTGACTATTCGCTGACACCGGGATCCGCTGTTGAAACGCCTCAGCAGCCGGATTGTACCTCTGGAAGTGGCCAGCTTGCAGATTCGGTCAATCCCCTGCCACCATCCGGCATCAATCTAAGAGCCTCACTAAAAGAGCAAATTTAACGGCGTTATTGCAAATGCCGCACCGTCATTGTAAGACGTGCAGGTCTCCCCTGCATGCTGATGAAACTCAGGCTGAGTGTGTGTCATGCTTGGGGAAATCCCATGCTGACACTGCGCTCAGCGGGACTGACTGCTTTCATTGCGAGAGTTTCAGTCTTGCCTCTCTGCGCTCGTGGATAGCTTTCTTTTCAGAGAGCGACTCTGCCCCTCGCGCCCTCCCTTTTTCTTCCTGCCAGGGACCTGTGAAGAAAAAACAACGGTGGCAGAGGATTCGAGCGGCCGGTTACAAGCAAGCTCACGTCAGCTCAATGCCCGCGTGCCTCACCATCACCACAGAGAGAGCATTCACCCATCCTATTCAGTCAATATGATCAGCATCCCTCCGCGGCTGTGAGCAACATGATCTTGAGCTCACAAAATCATGGCGCGCCCCATACTCATCTCGCATCTGTCCTTCTGCTCACATCAGTTGACGGCGCTGAAGAGAAAGGATACAAGCACCTGCCCCCTCCGGATGAGTCCGTGGCTGCGCATCTCTTCCCGTCCACGGGTGTTGGATGAAAGGCGTGGGCGAGCCATCCGTCCAAACTGTGCAGAGCCACATATGCACTCGCTGGACGTGCCTACTCTGTGGCTGGACAAGCGGCTTCGGCGCTGCACTCTATGGCTGTGCTCCAGGTCTTCCAGGCCAAGATGCTCGGCAATGAGGAAGCCGGTTTGGATGCAGCTTCACTCAGGTACCTGAGGAGCGAGACAGAACTGGCTCTACGTGCCACAAAAGCCACTGCCCAAGCCATAGGGCGTTCGATTTCCAACCTGATATTTTTAGAGCGCCACCACTGGCTCACGATGACGGAGATGAAAGAGGCAGAAAAAGTTCCCTTCCTCGACGCTCCGGTTTTGTCAGCCTGTTTGGACCAGCTGTGGAGCGCTTTGCGGAACACTTCACCTCCCGAAATGCAACAGCTCTTCTGCTGCTTCCTGTCTCCCTAGGCCTGCACCGGCTCAGCAGACACTTAAGTCAATGCCAGACAACCCTGAGCCCTGAGGGTCGGTGGGAGAGAGGATACTCACACTCGGCTTGACGCTACCCCTTCCCAAAGCGCCAAGGACCCCGGCCCAAGATCGCCTTGGATCCGGCGCCTCAGATGTCCTCCTGATCATCCAAGCAGAAAGAGAAGCGGCCCGAGTCTCGCTACCACCGGACCACCCCGCAAGCAACCTCTAATGTGTCTCTTGCTACCCCGCTTTGCACTGAGTGCAGAGGAAAGTGTGTTTTTGGTTCCCCACGGGCACATTTTAGTGCCCGGGTGTCCGCTGTGATAGTGGACAAAATAAAACACATGCGTTTTCAAAAAGAGCAAATGTCTTTTTCTGCCTACGATAAGCGTCCTACCCTATGCAGCCCGTTTTTAGAGCCGTTTCAGCCTCTTGCCATGCAGGCCGAGGCCTGGCAGGCCATCCCTGGTGTGTCAGAGTGGGTAATGGCTACGATAAGAAGAGTTTATACTCTCCAATTCGCTCGAAGACCACCGCGCTTCCGCGGTGTGCTCGCCACTACAGTGCGCAGCGAGGACACTCAAGTGCTCCATGCAGAAGTTATGATTATGCTGGAAAAAGGAGCCATAGAAATTGTTCCTCCAGCCCAGAACGAGTCAGGCTTCTACAGCCTCTATATTTTGTAAAATAAAATTTATAGAAGGAGCCCACCCTTGATTTAAACCCATTACTCTTGTTCAGTCAGTAGTGGACACTCATGAAACTTTGTTTTTATTTTTTTAAATCCTGCTCTTGGGGTCCCAAAACTCTGCACATTTTCTCGCTTGTCATACACACTCAGCTGAGTTCATTGAGCCCTTGCCTAATCAGCTGGTGATCTGAATCAGGTGTGTTAAATAAGGGAGACTTACAAAATGTAGAGAGTGGTGGCTCCCCAGGACCAGGATTGAAAACAACTGGTTTAGGCAATGATGTACACTTCAAGTCCAGGGAATGGAGGGAAGTCTATGAGAGAAGGGTATACAATCCCAAACACAGATTACTGGTGTACCGACGAAACATGCTACCTATCAGATTGTGCTACCAATAATATATTTGCAGGATAGAGTAGGTGTGGACGGGTAGGTTTATGGTAGGTGTAGGTATGGACATTAAAAAAAGCCTCAAACCACATGAATAAGATGCTGGTGGCACAATCTGATAGGTAGAACTTGTTGCTATCGATTTGTGCTACCTAACTTTTTTAATGAGAGGTAGCACAATATGAGTGGGTAGCACAAATCGTCAGAACACCGGCACAGTGTTCAAAATAAAAAGACATAGAATGCTGCCACACTGATCTGTTTATTTCCTGAATGTATCAGCATTTTCTTAATGATTGGGTTGAATTAATTATTCAATGACTCAATCAACTGTTTCTTTTCCGGAATGAATCAGTGTTTTTGAACAAATCAGTAATAAAGATTGTCACTACCTACTGGCCTAATAATGTAATCTCCAGAAAGATTTACTGAAAATCCCCTCCATCAATACATAAGTTGAAAGTCTGTCTGGAGTTAAAACAGACATGTGGAGTGATGCAAACTTAGTTTAATATTTTGTTTCACAACATTTACTTTCAAGCATTTGTAACTGACCAAACTTGTTGGTGGCCACTACAGCCAGCCTGACCATAGGGTTCTCACTTTCTGGGCCCCAACAGGCCCCAGCCAGATCATGAGTGACACATCAGAATGAAAACCACAACACCTCTGTCTGATGAACAGACGGCAGCGGCTTTAGACCATGGGAGGTGACAAGAGAGCACCTGCTCTGGCCCCGTAACCCAACTGTATATATTTAGTCTCCAGTTCAGCGGAAGGAGGGGGAGTTAAAGTGAAGTTGATTTGGACTACAGTGTGGCATCTGGCCTTTGAGTACACTGGCAAGTGACAGCATGAGGGATGTCATATGGGAAGGCTATGCATCATCCGTTGGCAGATGTTTGACCTGCTGGTTGTGTTCCAGAAAAAGCCACTGTGGATCAGGTCTCAACGCCCTTCGTTCTAAAGCAGCGCATGCACCCGGGCTAACCATCACGGCTTCCTGCAGTCTTGTATATGCCTTATGTGTGTGGAGGCATGTGACAAAGCAGACCAGAAAATTTGTATTCAGATTCACTTACATGTTGATTATGTTACCATAGAAACTGTCCCAAGAAATGCATTTATAAAAGTATACTTTTGAGACACCCTTTTAAACTGTGAAAATACTCTGAAAGCTGCTGCCTAACATGAGTGATGGGAAGTGCTGGCATAAAAGCTGTCTTTTTAAAGTTTTTAAAGACAATGCTCAAGGGGCATAGATTGTAAGCAAACCCAATGGACTTCATATCTAAATGGTTCTTTTGGCAAATACGCTCTGTGAGTGGTTTAATTAAAGCTGAGTAAAACTGTGCACTTTGCAAATTGAGCAATCACAGGCCTCTGGATATCTGAGAAGCCACAGGAGAAATAGGTGTGACAGTCAATCAAAAGAGAGAAACATCCTCCTTAAAACATTGTGTGTCTGTATATGTCATACATGCTCTCAGGGGGGATTCAACAGACACCACAAAGGATTGACAAATTTCAAGCAACACTTTTTGCAACCTCTTTTTTGCTCTCGGTTAAGCAGATCATCATTTGTCCATCAATTCAACAAAATATCTGCAAGCAGTTCCACCTCTAAACTGTGCAAAATAACTGCAACATTAAAAGTAGGATTGCCAATGTATATAGACGGATTAACAGTGTAGTGACCTAGGGTGACCACATTTTAAGTGCCCCCCCACCCCACACATCGAAAAAAAAATAAGAGGACTGTCAAAAATTCAAGAGCACCTTTTGATCAATAACAAAAATTACCCTTCCCATTTACAAGTTGATATTTGACTCCTTGATTTGCAGGAGCATTTTTTTTCTAATTCTGATCAATAACAAAATGACCTTTCCCATTTACAAGGTAATATTTGAATCCTTGATGTACAGGGGCATTTTTGTTTCACATTTTATTAAAAGTATGTAATTTTGTATATCACTTATAATATATATAATGCAAATATATCACTTAATATTAACTTATTGTTTATTGAACTGTTGTATTAATGTAATATCACATTTGCAAACTCCCTTAATAATCTTTAAAAGCTGTCACTCACTTCAGTTCATCTCGATCTCACAAAGCTCCATTATAATCAATGAAGCTCTACACTGCACAACGAATCTCTTATATACAGCGTCTACTTTGTTATGCATAACTCAGCAATGAACAAAACTCCAGTATTTTGAGCAGTGAGTGGTTTCCGATTAACATTGTATTCAAGGAATCAACATATGTCTGCAATACATTATTCAACGCTGCAAAAACACACAAGTAGAAATCTTTGAAGCTCCCCTCAGCGCAAACAAAAATAGCCTATGCTGATAGGGTTTGTCACACATAGTACTTTTCAGTCGCACTGTAGAGCCCTGGCTATGTGTTGTGATATTTTCTCTTTTTTGAATTTACTAAACTGATGCTGCCTATCCATTTGTGAGTAAATATGCTCGACTCTGACTGGGGGAGGGTGCAAATACTGTGACCTGATACTGCATATTTTAATTATCTTAATCACTTGGTGCCCCTTATTGGCTGGTGCCCCAGGGCACTCGCCCAATCCCAGATAATCCGGCCCTGCACATATATGTCACGGGACACACGGGGATCCAGGAACGAGGAGACGAGGATTATAACAAACGGGGTATTTAATTAATAACAAACTGAGGAGACACAGGAACACAGGTAAGGACATCTACACAAGCGTGACACACATGACATTAACAATAATCCACAGGAAACATGGGGCAGAACAGACTATATATAGGGAGACATAACTGGAACCACCTGGGACATAATCAAGACACAGACGGAGACTAATTAACTAATGATGGGGAACAGGACGGACCAAATATGGGCACATAAGGGTAAGGAAACACAGGCAGAGGAAGACAAAGTCTGACAATATATCAGTACATCAAAAGTCCACAAATGAAGATGATCAATTATACATTGAAGTGATTCTTCTTCTTCTTCTTCTTCTACTTCTTGTTCTTCTTCTCACAAGTCTGCCGTTTGCCCGTACTCCCCAACAATCCATTATACAACTCCTTTGTATTCAATCTTGAATATTTTAATCATATTATTTATTTATTTATTTATTTATTTATTTATTTATTTATGTGTTTGTCTGTCTGTCCGTTCTTTATGTATTTATGTATTTATATTTGCTTGCTTGCTAATTTGGGCATTCACACTGACATTAGAAATATCCATTACATCAAGTTGTGCTGTTTTCTGTGCAATAAATATGGTACTTCAAGCTTAAATTGCTTCAGAAACTCTCATTTAACACAATGTACATACAGGCCACAAGCATGATTAGTGAATTATAACAGTATCGTGTTTATTTTTCAATAAGAAACCATAATAATTAAACAAATTCTCGCTGCATTAGATGTACAGGTTAAATGTACCATCCCAGTTAAACACACATTCATTTATTATAACATAGGCTTATAAATGAAAACAACTGTTTCTGTAAGTAATCATTTTGTTTTTAATAGTTTGTAGACATTATAAATGATATAGCAATTGATCACATAACATAACACAATAGTTTGAAGTTACCTATTGTGAAAGCAGGCACTGTGTTCAGGCCTTTTTATAAATGAATGTCAGCTGCCTGAAGGAAACTCTCATTGTCGCAGCGATGTATCAGAGATGTGGCCTGTTATATATATGTATATAGTGTCATCATGACCCATGTATTAAGATTTAAACTGAGATATTACTCCAGACTATTCAGTTTCTCTCTCAGCGGCTCTCCATATATTGCCAATGTACTTTAATCTGCGGCCCCAGAGGTAGAAGTGTGTAACACCTCATGGGTTTTCATAAGGTTATAAAGATTCATGGTGCATGCGTCACCATCCAAATAGAAAGAGTATTTCATTTCTGTGGGCAAATTAATCTTTCTCCCCTCATTTACCAATCTCAAACAACTCCGATCCAGAGGCGAGTTCTCAACATCTCAAGAATCTCCATGATGACTCTTTTGTCATTGATGGGATATATATATATATATATATATATATATATGCAGTGCTCAGCGTAAATAAGTACACCCCCTTTGAAAAGTTAAATTTTAAACAATATCTCAATGAACACAAAAACAATTTCCAAAATGTTGACAAGACTAAGTTTAATATAACATCTGTTTAACTTATAACATGAAAGTAAGGTTAATAATATAACTTAGAATACACATTTTTCAGTTTTACTCAAATTAGGGTGATGCAAAAATGAGCATACCCCACAACAAAAACTACTAAATCTAGTACTTTGTATGGCCTCCATGATTTTTAATGACAGCACCAAGTCTTCTAGGCATGGAATGAACAAGTTGGCGACATTTTTCCAGATCTATCTTTTTCCATTTGTTGTGTTCAGTTATAAAGTCGGTTTATTAATAAGTACCACTAGAGGGAGTTGTTGTCAGGGATTGGACTGGATACATGTAAAGGAAGGAAGGAAGGTGGTTTTCCAGTAAAAACACTGACGAACGTATAAAGAGAAGTGTGTTCTTTCTTTCTGATTTATGCTGGAGACATAGCAAATTGGCGACGAGGATGGCAGTCAATCTTCCTCCTACATATTTGCAATGCCCGGGGGAACCTGCAATTCCGTTCAGTACATGGATACAGATGTTTGAAAACTATCTGTTGGTAATTCATGCAGAGGGAGATGACTGGCCTGATACTAGAAAGCGTGCTACACTGCTTCATTGCCTTGGAACAGAAGCCCAGCGAATCTTCTACACCCTTCCAAATACGGGTACGACATATGCATCTGCACTAACTGCACTCAGGGCACACTTTGTTCCGAAAGTTAATACTATCGCGGAACGACACAAATTTCGTCAAAGAGAGCAAAGGCATGACGAAAACATTCTGCAATATGTCGCCGCGCTCCGTGATATAGTGTCTTTTTGTGCATTTGGTGATAAAGAAGAGGAAATGCTGCGAGATCAAATCGTTGAGAAAGTGCATAACGGCCGGGTCGGGAACGTTTGTTGCTTGAAGCAGACTTAACTTTGGACAAAGCTATACAAATCGCAAATCAGCTTGAAAGTGCAATGGCGAATGCTAGTGAGTTCGTAAAACCTGCCGAACTATCAGTACAGAGACTGCACGTGAGGAAAAAGGAAGCGAATACACGTAAGGGCACACAATTAAAGCAACAGAGTCGGATGAGAGTACAGCCTGAAAGCAGATGCTACCGTTGCGATTCAAGCAGTCACTTAGCAAATTCCAAGCATTGCCCTGCTCTAAATAAGTCATGCAAATCATGCGGCAAAATTGGACATTTTGCAAAAGTATGCCGTTCAACACGGAAACAAGAGATAAGAGAAATTGAAGTCCCGAACTGACTGTCCTGTACATGACTAGCATATCTCCAGCACCAAACAAAATTGTGTGTAATGTCCAAATGAGCACATTGTTTAGTACTACAATGCAGGAACTAATTGTGGACACAGGATCCTCTGTATCTTTGTTGCCAGAGCATATATACAAACAGTACTTTTCTGACTTGCCTCTGGAACATGCTGATGTGCGTCTTGTCACATATTCCAAGGATAACCTTCCTGTGTTGGGACGCATTAATATTCAGGCAACACATGGACATTGTTCAGTACCCGCTACATTCTATATTGTGGAAAGTGGAAACTCGCTAATGGGTATGGACTTAATATCTTCCTTGAATCTGTGCATAAAGGGAAACACAGTACTCACTGCCAAAGAATCTGTGTTTGAGGTGTCAAACTCCACAGCAGGTTTTGGCTGTGCAAAGAACTTTGTACATAAAGTGAAACTGCGTCAAGATGTTGCACCTGTGCAACAAAAACTGCGTCGATTACCATTTTCTGTGAGGGACGCTGTGTCTACAGAAATAAACCGTTTGCTTGCAGCAGATGTTATTGAAAGAGTAGATGCTTCACCGTGGGTGTCACCTATCGTAGTGACCCAGAAGAAATCGGGAGATATCAGAATGTGTGTGGATCTCAGGGAACCGAACAAGACAATCGTTGTGGACAGTTACCCCATTCCACACATCGAGGAACTGTTTTCGCAGCTGAGAGGTGCAGTGCTGTTTTCTACAATCGATCTTGCAAATGCCTACCATCAGGTCCCCTTACATGAAGATAGCAGAGACCTTACTGCCTTCATAACACATGAGGGTCTGTTTCGTTACAAAAGAGTCTGCTATGGATTAGCTTCAGCCCCGGCAGCATTCCAAAAATTGATGTCCACAATCCTCAAAGATGTTCCAGGTGTCCAGTGTTACCTGGACGATGTCATTGTGTTTGGTGACTCTACTGCTAGTCATGATGCTCACCTAAGTACAGTGCTGCACAAACTTCGAGAAGCAGGGCTGCGTCTAAATGAACAGAAGTGTAAATTTCGCCAGGAAAAACTCACATTCCTGGGCCATACTATCTCTAAAGAGGGATTAATGCCAGATAACAGTCACCTGGAGGCAATACGTAATGCTCCACCTCCTTTGGACGCATCTATGCTACGCTCGTTTTTGGGTCTTACAGCATGGTATGCTAAATTCATTCCAAATTTTGCAGCCGTAGTCGAACCTATGAGAGATGTGCTCAGAGAAAACTCGGACTTCACATGGACTATCAATGCTCAGAAGAGTTTTCAGAAAGTCAAAGAATTGATTGCACATAGTTCTGCACTGGCTTTATTTGACCCTGCACTGCCTACAATTGTCACAACAGACGCATCGGATTACGGTATCGGTGGTGTTCTGACCCAGCTCCATCCAGATAAATCCGAAAGGACCGTGGCTTTTGCTTCCAGAGCCCTGACCGCTACAGAGAGGAAATATTCGGTAGTCGAAAAAGAAGCCCTTGCTTGCGTCTGGACCACTGAGCGTTGGAGAACATATTTGTGGGGCATCACATTCAAGTTGAGGTCAGACCATCAAGCATTGACTACCCTATTGACTACTAATGGTATGGGAAGGGCTGGACTGAGAATAGCCCGATGGTCCGCCAGATTACTTTGCTTTAATTATGATATGGAATACAAACGTGGCACTGATAATCAAGTCGCAGACTGTTTGTCACGTTTACCCCTGCCAAATGAAACTAACCCTGATGAGGACTCTGAACCAGAAACTGTAGCTGCTGTGAGCACCTTGCTATCAGCTGTGCCGCTGACCGAGTTTGCTGTTGAGTGCTCTTCCTGCCCTGAGCTCGCCAAACTCCGCAAGTATGTTGAGAACGGGTGGCCGGCAACATCTAAAACACTGCCGGATGACGTGATTCCTTACTTTCCGGTAAGAGATGAACTGTTGATTCATGACTCATATGTGTTGAGGGGAACACACAGGTTGATTGTACCACTCAGTTTACGTTCAAGGTTGGTCACTCTAGCTCACGAGTGCCATCAAGGAATTGTGAGAACCAAGCAAAGGCTAAGAGAGCTATATTGGTGGCCTAAGATGGATTTACAAGTACAATCCACCATTGCAACCTGTGTCACCTGCCAGCTTCACGATAAGACGGCTAGAACCACACATGCGCCACTGACTCCGGTTCAGTACCCAGAGGGCCCTTGGCAGAAACTTGGCATGGATGTGGTGGGTCCTTTTGAGATAGGTCCTGCTAGTTGCAGATATGCTATTACATTAATTGACTATTACTCAAAATGGCCAGAAGTAGCATTCACATCGAATGTGACAGCAGCTACTGTTACGAGTTTTTTGACATCAGTCTTCAGCCAAAAAGGGAATCCACTGGAGATTGTTACAGACAATGGCCCTCAATTCCTCTCTTCAGAGTTTAAACATTTCCTGAAGGACAGAGATGTCAAGCATATTCGCACCTCCATATACCATCCCGAAGGAAATGGAGCAGTTGAGCGTTGGAATAAGGTACTTAAGGATGCTATTCTGACTGCACAAAGAGAGAAAGCTCCATGGACTTCCTTTGTGGTAGCATTTTGCAAACGTACAGAGCTACTCCTCACGCAACTACAGGAACATCTCCTTTTGAGCTTTTATTCGGAAGAAAGATGAGAACAAAGTTGTCAATTCTCACGCCATGCAACATGACCCCTGCTAAAAGGAAAATGAAAACAAAAGTGAAGAAGAAACAACTAAAATGAAAGCATATCTGGATATAAAGCGGAAAGCAAACATTCCAAAGCTGAAGCAAGGGGATTGCGTGCGTGTGAGAAAACCGACACATGTTAAGAAAGGAACCTCAAAATTCAGTGACCCTATGCAGATTATCAGAAGAAGAGGAAAGCACAGCTACGAACTGAGTGAGACGGACATGGGACGTGTCTCATCTGGCACCATTGCATACAGATTTCTGGTCTGCGGAACAACCAAGTTCTGTTTCAACATCAGAAAGTGTGGATAGATCAACAGAAGGACAGCGTGTAAGAAGGAAGCCTATTTGGCTGAAGGACTACGTAACGTGAACCTTAATAATATGTTTGAAATCAAGATATGTTTTAGGTTAAGTCAAACTGTTCTAGTATTCGCATATATGTTAATGTTGTACATGCTTGGTTAATAAGACATGGTTCAGTAAATAGGTAAAGTATAAAAGAGCAAAACTAAACAAGAAAAGAAACTATTTTGCTGATGTTTATATTACTGTACAATTGTTATGGAAGTACAGGTGTTATTGTTAAGTTAGGGGGAGATGTTGTGTTCAGTTATAAAGTCGGTTTATTAATAAGTACCACTAGAGGGAGTTGTTGTCAGGGATTGGACTGGATACATGTAAAGGAAGGAAGGAAGGTGGTTTTCCAGTAAAAACACTGACGAACGTATAAAGAGAAGTGTGTTCTTTCTTTCTGATTTATGCTGGAGACATAGCACCATTCTTCAAGAATGACCTCTTTTAGAGATTGGATGCTGGATGGAGAGTGATGCTCAACTTGTCTCTTCAGAATTCCCCATAGGTGTTCGATTGGGTTCAGATCAGGAGACATACTTGGCCACTGAATCACTTTCACCCTGTTCTTCTTCAGAAATCCAACAGTGGCCTTAGATGTGTGTTTAGGATCATTGTCATGTTGGAAAAGTGCACAACGACCAAGGGCACGGAGTGATGGTAGCATCTTCTCTTTCAGTATAGAGCAGTACATTTGTGAATTCATGATGCCATCAATGAAATGCAGCTCCCCGACACCAGCAGCACTCATGCAGCCCCACATAAGGACACTGCCACCACCATGTTTCACTGTAGGCACCATGCATTTTTCTTTGTATTCCTCACCTTTGCGACGCCATAGAGTTTTGAAGCCACCAGTTCCAAAAACATTTATCTTGGTCTCATCACTCCAGAGTATAGAGTCCCAGTAGTCTTCATCTTTGTCAGCATGGGCCCTGGCAAACTCTAGGTGGGCTTTTTTGTGCCTGGGCTTTAGGAGAGGCTTCTTTCATGGACGGCACCCATGCATGCCATTCCTCTGCAGTGTACGCCATATTGTGTCACGGGAAATAGTCACCCCAGTTTGGCTTTCTACTTCTTTAGATAACTGCAGTGAACTTGCATGTCGATTTTCTTCTACCCTTCTCATCAGAAGACGCTCCTGACGAGGTGTTAACTTCCGTGGACGACCTGTGAGATGGTTGCAGTTCCATCTTTTTTAAATGTTTGTACCACTTTTTCTACAGTATTCTGACTGATAAGTAAAGCTTTGCTGATCTTCTTGTAGCCTTCACCTTTCTTGTGTAAATAAATTATTTTCTTTCTCAGGTCTTCTCTTTCTCTTGTGACATTTCTCTTCCATGTGGTGTCATTGCTGACAGCATGAAATGGGAAGGGGTTTTCTTTAAGTAACACCCTTTTATAGTCAACTGTCACCTGTGTAATGAATAATTAGACTCACCTGTGGTTGAATTCTTGTTAAATTAGACATTTGTAGTCTAAAATTTAGCTTTGCTCCAGAGACTTTCAGTGGGGTGTACTCATTTTTGCATCACCCTAATTTGAGTAAAACTGAAAATGTTGTTCTCGAAGTGATATTATTAACCTTACTTTCATGTTATAAGTTAAACAGATGTTATATAAAACTTAGTCTTGTCAACATTTTGGAAAATGTTTTTGTGTTAATTGAGATAATGTTTAAAATGTTACTTTTCAAAGGGGGTGTACTCATTTACATTGAGCACTGTATATATATATATACAGTGGGTACGGAATGTATTCAGACCCCCTTAAATTTTTCACTCTTTGTTATATTGCAGCCATTTGCTAAAATCATTTAAGTTCATTTTTGTTCCTCATTAATGTACACACAGCACCCCATATTGACAGAAAAACACAGAATTGTTGACATTTTTGCAGATTTATTAAAAAAGAAAAACTGAAATATATATATAGACTGATTATATGCCGACATGATAGACTGACATGATCATCCTGCAATGTTTCTGGAAACAACATGTTTATGGCTAATTCTTTAAATTACAATTACTGTTAATTTCAAATCCAGGTATGGAATTCACTGAACGGATGAGTGGCGCTGAACCTTGGGGCCCTGAAATATTGCAAAATACATTGCAAGTAGCAGAAAATCGCTAATGTTTTAATCATCATTAGCCATTAACTAGAGAGTACTTAGGCATTCACTTAAAGACCCTTGTGCTTCGTAACAGGAATATCTTAGTTAAGTAAAAACAACATGATTTATGTAGTAGAGGATCAGAGAGAGCATCATTGCATTTCCAGCAAGAAAGTCACTTAATAACAAGTCTGTAACTAAATATGTTTGGGACAAAAATTGAGATGGAGCCCAAAATGTAATAATATCATGCAAATTTGACACCAGCACACAATTGCATAACTGAAAGAACTCACGAGGCACTCCAGAAGCAGCTGACTGAGCGTAAAACCCGTCCCTCAACATTAAATGATGTGTTTTATTGAGGTGATCTATCCGAATGATGCAGGTTTAACGTCACAGGCTATATCGCACTATTATTCCCCTGTTGTCTGTTAAGCTTCTCAGTAATGTGTGTTTGACATCTTGCACAATCGAAAGCTAATCATCTCCTGTAAGGCTGTATGCGGCAGCTCTCAAGAGATATATTAAGCCGTTATCTCACCATCAACAACAACATCATTAGGTAGATAATGCTAACGTTGAACGTACGATCCTTGGCGCAAAGCAACGTGCGGTAGGACAGCTGGAGGAAGTAAATTGTTATTGCTGCAATAGCATCTCAAATTAACAAAACATGTGAGCTCTCAGCCACGACCCCACCCACATCTAGATCTATCAGTGTGTGTGTGTGTGTGTATTTTTATCATCTGAAATCACATTACAATATTTGATTGTGCAAAAACTTCACATTTAAATAAACTTGCAGTGCACCGAAAGCAAATTAAATATTACTGTCAATAAACACAGCTTATCTCTAAAAAATATATTTTCTGTAATATATCAACACTGTGTTTCTCCAAATTAGAGCACTTATGATATATTATGAAAACTAATATATGTTTAAAGTTCCATGTCTACTTCAGATATGCTGTTTGCTAAACAATTTTAGCAAAAAACGAATTAATCCAGATTTATATTTCATATTGAATGTATGTGTATATATAACATATATATTACCACTTGTTCAAAAGCATGTATGCTCACTTTAAAAAATAAAAAAATAACTGTGAAAATTGTGTTTACTGTACTGTATTCACGTCACCACATAACATACATAATAAATACATACAATATATACAAAATAATTGAAGGCAAAATAAATAAATAAACATATAATAAAGATTATAACTTTTTTATTTCACAATTGTGACTTTATTTCTCAGTTTATATCTTGAGTTAGCATCCCAGTTATTACTTTTTTCTCACAATTTTGAGTTTGTAACTTGCAGTTTTGAATTAACGTCTCACACTTTTTAGTGTATTTCTTGGAAGTTTATCTTTCACATTTTTTTGTAACATCTACATTTTTATTACACAATTCGTTCTTTATTCCAGATAATTGCTTAATTTATTCAATATGTCATTAATTTTGTGGACATATTGGTAAGTCTGAATCTCAAATTGCATTTTGTGAACAAAATATTATTAATTACATGCATTAGAATGTACCAAAACTTTTTGTTAACAAAATATGCATTTAAGTGAAGTGTGGCGACCCATACTCAGAATGTGTGCTCTGCGTTTAACCCACCCAAGTGCACACAAACAGCAGTGAACACACACTCAGAGCAGTGGGCAGCTAATGCTGCGGCTGCCCAGGGAACAGCTGGGGGTTCAGTGCCTTGCTCAAGGGTCTCACTTAAGTTGTGGTATTAAAGGTGGAAAAAGCGCTGGTTACTCTCCCTACCGACAATTCCTGCCGGACCTGAGACTTGAACCCACAACCTTCGGGATCCAACATGTCCAACACTCTATCAATCAGGCCATGGCTGCCCTAATTAATAAATGGTGATTTCATAATTAAATCTCTCTAGTGACTGCCCAAGTGATTAAATACAACACAAAATATGTGTAAATACAATAAAATTAGACAACAGTTAAAAGAGATTAACTGTAAAAAAACTGAACTGTGAGATGTCAACTTGCGATTTCTAAGACAAAAAGTATAGTGAGATGATAAAAAAAGAACATCAATATATCTGTACTGCTTTCTCAAACGAGCCATTTTTTCAGTAAAAATATTTTTGAGCCAACATTCAAAGTTTCTTCTATAGAAGAATGTTGGCTCAACAACATTTTTACTGAAAATAAATAGTCTTATATAGTCTATAGTTGTAAGAGTTGTGTGTGTGTGTGTGTGTGTGTGTGTGTGTGTGTGTGTGTGTGTGTGTGTGTGTGTGTGTGTGTGTGTGTGTGTGTGATTCCTAGAGGTCATTGACAAAAAGTCATTTCATTGTAGATTATTAGACTCTTTGTTTTCCTCCCAGAGGACATTAACAACAATTCTCTCCAGTCATCTTCCATCAACGACACAATAAAAGAGATTCCATCTTGTTCCTTCGTCCCCACTAAGCATTATGGGTCTCTTGTTCTTTCGAAACCGGCACAACATGTGTTCTAATGAGCTGCGGTCAAAATCTAAGATCCATGACATCCAGTTATGACTCACCACTGGTTCTTCTAATCCATTGCAGGCTGCCACAAACTTCCTGCACGCATGACCAGGAGTGGTGACGGAGGGGACGCTCTTCTGTACCGCTGCCAGGAGAGCAGCCAAGGAAATATACTACAAGGTCAATCAAGCTGTCGGTGTCTCTTCATCTCCGCTTTGGGAAGCACGGCATGCAGTGGCAGACCTGGAAGAGTTGAACGAGCACAGCAGTGATTGATAAAGACATTCTCTGGGCATGATATCCTTTCAGCTCCAAAATAACAGGATAAGGCAGGAAAATACAAAATAATGCAGGACAATGGATAAAAGGGTTAGCGAAACAAAAAAAAACATAAAAAAATCAAGGTGAAAATTTTAATGAATCAATTATGTATTATATTAGTATGTGATCATTACGTGTATTTGTGGGAATTATATAATTAAATCCTTAATGTGATTAATGTAATTTATTCCTATGATGGCACGGTTTAATTTTCAGCATCGTTACTCCAGTCTTCAGTGTCACATGATCATTCAGAAATAAATTTAAAATGCTGATTTGGTACTCTATAAACATTTTGTATTATTATCAATGTTGAGAAGAGTTTGTTTGTTTGTTGATTGATTGATTGATTGATTGATTGATTGATTGATTGATTGATTGATTGATTGATTGATTGATTGATACTAATACACTAAAACAAGTTTGGAATAATTATAATTTAGAAAAATAATTTAATTAATTCATGATATACAGACGGACGGACGGACGGACGGATGGACGGACGGACGGACGGACAGACAGATAGATAGATTGTTATTTGTAATATTATTATTTGTATAAAATCTAAAATACAAAATGTACACATTACACTGATCTCAATTTTATTACTTAATACATGTCCTTGTTATGTTAGATGGAATGCCAGCAGTACTTAAACTAACAGCTGTTATTGTGCCCAGACTACTGGTAAACAGTTCTAAATTCATAATGAAGGGGCACCAGAGATGAGACATTTAGTTTAGTTACTGTGTTTGCTCCAATGAGAGGAAACAATGCAAAAATGCATAATAAACCACCATCACAAAAATTCCAACCCAGATGAAATTAGATTTCTCAGAAAAAACTCGGACCTATAAACAAAAAATTTGCTCCATCATTTTTACAGAGGTCATGCCTGGAAAAACTTTTTCAGACTTTGATTATTTTTTATTCAGACATGATTAAAATCACAAAGTAGTAAGTACTCCTGTGAAATACAAATTTCCTCAATTTCTTCAAGGAACAGAACTAGCCTTGTTTAAATGAGACTGTTAATGCATAATGCAGGTCATTGAGGAATTTCTAATGGACTTTATATACATTTCATTATTTAATGTATTTACTTTAAGAAAAGATCACCTCCACAGTGGTCATTAAACACTGAATACTAAATAACACTCCCATTTATGTATGAAACCCTTTCTCCGAGATCACTTGGGTATAAATTACATTTGTATGGAGTAATTCTGGTTTGCAGGAAACAAATCAATGTCGGCTAGCATTAATTCAACCGCATGCACAAGTCAAGAAAATCTCTAAAGGCGTTTTATAGGGCGAACTGTCATCTGCATTGACAGCAGAGGTCTTTATCTGCGTTGACAACAAAGCGTTTAGCATAACACTGATAGGAGCGTTTGGTTGGACCCTCTCTCGGCCCGGTTTCTTCCTCTGGTGCTTCTCCATGCTGTAGTTGTTCGTTTCTGGCATTACTCCAGGCCTCTGCTGTGTAAGGTCTCCAGCTCCTGGGGTGATTTCACTGTCCAGTGAGCTATGAAAGCTTTTTATAAGTACACCAGCACAACTGCATTAATCGGCAGCCATATTGATTCAGCATCTGTGTATAAGACAGAGAGAAGAGGAATGTTAATGGATATATTTATAATGAAGTATCTCTCAACCTCGTACTTGAGTCACAAATGGGGCATAAAGTTTTGCGAGTCTCAGCCAAACACAAAATAAAAACAATGACCCTTAAGTTTTCCTAATTTTCTCTGGGGTAAATGTAAAGTGCCACTGGAATTAAATTGACATGGACATTTATAGTCCACTTATTTATAGTCCCTTTAGACTAGAATCTTTAATGAAACAAAAACAACTAAAATGTTCAACATTTTAACGTTTCTAATAAACCATGCAAAAATCGCACATTCAAATTCCTCATATTTTTATGTAATATAGGATATCACATAAGTGAGTACACCCCTCACATTTTGTAAATATTTTATTATACTGTATCTTTTCATGTGACAACACTGAATAAATGACACTTTGCTACAAAGTAAATTAGTGAGTGTACAGTTGTATAACAGTGTAAATGTGCTGTCCTGTCAAAATAATTAAACGCACAGCCATTGATGTCTAAACCGCTGGCCACAAAAGTGAGTACACCCCTAAGTGAAAATGTCCAAATTGGGCCCATTAGCCATTTTCTCTCCCCGGTGTCATGTGACTTGTTAGTGTTACAAGGTATCAGGTGTGAATAGGGAGCAGGTGTGTTAAATGTGGTGTTATCACTCTCACTCTCTCATACTGGTCACTGGAAGTTCAGTATGGCAACTCATGGCAAAAAACTCTCTGAGAATCTGAAAAAAAGAATTATTGCTCTACATAAAGAAGGCGTGGGCTATAAAAAGATTGCCAAGACCCTGAAACTGAGCTACAGCACGGTGGCCAAGACCATGCAGTGGTTTAACAGGACAGGTTCCACTCAGAACAGGCCTCGCCACGGTCAACCAAAGAAGTTGAGTGCACGTGGTCAGCGTCATATTCAGAGGTTGTGTTTGGGAAATAGCTGTATGAGTGCTGCCAGCATTGCTGCAGAGGTTGCAGGAGTGGGGGGTCAGCCTGTCAGTGCTCAAATCATACGCCGCACACTGCATCAAGTTGGTCTGCATGGCTGTCATCCCAGAAGGAAGCCTCTTCTAAAGATGATGCACAAGAAATCCTGCAAACAGTTTGCTGAAGACAAGCAGACTACGGACATGGATTACTGGAACCATGTCCTGTGGTTTGATAAGACCAAGATAAATGTATTTGGTTCAGATGGTGGCAAGCTTGTGTGGCGGCAACCAAGTGAGGAGTACAAAGACAAGTGTGTGTTGCCTACAGTCAAACATGGTGGTGGGAGTGTCATGGTCTGGGGTTGCATGAGTGCTGCCGGCACTGGGGTGCTATAGTTAATTGAGGGAACCATGAATGCCAACATGAACTGTGACATACTGAAGCAGAGACTGTATTCCAACCTGATAACAACCCCAAACAAACCTCCAAGATGACCACTGCCTTGCTAAATAATCTGAGGGTAAAGGTGATGGACTGGCCAAGCGTGTCTCCAGACCTAAACCCTATTGAGCATTTGTGGGGCATCCTCAAATGGAAGGTGGAGGAGCGCAAGGTCTCTAACATCCACTAGCACATTTTCACTTAGGGGCGTACTCTCTTTTGTGGCCAGCGGTTTAGATATTAATGGCTGTGTGTTGAGTTATTTTAAGGGGACAGCAAATTTACAATGTTATTCAAGCTGTAAACTCACTACTTTACATTGTAGCAAAGTGTAGTTTATTCTGTGTTGTCACATGAAAATATATAAGAACATATTTACAAAAATGTGAGGGGTGTACTCACTTCTGTGAGATATTGTAATTGCTTTTTGCCATTCACTGCATGTGTTTTAATAAACCGTTTAATTGGGTTGATATAAAGCTTGATATAGAGCAAGCTTTATATCTATCTATCTATCTATCTATCTATCTATCTATCTATCTATCTATCTATCTATCTATATATCTATCTATCTATATATATATATATATATAGAGTCTTGATATAGAGCAATATGCCACATATAACAGTTTCCTTGAATGTAGTCTGGGGAAATGCTATAAACTTTTATTGCTGAGAGTGACTTTTCTATTTTATCTTTTTTTTCAAAAAGTCGCCATATCAATGTCCCTTCTTCCTTTAACACACACACACACACACACACACACACACACACACACACAGTTTGTCCATGTTTTGCAACAGGGGACAGAAAACCTAAGTTATTCTAAGCAGTGCTGGCTGCTGTGGCCGGCTGCAGGGGGCACATTAATAAGCTTTGACATTATCAAAGGTCATGTCAAATCAATATGAGTGTTGACAAACTTCAGACTGCTCCCTGCTAGATTTGCAGATAGGATACAAACCCTCCCAGATGGTGTTTTCTTGCTTGAATCTTGCTTGCGTTGCTGCTCTCCGAGGAGAAGCCAGCACACTGACCAGCTCTGAGCACTTCATTGAAATTTAAATTGCAAGGTTTTATACAAATGCCACTTAGGAATATGTGGTTTTTCAGGAATAAAGTGAATGTGAATCATTGATGTAATTTAGAATTGTGCACAAAGTCCCACTTACATAGAACATCAAAGTGCAATGCAACTGAACATCATTTAAAAGAACAAAAAACATTTAGCATATTTATTATTTACATGAAGGCAGACATTGTATAATATAAAACAGCTGTTTTAGTTTATAATATAATCTATAATAACAAATATATTTTTATAAGTATTTTCTGTTGTAATATGTATCAGAGTGTGGTTAAATCAAACAGTAGTCAATTTTTTTATAAAATAAAATGCTTGTAAAAATACAGCAGGTAAACTAAAAAAGCATAACACGAACTGAAAAGTTACAAGAACCGCAAAGAAATGATGAAACAAGGTGTATAAATACACCGTCAAAGACAAGGGATCTAAACAAGAAGATACAGGTGAAACAAATCAGTAACCGAGGGCATAAAATGTATCTAATGCTGTGTCCAAAATTAAACACTTCCCTGTACAGGGATATGAAAACAGTATACCAAAACAGTAGTAGGTCCAAGTTCATAGAATTTGAAAGACAGAAGGTGAAAAGAACCTCTATGACCAACAGTACTACTTCTGCAGAGATTCTGAAGTGTGCATTCAATTGACACTTCACTATGCCATGAGAACATAATAGGAGACAATTTTTGAATGGCGGTGAAGCAATGCAACTGACACTAGTAAGTCATATGACAGTGACATGGCGACATCTGAATTTCATAATACTCATATTCATACTACACGGAATATACTTGTTTACTATTCGCAAAGTTACTTCAAATTCAATTGTAGTAACTACTCAGACAATATGTGATTTCGGATGCACTGTAAGACAAGAAGGGATACAGCAACTAAACTGAGGAGAAACACAGAGACATGAAACAGGAATGTATATCAACATAAAAGTTCATTAAGACAACATGAACATGACAGCATGCTTGTAATTTATTCCTGTTGTGGCAAAGCCGAATGTTAAGCAGCCATGACTCCAGTCTTCAGGGTTGCATGACTCAAATATGCTGATTTAGTGCTCAATAAACTTTTCTTATTACTGTCAGTGTTGAAAACAGTTGTGCTACTTTCCATTAATCACTTGTGTCATTCTTTCACAAAGTTCAAATTTATATTTGAAAAATAACATTTTGTTACACTTTTGATTAATTTAATGAATTAATGCTTAATAAGCATAAAAACAGTAGCATTATATGCTCTATATTTCTAATGGATTGTTGATAGAAAAGCCTATACTTGGAACCCAGATGCTCATTCACTGTCTTTTTAGTTTTGAACTACGGCATGATGGATGGTCCGAACAGAAGAGAAAGACCCCACAGAGAATGGACTAATGCCATCAGACACTGGCGTGGATCAATCCTTCAGGATTTAAGCTGTTCTACACTAGACAATAATTTATGGAAGATAATTATCAATAAGGCATCAGGCGCCTACAGGCATGGGCCCATGGTTGTTGTTGATGATTATAATGATGTTGTATACTCTCATTTTTTTCCACATCTAGTATGCAAATGTATTACTCTTTTTAGGCTTCAGGGCATTCATAGGTTTACTTGACAAAACAAACATTCAGCATTCATGTCTAAACTGAAGGCACCTCAAACAAGAGATATGTGATATTTAATTAATTGCTTTCCACTGGCAAATTCAGTTTTGCTTGGTCATTCATATGCATGTAACTTGAAAATACAATATTTTCAACTTTACTTGAAGGTTGATTATTGAAGGCTCGTCAAATAAAATGCAATGTCATTCATGTCTACGGATGGTAGCCGTTTTTAGCATGCTTTTGTCTTTCATTACACAGTAAATTCTTATAATAAAAAAAACACCTTTGAGTCTCAGACAGAGAAATATAACTCAATAAGCAAAATACAGATTGATTTCAAATATTATTTTTTTCTTCTGAAATATAAATGCACATATTTCAAATCGATTTGTTTTGCAAATGCTTTCTCCTAAATATTCTCCCCAGTGCTAAGCAGCTTACAAAAACAAAGACACTCTGATTAGCTAAAATTCATCATATTTTCCTAAGAAATTAGCTGAGAAGAAGCTGAAGCAATTGTTTCAGTACAATGACGTGAAACAACAATACTTCTAAACCGATCAACATACAGAGCTGAGCCTCAGGAAGTCAAATCCTCTTTTCTAAATGTTAAACAAATATTCTGAAGAGTGACATAGAAAATGCAATACAGTTTAGACACCACCCTGTTTTAAACTACCATCATATCTGAGCCAGAGTCTGATTAAGTGTTTCCCTAAGTAGTATGTAAATAGTAATACATTATAGTATTCAAATATACTAATATATATTATCGGAACGTCTGGGGTTATTATTAATATTATTATTGAATTAACTGTTTTCTATTTTAATATATATTTTAAATTGTAATTTATTCCTGTGGTGACAAAGGTGAATTTTCAAAAGCCATTATTTCAGTCTTCAGTTTCGCATGATCCTTCAGAAATCATTATCAATAATGTTATAAATGTTGGAGACAGCTAAAAAGGCTTATTTTTTTGTGGAGATGGTTATGTTTGTATGTATGTATGTATTTAATTATTTATGATGAATAGAAAGTTTAAAAGAACTGCACTTATTTGAGAAAAAACTAAAACTATCTTCACCAGCATTATAAAAGTATTTACTAATATCTTTATAAATGAATTGTTGGTAACACTTTAGAATAGGGATTACATAATCACTATTATCTACAACTTTTCCCTCAACAAATTCCTAATTTTCTACTTATTAATAGTTACTAAGGTAGTAGTTAATTTTAGGTATTGGGTGGGATTAAGGATGTAGAATAAGGTCATGTAGAATAAGGCACCAATTTGTGCTTAATTAGTACTAACAAATGGTGAATATTCTAGTAATATGCATGCTAATAAGCAACTAGTTAAGAGACCCTAAAATAAAGTGTTACCACAATTTTTATTTCATTTCAAACTACACAAATGTTCTTCCTTATACCAAGTGTTCATCATACTGGTTTGGGAGACAATTGCTCCATCATTAAATAACACGCAGCAAGGTAAGATGATCTTTAAAGTACGACTTCCAATATTATCAGCAAACCCAGCCAAGATCTTGTAATTGCACTCCATTTCTTAATATATTACAACATTGAACAATGTAACAATGTAATCTGCGTAAAGGTTATAGCTGAAGGGCTATTTATTTAATGTGCTGTGTCTGACAGAGATTAACCGAAGTGGTATATAAACAGTAGGCTACTTTATTTTGTGCTATGAAATTATAGTCTCAATGCTAGTCAAGAAGAACCAGTCAGAGGCCCTTTATTGTTTTATTTTGGGGCGTTTTCGCTTCCTTATTTCAGATAGGACAGCAAAGGTTACTAGGAAATGAACCAGGAGAGATGGAATATATATGGGATCAGGAAACAACAGAGTCCACACTTGAACCTGCACCCCCACGGGAGCTCAGTGGCTCATAGATGTCTTGAGCATGAGCGTGACCAATGCCACGGCTCTGACACGAGTCCGATCTCCTGACTGTACCCACGGTTTACTAGATTTACTCTGTGTGCTATAAAAAAAGACTTTCCTTTATAGTGAAGGTCAGGGAATCAGCAGAGGAATGACCGACTCTAACTGAATGAATGAAGTTCTTGGCCTGTATGGAGCTGATTGCAAGTCAATGGTTCTTCTACCACTCATGTGCACTTTGGACTTCAGGTCATGTCATACATGTCTTTAGGTTATACATTAAAGAATGAAGCTGCCAGGCAAATTCATGTCTTCTGTAGCGATAGCAACAGTAAGCCATGTGAAAAGCTCACTTTGTTTAATTTGGTTTCTTCAAGAACAGGCCTGGAGGATTTTGCAGCAGAGCATCCTCTCAATCATGCCAGACAGCCCAGCAACGCAAACAAAACATCAGGTCACCGAGGACCAGATGCAAATGCATCTGCTGAGTAGAATATGCTCAACAGCAACAGTCAGGACACAATGGGAGCCAAATCCACTGGCAATAAGTCAATATGAACCACGATTATACCAAAACAAGGCCAAACGTTATTATAACATAACAATGCATTTAAACTGTAATTCATCATTTGACTTTATATGTTATATACAGGATTGTCTTAGCTCTGTAAAGCATGGCATATGAAAGAATAGTCAGAAAAACATTTAAAACTTTTTTTAAGATGACATTTAAATGCTTAATTTCACAATCAAAGCTTGGTAGTTTGTAATATGGGGGAAACATAATGCAATACAATGATAGTTGAGGGATGTAAAGTACAAATTGATGTATCATATTTCACAATCACATACAATGATATGTAACAACAAATTATAATAATCCCATCAATTAGTCGACAGAAGGCATGTACAGGTGCATCTCAATAAATTAGAATGTTGTGGAAAAGTACATTTATTTCAGTAATTCAACTCAAATTGTGAAACTCGTGTATTAAATAAATGCAATGCACACAGACTGAAGTAGTTTAAGTCTTTGGTTCTTTAAATTGTGATGATTTTGGCTCACATTTAACTAAAAGCCACCAATTCACTACTTCAACAAATTAGAATACTTCACAAAAATAGTGCATTTTTGGCCTTCTGGAAAGTATGCACATTTACTGTATATGAACTCAATACTTGGTAGGGGCTCTTTTTGCTTTAATTACTGCCTCAATTCGGCGTGGCATGGAGGTGATCAGTTTGTGGCACTGCTGAGGTGGTATGGAAGCCCAGGTTTCTTTGACAGTGGCCTTCAGCTCATCTGGATTTGTTGGTCTCTTGTTTCTCATTTTCCTCTTGATAGATAGATGAGGATAGATTTCCTCATAGATTCTCTATATGGTTCAGGTCTGGTGAGTTTGCTGGCCAGTCAAGCACTCCAACACCATGGTCATTTAACCAATTTTTGGTGCTTTTGGCAGTGTGGGCAGGTGCCAAATCCTGCTGGAAAAAGAAATCAGCATCTTTAAAAAGCTGGTCAGCAGAAGGAAGCATGAAGTGCTTCAAAATGTCTTGGTAAACAGGAGCAGTAATGTTGGTTTTCAAAAAACAGAATGGACCAACACCAGCAGATGAAATTACACCCCAAATCATCACAGACTGTGGAAACTTAACACTGAACTTCAAGTAACTTGGGCTATGAGCTTCTCCACCCTTCCTCCAGACTCTAGAACCTTGGTTTCCAAATGAAATACAAAACTTGCTTTCATCTGAAAAAAAGTACTTTGGACCACTGTGCAACAGTCCAGTTCTTCTTCTCCTTAGCCCAGGTAAGATGCCTCTGACGACAACTGTAGCCAAATCCCTTGACACGTCTGTGTGTGGCGGCTCTTGATGCCTTGACCCCAGCCTCAGTCCGTTCCTTGTGAAGTTCACCCAAATTCTTGAATCAATTTTGCTTGACAATCCTCATAAGGCTGCGGTTCTCTCAGTTGGTTGTGTATCTTTTTCTTCCACACTTTTTCCTTCCACTCAAATCTCTGTTAACTTGCTTGGATACAGCACTCTGTGAACAGCCAGCTTCTTTGGCAATTAATGTTTGTGTCTTACCCGCCTTGTGAAGGGTGTCAATGATTGTCTCCTGGACAACTGTCAGATCAGCAGTCTTCCCCATGATTGTGTAGCCTAATGAACCAAACTGAGATACCATTTTGAAGGCTCAGGAAACCTTTGCAGGTGTTTTGAGTTGATTAGCTGATTGGCATGTCACCATATTCTAATTTGTCGAGTTTTTGTTAAATGTAAGCCAAAATCATCACAATTAAAATAACCAAAGACTTAAACTACTTCAGACTGTGTGCATTGAATTTAATTAATATACGAGTTTTACAATTGGAGTTGAATTACTGAACTTTTCCATGACATTCTAATTTATTGAGATGCACCTGTAGGCGATTGCATACAACAAGGCGTTTCAGCAAAGTTTATCATAATGGGCTACGTTTCCAAAAAAACACTGAAATCATTGAAACCAATGGAGCTACAATGCTTTTGGGAAGCACAGCCCCGATTGATATAATTTGCAAATTAACATGCCAGCAATTATTATATCGATAATCGATCACAACAATTGACACAAATTGTATTACATATAGCAATGTTTACAAATATTTTAACAAATTTGACTTGTAACTTATAAGCTAAAAGGCTAAACAGATTTTTGGCAGCCCATGCTTAATGTAGATTTAGTGCCAGTATTAATTTTACCAATACATGAGATGGTCAGACAAGCAGCCAAGAAAATAGATTATATAGAGCACCGTACTGACATCAGTGTGCTTAATATAAATGTGGGAGATCACTTGACAAAGACAACATAATTAGGTGAGATTTAAATGGGCATTAGAATGTATGTGTGTTTGTATGTATGTTCAGGTTGAAACCTTTTTAAGAATTAAAGGAAATTTGTATTATTGGAATTTTTTTATAGACAGAGGCAAAAAAAAGTATGTAAAATAAATAAATCATAATTGGAGGCGGAAAATGTTATGATTAAAAAAATACGAAAATAAAATAAAAATATTATCTTGTGATGAATGTTGGTTAGCTTTATGCTTTTACAATGTACAAATTTAAGAGGCAACTAGAAGATGATTGCTTCTATAATTCTTTCTTCTTGGTAATTGTTTATACCTGAGTATTGGTGTCCAGAAACAAAACCTCTTAACTAAAGCCTTTTTTACCATTTTGTTTCTTCTGCATTTCACCCTTGAAAGCAAACCAAATATTATATTATATTACAGCCCATATGCAAATAAAGAGGATGGAATCATGGCAACATGCTTGCATTCCCAACAAGCAACGACTAACTCCGAAATCCGTCCGCTAAGCCTCCATATGGCCCAGTTTGTCTGGCCTGTTTGCTGGCACATGGGGCCTTGTCACCGCCTAGCATGAATATTACCACAGCTTGGATCTGTCTGCGTCCAGCAAAACAGCTATAAATGGGAAACTTTGCGTGGCGGATGACATGCTTCTGCCCAGTCGACAGATCGTCCAAGCGGGAAGGAGACATAACTTCACTCGCATGATGGACAGGCATGAGGGCCCCAGTACATCAGCGAGCGCATGGAGGGGAGGGGTCGATGCCAGGCTTGGTTACTAGGCCTCCAGCCAGCAAACGGACAGCATCTCTAGGGGCTGAAACACAGTAAACCCATCCTTAGAACAGGCCTGGCCTCTGGCACTTGGGAAAACAGGTTGCAAGCAGCCTGGATAGAAATGATAGAGGAGGGGGGGACGAGGGAGAGGCGAATGGGAACATACCGCAGAGCAGCAGGCTCTCTTATCACAGAGTGAGTGGGAAACAGAATCAACTGCTCACTTGTACTGATAAAGCATATGTGACACATTTGGAGTGTCCCACTGTGGAGCAGAAAGGCAGCTCAATTTTGGGCGGTCTGGGAATGAACTCCTTGCCAATACTTTTTTGAGCATAGGGTCATTCTGCTTCTCTTGTCTGAGATGATGTTCGGGCACCAGCTGTTTTATTACCACCATTGTCTAAAAGGTTGGCGCAGAATTCTAATTTTAAAGCATGCTTTATGATACTATTAAACATCCCCCTTATTTTTATGATGAATTTCCTCCTAAAAATTACTGAAGTGTAACATATGATGTATTACATTTATTTTGCGTTTTAACTTTTTAACATTTAATCTCTCAAATGAATTTCAGGGGGAAATTGTAATTTATACTTCATATTTTTAGAATGTGTAATCAGTCAGGGGTTAACTATTTGCAATTTTATTCAGAATTTGTTAGTACAGTATAGTCCAAGGCTATACAAAATACATAAATAAACATGCATTACTGCTGTCAATGTCATTAAAAAAGCAATACTCATATTATGAGACAAATAAACAAACTGCTTATAAACATAAAATAACAACTAATATTAACTCTACAAAGACTGAAATAAAAGACAAATCTTTTTATTATTAAATAGTTCAACAAACAAACATCCCTGCTGTCAACATTTTAAAAAAGCAACACTCATAATATTAGACACACAAATACACAAAAAACTGCATGCTAACAAAAAATTCCAAGTATCAATATTAAACGTACAGTATAAAGCCAAATATATTAAATAATAGAAACATACAATTTTAATGAAATTGTCTATTGAATCTTTAAAATCAAACAAATAAATAAATACATTTTGCGTATTTATTTTGCATTTAGTTTGTTGAGTATCATTTTTGATACATCAGGCTTTTATGGCTAAAATAGTATGATGTATGAAAATATGGAGATCATACTCAAAGAGGAAGAAACCTCAGAGGCCCAAACTCAGCAAAATATGCAGTTTGGTGCAGTTGCTGATATTTATATTGCCAACAAATACAATTAAATTCTGATAAATTAGAATGCAAATCAATTAGATCTTCATAACAACATAACAAATCACTATAATAAATAATATTAGTAAATCTTTGTTAGATTATATTTAAATGCTTATTTTGACCTTAAGGCTGTACAACTTTTTTTTAAGTAATCAAAAGTGCACTTATTTAAGAATTTACACAGACTACTGACCTTGGCTACTTTATTCTCATATTGCACTCATGATTTGTCCTTGTCCCTTTCTTCCTCTCTTTTTCTCGGCGTAACTGATGACTTTAGGCCGTGGCAGTGGCAGGACAGGGTGGCACGTCCTGGCATGGATCAGCTAGTTATTGCTGGCGTAGACCTGGTTCCTGTCGGCATCCTGCTGAGAGAAGTCATGTCACTGCAACCCATTCACACACCTCTGACAGAACCTGCTGTGCTAGAGATTACGATCGTCCCTCATCAAACCACTGACCCATCCGTAGGGGCCAAGCAGATGGGCCCTTGGTGCTGATGCCTGCTTAACCTCTCTCTGTGCATCTTCAGCTTTTGGCTTCTTCAAACTGGACACACACACAAAATATCTATAAAATAACGAAAGTCCGGACACTCTTTCAGACACTCCTGCATTTAACGAGCAAAGTGTAATTAAGATGGAGGCCTGATAAAAGCAAACTCGCGTCTAGCTGATGGTGTGTGACTTGATCAGCCAAGTAGATGTGTGTGAGTTTTTTAAAAGTGGACCGACAGCTGAAAAATAGCAAACGCCGGAACCTGCCGTCAGGAAGAAGGGATGCATGGTCCGTCCGACTGTGGCAGCATGGGGCAGCCCAAAATAGATGTGTGTGTATGTGTTTGTGCGCATGAGATCAAGAACAAATTATTTGACTGCAACCATATTGACTGCCCTCAAACTTATGACAATAGTTGTTCAATAATTCCAAAACAAGCCTGTTTGTCCCATGGAGTTTCACATTTTGAAGGTCAACTATTCAAATTGACAGAGCTGCGGTTTTGCTGATGTATGCAAGCAATTATACAAGCAAACACTGCCAGCTTTTAAGATCAAATGCTCCTTGCTTGAAGGGTACAGAGATTTACCTGTTGTCCTTCTCAGTCTAGCCTATATAGCTGTCAGAAAAACACAGCTAGTAATTTACAATCAAAAGTAAATACCGCATAACAATCTGTGTACTTTGAACATCAAAAGTGAGCATCAGAACTATATATTATGCATACTGAGGAACATTTGTGTGATTTTATTTTAAACAAATTTCACTCATCAATTTGTGGCAAATTTAAATAAATAAATAAGCATTGAACATACAGACAAATAGGCACCCAGTATGTGTATTGGGTGAGGGATCTGTTATAATTTTTTTGTATCTAATAACTCATTGATTTGTTAAATCAAATGAAAATGTATGTGTCTGATTGGTCTGAATGCTACATTATGCATAATTTGCTCTTATTATAATAGTAAACACATGTAACGTGTAACAAGGTCACATTAAAATAAAGTGTTACACTAAAGTGTTACTAATACATTGTTTTATTTATTTATTGGTACATTATTAGATTAATAAATAAATACAAATCAAGAAGATTATTCATCTAAACATATTAGAAGGATATGCTAATACTGGTACAGATAGGCACTGTTTTCCCCACCTTTACTGTGATGTTTCAAAATACTAATAGGAATAATACA
Source organism: Gymnocypris eckloni scoliostomus (assembly GCA_027564155.1). Classification (NCBI taxonomy): domain Eukaryota; kingdom Metazoa; phylum Chordata; class Actinopteri; order Cypriniformes; family Cyprinidae; genus Gymnocypris; species Gymnocypris eckloni. Next base: position 7,795,674 of record CM050426.1, read on the forward strand.
AAATTGTCATTCTGTGATTTTGTTCCAGGAACACTGAGGCTGAATGCTCTTTCTCTTGCCAAATTATCTATAATTAGTCAAAGCTGGAGTCCAAACTGTTCTTCCCTTCCAATGTTAATATATGGCTATATACAGCTTAATTTCAGTGAGGAAAAGAGTGTGTGATTAGACATTGCAAAACCCACCAACTGATCTTTACAGTAATATGACTTTTTGAACGTTTTTGGAAAACATATATTAGTTTGATTAACTAGAAGCTCATTAGCTTTAATCAATATTATGGATGTAAACAAACTGCCAATTGTTGTTTTATTCAGCATCAGAGTGCTGTGATTTCCCTAATTAAATTCAAATCACCTATTTAATTAAATAATTTTCAAATTACCAGTTATGGTTGATAAAAAAGATCTATATAAATTAGTACAATACCACAGTCGTATAGAATACTTGATTCTTATTGGTTGACAAATAGAAAAAGTATAATCAATTGTAGCTTACAAGTGTAGGGAGAAAGAAAGCAAGAAATAATCAAAAATCAATAAAAAAGTATGCTTCATTTACACAGCCTTCCTTATACTGGAACACACATACTGATAAAAATTGTATAGCCTGAATGCACTGTAAGTCGCTTCGGTTAAAAGCGTCTGCTAAATGCATACATGTAAATGTAAATATGGTATCAGCCCATATATGGTCTCATTTGAAAGCTTAGAGCCTCTTATTTAAAATGAATACCATACATTTTGGTTTTATGATACATAAAGCAGTAAAATTAAGATTATAATTGTATACGTTTTACACACAAATTTCCGCCTAACGATTGCAAAGAATGTTTCCTAAGAATGTATATTTGTTTTGTATTTTTCACAATACAGTCAAGTCATACATCATAAAAAAGTTCTTATTCTCACTATAAATCTGACTATATAGATCATTTCATTGTGTGATAATCACAGATCAAATTATTTCAATAGAATCGCCATGTCTTTTTTATCACCTTTTCACAAACTTTGTTTTTGTCATTTTCCTACTCTTACTACTGCTTCAGTCATACGAAAACAGCCACAAACTCTATCTGGTCTTTCAAACGTGACCATTTTCACGTTTCTGTGTGCTCCCAAAGCTGAGAAATCGTCGTGTGTTGCAGACGCGCACCAGAGACGCGCTCTTGCCGAAACACAGCTCTTCAAATCAACATATGCTCTGTTGAAAGCGCCTCTGATTGTCTATAACTCTACACTATTCAGAGCTGTCTAATAGGTCAGATTAGCTGTCAGTCACTGGCCACAGTCGGCCGTAAGAGCTGTGAAAATTGACACCTATGATGAGTCACAAGAGGGGGTTGGGGGCGCGCACAGTGAGAGAGCGTGTCCAGTAGTGCGCTTTTGGGAAATGTAGTTCTTGGATTGTTTTGAAGACGGACATGGCGCAGTGGAAGGCTAAAGGTGCGTTCACACCAGACGCGAATGACGCGAATAAATCGCGCTATTCACGCGAAGTTGGACGCTTGAACATTTTGAGTTTACTCGCTTCATTCGCGCATGAAATTCACTACACAACAGACACGAATTTGCGTCATGGGAGGGGCTTCTGCCAGGCAGCTCCAGTCTCGTTGCAAAATGTATTCCTGTTTTTGTAAAAGTACGAAGATGTATATACAGCTCCGGGTACCCACATACAACCACAATTACTTTGTCCTCCATTGTTGTTTCGGATTTTCTGCCTCTGCTTGTAATGACGTCACTGCTAGAGCAAGCTCCTGATTGGTTTGCGGGCGCGAATATCAGATTTTTCAACTCGCGCGAGTTCTAAAAAACGCTCGGACCTCGCGCTTCGAGCGACGAAGGTAACAGCACAGTCTCTGGGTCGTACAATTTCCCCGCTAGTGGTCCAGGAGCACCATCTCTGGCTGTGTCTCACTGACATGGAGCAGGAAAAGGTACAGCTCCTGAATGCTCCCATGTCAAGAGAATGCCTCTTCGGCTACGCTGTTTAGAGCTTTGCCCAGCATTTCTCGGGCAGCACAGAGGTAGACTGAGGCGATGAGACACAACATGCGCCGGAGGAAACCTGCTGCTTCCTACTCGGCTGCAGCCCCTACAGACTGCTTGTCGGAGATGGGGAGTCACCTCTCCCTCCCCGGGGGAGGGCCGGGTGGAGAATCTTGTTGTTTTGTTTTGTTCCACTGCTGGCTGACCCAAAACATAAGTAAAGGAGCGGTTTATCAGTCTCTGGGTCTCAAGAGGAGGGCAGTGGTAAACTGTGCAACACGGGATAGCTTACCTCCTCCTCTCTCTCCAGCAGGCAGCAGTTGGTTGCCCAAGAGCACTCCTCCTGCCCATTCGTGGAACCAATTAAGGGCTGTAGCACTCGAGTCCCTGCTTCAAGTCGTCACATGCCGGGCTGTCACAAGTCTCAAGCCGGGTTCCTGTGTTCCTCCCGCACGGGGAGGAATCAGGTGAGTGTTACGCTGTGCACCCAGACCCCGCCCCCTGCCGTCACAGGCCAGGCCATCCCAAGCCCCCTGGTCGGGTCGCTGTATTCCACCTCACTGCCCCTCCGCGGGTACGTCGGTGGTCCCGTTGGTCCCGCTGGCATGGTCTCTCGGAGCCTGGTAAAACTAGCGCTCCCCAGTCCGCCTCTGTAACTTCTGCGGACCATCAACCTCGGCTATGCAATTCAGTTTGCCTAGCATTCCCCCAGGTTCAAGGGCATCCGGTTCAATCAAGGTGGCCGATGCCCCTGTCTCGCATGCGGTATTTGCAGTCCTGCTGACGAAGGATGCGATAGATCCGGTCCCTCCAACTGATATGAGGTCAGGGTTTGTCAGCCCTTACTTCATTGTGCCCAAGAAAAGCGGTGAGTTACGACCAATCTTGGATCTGCGAGTTTTGATCCGTGCGCTTCACAAGCTGCCCTTAAAAATGTTGACGTAGAAACGCATTTCGCATTTCAAGTGCGCCCGTCCCCTAGATTGGTTTGCAGCGATCGACCTGAAGGATGCACGCTTTCATGTCTCAATCCTCCCACGGCAGGTCATCCCTGCGATTCTCGTTCGAGGGTCGGGTATGTCAGTACAAGCTCCTGGCTTTCGGGCACCTCAGCTAGTTGGGTTTTCGAGTCAATAGGGGTGTTATGTTCCTTGTCTGTATTTGTTTGCCACTTGTATTTTCTGTTCTTGACTTTCTCTTTGTAGTTTTTTTTCTTTATTCTTAGGTTTCATCTATTGGCTGACTCATTCCACCAGTCGACCAATTAGGCTGGACCTACACGTTATAAAAGGAGCCGGACCTCCGTGGCTGTTGTCAGTCGTCCTGCGGTTCAGCCAGCGGGTGGCTGTCCATTCTTGTCAACCACATTCATTGTGCTGTTCATTGAGTTAATTGTTTAGTTGATCTGTTTCTATTTTTGTGACTAGTTAATTTGTGACTTTGAGGTTCGTTTACCTGCATTGAACAACAGATTAAGATTAATATTGACACCTGTCAATGTAGGATACTTTAATTATTATCTTAATATGCTGTGTAACCCAGATTGTCTAAATCAGACCAGTATGGCTTTTGTCGCTTGAGACCTGTTAGCATAACTTTGGGAAAAGGAGATAGGTAAGCCTTTTGTTTAATTTCCTTTCCTTGTTAGGTACAGGTAAGGAGTGACAGCCACCCGTGTACTTTTATTATTATTGAGAGTAGTTTAGGTTGGGCGTCGGATACGCAGAAGCTTGTGGCTTTATTTCTACATTTTTGTTTGTTAGTTAGATTAGCTGGGTTGGGGTTTAATAATTAGGGTTGTTTTGCTTTTGATAATTTCTTTGTTTTGGTGACACTCATTTTTCTCCTTTTTTCTCACAAACTATTTAGAGAACGTATAAGTCTTCGATGATTGTAATTAGTACCTCTCTAAATAAAATCAACTTTTGATAACCATGCTTGCTTGCCTCCCGGACGTTTCCTTCCATGGTTTGCTTCAGTGTCAGTTGTGTCTCACTTAAATGTTACGAAACATCCCCTGAAAATATCTAACTCGTAACAAGGGGAAAAAGCAAACTCTTGCCAATGCAGAGGATCTCTTTTCTCGTCACGGAGTTAGATTCGGTCAGCCAGACAGCACGCCTCACCCAGGAACGTGGTCAGTCGGTACTGAACTGCCTCAAGACTTTATCAGGCAGGACGGCGGTCCCACTGAAACTCTTTCAGAGGCTCCTGGGGCATGTGGCTGCAACCGCGGCGATAGTTCCATTTGGCTGCTCCATATGAGACCATCTCAGCACTGGCTCTATGGCCGAGTCCCGAGGTGGGCGTGGCAACGCGGTACTCACCTGGTTCAGATTACACCAGCCTGCAGCAGAACCTTCAGTGTGTGGACAGATCCATCGTTCCTTCCGTCAGAAGTGCCCATGGAGCAGGTATCCAGGCATACTGTGTCACTCATGGATGCCTCGGCCACCGGTTTGGGAGCCACGTACAACGGGCACGCAGTTTTCCTCCTGTGTTCTCACCTCAAACAGGTAGTGGCACTGAGAGGCCCTGTTCAGAGTCAGCTTGCCGCGTCCTTAACGCCTAATTCTCCAGAGAGTTCCTTAACCAGGCAATCCCTGTCAAGTCATCCAGCACTCCAGAGTCCAGACGTGTCGGAGCGTCCGGTGCCAGGTGTTTCAGTCAATGAATTTTTGAAATCTGGTGTGAGGCTAGTGCCCATATGAGTGACCCTTTTGGGATCCCACATGTGTTTCCACGGTATTCCTACTAGAGCTGTGTTTACCCTGGCAGACATTCTGCCGTCTCTAATGATGCAGCCTGAGCCATCTTAGAGACTTCCATGTGCAATGGGGCCCTATGTGGTTACTTCACATGAGTAATGTCACTTAACCCCCTCTGGGAGGAGGTGACTCCGGAAGCATGCCCATCCAACTCCAGTTGGATGGGCATGCTTCCCAGTGTTATTCAAGTCCTACTGTTTGGGTTGCTCTAGGAACAGCAGTAGTTGACCTTCTCTGTGTAGAGCCCGGCCCTATGGTCTGCCTTATAGGAAGGATCAGGAGGCATACACAGGGCACTGGAAGGGGCAGCTCCGGTGGTGCTTTGGTAAGGATCCCAATTCTTCGGTCATTCAACATGACTCAGAGTGACCGACTGATAGGAAACGTCTCAGTTACGTATGTAAACCTCATTCCCTGAAGGAGGGAACGGAGACGTCACGTCCGATCGCCACAGTTGCTGTACCACTGCTGAGCTGCCGGTTCACCGGCTCGGCTCCTCAGCGAAAGCATGAATTAATGCGGTGCACCTGCTGCCTCTTATACTCACGCTGTGATCAGCGGCAGCTGGATGCAAATTACCGCATGCCAATGTCCATTGGCTTGTTTAGTTCCACTCGAAGTGGATAAGTCTCTCAGGCGAGGTCCCAATTCGTCCATCATCCGACGTTACCTCTCCGTTCCCTCCTTCAGGGAACGAGGGTTACATACGTAACCGAGACGTGTTTATTACAAACATGGATTTTCGCTTCACAGTAAATTGGTAGACTGGAGTTGTATATTTTACTTGTGGATTATTGTGTCGTATGTTATTAGCTATTTGGACTCTAATTATGATGGCATTCGCTGCTGAAAAACTTGATGGTAATGGATCGTTTAGTGTGTGACTCCCCTTTTAAATGTGCTATGATTTATCCCAAAAACCCTCCACCTCACACTAATAACACTCCATCAGTTAGTTGGCAGGAAATACCAAAGCCAAAATCATGAACAGAAAGAGAAACTGGAAAAAGAGGAGAGAGCAGGGTAGACTAGTCACAATAGTGTGTTTGCAGTGCAGAGGGGGAAGAGGAGTTACATGATTTTGCCTGAAGCAAGGAGCAGTTTCTTTTAGTTTTTTTTTTAAGGGTAAGTTTGTTTGTTTCTGTCTTGCTCAAAGATCACTCTATTACCACTGCAGTATGCTCAAAACACACATCTTAATGCCTCAAATTCAACTGCATATCCGCATGAATTCACTGTGTGTTAAAAAAAGTTTAAAGGGTACCTATTATGCCTCTGCCAAGTCGCTGATGTCCCCAGAGCGTACAGTATATGTTAAGTTTTAGCTCAAATTACCCACATATAATGTTTATAGCTTGTTAAAATTGCTACTTTTAGGGTATGAGCCCAAACCCGATGATTTTGAGTATGTTGCTTTAATGTAAATGAGCTGTTGCTCCCAGAGAAGTGGGCGGAGCTTCAAGAGCTCAAGCTCAGGCATTAGCAGTTCTAGCCTTTGCAAATAAACATTCCACTATTAGTACAAGCAGTACCGTTTCTAGGCATAGGCGAGCTAGGCGGTCGCCTAGGGTGGCACCAGCTGAAGGGGCGCCAATGAGAGCGCGTACTGGCACTATATTGTAGCAGGATTGTGATAAAGAGTTACACAGTCACCCTGAAATATAACTGCCGCCCACTGGATCTCCAACATCAGAGTAATGTCAATCTGACGATGCCTGTATGCCATTGGATCAGAGCGCTGTCAATACGGCATGCTTGCATTTGGAGCGCTCATCAACGCAATGGGCTCTGTCAGTACTTTGGCAAGGTAATGCTTTTTTTGCCATGCAAAGTTCAAAGGCCAATTTAAAATATTGGTGCAGTAAATAAAGTGCACAAAATCAGTATTTTGTTTAGGCAGTATTTGTGTAAATCATGTTGCGAGATTTGTCCAAAAGGTGTGCGTTTTTGTGCCAATGCATTGTTAAAGAATCGGCGTGTCATTTAATATTCTCATATAAACTTTAACAGCCAATTAGAAAAATATTGGTATAGTAAAATTCACTAATTCACGAGATCAATACATCCTTTATGAAACCACTTTGTTTAATGCATCCTTACGGAGGTGTCGAAATGCTGAATCAATTCATTCACTTCTAACCTGGTGGTGTGCGATATGACGATTTTGATCGTGGATGATTAAAATGTCTCGACGATCTGCTTTTGAAGAAATATCATAGTATCGTGCTAAAGTGCACATTCTGTCAGTTACAGTTCTGGATCCTCCGCCTCAATATACAACGCCACATACATTCACATCAGTGTTAACTCAGCGGTAGAGTTACTCTCACGGGACACTGTACTTATTCTCAATCCCAAAAGTACATAATTCACGTCTGTTTTAAAGCCTTGCCAGTTAAGCTTTTCATTCGCGCGCTGGTCTGACGTGCACTTTTTTAACCCGCACACCTGATGCGCGCACTCTAAAATACCTGATTTCTCAACCAAGTTATCTTTTGAGCGAATACTGTCAAAACACACAAGGTTTATATTTAGACTCAGTTGGTTATGTCTATAATTAAAGTAAACAGCCGAGACAAATGGATGCGTGCCTGGGTATTAGATCCATGCAGCTCTTAAAGGGACAGAACTATGCAGCCGACTGTCATTAAAGGGAGAGTTCACAATAAAATGTAATTTCTGTCATGATTTACTCACTCATGTTGCCCCAAACCTGTATTTATTAAATAATAATAATAATATGCAAGTCACTGTGGACCAGCAACTTTTTGGTTTCCCACCTTCTTAAAATAGCATTTATGTTCAGCAGAAGAAAGAAATTAATTCTAGTGTAAAACTAACTTTGAGTAAATGATGGTATATATAAAACACTATGCCAGAATCGACAGACAGATGACAGAATTATTATTCTTAATGTTAAAACAACAAAACACAAAGAGGGAAAAAAAGAACTCCCTACTCTTGACAAAAAAAAATTATAATAATAGGAATCAATATATACAGTGTTTTATCTTTATATTTTTTCATTCAATTGCTTGAATGCTCCTGCTAAATATGCCTATTGTGCCTGAAAATAAAGCAGGTTTTATTTGTTTTATTTGTATATTATGTGTATCTTTGTTCTTATTTTTTAATAACAAACATAAAATAATGAAAACGATTTTTATCTTCGCCCACTTTGGCCTAAATATCCACCATTAATTTTATATTTGTTACCTTGAAAGGCCTTGTCTTTATAATAGGGAAATTATTTTGGCTGCACTGATCAGACAATATAGTAAAACCAACATGACAAAGAATCGTGATAAAATTGTTAAATCATGATATTTCAAAAAATATATATATTTTTGCCATATCGCCCACCCCTACTTCTAACACAGAACTTACTGCAAGCAGCGTCATACACATGAGGGCAGAGCGTCATGTTATTTAAAGTGGAAGTTCACGCGTTAATGAGTAGCAAAGGATTAATAGCTGCATTGATTACTTTTATGCCACTGATCAGGCTTTTATATGTAGTTTGCGGTAACAAAGGGTTTAATAGGTTTGACTGAAATAGTAATGCAATAACTGACACTTTAAATCAATGTTTCAAGCAACAACAACAAAACAATTGAACAAAAAACAGATAAAGACAAAAAATAGCCATTTATAGTATCTAAACATGTATCCAATTCCAAATGTAATAAAATGAATTTATGTGTGATTTATGTGCAATGTCTTAGCAACTAGGGATTGTTACATAGGGCTATACAGGCATGTAGTGGCAACACAATGATTTTAAAGATAATAAAATTGTGCAAAATGTTTATCTTAAGTCAATTTACATAAAATGCATTCTGATTTGTGGAACTTAATCTCCACAAATTAGTGTCGTTTCTATGAAAAACAAGTTTAATGTGACAAGAAACTGGTGTCTTTTTTTTTGGGGGGGGCAATAGGGCTTTCGCCTAGGGTGTCAAATTGGCTAGAAACGGCCCTGAGTACAAGCCTTTTGTCTTTACATAAAACATACTCTGTTTCAAAGCCAGTTATGTGATTATACTGTGCATACTAAATTTCCGTTTATGAATTACACAGACGAGGAGCACGGCAGGATAAAAATAGCAACATAGCTGGTCTCATGTTATGACAAACTTTATAAGTCCCACATCTGATTATGAGCTCGACAACTTCAAGCGATCAACTCACATTGCTTTCACATGCAACTTTTAACTACCACATTCCTATTCATGGTCCATTCTGGAGCACTTGAAGGCAGCATCAGTGAAAACAGGCAGAGACAATGGTAGCTTTAGCAATTAGCCTTACAGAGTGCCAAGAAGCACTTTCAGAAAGGCAATTTGGAAAACAGGCGCGTGATACTTACTTTGTCCGGATCTGACGTTTGGGCATGAAGCTTTGGTATTGATTTCTAAACATATAGGGGACGTTACCGATTTTTTCTGGGATATTTCCTTTGAAAATTTAATTTAACCTCGGTTCTGATGGGGGAGATTATGGCGACTCCTATGTTCATTAGTGCATCCCAAAACACAAAACTTGTTTTGGCGCTGACATTGTATTTATCTCCGGTAATGGCTGACCGCAGCTTCTCACTTGTGGTTGAGTTTATGCTAATAGGGCAGAGAGCGTCACAAATGTTCGAGACTTTTTCGCCTCAGTGACGTGAACAGACGGAACATTTGAAACAGCTCTTTTGGAGAGACTGTTCATGATTTATTGATTTTAATAAAAATGTGGGTGAATTTTTAACATTATAGGCAGGTTGTTTTCACACACTGCAGCCACACAACTATTTTCAAACACCTTATAAAAGTGATTTTGTCATAATAGGTCTCCTTTAAAGAGACGGAAAACAAATAATTATCTAATCACTTACTCACCCCCAAGTTGTTTCAAACCTGCAAGAGTTTCCTTTTTCCATTGAACCTAAAATTTGATATTTTGAATAATATTAGTAACCTAACAGTTGATGGACCCCAATGACTTCCATAGTATATTCAATGTGTGCATAAATTATGACATAATCTTGTTTTGGGCAAACTATCCCTTTATAATGCACTTTTAGCTGATTTAATCTTTTACGGTATTATTGGAAAGTAATCACTATTTTCACCTAAATGATTTGTTTAAAAACACTGATCCTTTCATGACTAAAACACCACTTGTCACAGAACCACCAACCACAATCACAGAACCAGCCAATCAGCCACGCCCTAAATCACCGGAGTATTGAGCACCTGCATAACCAGTGCACTATAAGAGCACACTCACCCCTCTAGATCATCGGCTGGTATTGAGGTTACTTACCCTGTGTTTTCTCCTTCAGCCCTTAGGATCATAGACTCGTTCCTGTGCTCCTTCGACATCGTTTATCCTCTGCGATAATTGGAACGTGGACTGGGACCTGTAATTTCAGCTAAGACTGTAACCTAGCCTACTCTACATTGTCCATCTCAGTTGGTTGTGCTCAGACCCTTACTATGCAATAACATTGTGCTTACACTATTAAAGAGATGTTTAACTTACCTGCATCTTCCTTGTCCTCTTCCTTGGTGTCCTGTGACACCACTAGGGCTACATAATGAATCATTTGGCAGCTTAAGTCTAGTTCAAACTGTCCAAACACACCAACAAAAAACAACATCCAAGGTTTGTTTGGTTGTGTTGGCTCAGTGTGTTAACCCTGTTGTCATTTGTTATCACTGTCTAAACATGTTCAATCTTTGCTTGTCAGGTTTTGGAATGTTTGAGAAATCTGGTATGATTTTTCAAAAAGACTCCAGCAGACCCTAACATCATCTGACATCATGGTGAACTTTTGCCATGACATGGCACTCCTGCCAACTCAACACAGAAACCAATGTGCCTAACTGGCACTGCTTTAATAGAAAAGGATAAATAAAGCTGTCAATTTCAAATATTAAATTATATTTATTAATTTGTGATGTATATCATTACATTAATTACCTGTATAAAGGAAGAAAAAAATACACACTTCAGTGTTTTAATATGTAAACATTTCTATCAAAATAAATTGAATAAGCGGTAACACTTTAGTTTAGGGACCAATTCTTACTATTAACTTGTTATTAGCATGCATATTACAGGCATATTGGCTGTTTATCAGTACTTGTAAAGCAGATCCCCTTTTTCCTACCCCATCACTAAATTTAACACCTACCTTACTAAGTAGTAATAAGTGGTGATTTGGGAGTTTATTGAGGCAAAAGTCAGAGTTAATAGTTTGTTAATAGTGAGAATTTCCCCCCAAACTAAAGTTTTACTGAGTAATTTTTAAATGATGAATGTATTATTCTGATTCATATTATGCTCATTCTGATTTTGATTATGAATTCAGGTGTGCAAATGTGCCTAAATGGCACTGCCTCACTGACAAAGGAGAAATGTAGGTGTCAATTGCTAATGCTTATGATATATTTATTTATTTGTAGTGCATTTTATTGCATTATTTTCCTGTATCAAGAGAGAAAAAATAATAATAATCAGTCTTCTATTAAGATATAAACATTGCCATCAAAATAAATGCTGAAAATATTATGAATTCAGGTATGATTTTTGGTATAAATAGTAATTAGGTATGAACATTAATTTGTTAAAATTATTTAAAAAGTTTAACTTAAAAAAAAATACAATGTTAAAAAGTTTAAACTTCAAAAAATATACAATGTTAAAAAATACAGTTTAGGGAAATGGAAGAAAAAAAAACATAATTAAATATTTAATGATTATTTACAATTATAATTCACGGTGCATCAAGCAGGACTTCATCGATAACCTGTTTCTTTACAGGAACTTTCTTAAAAGACTAAAACAACATTGTAGTTGTTTGTTGTGTCAGTGTGAACTTGTTCCCCAATATTAAAAACAGCCAGCTTTAGAGTATCAGAAATGTTGGCACAGTTGAACCTGTCTTTTCTTTTTATCTCAAAAGACCAAGGTGATTTGTCACAATATAAACCCTTTAATATAACTCACCAATTACTAAACTGAGACTATTGTTCTCTCTACAAACCCTCACTGTTGATCCAATTTATAAAAAAGCCACCAGTCTTCTCCCAGGATGTGCTATAACGCACACATTTTTTCTTTGTAAGTCGCAGACAGACAACGAAGAACTTGTGTTTTCAAAAAAATAAAACATTTAGAATAAAGTCTCTTTAAGAAGTCTCTTCCACCCACGGTTGAAGGCCTGCTGATGAATCCCCACCGCTAGAGCAGTGTAGGCGGATGCCCTCAGGACCTTGGCACCTCAGCGCGTAGCTGGAGCCTTACGTGAAGAAAAGAGTGGGGTGACATCTTCAGCAACTACCTCTGAGAGAGCGGGAGTTTCAGAACTCCTTTAAACCTGTGCTGTCACTTCAGAGTAGAGACATTTGAGAGGAGCCTGATGTGTCTCCCTCCAGCTACAGCATCTCCCGATGACTGTCCCGCACCCAAACTGCTCGTACGAGCCATGGAGGACACGGGGCCAGAGGCTGCTTGATGAGTCGTCCTGACCTACTTTGAGCTGCATGTCTTCACTTTTGATAAGCTGTTGCTCTCGACTAGCTTGCCTTCGTAGATGTCGAGTTTATTTATTAGCGCTGACCTCTCGAAGCTGTCACCGATGGTGAAAGCGACCTGACTCATTCCCATCAATACTGCCTGGGGCTTTCCGAAAGATGTCGGTAAAGCTTCCCATACCCAGATAAACTGGATCAAATACACTGTGTCATTTGGTTATAAGCCTGGACGGAGAAAGGCTCTAATCTATTTAATGATTCTGTCTGCTGATTCGTAGTGGTTAATGTAAGACACTGATAAAGGTGTTAAATGGATTTACTCTGGTCTGCAAACTGACCCACTTTGAGAGGACATGACAAATCTTGCTTGAGAAATGGATGACATTGGATGACATTCATCACTGCTGTCTATGAAGATGAGACTGTACTGAACATCTGATTAGTATTTTGTACTAGTATTTTTTATTTTTTTTACGAGATATGCTTTCAATAAATGTACTGTATGCTGTCTAGACATATGTGCGTCATTGTCACAGTTCTCAAAAACAAAGATACAGTAAGCAATAATGCTACATCTTCAGTCCTAGTTCTAAAATCACATCCTCATCCTTATATTTAAATCAGCCACACCGAACTACACAAATTAAACATTCTCATATGTATCATTAATTAGCCAGATTTTGTGAAGAACATGATTTTAAATAACAACTTAGGAACAAAACTTTGGTTTGTCCCTGACACGAATCTATTGTATGGCTTCAAAAGACTGCAGAATGCAGAAATACAGTTCATTTGTGCTGCAATTTAGAATAAATTATCAAGACAGTAACTGAATGAACTATTAATGTGGCTATTATTATGATGATTTGCTTCTTACTAAAAACAAACAATACTGTGAGATTCACCAAGCAGCTTCACCTGTTTATTAAGACACCTGCACTTCTTTTTTCCATCACAAGTTTTGACAGTTCATGGAGCACTGGGTTTCTAAAAGACTGTTTATCATAGACAAACTTCTGTGTCTATGACAAACTTTTGTGAATTTATTCATAAAGTAAGTCCAGGTGGAACATCAGAATTGTGGCACAGTATAACGAAGACAAAAAGGCAGTAAGTGATGTGATTGAACTAACTAAATATCATATTATTTAAAAAAATAAAAATCCAGGTAGAAAGTGTAAAGTAAAAAAAAATCAATAATTTTCAATCTTTGTGCAGTGAGATGTAAATAACACATAAGCTAAATATATATATATATATATATATTTACTATCATTTAATAAGCAAATACATTTATATAATGACAACTCTGAGGGTTTGGCATGTACATGGCAAAGTCAATGTGATTGGTCTTGGCGGAATAGATCTGCTACGTTGCTGCTGTGGCAGAGCAAGCACAGCAGGACTCACACTACAGGATTTTAGCCTCAATTTCCCCCTCTCGAGAATCAGAGTAAAAATCTTGTTGAGCACATCGATCGGTCCCGATGATCAGTGCAGAATATCTGCTAATGTGAAGCGTTCACAGATCGAATCTTGCACCTCCTCTCAGGGCCGTCGGAATTCTGGGCCCTGTGCACTGAATTTGCTATGGGGCCCCTCTTCAGTGGGGGTGGGGGTGTATATGATTTGCAATCCTAAAATGTCAAATAACATTTGGGGTGATGGGTCATATCGCCTTCAATTGGAGTAAATAAATGAATAAATAACACATTACAGAAAGATGGATACTACTGAATTTATGACAAATGCAACAAACTTAATAATGCATTTTTTGTCACATAAAAAAAGGCTCACCCTCATGTCGTTCCAAACGACTTTCTTCAGTTGGTACACAAAATAACATTTTGTAGAATTTTACCAAACCATTTTGGTTACCCTTGATTTCTACTGTATTGACAGAAATGTCTTGAATTTCTCAAATTATGTTCCACAGAAAAAGGAAATTCATACAGGTTTGGAATGACAAGATGTAGATTTTTTAAAGATATTTATAAGATATTATCTATACAATATTTTTTTTATCAGGTCCTTATTGAATTTTACTTCAATTAAAATGCACTAGAACTAAACATCTAAAAATAAATAAGTATCCAGAGTTTAACTAACTAGGATGGTGGTCACAAAAAGTAAAACCATGGTCCTCATTACCATGGTTATATGGATTTTAAAATAAGTAGCCTAATAAGCTAATAATAAACTAAACATGAAGAAACTACAAAACAGATTCTGTGAAATCAAAATAGCATATTCCCCAATATGTAATAACAGTAACAAGATATACATTTCTGCCAACACATAGGCTATTATCAGCGTTAATAACTTCATTATGTTGCTGAATTGACAAGCCTATTAGCGTTTTCCAATATACCTCATTGTTGTGGCTGTTTTCAGCCATCAGCATCATTAATCTTTCTCATATAACGTGACTATATTCTGTGTCACTTCTGAATGGATCAAGCGACTTGCCCTGTTTATCTCTTATAAATCGTGGCAGAAGAGCAGCGCACTTTCTTCAGCGCTGTGTGGAGACTGAAATAGACTCTTCAAACATGTTTGATATTTAGGATTTAAATTGTGATGATGATGGCTATATGATTATGACAGTACTTTTACAATAGCCAATGCGCGACCACAAAACCACTGCTGTACGGCTCCGTTGGAGATGGAGGTAACTGCTTCTTTACGTTTTGTAGTAACAGACTGTCTGTGTTATGTGTAGAAAACATAACAACCGTAAGGAGAAAGAGAAGCTCAGGGGTTAAATCACCTCAGTTTTGAATGTATTGAGTGAGTGCAGAAAGCTGCTAGCACGCTAACTAACCTATGTTAAAATAACTGAAATGTCATTGATGATCTGCTGCGTGAGATCAAGTGAGGCGCTCCCTCTGGCATCATAATATTAATAATATCTTGTAGTGTGTGCATGTTTAAGATTTGAGGGAAGATAATCTTCAAATATTCTCCTTTTTTGTGTTCTGCAACCAGATTTCATAATCGGTTTGGATTTTAAAACTCCTGTAGTGCGAGCCCGGCTCACAGAGTCTTCCTACTGCCAATACACCTTCATACAACTTTGCTATGAGCACGTAATAAATACTACTATATTATATATGAAATAACCCCAATATATAGCATATATGAATCACCCTGTAGCAGATCTATACAGGTGGAGCTAGGGAAGGCGGATGGCTTCTGAGCACAATGCAACTGCTACTGCAAGCAATATCGGACAGAGCCATCTAGAGTTTTATGACAGAACTTTGGATTTGTTGGTACAGGTTTTAATGGTAAAATATGGATGGTAACGAATACGAAAGAACAAAGAAAAAAGACTTAGACCATTGCTTACTGTAGGATGTCAAGGACAGAATAAGACTTTTTTAAATGCCCTCCTAGAGAAGTGCAACACCTTGAAACTTTGCATCGTCAGCGAGGGCAAAATCTTGGCATAGTCACATTTATCCAAAGAAATGTATCCTGTGAGGCCACTTTATATGAAAATGAGCTGTGTGGGTGTTACTGTTGATATTAAGGAAGACTCTTTTACTTATATATGTATATATCACTCTGGAAAAAAGGTCAATATGGATATTTCGTCAGATATCATAATTTATTTCTGATGGTGAAAGTTCACACTGAAATAGGCGGTTGTCCATCAAAACAGCTAGCCTCTGAAAATATTCATGACTCTGTTGCTCTGCATTACCGGGCAAGTTGCCGAGGTGGAAGTGAACTCCTTAGGTGAAACTGCGGCTTGCATGAAATGTGCATATTTTCTCATGGACAGTAACAAATACTAACAACCATGTTCAAAGTGTCTGCTGGCATTGCAATGTTATTTCATGTTTACTCAAAGGACTTGAAACCCTGCTAGTTGCATTGATTCCTTACATTTTGGTAGTCATGCACAGAATAACCTTCCTTGAGGCTCAAAACCAATACAATTCAATGAAGTCTAAGCTGAATTCACTAACTTAAACTGACAGTTACTAGACAAATTGTATTTTTTCTAAGACTTTTCTTCCATTTTCTTCCATTTGTTGTTTCTTCCTTAATCTTACTCACGTACACATCTGGCTAGACAGAGTGAAATTGTTGGTCCTCAGCACCACTTATCGACAAACCATCTGGAGCCCTGGAGGAAATCCCAGTGGGTCAATCCACCTGCAGCTCTACAAATAAAAATTAATTTAAAAAGTTACATATATTTATATATTTAATTCTGGCTCACCCCATTTGACCAAAGGATTTAATTTATCTGGTAAATGCAGTGCATGGGACAGTTTAGAATGATGAAAAAGGCACTTAACCTCAGGTTACGCCAAGGGGACTTAAACGGATAGTTCACCCTAAATGGATTTACTCACCCTTATGCCGTTCCAAACATGTGTGATTGACTCTGTGAAACACACACACGAAAACAAATATTTAGAAAAATATTAGCCTATTTCTGATTAACTCTGTGGATAACGGTAACACATTCACATTCAAGCACTTTTTTCAAAGTCTCTTGCATTGCATATAGTTTATGCGTTCACTTGGATTCAGGCCCAATACCTTGGGAGTGCTAGTGCAATCTCCATGTTTGATCAGCAGCAGTGCATTTGGGTAGGAATAGGAAGGTTAAGAGGGTTTAACAAAAATGAAAATTCTGGCAAACTACTGACCCTGTTGTCAGTACAAACCTGGCTTTGCCATTCCAAACAAATTACTTTGTTTCTCCAGAAAAAGTGTAATTTGGAATGTACTAGTCACTTTTTTCATTGTAATCAGAATGATGACTGGATATTTTTATCTGTCTGTCTGTCTGTCTGTCCGTCAGGGATGGGATTTCCGTATTTTCCAACCTCCGAGAGATGACCCATGTGATTCCAGTAGATCCAAGGTTTTAGGTTTTTTTTGAAGAGGGGGTTGTTGGTTACTGCATGATGATTGAAATCAAGCAAATGGCCTTGAGCTGTTAGCTAAATAAACTACGAAAAGATTGTTTTCTGAAACATCATGGACAGAATGATCCTGAGAGCGCTGCATGAGCTTGCGGCACCATCTGCAGGACAGTTAAAAGTGTTCAAATGATTCAAAGTGCCAAACGAGAGTAGAGTCAGCGCATAAACGTGTTACTAGACCCGGTGATATTTTATGAATAGCGGGGAGATCGGTTACATATGTAACCATGGTTCCCCGAGGAACGAGACGCTGTGTTGGTGAACGCTAAGGGAACGCTCCTGTGTTCCCACGCTCTAAAACATGTGTGTATTCAGTCCAACGGAATGGCGAAATGTCATGGGCGGGGTGACGTAGAGACCAGAGAGCTCAAAGATCGGCCACGTCTGTACCATGGCATCCAGCCCCATTGGAGCTGGATGAGTTCGAGAGAACCAGAGGGGAAGTCCACAAACAAGTCCAGCTGGGCTCGACCAAACATTTTCCAAATCTGCTCCATCACCTCGGTGTGGAGCTTCCATTCCCCCGGGCCTCAGCTCCTGTCTCGACAGGATATCTGCTTCTTAATATGTAAGAGACCACTGACATATTGTCTGTGCGCACTAGCACATGGTGACCTCTCAGATCAAAGTGTTCCAAAGCTTGAAATACTGCCAGCATCTCCAGGCAATTGATGTGCCATATGAGATGGGGACCTTCCTACGGACCTAGGGCGGAGCGGCCACTCATGATCGCTCCCCAGCCCGTGAGGGGAGTCGTCCGTCGTTTGCGTTATGCGACGACATGGAGCCCCCAACACAGGGCCTTGTGACCGGAACTACGGTTTCTTCCACATGTCTAAGGCACGTAAGCATCGCCACATGACCTTTATCATGCAAAATGGGTTGCCCCTCAGGGAAAACCCTGTGGTCCTGAGCCACCACTGCAAGGGTCTTATGTGCAGCAGGCCAACAAGTTATCATGTTTGACGCAGTTGCCATCAGACCCAACAGCTTTTGTAAAAGCTTCACAGTGAGTGACTGGCCTTCTCTCACTCTTTTGACTGTCGCGAGGATCGATTCGATACGAGTTTGAATGTTTCTTGAGAGTCAAATAAATTGTAATGATTTCTAAAAGATCATGTGTCTTTGAAAACTGGAATAATGATGAAGAAAATTCTGCTTTGCATTACAGGAATAACATTGCATTTTATAATATATTAAAACTGGAAACTTTTTTTTAATTTGTACTTATATTTCACAATATTGCTGTTTTTTTACCTAAATCAAATAAATTCAGCCTTGATGAGCAGAAGATATTTATTTCAGAATCATTAATTGTAATGTTTCCAAACTTTTGGCAGGTTCTTTAATAATAATAACAATTATATATACTATATACTTTCCTATAACATATTATAGTATAATTTATTATAATATATTATATTATATTGTTATTATGATTATTAAGTGCTGCTTTTTTATTTTTTACATGACAATAGTATGTATTCTTACAGTATAAGATACATCTTTTAATGTGTTAAATTATATATTTTTAATAAGTGCTGGGGGGTGGCTTGTGGTCATGACTTGAGGCGTGGTCAGAGTTTCCTTCTTTTTTGTATCTAGCTGATCTATATCTATCTATCTGTAATGAAGAGGCAGTGTCATTAGATCCAAATGCAGCTGGCATGAGCGGGCTCTGGAGCGGACTCTGCGAGCTCCTGGGACGGAGCGGCCTCTGGAGCGGACTTTGCGAGCTCCTGGGACGGAGCGGCCTCTGGAGCGACTCTGCGAGCTCCTGGGACGGAGCGGCCTCTGGAGCGGACTCTGCGAGCTCCTGGGATGGAGCGGCCTCTGGAGCGGACTCTGCGAGCTCCTGAGACGGAGCGGACAATGCTACGGACCTGGGGATGCCAGCTGCTCGCACCGACACCAGTGGTGGGTCCAACACACTAGCAATCAGTCCTGGCCAAAGAGGCGCATCCGCAGGCGTGGTGGCCATCTTGGCCGGGGACTCAGGCGTGGCCGACATGACGCGAGCAGGCCCTGGCTTGGCAGGCCTGACGTGAGCAGATTCTGGCCTGGCAGGCCTGTTATGAGGCTCAGGTAGATCAGCGGTGACTTGGCTTGACCCGTGACTATCAGCTGTGACTTGGCCTGACTCGTGACTGGTAACAATGACATGGCGGGGTGTTGTTGTGACTGCCATTTTGCGACCAGACTCTGTTGTCGCCACCATTTTATGAGCGTGCTCCGGTGCGGGGGTCCTCTCCCGAGGGAGTACCGTGTCGCTTTCCTCCTCCGTGGCACCCACAGTAAAAGGAGAGTCACTCAACCTTAGTGCATAGTCCATGAAAACACTCAAATTGCCCTTAAACTCTCCTCCAGGAAAAAAAAGGATTTGTGAAGGGATTTGATAGGCTCATTGAGTCCGAAATGAAACAAGTCTTTGAACAAAAATTTGTCGTACAGCGGTACCTGATAAGACAGCTCACAAAAAATACTCCTCAATAGACATGCCTCCCTGGCGAAGATGTAGGAGTTGGTCTATGGAGTCCATGGTTAGGCTGGGTAGCCGTGATAAAGCTGCTGGATCTGAGTTTGGCGAAGTCTTCTGTAATGAAGAGGCAGTGTCGTTAGATCCAAATGCAGCTTTATTAATATAAGAGGAGGTCAGACAGGCAAGGTTCAGAGACAGTAACAGGAGTAATGAAGGCAAGGCAGAATCAGCAACAGGGGCAATGCAAAGGTCGGGGCAGGCAGCAGACAGAGAAGATATCAAAAGGCAGGCAGGGTCAAAAGGGCAGGCAGCAAACGGTCAGAGTCGTGAGAACAGTCCAGGTAACAAACAGGGAAAATATACTTGGGGTAACCGCTCGGAAATGTCAGACGGAGCTAAACAAGACTTCGCGGTCAGTGCATTGAAGTGTGCTGCTTATATGTGTGTGTGTGTGTGTGAATGAGGTGTAGGTGTGGTGAGACAATCAGGGCTAATGAGTGATTGGTGACAGCTGTGTGATTGGTGCAATGGTGGATGGGAATGTGTGTGTCTTAAGTGCAGTGAATGATGGGAGTTGTAGTCTGAGGTGGAGTGATGTGCAGCTGTAGTGTGGTGCAAGAGTCCATGTGGTGAAATGGCAACCAGATTCATGACACTATCTATCTATCTATCTATCTATCTATCTATCTATCTATCTATCTATCTATCTATCTATCTATCTATCTATCTATCTATCTATCTATCTATCTATCTATCTATCTATCTATCTATCTGTTTGCATGGTTGACTGTGTCATTCTATAAATTACGTTTTGTTTTATTATTATCATTATAACTTATCAAATTTAAATATGCTTTGTGCTTTTATTTAGTATGCTATTTATGTCATACATAATGTATGTGAACAAATGTGATGTTTGGTCATCAAAGCTGGATCAGTTCCAACAAGTGCAGTTATTTTTGTCCAGGAGCCCACTGAGGAGATGGACAGCCTCAAGGAAGAAGCAGCTGATGGGAAGATATTATGACGGGTAGTTCTTGTACATATGGACTTGCATCGTCCGCCAAAAATTAAAAAGCGGATGTCCATGATGCGACAGATCTGAGGTGATCTTCTGAGCTTTATTTGAAGCTCTCATAGTGTAAAGCACCTTGACTGATGATAGGTGGCAGCCAGTAGTCTAAAAAGAGCCATTCACCCATGGTATCCTGCTCTTGGAGCGAAGAAAACAAACAGTGATGGAAGTGACGAGGATGCTTAAATGACTGCCCCAGGATGGGAGAAGAGAGGTACAGCTCAAGTTGCTACAGACAGAATATCCTCTGTTGGGCTTTTTTTATTATAGTGGTGATGATTGTCAACTCAGGGAGTCAGAAATAGCGGTCCCAAGACATTTCAAAAAGGCATTTATTTTCAGGGAGAGTGCCTTTACTTGCTCTTCCTGAAATGTATTATCTGCATGGTCTTTTTTGTGTTCAGCCACAGATTGTTGGCAGAACACCATGCTGTCACCTGGGCCACCTTCTCTCGATAGATGGACTCATCGTTGTTAGCGATAAGGCCTACTATAGTAATGTAATCTGCAAACTTGATAAATTACTGTGCGAGCAGTACACTTACGTAAAGTTATAACAGAAAGGGAGAGGAGTGTCACCAAGGTTAGAGACAAGTAGGGGCATTGTTGCAACGGCCTGTCAGGTTGCTATCGGTTTGCTTCCTTCCATTGCTTCCTGGAAATCGAAAATCCAGTAGAAGATTGAAGGAGATATTTTGAATAAGTCAATTTGTGGTGTCAGAGCATCAGATCTGTAGTCGTTCAGTCCTGTAATCTTTTCCTGTAATGGGGGTTTTAAGGCATGCTGGCACTTTATGTGATGATAAAGAATAATTTAATATAGCGGGGAAAACAGGAGGGAGTTGCTCAGTGAAGCGCATTGGGTATTCTTGAAGAAGAAGTTCCTGTAACTCGAACATTAGAGTATGCTAGCAACACCAATGTCATGGGTTCGATTCCGAGGGAAAGTCTGCATTGATGAAAATGGGTTCATTAAATGTGATTTTAGTTTCTTTGGATGAAAGTGTCTGCCAAATTTGTCAATGTAAGACGATTCCCTGATTTTCAGTTTTCTGAATATGAAAATGTCCTCTACATTAATAGAGGACATTGAGTTTGGAGGGAATTGAAATGAGATGTGTTTCGTCAAACATGAAAAGTGATCGATCAAAGCAGACTTGAAAGTGAGACAGGAGTGTGAGGAGCAAGGAGGTGTTCATTTGGTGAGACTTGTTGGTAGCACATCAGGGTAAGCTGATCCGTCCTTATGTTGTAACTGAAGTTGTTAAAAGTTGTAAGATCTTACTTCCGTGCTCAGGTATCCTCACTGTACTTCTACACCATCATGTGAACTGCTTTAAATGTGACTGCATCTTAGGATCATCATGGTCATAGTGTGATCAGAGTTATCCAAAGGGTTGATGGATAGAACAGTGGAAAGATAATTTAATGGATCTGTGGAAACTGGTCTAATATATATTCCTTCTCACATTTTATTGGTGGGGGGTGGGGGGGGGGGGGGGTGTAGTTCAGGAGAGTTGAACAGTCTGCAGAGAATGGTTAAAATTAAGAGCAAGAGAGTGCACCTTCACTTTTTAATTTCTTGCAGATCACCAAGCCGTGGTCCGCATGAAACAGTTGTAAACCTTCAGATTGTACTTCCTCATACAGTATGCAAAGAGTTCACAGAGGATTGACTGTTAGAAAGCCCTAATCCAAGCAACACTCCTCTGATTGTCTACTCTCCTTCTCCCTTTGTAGCAAACTTAGTGCTTCTTCTTTGGGACGGTGAAGCTGACACCTTCTGCTGATGATCTCAATAGGCAATGGAAAAAAGAAAATCGAACTGAAGTGGACTTAGTATTCCGGTACCTTCCAGTTAAAAAAAACAATGGAACTCTATTGTATTTTATGTAGGATTTTCCAAATCCATTCCATCTCTGTTTAGAGAGTATACTCACTTAAAAATGCTAAAGAATGCTATGAGTAATTTGAGGTAACTAATTGGACTTAATATGGGTGAAGGGTATAGGGCTATAGGACTGAAGAGTATAAGAGCATGACTGTAAAAGAAGTGCTTCACATTTCACCTTAAAACAACAGATGAGATGAGCTTTCTTTGTCACATACACAATTATACAGAGTATAATGAGGAGTGAAATGTGTTGTCTGCATTTAACCCATCCAAGTGGAGAAGTGGGCAGCCAACATTGTTTGCCTTGTTGAAGGAGCCCTAGCCTGAATGATGGTCTCTACCACCGCCGGTGGTAGACCACTCAAGTCTGCCGCGTCCCGTCCAGGAGCCACACATGGAGGTTCCATAGATCTGGACGCGGGTGCCATATGGTGCCGAGCCCCTGAGAAAGGAGGTCCTTCCTCAGAGGAATGCGCCAGGGAGGTACTGTCGCGAGGGAAATGAGTTTGGGAAACCAGGTCCGGGTGGGCCAATGGGGCGCAACCAGCAGGACCTGCTCCTCGTCCTCCCTGAGCTTGCACAGTGTCTTGCGTAAGGCCCGAGGCCAGCTGTGTGCCAGTGCGTCTGTGCCGAGGGGGCCCTCGGTCAGGGAGAAGTACAGCTGGCAGTGGGAGGACTCGGGGGAGGCAAACAGGTCTACCTGAGCTTCCCCGAATCGACTCCAGATCAGCCGGATCGTCTCGGGATGGAGTCGCCATTCTCCGGGAACGTGAGCTGTCGTGAGAGAGCGGCCGCCGCACGATTGAGCTGCCCGGATGTGAACAGCACGCAGTGACTTGAACTGCGTATGACTCCAGAGGAGGAGATGACGGGCGAGCTGTGGGCTAGAATAAGCCAATCGTCGAGGTAGTTGAGGATCCTGATGCCCACTTCCCGTAACGGGGTAAGGGCGCCCTCTACAACCTTCGTGAACACACGGGAGACAGGGAGAGCCGAAGGGAGGACCCTGTACTGCCATGCCCGACCTTCAACGCAAACCGTAGAAACGGTCTGTGTCGAAGGATCGAACGTGAAAGTAAGCGTCCTTCAGGTCGATCGCTGCAAACCAATCCTGGGGCTGAATGCATTTGATCATGTGCCTGTGCGTCAGCATCTTGAACGGGAGCTTGTGCAAAGCCCGGTTCAAGACTCGCAGATCCAGGATTGGCGAAGGCCACCACCTTTCTTGGGCGATGAAGTAAGGGCTGTAAAACCCCTGCCTCATCTCGGCTGGAGGGACCGGCTCGATTGCATCCTTTGCCAGGAGGACAGCAATCTCCTCGCGCAAGACAGGGGCGTTCGGACTGCCACCGACGCTCGAGAACGCCGTTGAACTTGGGAGGTCGCCTGGCGAACTGAATAGCGTAGCCGAGTCGACGTGCAGCGTGAGCCAGCGAGACAGGCTGGGCAGCGTGAGCCACGCCTCCAGACGCTGTGCAAGCGGCTCCAACGGCACAATCGACGCACCTGTGGTGGTGCAGCGAAGGGAGTAGGGTGGATGGCACAGAAGGCGGTGCGTTCTGAGGCATCCTCACCGAACTCCCTGGGTCCCGAACGGGACTGGCCAGAGGTGCGTGGGGAGGAATGTCGTCCCCGAACCGTACTCTCTTGGCTACTGGCAAAATGGGTCGTGGGCGAGAGTGAGGAGGCAGGGCGTCGCACACTGTCGTCCCATGGACCTGAGAACCCGGAGGAAAAGGAAATTGCTCTTTCTTTGAGAAGGTGGGTACCGCTGGCCCTTGGACCAGCGGCGGAACAGAAACAGTCCGCCTCTCTGGGTCCGGTGCGGCGGTGGCGACAACACCCGAGGGGGGCAGCCCCACCGCACCTTCATCCTCAGAGGACGTGAACCCATCCCCCGATGCTGAGATCGACATCCTATCTACACATGGCGCACCGAATGAAATGCTGGGCGCCCCGTGGGACAGACCAGCGAAATCACCCGGGAACCGGACGGGATGTTCGCTGCGTGAGGAGTAAGAGGTCCGTGGGGGCGTGCCGGCGGAGAGGCTCTTACAGTAACCCTCAGATCTCCCAGAGCGTCAGCCGGCGATCCTCTGCTCGAGCCAGAGAGATCAGCACGGGTGGCGGCAGAGGGTGCCAATCCTTTCATAAAGGAAAGGCGAGATCGCAGCGAAATCATGCTCATACGCCCACAACAGACGCATGAGTCATCCACGAACGCAGCTTCAGCGTGTCGGCGGCCCAGACACTGAAGACAACGATCATGTCCGTCATCCGCAGACAGAAAGCGGCCGCACCAGAAGGACACGGACGAAACGGCATCTTGAAAAAGCGCGATCGTCCGTGATTTTGCTCTTTAGAATTTGCTCTCTCAGTTGAAGTGCTCAGGGAATCGCTGATGAGAGGGACTCCGCTGATCGCACCGTTCGCCAACCGGGAACAAAACAAAGATGAACGGCTTTGTGGAGATCAGCACTCTTCTCATCCACTCGGCTCGGGCAAAAATCTAATGAGTGGATGCACCTGTCGTCCTTTTATACCCGTATGCACGGGAGTGGCTCAGGTATGCAAATCCACTAGCCAATTTCATTGGCGTTTTCTCTAGTCAGAGATGTTCGGGCTTCCAGGTAAATCCCTATGTCGTCACGACATAACTCGTAGTGACCGACAGATAGGGAACTCAATTTGAGCTGCTCACAAGCTCAAGCATGTTTTCATCATTTTTCACAGAAAATGATTCAAACACTACTTTTTTCTTGAAAAAATATACAACAGAACGTATGATATTTCCTTGATTCACAATCCCTTGACATAACATTGTATGTGTGCATTCACTGTGTTAAGTATATTAGAATGCAGTTAGAATGCCTTTATTATAAAAAAATAAAAATAAAAAAACTACTCCTGAGTGAGTTCTTATTTTTTTTTATATCACACAAGCAAGAGTGCTTCACGAGTTCACACTTACTTAATAATGAACTGAATAAATGGTATGCGTATTTGGCGTGCTGTCCGAGGAGAGGGCTCCGAGCTCGGTAGTAGTTCCCGAGCCCGGGGTACTCCCCTTGCCCGGGGAGAGGGGTCCGAGCTCGGCATTTAGCCCGGACCCAAAAGCTCCCCCCCTACCCCTTGCTGGGGTGAAACGGACTGGGAGTGAGGAGTTGGGGTGGTGGAGGGATTTCTGGAAGACTAGAGATAATGGAGGTAAGGCTGCTTGATTATTTATAGAGGTTCTCTCTAGCGTTTATTGGATAGGGGATGTGATTACTGATTATGAATTGGCTGTGTTAATTATCCGCGCGTGCTCCTCCCGAAACTTGTTTATAAAACATCACTTATCGGCATATATGTGAGGTTGCAAATGTGCTATTAATTTTATTCAACAGTGCAGAGCAACACTGTGGTGTTTCAATCCCGAATTAATCTGTTTTCAAATGATTCAAATGAGCCAATGATTCAACGATACATTCATACAAAATAGTCACTTGCTTTATTTCTAATAGAGTCAGCCATTTTGAATTAATCACTCGATTTGAATTTGTATTTGAATAATTTTATTTAAAAGGACTTGCTGCTAGTGGCATATTTATTGTCAATTTATTTAACCATGACAGGTCAAACCAGCCAATGGCAACAACAACAACAAAACATATTTACATGCCATGTTTTTCTCTACTGAGGTACACTTGTACAAACCGAATTACAGAAAAAAAAAAAAAAAAATTGTATTGAATAAAATTAAAACTAAACGATTTTCAAATCACATGAGACGACATTTTATTCACAATAGAACATAGATAACATAACAAATGTTTAAACTGAAAGAATTTAAATTTGTTTGCACAAAACCAGCTCATTTCAAATTTGATGCCTGCTATAGAGGTCTAAAAATAGTTGGGACGGGGGCATGTTTACCATGGTGTAGTATCTCATCTTATTTTCAAAACAGTTTGAAGACGTCTGGGCATCGAGGTTATACGTTTCTGGAGTTTTGGTGTTGAAATGTGGTCCCATTCTTGCCTAATATAGGTTTTCAGCTGCTAAAGAGTTTGTGGTTATCTTTGACATATTTTTTGTTTAATGATGCGCCAATTGTTCTCTATAGATGAAAGATAGATTAAAGATCTGGACTGCAGGCAGACCAGTTCAGCACCCGCACTCTTCTACTATGAAGCCATGCTGGTGTAATAGCTGCAGGATTTGGTTTTGCATTGTCCTGCTGAAATACACAAGGGCTTCCCTGAAATAGACGTCATCTAGAGGGGAGCATGTGTTGCTTTAAAACCTTTATATACCTTTCAGCATTCATAGTGCCTTCCAAAACATGTAAGCTGCCCATATCGTATGCACTTATGCACCCCCATACCATCAGAGATACTGGCTTTTGAACTGAACACTGATCACATGAAAGGTCTCCCTCCTCTTTAGCCCAGAGGACACGGCATCCATGATTTCCAACAAGAATTTCAAAATTGGACTCGTCTGACCATAGAATACTTTTCCACATTAAAACAGTCAATTTAACAGTTTTTCACAATTGCTTTGGCTCAATTCTCAAAAAAAAAAAATTCTCGAAACAACAAGTTCAGATCTCTGAACAATTAGCTTATTTTTAACATCAGATTGGGATTTCTTATTTATTTGAGCTAATTGCAAATGCTTTGGCACGTGTGCAAACAGTAAGTACAATTGTCTGCACTTTGCACAACAACTAATTGCATATGGCTTGTTAATCAAAACTGATGAGTCGATTCTCACTTAAACTGTCAAACTCTTCACAACTTCTTGTAAGCCATCACATTTAAAATGATCAATTCAATTCAATTGATCAAAATTGGTGTACACGCTAGGAGTTGCACAGACTAATCGACTAGTCGACTTCAGTGCTCTGCCATGACGTTATAAGCTTGAAGTCGACTAGTCCCTGGTCCTATAGAGGGCGCAATAGGATAATAAACCCACATTTATGCTCCATTTCCAAACAGTTAAAATTACAAACTAATTAATGCTCTAAATGCGCTCCACAAGACAGGTGTGATTGTATTACTGGATGCTCGAACTTTAAATGGCAGAATGCACGTATTAAACAGCTTATTGTACAGGTAAGTTAATCATGTTCTAATCTAATGTGCTGCTGCACTGTAACGCACACACATAGAATACTGACAGAAGTGCGTAAAATACTTCATGCGCAGATCGCGCGCACAGAATCATTCAGCGCGAAAATGTATTGTCAACACTGTTCTGTGATTTCTCGGTAAAATAGCTTAGAAACTGAACATTTCAAGCATATATTTCTTAATAAATAAATCCCACAGCTTCACTACTAGTAGAGAGACACTGCCAGGTAGAATTAATTCAGCAATTACTCTCACTAATGCATTCATTCATATGAATGTAATCTTTACTGTACTACTTATCTGTATCTGATCCGAGCATGAATCTGTGAGAAATATAACGACCCAAAGACTAAAGAACTGATAAAAATAATCTGTTATAGGTGCAATGGTCATGTGGGCAGCGCTGTGCCATATTTCATATCTGTGCACAAGGTGTTTGTCACAGCTCCAGACTTATTTGTTCATTAATTACGTCATCATCGACTAGTCGACTTTGACTTGACTTTCATCACATAAAAGTCGACTTAAAAAAATCTGAAGTCGTTCAACCCCTAGTACACGCATGTGTATTCCATAAATATCTGACATTGACATTGTAATGTCTACTAAATTGGCAAATGACCTATAATTGCAATACAATTTGAATCAACCATTCAACCATTTAACCAATCAAGTTTGGGAGCATATACTGTATATGCAGATTGCCCACAGCACAATCACTACCATTTTTTGAGAATAGAGGTGTAAAGTATATGATCATAGACCACAAAATCAGATGTGTCTGTTGGATGCGATGAATGCTGCATGTGAGGACATCACAGCTGATCATTGCAGGTGATGGGTGCGGGCGGCATTCAAGGAGATTTTTTCCCTGATGCTGGGCAATGGAAAACATCAGATATGGTGTTGATGAAAATCTTTGACCTGACTAACGAGCGACAGGAGGTCCACCCAGAATATTCTTTTCATGGATGTTATTTTTATTTTATTTTATTTTTTTGTTAACATAAGCAATATGAAATGTACAGTAATTGGACAAGCAATATTTAACTTTACATGAAATACATTCGTACAAAACTAAATTTACTGTAGAAATACAAATGTTCATATAGTTTTTTTCTATGTACTATTGACTCTTCTCAACAAATATCATGTTGTTTTTATAAAAGCATAATTTCCATGGTTGACTGTAATGGTGAAAAAAACAAGTAAACCTTTCGACCAGTGTGGATGACAAGATGACAAAAGTACTTTATTTGTTGGTTGCCTTGGCCAAATTACTGACACGATAACTAGGTTTTGAAGCATTCATTAAATGTTTTGGGTGAGTTACTACATTTTGCATACATGC
Organism: Gymnocypris eckloni scoliostomus; assembly: GCA_027564155.1. NCBI lineage: Eukaryota > Metazoa > Chordata > Actinopteri > Cypriniformes > Cyprinidae > Gymnocypris > Gymnocypris eckloni. The sequence goes on from CM050426.1 coordinate 7,824,833, forward strand.
AATAACGTTCTGAAGTACCAGCAAACAGTTGTGAAATTTGCACTCACAGTTTAGAGAACGTAAAGATTGTTTTGAAAAATGTGCCAAAGCAATTGAGAAAAACTGTAAATGAGCCTTGGCCCACAGGATACAACAGCGCTTCTGGACCATGTTCACATGGCTTCCTTTTTGCTTTATAGAGCTTTAGTGGGCATCTGCAGATGGCACGGCGGATTGTGTTTACCGACATTGGTTTCTGGAAGTATTGCTGGGCCCATTTAGTATTGTCAATGACAGAATCATGCGATGAGTTATGTAGTGTAGTCTGAGGGCCCGAAGACCACGGGCATCCATTAAAGGTCTTTGGCCTTGTCCCGTATGCACAGATATTTATCTAGTTTCTCTGAATCTTTTGATTATGTTATGCACTGTAGATGATGAGATTTGAAAAGCCTTTGCAACTTGAAAATATACCACAATCTTTTTCGCACTCTTTCACAGATTGGAGAGCCTCTACCCCAGTGGTATAGTGTACGTGATATGCAGGTATATGCCGTATGCCCACTAGGGAAGGTCAAGGAATTGCTTATACCCACTTAAAAAAGTATGCGGATACTTAACAACACCGTTTTTGTGACATCCTTTCACAAGTTCATTCCTAAATTCACCCAGTCTGTGTTGCGAAGCACTGTCTTTCTGATAATCACTCCGTATTTCTGTTGACGACTATTGCTAAGCTTGAAATTAACTAATAAATGAGATATGCCAGTATATGACATGCTGACAAAATATGTATAACCTGAATGCACTGTACTTCGCTTTGGATAAAAGCGTCTGCTAAATGCATACATGTAAATGTAAATATGAAATGAACTAGGCTACACCCTTTCAGTGTTTTTGTAAGCCTGCCCTTGAAGCTGCTGCTGCTTCGGGTGACACACTGCAAACAGATGATAGGAACATTAACATTATAGAAATGACAGAAAATAAGCCAGGAGGCTGAAACTATTCTACGCGGTAAAGAAAACGAAGCCGATGCTATCGTAACATTACCTGGTACGTGGTAGAGTACGTTGTCATTAACTTAACTGTAACAGCAGGGGATTGTTGGCATATGAACAATGAGTAATTTCAATAAACAAAAAGTTCATATTTAGTGATTTACATTGTCTGACTATTACAGTATTGCATGATTTCAACTAAAATAGTTTCAAATAAACTCACTGAGCTGCTGCACATCTCCATTCAAATACAGGGTTGTTTAGTTTGTGAATGAATCTGCTCTTAAACCAATCTAGTGAGTCAATTCAATAACTCATTCATAAAGACAGTAACTGCCTGAGTCCCAATGTGCATAACATCCATCCTAAATGTGATATTAGTAATTTTCAATACTATTTGGAGCAGATAGGGTGGATAGTATGCACATTGGCACGCAGGGACTTGCTTTGTTCCCGAATGAATCAGCCGCTCGAATCAATCAATTAAATTAATGATTCAGTGATAAAATCAGTAACTTGCCGCAACCTAATGGCAGTCTTAGTTTCATTTTTAAAGTATAATTTCAGTTATTTAAATCATTTAATATTTCTATATTCAAAACTTTATATTTAAACTTTATATTTTTTATATTATAATTTTATACATTAATCTTAAAATGAATATATGAAGTTAATCGCACTCATGCCACCTCTTGAGCCTCATTAAATATCTGTAAATATCTACAAGCCACTTTTTTGTTCTTCTGTGCCACTTCTGTAGTGCAAATTGTTAATAATGATTTTATTTGATCAGTAATCTATTCCTCTTATTGTATTGTTTTAATTAGACATTTTGAAAAAAGCTTATAAAAATACACTTTTGAATTTAACATGAAAGGTAACACTTCAAATAAAGTTAGAACAAAATGCCCCTGTAAATCACTTTAAGGAGTCCATTACTTCGTAATGGGAAGGCACATTTTTGTTATTGAGGAGAAGGTGCTCCTGATTTTTTTTTTACTGTGCCCCCCTAGCACAAGAGCTCCTAAAAATAAAAAATAAGCGTAGAGCCCTGTTTAGTGAGTGTGGTGGTGCTTGTGAGAGGCTGCTCTGGTACTGGTGAGTATGAGGCTGAGAACGGAAAAATCACAGTATACTTACTACAAAAAACTAGACTACACCACTGCTCTACCCATTTTACTTCTGAGAGACTGCTTATTTTAGACATCCCTTTATCCCTCTTATAGCTAATCATGTTACAGACCTGATGACAAGTAACTTATTTAGTTGCTAGAAGTTCTCCCAGCTGAATCTTTGCAAAATGTATTGCTTTTTCAGCCCTTTGTTTTCTTTTAGATCTGTAGCAGGCATCACATTTGAAATGAGCTCATTTAGTGGATAAAAGTGTAACATTTCTTAGTTTAAACATTTGTTATGTTCTCTATGTTTTATTGTGAATAAAATATTTGCTCATGTGATTTGAAAGTATTTCTGTTTTCATTTAATTCAAAAATAAATAAAAATCCCAATATTTCCGTAATTCCGTAGGTCACGTCAAGAAACCTTAAGAGCAGGGTTACACTGCAAAGTCATGTATAAATGAACGAATGAACAAACAAATATATTTATTTATTTATTTATTTTATGTTGGAAGATAATAATATTTGTGTTTTGTCTTGATAAGAGAGCATTATCATAATAATTATTGTTATTAATAAGAAAGAAAGAGTATCACACAGGTTTGGAACAACATGAGGATTAATTTAATAGATGACAATTTACATTTTTAGGTGAACTGTACCTTTAAATCAGCTTTGAATTTGGTGTTTACACATAGAATAGACTTCAATTTGTGTATTTAAACTTTTGAACCTTACAGTTGATATATAGTCCTTGTGACAACCTCTCTGTCTGACAACTAGCCTGCCTTCCCTATATAGCTTAAACATATCCATCACTTTGACAGATCAGTCACTAGGATTCCCTGTGAAGCAGTCACACCATGCTGGATGTTTCTGTACATTCTACTATGACATTAAATTAATTGATTTTTTTGTATATATATTTTTATATTGAAACTGGCTGGATATTACAGACCACCTTCTATTGTCTGTGTTCAATTCATTTACAGCAGATGTCCATAATGCCATCTAGTCCTGACAAGCAGCCAGGCAGTGTTCTGCCGTCTGTGGGAAAGAAAATAATTTAACCATCTGTTTCATTAAGGTGAGTTGACTTTGATCAATCCTAACACCACAGTTTGCTGAAAAAAAATTGGCTTGGACAAGCAATACCTTCAATGCTGGTTCGAGCTAACTTTTGCTGACCATTCAAAGCCTTGCTGTTTAGTTAAGAAGCCTGGTGGGAACACCAACATAGCATGTTTATTTATAAAACACTGATATAGTATGTAAGTTTGTGCACAAGATTAGTGTCGCTGGGTAAAATGCCTAGTCCCTGCAGAGTTCCTTTATCACCTGGGGGTAGAATAAGACATGGGACCTTCCGGCCAATGGACAAGCCGCCTGGGCCACAAATTGCTGACACTGTTCCATGACACAGGCATTTAATCTGCCAGCGTGACGCCCGGCATCAGATCTATCTCTCCGACACAAGTTGTCCATTAGCTTTCCATGCCCTCAAGGTAAAATGACAGCAGTCGAGAAAAGCTAATGCAAGGTGCCAAAGTCAAGGTAATTTATGTGTGTTACTCACTTATCCTTTAAGCTTGAGGGCTTTCAGTCCAATAACATTTTCCCAACTCAAATCACATGCCAGGGAATATACAGTAGAGAACAGAAGCAGCATAGTCATTGATTGGTATTAAACCAATGCTGTGAGACACCAATCACCACTTAGAAACTTAGTACTAAAGAAGCAAAATAACATTTTGTGAAAAGTAATGACTCAATTTTGCATCAACAGACAAATAATATGTCACACATCATATTTGACTTTTTGAGTAATTTAACTTTTTGGAGAAATTGAGTTAAATCTTGTAATTTTATATTATTTACACAATATTTTCCTATTTTGATATTGTACAGTTGCTTTGTTACAATTTGTATTGTTTAAAGCGTTATATAAATATAAGGACTTGCAATAGCACTTGCATGTTGTTGCTCTTTTGTTGGTTTTGATTGCTTCTATAATGTCCTCATTTGTAAGTCGCTTTGGATAAAAGTGTCTGCTAAATGACTAAATTAATAAATAAAATAAATAAAGAGGACTTGACTATTATTAGCTTTGTTAATCTTAGAAGTGCTTTAATAGTTAAAAAACACCATACAATCCTGGAGATCAGATTCAATGGCGTTTGACATTATGCATTTTAAATCAGGTTTATATGCATCCAAGCAATTGAGATTTGAGAGCTATGACAGATAGGAATATATATATATATAGATATATATGCAAAGTATGACTCGGATTATAGCATGAGTAGTACAAACTACTATTATGATACTTATGGTTTTGTATTTAATTGAGTTAAATGTCTGTATATCCATTCATCCCTCTTTATATTTTAATGCATCTCTCCTTATCCATCCATCCATCCCTCTTTGGTGTATTCATGTATTTATCTATCAATCCATGCATCAAACTATCCATCCATCCAGGCTTTCTTCCTCCTTGAACAGGCATTCATTAACTTTGAGATGCTGAAAAACTCCAAGAACTCTGTCATTACTCTTCTGTAATTACTGAATGTGGGCATTTTGACAAGCTAACATGGCTGCCTTAGAGGCACTATTATGGATGTGGTCACTAATTAAACATAAAAACGGTGACAATGTGCTGCTGTTAGGCCCATTAGTGGGTACCAGAGGGCCTCTTTCTCTCGAAAACTGATTAATTAAAATCCAAAACTCCAGATAATTGGCATCAGAGATGGTGCAGTTAACACCTTTGTCTCAGAGCTACTAAGATGATTCATCCAACCAAGTTCATTTTAAATGCATCATATATTTTGTCGTGACCAAAAAAAACATTACAGCTGCATTCTAATGAGGCAGCAAAATAGATACGGTTGAAACTTACGAAAAACCATTTGTTCTTTACTTGTGTATAAAACAAGCAGTGGTTTAATATTTGATTTCCATTAGATGCGCTTGTGAAATATCTGTTCCAGGAGTGCTGGCAAGTGTGAAGTGAGGACCTAATTGATTTTGTTGCTTAGAAGGGAAACATCTTTTGGTAGAGTGGTTTTTCATGTAAAGGTATGCCTTCAGTCAGTGCAGGTAGGCTTCTCCGAACTCTAGCTGAGGCAAAGTGGTGATTCCCGCATGGATGAAACAAAATCACTGCAGTTGGGCGCAGTCCTTATACAGCCACTGAGCAATTCCATTACAGGCTTATCAGAGAGGTGCTGCACTCAAATCCCAGAATCTCTGGTGAGGAAAATAAAGAGAACAGTTTCAGCTGTGATGTTCACAACAGGCTTTATTTGATCAATTGTTCAAGTGTCAAACTCTGAATTAAAGAAATTGCACTTTTGGTACAACTCATACAGCAAAAAGGGGGGTTAAAAATAGCATCTAATTTCTCTTTCCACTTTTTTCAAATGATACCTTTTCTTCTGAAATGAGTGCCATCATTTGTGAGGATTATCTGCTTTATCAATGCCTTCTGCATTAGACAGCCTTGGAATTGTAAAGGCTATATTTACTCTTTGCAGGCAGACTGTCCTTGAAGGACTATGGTGGTTGTGCTCAGAATTCAAAGGTTTGAGGAACATATAATGCATGCTCAGGGTTGCTTGAACACTCCCAAAGATTCTTAATACTTTTTTTTCTCATAAGCATGTTTTAAGAGCACCATTTATTAAATATTTAGAATACACCTTTCCAAGTACAACAAAAGATTCCACTCTTATTACAATTCTAAATAGGTATTACACTTAATTTAAGCTGTGAATCCACCCTTGGGCGCTGAACACTCATTGCAGGATTGGGTCGTGGGGTCAAGGAAATACACATACTCAGAAATCTAATGTCTGTTCATGTCTTCTAGCACACCACACATAAAATAGCAGTTTTGACTCAAGCAACTAGAATAGAGAATAAGAGAAAACTGAAAAAAAGTAATAACTGAAAAAACTGAAAAAAACATATATAAGATTTTTATTTTAGCATGTTTATGTGATATGTTATCATATACTACATACAAATTCATTGAACAGAAAACAACATGCTCACATAATGTATTTACACCACAGTACTGATATCTACTGATATAAAAAAGGGGGAAAAATCAAACTGAAGACACGCAATGTTTCAGAAGTATGAAGCAGTGCATAAAGGGAGGACTCTTCGCAATCAAAACTAATGGCCTTTTCCATCACCCTGACTGCTGCTCGTCCTGCAGTAAACTCATATCGGCCACACGTGAGACAAATCTTAATCTCGTCTGACATCTTTGAAACGGAAAGAAGAAAGTTGTTTTCATCTGCTCTATGAACCAGTGCACAGGCTGTGGATTCTAACACAGTGGAACAGCAGAGGTAATGATCTGACTTCAGCATGCAAGACTGCTCTGGCCAAACACAATTTTGAGTATGTAATCAAATGTGACAGCAAACAAGTCAGATATGTACAAGAATCCTAATGTTGTGTTCTCTGAGTTGACGTAAATTTATTCAGATATATTCAAGCTTTTATTATATATATATATATATATATATATATATATATTTTTATTTGTTTTGTACAAAAGGAAATTAAACAAAATCAATAGAATATAAAATACATCTCACATACACAGTACATCTCAAGTGATTCGACAAAAATACTGCATAAATGTACAGTATTTAACATTTGTATCCTATACTTTTAATAATATGTATTTTTATTTTATTTTATTTTATGTTTTACAAGGTTGTGCCTTGTAGAAAAAAAAGAAAAAATATTTGCATGTGAAAATTCCTATCCTTTATTAATAGCAGCCTCACTGCAAAGTTTTAAAATGTAATTTATTTAAATTTTAAATTATATTTTGTTCACCGGTATGATTCAGGCCATGTTTATAACCTTCTTTAACTGGCCAGATGTGGCAGTAAGACTTAGATTCATGTTGTTGGCTCCAAGTCAGCAAAATGCATCTGTCTGTGGCAATAATTACTGCTTTGGCATTAACAAGAATATAGCAAAGAACATCTGCTCGCAAATTAATAAAAAACATGTTTTTACTGACCATCTTCTCAGTTTAGTATGGCTCAAGTGTAATGGGTGGACATTGTTAATTATATACTTGCTGCCAGCCTGCCATATTCAGTTGCAGTGGCCACAAATGGTGTGGACTATTTAGCCATATTAAAATTTCAAAACCGAGAAAAATTTTAAATACACTAAATACACCAGTAGTGTAAGGGAAATTGTGTACTTCCATAATTATAGTGAATATATTACTGAGTTCTGCTAGTCTGTGTGCATAGAGTTGATCTTATTGTTTGCAAACTTTCCTTAAGCTTGTCATTGTTTTGAAGAAATTGGGACAAGTAAATGATTCCTTCCTTGAAAAGAAAATAATGGATGCATGCCAGAACAAACAGCACAATGCACAATCCAGTAGATTAATTATTTTAGATGACTAGGCCCACAATCTTTGCACACTAGCACATTTTAGCACCTTTAGTCCAGCTCTACCTCCATAGGCAAGTCACTAACAGATTGGAGTCATTGTTGTAATGGTGTTGATGCATTAGTTTCCAGCACCAATGCATAGAGTGATCCATCATGTTTGACACTAGACTGAATAGTAAGTTTGCAAGTGCTTTCTAGAGGATCAGTCCCCTTCACAAGAGGTCAAAATTTACCATAATCATCTTTTGTTAGACTAGATATGTGCTAAGTTCAGACTAACAGCTGTCCACCAAAATAATTGTACCCATTAAATGTAGAATGGTTCTAATGCTCCTAATGATGAGTATAGAGTTGCCACCTTCGATGTGGAAAAATAAGAGACCCAAAAACCCCAGAGGACAAATAATCGCTCTAAGACACACTGCACCGTTTGCCTTATACTCATTACCAGGGACAGAACTGACCCACTGATAGTTTGTCTCCCATTCAAGCATGTACCTCCACAGCTTCTAGCATTTCTCATATCAAACTATATTTGCTATGTGTAGAATGAGAGGTAGACAGAGAAAAGCATGAGTGAAAGAAAAATAAAACTTATTATAAACAAACTGGAGAAGCAGCAGCGATTACTAAACTAATGTCAGTCATCCAGAACCCTAGATGTCAGCATAAAGTTCAAGATCTACTATTGGGATGAATAAGTGTTAAATACATATAAATGAAAACTTACAGAATAGACCTTGAAAAAAAACAATATAAGGTTAAGTAATCTCAGTAGCAAATTAATATATTCTGAGAGGCTTTGTGTATGGATATTTTTGCCTTAATTTTTTTAAAGGTTATTTCAGCTAATGCAATGACATGAGATGTATCTGATTGTTGGGAGGACTTTCTTAGCGGTGACAAGGTAGGCAGCATAAACAAGCACAAACTCTGAAGTTTATTGAGGTTGCTTTAATTGTCTTTTCAGGCTTGCAGCAAGCAAGGAAACAGAAGTAATCTAACGTGTTTCCAAAACAAAAGAAACAAAACATAGTACCAAGTGAAACAAAATCAAAATGAAAACTTACACAAAAGATTGGCACTTTACAATATCGACAAGAAACAGTTGGCTACTAGTCCAACTAACAGTCAATCTTGCCAACCCTCTCCCCCTTCTTTACCAAACAGTTAGGCTTTTATAAGAGAGGCTCCTCCCCTCAAATTCAAATGGTCCAATGAAGATCCTTTTGCAGTTACAATCTAATTGAACTAAACTTCACTTGATAATTTACATGATCTTCAACATCATTATACAAACATTGACATTAGCATCTTCTTTAATAAACTCTATTTTCATCTTGAAAACCAATGAGACCCCCCCCCCTCCCCATTGATGGAATAAATATGGCTTCCTCTTTGCGGGCCGGCCCCTCCTACCAGGATGCTCACAGGGAAAGGTAAGACAATGAGAAAGGGACTCATGATTATCAAACAAACAATATTGGTCTAATTTACCTTTTCTTATTTACAGAGACCAAGACCCCACACTAACAAACATCAGTCACATCGGAATGTGCACCTTCCGTGTGACTGAAAATGTGAAAAGAAACAAATACATTTATATTGAGCAAGACATTGTGGTATGGTTCTTTAACTTACATGTTACAAACACTCACTATGTCACACTGATCATCAATCTTTATTTATGCTACTTTCCGGGGGTTGAGCAAGGCACCATTTGACTGTTTGAAGAGACGTCTGTAGCATGCGTTACCTGAATAAGTTGATACTGTAATTAAACAACCTCACATAGCAAGTTTGCGGTGAAGCCAGGGAGGTTATAATAAAAGCTGTCGGTTAGGGTTCCCATTAATTTTAATGGCAGTTACTTGACTGGCACAAACCACCCATGCCAACTTTGCTCATAGTCACTCAAAATGTGTCTTTAGTCTAGTAGTTCAGTTCACTGGTTAAGTATTTTGTAATTATGGTTTGATAATCGTTTGGTCACCTAAACTGTAAAAAACATGCTTGACACATCACTCTGGAGCCAAATAAAACAAATAAATGAATTGGCTCTTTACTAGCCGTTATCAAGAACTCGGAAATCATGAAGACATTTAAAAATATATAATTTACTACATGTACAACTACCAATGTAATAAAACATTGCCAGAGTCAAGTTCACCAGTTAAGGACAAAGAGTTTAGAACCCCAAGAGGCAAAACTCAATAGAACACTCCATAGCAACAGTTGCACCCATGACATGACTGTGCTACTGCCATTTTAGACTTAAAACTACACAAAATTGCCGTAGAATAATAGGAGCCAACTTTCAAAAAACATTTAAAGTGTATATATATATATATATATATATATATATATGTTTGTATCATTCTTATATATAAAGATTATAGATATATCCCCTCCACCAATTGACTAGACTGCTTCATACTGCTTACTGTTTGCCAAGTAAACAGATTAAATTACTGCAAACCCTTTACTTATCAATATATATGTTCTATCGTACGTTTTCCTCGTTAAATATCAGCTGCTTTGTTTAAAAAATAAAACGTACATTAAAGCTGAAATAAAGCCTGAACAATGATAACAATAACGTACGGTCACTAGACTAGTGATCATCAAATCCTTTTAACAGTTTATTTTACAGAATGTATTTTAAAGTCTCCCTTGTTTTTTTTTTTTCAAAATCTTTTGCTCTCTAGAAACCAGTTTTGGTTGAAAATATGTGTTGAAAATAAGTGTTAACATTAAAAACACTGAATTAATACCAACAATTAGGAATGTTGGACAATAAACATATAAGAGTAACAACATCTTGACAGTATTGTCTTATATTAATGTCCGGTAAAGGAAGACAGTAAACAAAAAAACACAAACACTTGTGTTAAAAAAGCAACACAAGTACAGCCACTTTCTCCAAAATTGTTTAATTATTTAATTATGAAAATGCATCATGTTCTAATCTAGATAATGTTTGTAGTGTGTTCCAGGGGGTTAACATGTATGATATATATTTCAGACCTACTGGAGTAATAATAATAATATAGACTAGTAAGTAATTGTAAATGTGTGAAGTTGCATATGCTCATTATAACTATAGTGTCATATCCATATAAATAATTGTGTATGGTTTCTATGGTTATAGGACCTGCAGTTCCTAAAAAGATTTAAGTTAACTACTAGGCTTAAAATAGTTAAAAGTTAACAGGTGCATAAGCTAGTGCTACTTCCCACTTCAAAACACAATATAGCCTACACGTTTGTGTATAATTACCTGTCAGGGTCTTTGGGAAAACAATAAAGCAAGATTTTCAGTCACACTATAGTTTTTGCAGGGGATTGTCCAACATTGCGTTTTTTATTCTACTTTGACATCTCTTTCGTTGTTAATCTGTCTATTACTGTATATCTGTAACGTTATCCATTTGGAACTTTCACCACAAAATGGCGCCCGCACTACTGAAGCGCCACCTAGTGGCTGTTACCCAAAAAGCATCAGTGTTTCGTCTCTTGGTATTCTATACTCTTTGTTAAAAATACAAATAAATGTGGTCTTTAGTTGCACTGACTAGACTTTTAATTTTGAAAATGTTTGCGAAATGTGGAAGAAACATGGTAATATATATTTTTTCAGAAATCTTACCATGCATATTTTTTTCCAATGAGCCTGGTTTGATAGAAGTAATTTTCAAGCTTTTCAGAGCCCTACAAAAACAGCTGCATCTAACAGTGAGATAGAGTATAAGCAATTTAGAAGTTACTTGCAACCAATTTTATTTAGTCCAAATACATGAATGATTTCAAATGGTGTTGATTCAAAGTGTTCACTGCTATCTAGCCAAACCCTGATCCATTGTGTGAAGTAGCTGGGCAGAATACCACAATCAAATTAACTCCCCAAATTGCCCAGATGTAATGAGCATGACTTTCATTATTTAAAAAACAGTCAGTAGCTAAGGTGCAAGGTAATGTGACAAAAGTCAAAATTATCTAAATTGAGATAAATGCTTGTCTTCACAAAATTCAGCTGTAAACGTGAGCAACATTATGAGTAGCTTTGTACTATATGACTATAATTAGGGTTATTGGGCTTCTTAGCCCCTGAGCAATTAACAAAGTTATATGCTCTGATGAGTCATCTTTCTCTCCATTACCTGTGTCCAAATGGGTTTACTTTTACAGAAAACCAAGCATGCCTTCAATCCACATGCCAATTGTAAAACATGGTAGGGCATTGGTAATGGAGTGGGCAGCTATCCTGTAGGAGTCATCAGGTGTGATGCTTGCTCTAATGGCCACATAATATTAGACATTTTCCCGGAACAGGAACAGAAAATGCATTTGATTTCAGGAATTAAAATTACTCCATATATACAGCTAAATCTGAAAGCAGTTTTCTTTACAGCAGGATGAAGTCACTGACTTCGTATAGCACTACCAGGACTGTTACACCTTCATTGGTAGTTCTTCTCTGAAAGATAACCCGACAGCTTCCTTCTCAAAGAGTTTCTTGTTTTTAGTTATTGTCTTGGAGCCAATCTATATGCTAATGTGCAACCAAAATATATTTTGCAGATATACATGTTAAACTGTACAGCACTTTTCCTCAGATATAGCAGACTGAAAACTAAGAACTAGTGGCTATTTCAAATAAAAGACTGAGCTTATGAATAGGTCCCAGCCTTTTACCAACAAAGGAAAGAAAACTGTGCTTGTTTAGATATTTAAATCAATCTTGTTAAGTGCAATAATAATGTAATAATGTAACACTTTTTTTAGGGACCAATTCTCACCATTAACTAGTTGTTTAATTAGCATGCTCATTTCTAGCATACTGGCTATTTATTAGTGCTTATGAAGCAAATATTATTTGATTATTTTACATGACCATATTTTAGATCCCTTAATACTACTCATACCTAAACTTAACAATTATCTTATGAACTATTATGAAGCATCAAAGTATGAGTTTATTGAGGCAAATCCACAGTTAATAGTTCATAGTGAAAATTGGTTCCCAAACTAAAGTGTGTGCCAATCATATTTGTACAATGCTCCAAGAAGATCAGAACATTCTAATTCCCTGTAAATGCCTGAGATATTACCATATTATTAGTTTATTCTCAATTAACAGTATAATTTAACATGGGCATCTTGCATAATTACAATCTCTCTATTTCTGATAATTGTCAAAAACAACTGTTTGGTGATTGCTCATTTGCTGTTCTATTAAAGACACATTTGCTATCAACACTGTTTACTAACACAAGGCTATTACGGCCTCAAAAACAAAACAGCTTCCATTGCGGATAACGGGACAGGAAAAGGTCATTGGATATTACAAAAGGAGACATTAATCTCCAACAAATCACTCTGTTTTCGTTTTACACATGAAGCGAAGAGTTGGCCTGTGGCCAAACTTCAACTGGTGGTGATAACCACAACTATGAAAGTTGTATGCATGTTTTATTTAATTTGCAAAATACTTTGTACAAAGAAAAAAAAAACTGGCCCTGCACCAGTGCGGCATTAGGTTAATGTCCTTCGAATGAGTGGATCATGGTCTACACCATCCTAATCACATATGTGGTCAAGCAAGCCTCCTCCATGCAACACAGCCAGCCTTTTATATAGCAGCCTGACTCTGGTGCCAACCTATGGAACAACCAACGGGAGACAAGCAAGACTTATGTAAAGGCATTACCGACCCCGATATCCTTGCTGGGGACATAACAAGTCTGGAGGTGGCAAACAGACCTGATTAATACCACTTTCTCAAGTCTCCCTTAATAAATTCCCTCCATCATCATGAAAGGCTGGCCAAAGTGTATCCACCCATTTGCAAATCTCATTCATTTTATCTATTCACAGCGAGGAGATGCAAAGAGCAAGCCAACTGGCCTCTTTTTCTATCTGGAGCAACAGTTCTACTTACGGCCTCCTCCACTAATACAACGCTAATGCCATTAGCCAGGCGGAAAAGGAGAACAAATGTGTGTTCTGCAGCAAGGGAAGGCAAAGTTGATGAAAATTAACAGCCCTGTTCCCCAACAGAATGGTACGAAATCTGATATTAGCAGATTTCAAGCCTGGGATATTTCATTAAAGAGACTAGTAGGCATTAGAACCAACATGTTTGTGAGTGTGTATGTTTCAAGAGTTGTTGTTTTTTTATCGCTCTAATGCTCATGTTGTTTTTTTAATGTCTCTGTTTCAAGACTGAAATATTATAACTCATGTCATTACTGTTTTTTTTTTCTGAGAAATCTACTTACTAGTATGTTATGCTGCTTCCTTTAGAGCAAAGTTAGCAGAAATAATACTATATTTATATATATATATATGTAAATAAAATAAAAATGCATAAACATTTTTTTACACCTATAAGCATATTTTTCTATGCAGAGAACCTGAAGTATTGGTATCCACATACCAAGAATGTGTGTTTTTCATGTCAACTGGAACCAGTGAACCTGTTGTTTGTTTATTAATGTACAGTGAACAGAAAAACAAACAATGATACAACAATAAATTAAAAAGTTGATAATTTGACAGTGAGATGTTATTGGATTTGTTTACTTTTGTTGGTAAATCCACATAGTCCCATTCGCTTATAATGCAACAGCAGCACCGGGGTTGTTTTTGTGTGTGTGTGTGTGTGTGTGTGAACAGATCACATTCGATCTAGTCACTAAAGGACTATTAAATAACATTTTATTTCCAGTAAAGATGTGAATGTGTTGTAAAGAAGTATATTAAAAATGCAAAAAATGCAACAAAATACATTTAAATTAATTTATGTACTTCACTGGACAAATCAGTCTCAGAATCTTTCTTTCTTTTCTTTCTTTCTTTCTTTCTTTCTTTTCTTTCTTCTTTCTTTCTTTCTTTCTTTCTTTCTTATTCATGCAAACCTAGCAATACTGCTAAAAGGCATCTGAAAATGTAGCATTGCCAATGGCAGTGTATATTATTGTTATTATTATTATTATTATTATTAGCTTAAAATGTATTAGAAACAGAATATTTTTGCACCTTTAAACCACTTTAAATAAAGTCATATTTATAAAAAGAGCAATGTTCCGCAGAGCCAGAGTGTTTACACTTTTTGAGAATTCAACCCTCAAATGTCTTATTTCTTATTCTTGTCTCTGCTTATTAAGCTATGATATAAGAAAGTATTTTAACACTGAAAATAAATCAAACATCAACTTTAAAATAGAGAATCAGCTAAATACAAGATAAGTCACAACTAAACACAGTAAAATGCTAACTCATTTTCAAAGATTTTATTACAAGACAGACGCGCAGACATATATGCACTTAAATGATGCTTCACATTGTCATTTGTCTATGAAAACAGATTGAATTTAAAACTCAGTCTATATCTCTCACACTTCAAAGCACAACAAATTGCCTTAGTGAGCATCTCCCCTTAACAACAAGCATTAAGAGGAGCAGAGGAGGCTGACAGCACTTTCACGACATCACAGAGTCAGAGTTCGTTTGCCACAGGAATGCTAGAGGATATACTTGACACACTTATTGTACCATAATCTGCATGCTATCTTTGATTAAGTCATTTTCTCTCGGCTCTTAAATTGAGACTGAAATGTTGGCCTGTATGTACCGCCCTCCCCTGTGTCTTTGAAAACGATGTCGATGGCAGAAACCATAAATTATGAAATGCCTGTCTGAATACCATATGAGAATCACAACACGTTACTTGGCACTCTGCATTCAGAAGCCTGGGCGAGCTATATGCCGTAATCTGGTGACAACGCGACTTTAGAGCGAGTGAGGTGGGCTGGGAATCTGGAGGGAATGCAAACAAACATCCTGAGCACCTGTGGATGGCATAAGTAACCTTGTGGAAAACTGAGTAAATAACTTGATATTTACCTCTTCAAACAAATTGAATTCAAGATGCACTCAAAACACTTCACTAGTCAAATGTGAAGAAATTGTTTTGGAATGCTTAAAGGCATAATTCGCCCAAAGTGCTGTCATCACTTACTGACTCTCATGTAGTTTCAGACGTGTTTGTTTATAATATTTATAATTATATTTTACTTTAGCACTTGCATTTTATAGATGTTTTTGTAGATTTGTTTTTTGTTGTTGTTGGTTTGGATTGCTTATTTTGTCCTCAAGTCACTTTGGATAAAAGCACCTGCTAAAAGAACACATGTAATGTAAATGCAAGCAATACTGTAATGGTGAAGAATTAACTACCCACTCTTTACCAGTATTATACAACTGAAATGAAAAGGGGCAAAGAAATATGTTGCCTAAAATCTTCCTTACAATTTGACTATATTCTTCTATAACCCAAGTCTTCTGAAGACATTTAATGTTACGTATTATGAGAAATAAGACCCAAATTCATAGGTTGTTATCCAATTGTCCTGTTATTTCACAGTCTTTTCTTCCACTGTTGCTCTCACATATACGTTGTTCTTATTAAAATTAACATTTTGGTCATTTTTAAGTGGATATGCTGGATTCATTTTAAAGTCCTTTTAAGGCTTTAATGTTTTTCTATTGTGAAGCCAAAGCATTTTTTTCCCTACGTTGATGTTCTTTAATCATGATAATGTCCACTAAATAGATGTTCAGCTCATGATGTTAGGTTGTTTAAAAGAAGAACAATCAAGACACACACCCTTCTACAGTCAAGTGGTGAGTGATGCACATATTTTGTAGCAGTTATTTTTCCTCCTCAAATTTATGATACAAACATTTCTGAAATGGTAAGTAATGGATAGAAGCCTTTCCTGTCACTTCATAAATGTTTCCCATTTTTCTGCTTTATAGCATTACTGCACCATAAATACCATCACGACACATCCAGCTGAGGGGTGCTGTAAATTATAGTTCATTTACCATGGTTACCATCACCAATTTAGGAATACAAGCTACGGACAGGCTCTCTGGAGACAACACTCTTCTCTTAATTAATATCTGCATAAGAATTAAAAGCCACTGTAATTATTAATTATAGTTGTAATGCATTACCCTAAAGATTAAAAGAGGCTAAATAAATGTACATTAAGTATTTTAGCATTATTTTTTTATTCCCTAGTATTACAGGCACACAACATGCTGTGTACTTAGTATTGACTTTCACTGCAAGTGTAAATTGTGAAAACAGCCTGCAGTTTCCTTCTTGTCCTATTTTTGGCTGATCTGACTCATACAATTACTTCCATTGGTGCAACCCACAGTATAGAAAACTGATACTAAATAATATAAATTATATAAATAAAACTGTTTAATTTAGACAATACTGTGTGAAGCACACAGCTGATACAGTTTAGATTGTATCATTATGATGTTTGTGTTTATATAAAGGGAAATAAATACATATATAAATAGTTTCAACATTTTACACAATTGTATACTTCTTCAATGAAATGCACTGATGGTTGTCTAAATGATCTGGTTTTATTCATGTCAAAAACATACCATTAAATCACCCTAAATAAACACATTAATTTATAGCAGCAAAACTTAAATGTAAGGGTTAAATAGCACTTTAACAATTGTAGTTTACCATTTTTTTACAGTCTAATATAACAGATTGAGTTACGATGAGACTATACACTTGCAATCTTGCTACAAGTAAATACAACTAAGCTGCACCAAATCAATTTGAATGCTAGTTAAGCTACTACTCAAAAATGCCACATGCAAAGTGTCCGACTATATTTTGCACACTGTCAAACACTGAACATGCTAAAATGATCTGCATTTCTGAAATGTGTATGTGCAGAGAGAGAAAGTGATTAAAAGCAAGAGACAGAGTGTGTCTGCACATCCATATATGTCAATTTAACTATATTTACAATGCATTCTTTAGCACTGCCAAAACAGTGTTTCAGCATGTAAGCATATGCAGCATCCAGGCACTTCAGCACCACGGACAGCACACCATAAAACTGAAATGTATAAAACCTTTCACAGATGATTATATGTGTTGTTCTGAGCTGTTGTCAAACACTTCCCTTCATTTTAATCAACATCCCATTCTACGATGCATTGAAAAATCCACATCAACATGTTTCCTGCTGACACCAGAGTAATGGGATTAATCAACTACAATGATGATACATCATACAGAAAAGAGAACAAGGATGTGATCAAAGTGGTGCCATGACAACAACTTGCTGCTGAATGTCAACTAGACATAGGCAGTCATTACTGTCATGCAAAGTACAGCTAGCCTCAAACCATCCGTGCTTCAGTATAAACGAGGCAATAGTTACAATCTCTCATCCGCTCAAGGTGCTACGGGCAACATATTTGGTCCAAATCTTTTAATTGGCCATGAATGGCATACAATCTATTCCCATTTGTTTCATACACTCCATTGTACTGACGTGTGTCATGAGTAAGTAACTGTCTGGTTACCGGTAAGAAAAGAAGGCTGTTGCGATGGTTAAAGAGAAGATAGAATAGGAAATGGCCCATCAGCCATCAGCTGCAGAACACTTCATTGTTCACTGGGCACTGGCAAATCAAAGACTGAGTGGGATCCAGGTCCTCTTCTGTAAATGTGCCCATTGTGCTGTATTCAATCTATTTTACAGAACAGTACATTTTATTATGTTCACACACTATTGTCTGTCCAGTGTGGTTATGCCTACACACTTGCGGAAGTGCTGATGGAGCATTTGATGGTGTAAGATGTGTTTTGAGGGTGTGAAATCAGTTTGAAATCAAGCACCTCTCTAACAGCCTCATTCAATTGCAAAACTTTGCATTTTTCCTTTGGATTTTTGGAAAGCTTTGCATAGAGATGACATTGTCAAAATGATCACCAATCGATTAAAAACTTTGCATTGTGTGTGTAACTTTGTAAATAAAAATTGCATGCATGCGCGCACACCTATATACTGAACATGTAATATACATGTGCATAGTCACAGTTTTAAAATGTTTGTGTTATTAGGCCCCCAAAAGCGTTTGCAGTTTTACTACAGACCTGAACTCTGACATCAAAGCAAGCACACAAGGATAATGTTAATTTCACACTTTTTAGAGCCTCCTAAATAAACAAATAAATAAATAATACAGAAACCTGGCCCTGATGTTGCACAGAATTTTGACTCCCAGTCAAATGATTACCCCACTGGTTGAGGCTGCTACCTAATTCTAAAGTTTTAAGTCATTTGTAAGAATGTTCTTGTAATTTAAATACTCGTAAGTGAAATGTTGTAACAATTGGGGATCTCACCTCTAAGGCTCTGTTAACACTAGTGCGTTACATTAAATTTGCAAAGAACAGTTCTTAACTTTTGTCAATTATTTTCCATTTATTTAGTTGTTTGTTTGTCAATTAATCTGTTTGCTGTAATTTATTTGCTTAAATAATCCCAGCAAATCATTGTAAGACATATAGCCAGGATATTTTTTTCTGCTTCAGAATGCTTTTAACAATAGAGAAGGATGTATTTTTTTTTACTGTACAGCCTAAATTAATAGTGCTTATATGCTGGATCATGGCAGAATGACAGGGAAACAAATAGTTGCTTTAATTCTGCCAGGCAAGTGCATACATCATGGACACAATGAGGTTATAGAAATGGTACTGCAGTGTCCATCAAGATGGATTTCAGCACAGCACATATTTCAACATGTGGGACATGCAATTTTAATCATGTCAATAAAACAGGGGTTGTGTGAGATCACTTACAGGGCCTTAAAAATTTGATGTCACATGTCAGGTCCAATTCAACATTTGAGTGCAAATCACTGGCAATGACAGAATATGAAGGTGTGCATGACTCTGAGAGGCTCGATCTTTATTTATTTATCAAGGTTGGTGAATAAGGTACAAGCTCTTTTTGTCAGCTTTTTTCAGGCTATTCATGTCCTGACAGGAATGCACAGATGCTCTCTCACCATCACTGGGATAAAAGTACAGCTGTCAAAATGATAAACAAGCAACTTGAAATATTCATATGAAAATAGGGAAATATTTATATATATACACAGTGATCAGCGTAAATGAGTACACCCCCTTTTAAAAGTAACATTTTAAACAATATCTCAATGAACACAAAAACATTTTCCAAAATGTTGACAAGACTAAGTTTTATATAACATCTGTTTAACTTATAACATGAAAGTAAGGTTAATAATATCACTTCGAGAACAACATTTTCAGTTTTACTCAAATTAGGGTGATGCAAAAATGAGTACACCCCACTGAAAGTCTCTGGAGCAAAGCTAAATTTTAGACTACAAATGTCTAATTTAACAATAATTCAACCACAGGTGAGTCTAATTGTTCATTACACAGGTGATAGTTGACTATAAAAGGGTGTTACTTAAATAAAACCCCTTCCTATTTCATGCTGTCAGCAATGGCACCACATGGAAGAGAAATGTCACAAGACCTGAGAAAGAAAATGAGTTATTTACACAAGAAAGGTGAAGGCTACAAGAAGATCAGCAAAGCTTTACTTATCAGTCAGAATACTGTAGCAAAAGTGGTACAAACATTTAAAAAAGATGGAACTGCAACCATCTCACAGAGACGTCCAGGTCGTCCACGGAAGTTAACACCTCGTCAGGAGCGTCTTCTGATGAGAAGGGTTGAAGAAAATCGACATGCAAGTTCACTGCAGTTATCTAAAGAAGTAGAAAGCCAAACTGGGGTGACTATTTCCCGTGACACAATATGGCGTACACTGCAGAGGAATGGCATGCATGGGTGCCATTCACGAAAGAAGACTCTCCTAAAGCCCAGGCACAAAAAAGCCTGCCTAGAGTTTGCCAGGGCCCATGCTGACAAAGATGAAGACTACTGGGACTCTATACTCTGGAATGATAAGACCAAGATAAATGTTTTTGGAACTGATGGCATCGCAAAGGTTTGGAATACAAAGGAAAATGCATGGTGCCTACAGTGAAACATGGTGGTGGCAGTGTCCTTATGTGGGGCTGCATGAGTGCTGCTGGTGTCGGGGAGCTGCATTTCATTGATGGCATCATTAATTCACAAATGTACTGCTCTATACTGAAAGAGAAGATGCTACCATCACTCCGTGCCCTTGGTCGTCGACGTGCACTTTTCCAACATGACAATGATCCTAAACACACATCTAAGGCCACTGTTGGATTTCTGAAGAAGAACAGGGTGAAAGTGATTCAGTGGCCAAGTATGTCTCCTGATCTGAACCCAATCGAACACCTATGGGGAATTCTGAAGAGACAAGTTGAGCATCACTCTCCATCCAGCATCCAATCTCTAAAAGAGGTCATTCTTGAAGAATGGAAAAAGATAGATCTGGCTAAATGTCGCCAACGTGTTCATTCCATGCCTAGAAGACTTGGTGCTGTCATTAAAAATAATGGAGGCCATTAGTAGTTTTTGTTGTGGGGTGTACTCATTTTTGCATCACCCTAATTTGAGTAAAACTGAAAAATGTGTAATCTAAGTTATATTAACCTTACTTTCATGTTATAAGTTAAACAGATGTTATATTAAACTTGTCAACATTTTGGAAATGATTTTTGTGTTCATTGAGATATTGTTTAAAATTTTACTTTTCAAAGGGGGTGTACTCATTTACGCTGAGCACTGTATATATATATATATATATATATATATATATATACAGTATATGTATTGGTTGAGCATCATAGTCTTAAAAGTAATGTCACACAATCTGAGCACACTTTGGTCCAAGTGTATTTAAGTGAATTTACAAAGTCAGTGTCTTTTTTTGACAACATGTGTCCACATTCACTCTTACAAAAAAATAAAAAAAAATAAAACAAGATCCAATGGGAGATTTTCTCAGATATGACATGGAAGAAACATTTTAATAACTTTTAAGGGATTAGTTCTTAAAATATCTATTTTTTGCCCCCCAATTTCATTGGAGATATGTCACTGTTTCTACATTTCTGCAAAACCTGAAATACATTGTTCTGGGTACATTTTGCTGCACTTTTCAGACAACGTGGCCACAAGAGGTGTTATAAGCTATATACTTTTTCTCCCTTGCCAATGTTTGTTTATTATTTAAAACACTTTTGTTGAAGCAACCATGCCGTTTAGCATCCTTGAACAAAGCTTTGAGCTCTTTTGTGGAATGACTCTCTTCTCTACATCAAAATTGATATTCTGTGCCATGTGAGCTACGGAGCAAATTTACTATGTCAAAAAAAATCCATAAATATGGAGCAGAGTATGTTATGTAAATGTTAAAATTTATTTGTTTATAAATCATCCACTATGGTAAAAAGTTATTTGATGTCAAAACATTATTTATGCAAATAACTATGCAAAAATAGTCTTTGTTAACCCTCTGGGGTTGTTTTGTGGAATTTTTTCTGATGAAAAAAATTGCTGCCCCTGTTATCATAATTTGAAAAGGAACAGCAGTTTTTCATGTTTTACTGCCTCTAAAATTGCATTAAGTGTAGGCATTCACATATTTTCAATGAGCTTCATTCATTCCTCTATTTTTATTTATTTTGTGTGAGGAGCATTTGTGACCCTGGACCACAAAACCAGTCATAAAGGTACATTTTTCGAAATAGACATTAACACATAAGCTGAAAGCTTTCCATTGATGTATGGCTTGTTAGGATAGGACAATATTTGGCTCAGATAAAACTATTTGAGAATCTGGAATCTGAGGGTGCAAAAAAATAAAAACATTGAGAAAATTGCCTTTAAAGATGTCCAAATGAAGTTCATAGCAATACATATTACTAATCAAAAATTACGTTTTATATATTTACGGTAGAATACTTACTAAATATCTTCATGTAAATGTATCTTTACAATACTTTCCTAATGATTTTTGGCATAAAAGAAAAATCTATAATTTTGACACATACAATGTATTGTTGGCTATTGCTACAAATATGCCGTGCTAATTATGACTGGTTTTATTGTCCTGGGTCACATTTTATTAATCTACAGAAACTTTTTTTTCACACGCTAAAGAACACTTTGTGCTATGGACATATTATTTGTGAAACTATAGATGCCAATGAAGAATTTTCATTTTTAAGAGCGCTCATGGTTGAATCCAAACGTTTAACTCAACTAGGCCTATTAGGCTGCAGACACAAACCTGATCGGTCCCAGGGCAGCATTCTTGTTTGTATCCACCAATAAAGCATCTGCACTACACTGCCACTCATTATAAAAAGTCGCTTGTTGCATTGTTTTGAAAACAGCTTATCTTTGCAGTCACACTAATGAAAAACTTTCAGACATTCAAACTTCATCTCTCATGCAGATTTAGCCCCTGCTTGCTTCTATTTCACATCACATAATCTCACTTTATCTTTTCATCTCGCTTCCTCATTTTTCCCCAGTCCAATCTATTTCCGGACATCACCATCTCAGAAGAATCATTCTGAATGGCTCTTTTGTTAAAGGTCACTGTCATTTGGATGGAAAACGAATGACAGCTAATTTTAGTCCTGCATTAAATGACAAAGCACCTTTTGTCAATCACACATTATTCATGAAACAGTTCACTTTAATCATAAAGCTTGTTATAAAAGTGATGAACTTTCTGTTTATTAGTTTCAGAAAACAAACTATACATCCAGAGGCATGTTTTAGTGAGTGGCGGGATGGAGGTAAACAAACACCTCTAGAAATGTCACAGCCTGGAATCCGCAACCGGAGAAGAGAATGTCATTCTGGCCACTGTAAGTAATGCATAGCGTTGTCAAAAGACAGCAGGAGCTGACCACTAAGAGAAACCCAATAACTCAGTGACTCCAGGGTTCACTGAGTCAAGGTGAATTTTTGTAATCAGATATTTTGTATAGAGTATATAGAGTACATTTACATTTATGCATTTAGCAGGCGCTTGTATCCAAAGCTACTTACAGTGCATTCAGGCTATACATGTTTTTGTCAGTACATGTGTTCCCTGGGAATCGAACCCACAACCTTTGCGCTGCTAACGCAATGCTCTACCACTGAGCCACAGGAACACAGGAACACAAGTACAAGCATAAAGTATATGTATTAGTGCAGTAATTGCTTTTTGCAGACACAGACAGCCCATAACATTATATATATATAAATATATATATATTTTTAATCAAAATTTTTAATTTAATTTGAGGTCCCCGTTACTATCAGCACAAAAACTGTGCAGCTGGAGTTTCATGAAATGGGTTTCCAGCATGACTGTGCCCCAGTGCACAAAGCAAGGTCTATAAATATATGATTGGATGGGTTTGGTGTGGAAGAACCTGACCTGACCTCCACCCCTTCCGTCAACTCTGGGATGGACTGGAAGAGAGACTGCAAGACAGACCTTCTTGTCCAACATCAGTGGCTGACCTCACAAATGCTCTACTTAATAAATGGGAAAAAAATACAACAAAATCTTAGGAAGCCTTCACAGAGTGGAAGCTACTATAGCAGCAAAGGACTGACCAACTCATAACTTAATTGATTTTATTTAATAAATACAAATAATATCATGTTCATTGTTCATTCCATTATAAAGTTGAAACATACTTTATATTATTTGAAACGTATTTTTACTGTTCACATTTTAGAGTAGCCTTTTATTGTGGTTAGCCTAGCGGTTCTCAATTCCAGTCCTCGCGCCCCCCCCCCGCTCTGCATATTTCGTATGTTACTCTTATCGCTTCAGATGTTTGTTCTATTCGAACGCAAGTGCCCTGCGAAGTGGACATCACAGGATATAACGCCATGATTCCAGTTCGAAGCGAACGTACCAGGGGCGTAGTCACGGGTGTGCCAGGGTGTGCCGGTGCCACCCACAGTGGCAGCTGGCACACCTAAAAACAGATGCAGAATAATAATTTTTTTAATCGTAATAAACATGGGCAGCGCAAAGGAGGGGCTAGCAGATGCTTCAGCACCCCCAAGAAAGACCAAAGCACTGTCATTGCACCCATAAGAAATGAAATAAATTAAAAACATTTTACTTATTATTACGCATTCATAACCCTGCATTGCAATATAACGTGACGCGTGATTAGCAGGCGCACTTTTCGAATTGACAGCATTTTATTAAAAAAACTGATCGGTTCCTTGTGCCAAGAAGGCCTGTCCCCGACTAAAGATTTCCCTAGTCACACATAAATTGATTAATATAATAACTTAGGCTACTAACTATCCTTTAATATATAGGCGTATAGCCTATTCCGCGCCCAAGCGCACGTCTAAAGCTTGCAACGGCAAAAGTAGGCTAATGATTATGAATGTTGGGGGGAAAGGCAAAATAAAACATTTGAATTATTCGTTAATAAACTAGTGATTTCTTCTCAGCCAGTGTCGGCTGAAAATGTAAAGTTGCAGAATGCGACGCTGACTTTAATAAAGAAATGCACCTTTTCATTCCGACTACGTAATTAAAGATTTGTATTTTTGGTTGGTTCGTTCGTTTAATAAAGTAGCCGGTTCATTGCTGTGACGCTCCATTTCACGGAGACTGCATGAGACGGCAGAAAGCACATCTTGTTTCTCTATTGTTTCTCTGTGTAGCCTACATAAATAAAAGCATATATATATATATATATATGAACTGGCTGTTGAATTTTGTATTTTGAAAGTTCAATAATAAAAAAAACTTGCCGGACGGATTCATTACCCCGCTTTGTTCCGGGACCTCACAATTTACAGATCAAGCAGTGCTTATAATATTTGTTAATTTAAAATGTAATTACAATTTTAAATTATTTTCAAAAATAAATAAATAATAATAACATAATTGAGGCATTCAAGGCCAGACCACGCCATCTCGCCCTTTGAGCAGCTAACAGGCACCATTAAATGTACTGTGCTATGTTGTTGGCGATCCTGAATGTAATGTATAAAAAATATTTTACTGCTTTCTCTAATGTGTCTTGCAAGACATCTATTCAAGATAGTTTATTCCACCAAAAGTAATTTCAAAGGAACATTATATGTAGGCCCATGTACAGTTTAAGTCACCATTGCAGGATGTGCAAAATGATAATGATTTAAAAAAGGAGGGATTATTTAAAAGCATTTTGTTTTTATTTAGTAGAGCAGCTACAGCTGTTTTTACATAATAGATTTTTTACATAGCCTAGGCACTGAAGTCAATGATTATTCTTTGATAAAGTAAATGTGCTTTGCTCACTGTATAATGTGTTCGTTGTTTGAATAATCGTGGAAATGCGGTGTTATAATTAGAAACTTAAAATGTATTTTTATTAAACCTGTGATCATCAGGTTAAATAGGAGTTTAGTCTTATTAAAATATGTGACATAAATTGTACTTGCCTAAAAGGGGTTCATGATGTGTGTAGTTAATGATTAGGCTACAGTGAGTGCGTTTGACTAGAGCGCAGTTAAACAG
This sequence comes from Gymnocypris eckloni scoliostomus, assembly GCA_027564155.1. Lineage (NCBI taxonomy): Eukaryota > Metazoa > Chordata > Actinopteri > Cypriniformes > Cyprinidae > Gymnocypris > Gymnocypris eckloni. Next base: position 7,850,732 of record CM050426.1, read on the forward strand.
CTGTTGTAGGTTATACTGTATGTGATTGTCGGTGACCCTCTTGAGCAAGAAAGCTTCGGAAAATGGAAAAAAACAACAAAAACAATATAGCTGCAAGCAGCGATAACCAGGGTTCAAGAATTTTAAGGCCTAAGGTGGTATGCTTTTAGGGTCTAGGCCAACAGCTGGATGCATAGCTGACAGTGAAACTCATCGAAAATGGACAATAGGCTCACAGAAACACACACACACACACACACACACACACACACACACACAAATAGAAATGAAATGGTTAAACTATCATATTAATAATCATTAAGCTTGCTTACACAGATACACACACAGACACACTCATATACATGCACACATATTTTGTTGCAGATATAGATATTTGAAATAAATGACAGGTGACAATACTCTTTGCAAGTCTTCTCTTTAAGAGTTTATATCCTCAACCCTGCTCCTGGAGAGCTATCATCCTGCAGATTTCAGTTCCAACCCTGCTCCAACACACCTGTCTGAAATTAACAAGTAGCCTTGAAGACTGTGATTAGCTGGTTCAGGTGTGTTTGATTGGGGTTGAAGCTGAAATCTGTAGGACGTAGCTCTCCAGGAGCAGGGTTGAAGACCCCTGGTAGGCCAATGTGAAATGCAGGGCTGACAATAGAACACATTCACAATGGAGAATTCATTAAAACTGTCTCTCTCTCTGTCACATACACACACACACACAAACACGCAGAAATGAAAGGTTTAAAAATGCTTAATAACAGTAAGCATACAAACACAGACACACAGACATACGCAGAAATGAAAGGTTTAATAATACTAAATATACAGCACGCATGCTAACACACACACACTCACTTTGTTGCAGATATAAAATAGTGATTTTCAAAGACATCCAAAATGGAGAATAGGTTAACAGACACATGTAGCCTACACAAAAATGAAATGGTTAAACTAACATATTAATACCCAATAAGCATGCTTGTTTTTTTGTTTTTTTTGCGCATTAATCTGACAATAAATGTGGCACACCCAGTTTTTCTGATGCACACCCAGAGTCTCCTTTCTGGCTACACTCCTGGAACGTACTGTATATATTCCAATCAAAGTGCATATAAGTGTGCAAGACGTGAATTAAAATTGTATATATTTACAGAGGTATATGATGTCACACTCGTCCGTGTGTGAAGACGTTGCGCAGCGCAAATCCATGAATGAATGTTCCGAAATAAAGTAAACTTCAGTGGATTTCCCCTGCTCAGGGAGTAGGGAGCAATGGATCCTGTGTATGTCACGGTTCATGGATCTGTGTGCTCATTCTGTGTTCGTCTATGTTGTGGACCCGCTCGTTGTGCTTGTCAGCGTTGCCTAGTTACCGTGCACCTGACTAGGTAATCAGAACGGTGACAGGTGTAGCTCGTCTGCACTGCCTATATCTGGCTGGCGTTTCTGTGGTGCGTTGTCAGATCGTTTTTACTGTTGTGGTGTACTTACTCTCTGTGTCAGTCTTCCAGGTCCTGAAGCTGTTCTCGCCTGGTCGCGTTTCAGTATATCCCTGTAGGGTGCGGACTGGACTGTATTCTCTGCCCGAGCTGGAGACTCTGCACTGCCGGGTTTACTGCACCTGCACTGCCGATGATATCTGCACCTCCACTGTGTTTGGAGTCTGCACCTGCACTGCCAGCTTATCTCACCTCCACTGTGTTTTGGAGTTGTCAAATAAAGACTATCTGTTTTCACTCGCAATTGGATCTCGAGCTTTCTGTACCGTGACAGAACGATCTGACCAAGATGGATCCAGCGAGTGCGTCAGAATTAAGAGACTTTTTATCTCGCAGTAACTCATGCATGGATCACCAGGATGAACAGATGGCTGTCTCTAATCGCGCTATCCAAACCCTGGTCTCTCAGGTTTCGAAGCTGACCACCCAGTTACAGCGTCTCCAGACCGAGCCGGAACAGCGACCCACTGCGTCTAATTCACCTGCGCCCACTATCCCAGATCAGGCGGCCCGTTTCATCGAACCCCGCCTCCCACCTCCAGCCTTTTATTCTGGTGAGCCCCAGCTATGCCGCTCCTTTCTTGCCAAATGTTCACTCTATATCTCCCTCCAACCATCGTCGTTTCCTACCGAGGAATCGAAGATAGCATTCGTCATCACACTACTCTCTGGACGGGCAGCTCTCTGGGGAACCACTGTTTGGGAGCAGAAACTTCCCTGCTGCACTTCGTTTCAGTCATTTTCGGAGGAGATCAGAAAGGTGTTTGATCGGGCGGCTTCGGGCAGAGAGGCGGCTCGTTTTCTGGCGGAGTTACGGCAGGGAGATCGGAGCGTCACTGATTTCTCCATTGAATTCCGCACTTTGGCGGCAGAGTGCCGGTGGAATCCAGAAGCGCAGTGGGATATGTTTTTTCATGGACTTGCTGATTATGTCAAGGACGAGATCTACGCACTGGAGTTACCCACGTCGCTGGATGGTTTGGTCAGTCTGGCTATTCGGGTGGATGCCAGATTACAGCAGAGAGGTCAGCGAGCACGCCGAACTTCGGCGAACAATAGGCTGGACCACCTGCCTATCCCCTACCGCGACGCAGACATCGGTTTCGCCGAACCAGAACCTATGCAGATGGGCAGATCCCGTCTTTCCCTGGAGGAGAAGCGGAGGCGGCGTAACGAGGGTCTGTATTGCCTGTATTGCGGAGCTGCTGGGCACATCGCAGCACTGTGTTCAGTAAATGCCAGAGAGACAGCGGTTAAGGGGTTACTGAGGGGTGGGATCACATTGGCTAAATCCTCTCTTGCAGCTACACTTCTCACTGTCAAGTTGCAGTGGTCCTCAGTCACCTATGACTGTCAGGCTTTAATTGACTCTGGTGCCGAGGGCAATTTTTTAGACTCTGATCTCGCTTACAGACTTAGACTTCCGGTGATTGCCCTTTCACAGCCCATTGCTGTTCATGCTCTCAATGGTCTGTCTCTTCCTTCCATCACTCACTCTACGGGTCCACTTAGACTCGTCACTTCGGGGAATCACACTGAGACTATTCAGTTTCTTTTAACTGACACTCCCATTACTCCAGTAGTCCTTGGGCATCCCTGGCTTGTGCTTCATAACCCTCACTTTAATTGGAGTCAGAGTTCCATTCTCTCTTGGAGTGAGGGTTGTCATGCTACTTGTCTGTTTTCTGCTTGTCCTTCTGTGTCTTGTTCTGTGTTTCAGGATGAGCATATGGATCTGTCAAACGTGCCCAGCGAGTACCGCGACCTGAAGGGAGTGTTCAGTAAGTCTCGGGCTGCTTCTCTACCTCCGCATCGTCCCTATGACTGTGCTATAGATTTATTACCAGGTACGTCTCCGCCCAAGGGCAAACTTTATTCGCTTTCCGCCCCGGAGAGGGAGGCCATGGAGAAATATATTTCTGATTCTCTAGCAGCCAAGATCATTCGCCTTCTTCGCCGCCAGCGGGATGGGGTTTTCGTGAAAAGAAGGATGGGTCTCTTCATCCCTGCATTGACTATCGAGGGCTGAACAACATCACGGTGAAGAATACATATCCTTTGCCGTTGATGTCTTCTGCCTTGAGCGTCTGCAGGGGCGTTCTTTTCACGAAATTAGACCTTCGCAACGCGTATCATTTGGTTCGCATAAGGGAGGGATGAATGGAAGACTGCTTTTAATACCCCAGGGGCACTTTGAATATCGCGTTCTTCCTTTTGGGCTTTCCAACGCTCCCAGTCTTCCAGGCACTCGTCCAATGACGTGTTGAGAGACATGCTAAATCAGTTCATTTATGTCTACCTGGATGACATACTGATATTTTCTCATTCTCTCCAGGAACATGTTCAGCACGTCAGGCGAGTGCTTCAGAGGCTGTTAGAGAATGGGCTTTATGTCAAGGCGGAGAAATGCGTTTTCCATGCACAGTCTGTCCCTTTTGGGTTACATCGTGTCAGTCGAGGATGCGCATGGATCCGGACAGGGTTCAGGCTGTGGTTGATTGGCCAACTCCAGATTCCCGCAAGGCCCTGCAGAGGTTTCTGGGCTTTGCCAATTTTTACCGGCGCTTTTATTCGCAGTTTCAGCCAGCTAGCCGCCTTTGACCGCCTTAACCTCCATCAAGACTCCGTTCAGGTGGTCCAGCGCAGCTGAGGCTGCGTTTACCAAACTGAAAGGCTGCTTTGTTTCAGCTCCCATTCTCATCGCCCCTGATCCCTCCCGGCAGTTTGTGGTGGAGGCTGACGCGTCGGAGGTGGGGGTTGGTGCCGTCCTATCCCAGCGTTCTTCCTCGGACGACAAGGTGCACCCGTGTGTAGGGCCCTTTGTGTACATAGAACAATTCTTAGAACTTTGAGTACAGCTTATGAAAAATGGGGGCAAAAACAAAAGTGTTGTGTTTATAATTTTGTTCAGTATATATATATATATAGGCTTTTCAGTAAAAAAATAATGAAACAGAAAAAAATGTAACAGGTAACAGACCTATTAAACCACTGTTTTGAAAAGGATAAATTGTAAATAATAAATGATATGAAACTGAAAAAGATGCTCTTGTCCAGAGAACACTGATCAGTTAAAATATACCTTGAAGTTGAAATTAGTAATAATAACAATAATAAGGTTAATAGTAAGGTACTTTAACAGTCTTTGGTTTCTTTAGTTTCTTTCCCCCCTCTCTGACTGAACGCACCTCATCATTAATTAATTCATGATACACTGACGTTTTTATTTTCTTTGTTTCATAGGTAATCCCAGGCTATGCATCTTGTTTTGTAAACATTTCATAGCCTGGTATTCATAACACCTGTTTATCTTTTAGAGAGCACTCTGTGTTTTCAGAACATATCTCAAAAGGCTCAGTAATCCCCTTTTCTCTATTCTCGGTTTTGATTAAAAGGACAGAAACGGAGAGAGAGAGACCCTATTCGTCTAACAGAAACAAAACATGTCTGTTTGTTCAAGTTTCAATTAGCACCAGCACAAATTTTGCTGCAAAAACAATGAATATTGCTGCAGGCACCATGACCCAGATGGTAGCTCTTGAAACACACAAAACATGAGCAGTACTAAATGCAAATGATTGATGGGCTTTATTAATGCCAGAGCCTGTTACCTCTTTGAAGAAGTGAGAATTTTTGTTCAGGATTTTTTCATCTTTTTTCTTTAAGCAGCTTATTTCAATGAGATTGAAACAGTGTTTTAAAGGAAAAAGAGGACAGTATGCATGTATGTATGTGTGTATAGGGACCAATTCTCAGTATTAACTAGTTGCTTATTATCATGCATATTACTAGCATATTGACTGTTTAACAGTCATTGTAAAGCACATATTAATTCCTTATTCAGCATGAGCATATTTTAGATCCCATAATCTAAACATAACTACCTTGCAAACTATTCATAAGCAGCACATTCAAAATGTATTGAGGAACAGTCAGAGATAATAGATAGTTAATAATGAGAATTTGTCCCCAAACTAAAATTGTATTATTATTATCATTATTAGTATGTAGTAGTACTGCTACTACTACTAGTAGTAGTAGTAGTAGTAGTAGTAGTAGTAGTAGTAGTACAATGAAAATAGTATTTTACAGTAAGATTTCATAAAAAATCGAACAAAACAAAAAAACTAGAGTAACACTTTAGAATAGGGAACACTTATTCACTATAACATTTTCCTAAAATAAAACCTATTTTGATGCTTATTAATAATTAGTAATGCAGTTGTTAATTTAGGTATTGTGTAGGATTAGGGATGTAGAATAAGTTCAAAGAATAAGGCAGTAATATTTGTTTAATCAGTACGAATACATGGCTAATATTCTAGGAATATGCATGCTAATAAGCAACTAAGAGACCCTAAAAATAAAGTGTTACCAAAACTACATTAGTTAACGTGAACTATAATCAACCTACATTCTACAACATTTACGATTATTTTCTTAAGATCAGAACTAACATTAACAAAGATTAAGAAATCATGCTAAAATATGTGTTGTTCATTGTCACTTCATCACTTGTTAGTTATGAAATTAACTAATTATAATTAAAATTATAACACCAATCTATACAAAATCACAAACCAAAAAGTATCTGTCCTGTATAAGTACAGCTCTGCTTCATGAGCAGTAGTCCATTATTATATCAGAATCATATTTTGACAAATACAAATGTAGGTGAGCATACACCACCCTTCTGCACACACCATGCTTATCTCAGATAATGAGTGCTGGGAATCCAGCACTATACACATACTAATCCACTATACACAGCAAAATGATTTATGAAACCAACAGGATTGTGACTGTACATTGAAAATCATTTCAGGAGCACATTTCCCTTTGATACATGATCATGCACTATGATATTGGAAGAAAACCAGCAGACACATATTGTCAGAGAAGTAATTTGGCTCTAAAAATATTTCACATTTGCTGTATTCATGAAGTAGTCTGCAAACTGATTGCCATCTCAGTGGTCAACCAAAATAATTAAGTTCTTTATAGTGAAGTTTGCAGTAGAAAACCCCAAAAGAAGATGTAAAATTCAGCATGGATACCCCTTGAACTATTACAAGACTTTGGTTTTGATGTTGCCGGTGCAAACATGTGGTTTTATCTTGACAGAAAAGGGAGCGTTTAAGCAATCTTCTATGACACATGTGATTCAGCAGTGATGGGTCGATGCAGTAGTCATTGTGAATGAAAGAGCTAAGTAATGTCTCGTCAAATGCTTCAAAAGACACCTAAAAAGACTTGCATCTTAGGATCACTTGAAAAGAATGAATATGAGAAAGACAGACTTGCAATAAAAGAGTTTATACATACTGTGCAAAGCATGAAGGGAATATGTAATCTAAAAACAGATGAAGGGATGATCTCAGGGGTGAGATGATGAGATCAGAAAAGCTTCTTTGAAGGGCTCCGTGCATGGACTTATGCGAATTTGACAATATCCCTCAACTCAAATATTGTACACTTGATTTCATCTAAGCTTAGCATTGCTTTTCAATGATCAGATGCTTTATTCAAATGCTTGTTCTTTTGGCCCTACCAGCATACAGAATTTGCCTAGATTGGTGTTTGGCTATCATACACTTTTTTTCTCCCCAGCACACGAGGAAGCTGTAAAAGGTTAATTACTCTCAAGAAAAGGCAGAGATAGAAATAGAGTGGAAAAAAGAAAACCATTTACCTTCCGACTCATGTTTAGCCTATAAAACTAGGTGCAGGTGTAATCAAAAGCTATGATTGCAGTATACTCCTGTGCCATAATGCAGCAAATACTGCATGAAAATGGTATTTCAGACTATCATCAAAAGGAAAGATGTGTGTACTTCCTGCATGAGACATAGTGTGATAGATGGTCACATTTGAGAACGCTTTGGATAGAAGTGTTCTGAAGCCCCTCTATCCACCTCAATTTGCAACATGAAAGTAAACTGTGAACGTTTTGTTTCATTAGCCACTATAGGTAAATTAGTAGAAGCATTACAAAGTGCAGAAAACTATTTGTAAAACTATTTGTGCTACAAAGCTTTGTTTAGTATTAAACATTAAAATAAGAAATAGAAGTTTGCAATATCAGGCAGCATGAGAAGTTGTTTTGTAAAGCTAAAAATAATTGATGCTGAATATCTCAAAGATTAAAAATGAATAAACTAATTAATCAATTAATTGATGTCGTGATGGTTAGCAATCTGTGACATTTTTGGTCAATTTGCTTTACAAAAATAAATCATAAAATCATAAAATGACAGCGATAAAATGCATAAAATATGCATCAAGAATGCATAAAAAAATGCATCAAGAATGCATTCATGAAAAAGCAAGAAAAAGTATGTTTAATTCAAAATAAAGTTATATCCTCTGCTATGGATGGATGCCCTTCACTTTGAATCAGTCTGAATTTTCAACAATTTATTAGTTAATTTAATTTATTTGTAAATTATTTCCAAAAGTTTTAAATGTATTCAATTAGTATCATTTTGTATTATATATTTATTTACATTAATATGAAATAGAGGCCTATGAAATTGTGATGGTTTAACTAGAAGAGGATGACAAAAGAAGCGTCATAACTTATAGTCAGAAAATGACTGGGCCTTCTTCTGTATTAAAAATAAGGTGGATAGAGGGGGAAAGCATAACTACTGAATTTGTGTATATATATATCAAAATGTATGTCAAATATATGTCAAAATCTATATACATTCAAATAACTCACTCCATGTTACCATCAAAACATTATAAAAAAAGAAAGATATTCGCAATCTGTGAAATTCTTCATAATTGAATTGGAATGGTGACTACCAGGTATTACATTTGAGAAGGTTGACATGCTTTAAAAAAAGTCTACTGAATATTTTGGTAATGCTTTATTTTGATGGTCCCTTTTGAAAATGTTGTTGTTAATAAGTAACACTGCACCTACATGTCAACTAACTCATTAAAGTGTCAATAGACTGCTCAATATCTACTAACTCTTTATTGTGATGGTCTCCTAACAGAGATTCTACTGACTATAAGTAACTTTGCAAATACATGTCAGCTCAATCTAACCCTACCAGTTTACTAATATTCTAGTGAGACTTTGTAGATATTTACTGTAGGTGCAATTCTACATATAGTCAACAGAATGTGTTAAAGGGACCATCAAAATAAAGTGAAACCAATATGTTTGGTTAAAAGAGCATGCATGAAAATGTATAAGGTTATATGCTCTGCCACAAACACCCTCCACTCCAGTTTGAACACAGCACTCATTATTCCCATGTCAAAATGTGCAAGAGCTGAATTAGAAGCCCACTCAGAAACAGCTAAAACTCAGATGAGCTATTTTTCCCCCACTTCAAACAATCAATGGTGATTCTGAGTTCATTAGCAATGATGTGACAGAGTTAGTTTAAATGATAGTTAAAGTACTTCACTTTCTGTTTAAACTTTACAGACCTAGGTAAAAAGATGGTATAGAAGTCATTCCAGAATGCTTGTTCTCCCTGTTGCCTTTGGCATGTCATTATTCCAGCTATTTAAATAGATAAAAAAATAATCAAAATGTATCTGGGTGCAGCTAATGAGGAGAAGAGACATGACCATTTGCCTTATGTAAACCATTCAAATTCATTCTTTAAAAAAATAAAATTGGTCCAACGTGAGTCATGTTTGCTAAGAATGAATTGCGTTCACTGAGTACATAATTCATTTGCATGTTCTGTCTGTGTTATTTTTACAACTGACTCTAAAATGTAGCAAAAATCCCGTAACGGCAAACTAACAAAAAATGCCAATAAACTATGTCAAAAACAATTTGCACACCACAATTCTGAATGCTGGACTTTGAAAGAAGCAGTGGACTGCTACAATCTGCTATGCGGTAACACTTAGGGGACCAATTCTCACTATTAACTAGTTGCTTATTAGCAACTATTATTAACCAGCACATTTTTTAAAAGTCGTAGGTAATGGTTTGTTAATAGCAAGGAATTGGACCCACCATGCTTTATTTGGAATGAATATCATCACTCCACCACTGCAGTCCAGGCACCTGAATCATCTTGAGGCTCTCTGCGTATTGACTTTGCACACATTCTTCATCATTTGTTTGTCATGCGATGAATAATTTGTGCCACGGTTGCTTGAAAATATACACAAGCAGCTCTTTTTAATAAAATGTGGTTTATCGCCTTCTTTCCATGTGTGATAACAGCACAAAGTTAATTGTGCCAGACTTGTGACAATGACATATTCTATAACAAGCTTTCTTTGCATAAAAAAGACGGCAAGTTTATGCTGAAAAGAACGGCAATTACTTCTTTCAAATGCATCTGCTGCCATGCTAAACCAGCAGGTTTGCTCTATAGCCCTATCAGTTCTGTGATATGGGAAAGGTGACTGTAATCACTGCAAAATGGATTTCACTGTTAGAATGTCATGGAATTTGGCAAATTTTGGATTAAGTAATACAATTAATAAAATAAACCTGGATCAATAACAGTACATCTCAAACTGTGATTATTCAACTGCAAAAACACTGGTATTTCAATATAAAGTCTGCATGAACTCTAAGAAATTTTCCATTTTGATTTTACACAGCATTTTGAATTTACATTGCATTTACACTGCATTTTATTGCATCATAATAATCATTTCATTAAACAATTAATTAATTACTAATTAAATTAAATAATAATTTAACAATTTAATTTAATAGCAATATATACACACTTATACATATACATATACACACAATAAAAAATAATATAATTTCTGCATTAGCAATACAGTACATAATGTTTTGCATGATGTTTGTAGACACAGTTTACATGCCTTGTGTTTTTTATGAAGCATCACAATATATGAATCTAATTTACTCAAGGCAGAGGCATTACACAATCATTTCGGATTGGTTGTGTTTATATTTTGATCTTGATCCTTTACATATTCTCTGAATTAATCTGTGCAAACTTGTGTGACTTCATGCAAAATACATCAAAAGGCATCATCCTTAAGTTTTGCCAAGAATGCCAAGATGATATATGATGTGTTTTACAGCACAGGTTTTTGAATACTTCAAAACTCACAACCAATTTACAAGGGCATAAACTCATGACTTCAAGTCAATCAAATTATTTTACAAGAGCAATCTCTATCTACACATTCAATTCTACATCTCTCTTGCTCTGACAGCAGGAATCGCATGTGCAGTTTTAACTGATCTGAAAGCCCAGAATCGCCCGTGACGTTTCCTCTCACCACAAGTGTTTGCCAGCAGGAGGGCACATAAAGGGCGAGAAACTCCAGAACTCCCGCCTCACCTCTTCCTCCACACACTCCAATTAATCACGCTGTGGCTTCTTTCACACTGGAACTGTTAGGATTCGCTTAGTGTCCAGCCTCTCCCATCTGTCAATACAAAGCTTCCAAGCAATTTCCAACAAGATGGTACTTAATTATAATGCAAAGGCCCCTGACTTTGACTTCCTCCGTGACCCATGAAATGCTGTGATATTGTCTGCATTGCAACTTCATTGTCAGGAAAGTATGACTCGCTCTGGCAGCTCTGTTAGGGAAGGCGGGTCTTGCATATGGGATAGCAATTTGATTTGCTTCACTCCAGTAGTTCATGGCTCCAGGGTAGGCATGGTTATGATGAAGAGAGGAAAGGCAAGAGACAAAATGATTACACAGAGATGAATCCTATGATGACAAAACGTCATGAGACACTGTGCATGTGCATAAAATGCACAAAAAAATATGTCTGAAGATGCTAAGCGTATCAAATTAGTAAGCTAGAGCATTTAAGACACAATACACCCAATGGGACCATGTGCAAAATTCGTTTGTGCAATTTGGAGAGAAAGTTTTAAAAAATACCTCTGAGGCCTTGATTTACTAATATCTTAAATTAAGGGTATTATTTGCTTGTGGAATCCAACAAATTGCAAGCATGCTCTGTAGGCGTTATTGTGGGTGATTTCCTAAGACTAATTGTGAAAATAGTCACACATGTAAATTGTCTGAACACGGTCATATTTAACCCTTAAATGCATGAATGTTTTGCCAAACATTATAACATATTCGGGTCTTTAGCGACCTGGACCTATATATCCAGCATGGATGGATCTCTAACTGCTGCAATTGCAAAACAAAAACTCACTTGATATTTTAAGAACAATTACAGAAGAATAAAAGAAAGCATATTTTGTTACTTTTTGAAACTTAAAAGGGTTACATTTGAGCAGATGATTGTACTATCGCTGTCATCGCCAGAGCGCACATCCACATACATTCAGCATCTGGCTGAAATTCACGATCTCAACCATATTCTCAAAACTGTCATTTCCAATGACTTCAAAATCAATATTTTGATCACTGGCAGCTTATTCACCACATCCAACATCAAATGACAGTGACATTTATATATCATTGCATACATTTACATTTATGCATTTAGCAGACGCTTTTATCCAAAGCGACTTACAGTGCATTCAGGCTATACATTTGTTTTTGTTAGTACATGTGTTCCCTGGGAATCGAACCCACAACCTTTGCGCTGCTAACGCAATGCTCTAACCACTGAGCCACAGGAACACTACAGTATACAGTAATTGCTCTTTAGCAAAGCCATTCAAACCAGTTACATTTTTGACAATTATATTCTTTTTTTCCTGCAGTAATTATGAGTGAAACATCACATAATCAATGTGCATCAAACAGAGGAACCTCAAGGAATATATATGTATTGCACATATTGGGTCATCCGATACATAAATATAGTTGGGCAGGAAAAATACTTACACATTTACATACCTAATACCGAAAGTGTATGTCTATCTTAAAGAAATTAGAGGGTAGAAAATGATGTTCTGGGTCTCTAAAGATCCGAGGTATTCATTTAAAGGGGTCCTATTATGCTTTATAACTTTTTGAATTTTAGTCAGTGTGTAGTGTGTATGTTTGGGCATAAACATATCTACAAAGTTACAAATCTCATAGTCCACTCCAAAGGGAGATATTTCGTTTAAAAAAATATCCCTTTTCAAGAACTACAACGAACGGCTCGTTTGGACTACACAGTTGTTTTCCTGTATTTGTGATATCACAAAAATAATTCCCACCTATGGAAATTTGAATGGTTGGCGGGTGGAGAGAAGGCTTGGTTGAGCACTGCACGTTTCAACTGCACTGCTGGTGTTTTTATATCACTGTATTTCTGATGGAAACCAACTGTTTTCAGAACATTTTGGATGTCATTTCATCTTGCATGTAACATCTGGTAAAGCAGCGTTTGTGAGCGTAGCTCTGCTTTGTGTACAGCGTTACCGTGGAAACTTCGCTCTCTACCACTCCACCAGCGGCTTCTGCTGGCAGATAATTAATTTGCATATACATGCCACCTCAAATAGAGTACGTCCGTGGGACTATGGTATAAATACATTCAATTGTATACCAGTTTCACTGCAATTTAGGATATAATGTTAGAATTAAAGAACAATTAACATTATTCTTTACAGCGAGGTGGTCTTTCTGCTGGACCTTAGGCCTGTCGCACCTCCTACGGTGCCTGTGGAGGCATGTGCATGGCAGGGGCGTCCTCTTCCCTGAGGCAGGCCTAGGCCCGACCACATACCACATGGTTTTGCTGCAGAGTCTTCAGCTGGGGACCACCATTCATTGACGTTTCGCCCCTTAACCCAGAACGTCTCCTGGTGGCAGGGCAGTGAACAGGGACGTCTCCCTGACATTATATATATATATATATATATACACACATATATTCACACACACACACATATATATATATAAACATCTATTCACACACACACACACATATATATATAAACATCTATTCACACACACACACACATATATATAAACATCTATTCACACACACACACACACACATATATAAACATCTATTCACACACACACACACACATATATATATATATATATATATATATATATATATATATATATATATATATATATATATATATATATATATATACACATATATATATTGATTTATTTATTGATTTAGTCATTTAGCAGATGCTTTTATCCAAAGCGACTTACAAATGAGGACATTATAGAAGCAATCAAAACCAACAAAAGAGCAATAACATGCAAGTGCCATTACAAGTCCTGGTTAGCCTAACGCAGTATATGTAGCAAGGATTTTTTTTATATTTTCTTTATGAAAACTAGTATGTAAAATATAGAAAAATTAAACAGTGTTAGTTTTACAAGAAAAGCTAGCAGTTAGAGAATAAATATGCAATTGATAGAGAGTCAAATGTTTTTTTTAAATAAAAAGAAGACAGACTAGATAAAACAAATTTAGAATAGAGAGTGTTAGAGTTAGAGGGTCAAATAAAGATGGAAGAGATGTGTTTTTAGCCGTTTCTTGAAGATATACATATACTTATACATATTCATATACATATCCTGTGCTCCTGTAGCTCAGTGGAAGAGCATTGCATTTGCAGCGCAAAAGGTTGTGGGTTCAATTCCCAGGGAATTAAGAGTCTTTTGTGGGGTTTTGTACATACAGTAGTGTGTAAAAAGTGTCTAGTGCGAAGGGAGGAGAGTGTGTTACTACAGGTGGTTTGTACAAGCCCACTCACCTGTGTGTAGCACACTTTGAATTGCAAAAAAAGTTTGACAGTTTTTTTCCAGTGTAGTGGTAAGTTTGGGTGGGGGGTGAGATGGTCCATGTTTCAGAAGGTAGGGGGTTTGTATGGGGATTCAGAGAGGGGCGGGCTGATTTTTAGTAGTGATGTGACAGTCGACACCGAGGCTTTGAAGCTTGTATCTAAAAAAACGAAACATCTCACATTGAAGCACTGTATCGGAGCTTGATTCGATTAGCCAAAAGCACGTGATCTATGCAAAAGGTTGTGGGTTCAATTCCCAGGGAACACATATACTGACAAAATAAAATGTATAGCCTGAATGCACTGTAAGTCGCTTTGGATAAAAGTGTATGCTAAATGCATAAATGTAAATGTATACAATAAATTAAAACAAGGAATCAGTTGTAGAAACACATGGGAAACCAGCAGCTGTAATGAATCACAGCACTTTGGAAGGTGTTATTCATTTTTATGACCACAGCCTGAACAGTTTTAAAAAGCTTCGAGTAATGAACCTTTTTCCGATACAATTGGGTTGAAAGCTTCATTGGTTCAGAACGCTTCACTTCGCCATCACTAACTTTTAGTTCAGGGCTCTCAAAGCCTGGGGTAAAAAGCTGTTGAGCAGTCTGGCCGAGCAGGCTCTGTCTTCCTGATGGTAGGAGCTGGAAGAGACTGTGGGAGGGATGGGTGGGTTTCTTCATTATACTATTTGCTTTACTGAAGCATCGTGTAATGAAAATATCCAGGATGGAGGGTAGAGGGGCACCGATGATTCTTGCAGCTGTGTTCACTGTCCGCTGGAGGGTCTTGCGGTCTGCTGCACTACAGTTCCCGTACCAGACAGTGATGCAGCTGGTCAACACGCTCTCAATGGTTCCACTATAGAAAGTAGTGAGGACTGGTGGAGGGAGACTTGCTCTTTTCAGCCTGTGGAGAAAGTGTAGGCGCTGGTGTGCCTTATTTGAGAGTGACATGGTGTTGGTGCTGCAGGTGAAATTCTCTGTGACGTGCACCCCATAAATTTAGTGCTGCCGACTCTCTCCCCAGTTCATAAGTGGAGACATTTTCATTAAATAATTAATTCATAAAGCTATAAAGTTCTTTGTTGTCACTATGTCTTACATTCATTTATTATGCACATGTGTTTCCATGACTTGCAGACTTAAATATTTCATTGTATATGATACATTGAGCATTTTCATAGTTATATTGATTTAAATATATCATCAAGCTGTCTGACAAAGCGTCACAGTGTGTAGTTTATAGAGAATGCTCGAAGAAGAAGATGAACATAAAAAGTATTTTATTATTCCACACAAACGGTACTCAAAAGAAGGCAGGCAGGTCACACTCAACACAATGTTAACTTTAACTTTCACACTGGACGAAAAGCAAAGGACAGACTACACTTTAAATGCTAAAGCGCATGAAGATAATTAATACGACACACCTGGACATAATGATACAATCAACGGAGACAGAAACTAGGTCACAGAGAGCACATGGGAAATAAAAACACAACAAACAGTCCTGGGGTGTGACACATATATAATGTATTGTTGAAATTGTGACAATGATTTGTCATAGTCTTGGAGGCATCAGTTAAAATGGGTTTAACATTATAAACAAATATCTAATGTTTCGGGCCATATGCTCAATTTTCAGCAAATGTTATGAAATGTTAAACATATGCTAAATTATATTATTAAGATGATTATTATTTGTTAGAGATAGTTTAAATATAGACAAGACATACAAACATGAAATAATATTCCAATCAAACCTGCCAGTTGAGCTTTTGACCAGTTGTTGAGTTCTTTTTATACAAACAAAGAAATCAGGCATATTTTCTTGTGAGAGTGTCATGCAAAGGCCCAGTAGTACTGTATATGTATGCACATTATACTTGACAAGGTTAAAAATAGCCAGACCGGTGCATCGTCATGCCTCGACTGCCCAGTATGGCTGCTTCCCAACTGTTTTTCTTGATTGGATGGCACAATGTAATCTGGTTGAATGAAAAGCTGGTGTGCTTTAACTATGTATATAACTTCCACTTCAACCTACAGACATTTAAAGAAGAAAAAAAATAAAGTGGTGTATAGGAGCCAGGGTGTTGATATGATGTTGGATATTAACATAAGCATATCAAACAACAAAGAGCCATTCATTTACAAATGTGCCACTAATTATGTGACATTTCATACAGTCAACAGGGAGCTATTAATTAGTAAGCCCACTGACACAATGAAAAAAAAAAAAAATTAGTTTGGGTCATTTAATTTATACTAACATATCACAGCTTTATCTTCACACTGATAATGGTAATATTTTATTCTGTCTTAAAATGTACAATTAAGTTGTCTACTTTTCTAAATGTAAGATTTTGTCTTCATAGGCAGCTCACTATATTCTGAAACAAGAGTATGTGGATCAAACTGACAAATCTAGAAAGGCTCACTCGGCTGTACCTCATACCCTCACCTCTGGAGTACCACAGCGAACAGTGCTGAGACCCCTGCTGTTCTCCATTTACATCACATCCAAATATCATTTACCTCTTCTGTTTCTATATATGTGATCCCAGCAAGGTTCACTGCATGCTCCTCAGACATATCGACCTGGTTGTCCAGCATCACCTTAACCTTAATGTTTATGGAATGAGTTAATATTCCTTACCTTAACTCATCAAATCTATCTCAGTGGATGGTTACAGAGTAGATGTCACACGATATTAAAAACAATAGCTCCAGGATAATGAAATTAGCCACTGGTCTAATCCACACACGAAGGGTTACAACCCTTGCCTCTCAATTCTAGTGAAGGAGCCACACCTATAAGAAAATATTATATACCATTAAATCAAACACTCGAGACTCAAGCCTACTGTAGTCAGTGATCTCTTCACACTGTCTTCATGTGCACAGTGAAACCTTATGGAAGGGATGTGAGGATCAGTCTTGAAATATAGACATATTGATGTTCTCTTCCGAAGGGAACTCTACACTGCGTCCTCTTTCGAGGGTCGCTTTGGGAATGCCTCCAGCGTGACCGGTTACCTGAAGCATGATTAAAAACACCCAATGCACATGGCATTGGCAGGTGGACGCCTATGATGCAAGCTAATGAGCGTCTGTGAGCATAAAGGGGCACCTGTGGAACACATCATCCTCTTTTTTCCTTCAGGGGACCTTGTTTCTGAAGTGTGAGTAGAAATATGTCTGTTGAGAAGCGCTTTAAGAGGTGTGTCGATCCGTGTCAGCGTTGTCTGACACTAGATGACACACACAATCTATGCGTTATGTGTTTGGGCGAAGGGCACGAAGGGCATGCTCTGTCCCTTTTTCTCGAGAGAATTGGGGCGATCATCTGCCCCCCGCGGCTCGGGTCCAGCCGCTGCTGAGGCAGTGAAGAGACTGAGTTCGCGGCGATCGCAGATGAAGCTTGCGAACGAGTTTTGAGAGAGAGGAATTTTTCATCTCGCACTCGACAGCGGCTGACGAGAGTGAACTGCGGGAGGAAGATGTATTGTCTGTTGCATCTTCTGATCCAGCAGGAAGTGCTTTGGTGGCTCATGGTGTGCGCGATGTAGAGCTGTGGAGGTTATGAAGCGTGCGCTTCTGCTAGGTAAACCTACAGTGGAGGCACGGAAAAGGGGGAGTGGCTCGCAGTAGACTTGATGAGCGATCTCTCTCTGGCATAACCTCACAGCTCCCGTAAACCTCCCATTCCTTCTCCAGATATTCATAGTAAGATCGTACCATATTCAGCCCGCATCCATCGGTATAAGCATGTTAATTATGATGACATCGAAGGGAGGCACGAGCGCAGATATGCGTCGATGCCCCCTAGGGGCGCTTGCGAGCTAAAAAAATAAAAATAAAATGTTTTACCTGGATCGAGTGTTGTTAGGCTTCCTCTCATTTAAGATAGTCATTCTGCTGAAGCCTCCGCTCTCCAGAGCTCCGCTTAGACCACACTATTGGTGTGTAGGATCTATTGTGAGCCTTGCTAGCTTTCTCTAGCGCTGAGTGTTGTCAGGTCTCCTCTCACTTTAGAGAGTTGTTATGCTGAGACCTCCACTCTTAAGAGCTCCTGTACCTAGATTGAGTGTTGCTAGGCTTCCTCTCATTTAAGAGAGTCATTCTGCTGAAGCCTCCGCTCTCCAGAGCTCCGCTTAGGCCGCACTGTTAGTATGTAGGCTCTATTGTGAGCCTCGCTAGCTGAGTGTAGTCAGGTCTCCTCTCGCTTTAGAGAGTCGTTATGCTGAGACCTCCACTCTTAAGAGCCCCTCAACCAGGGTTGAGTGGTGTTAGGCTTCCCTCTCAGTAGAGAGCCGTTCTGCTGAAGCCTCCACTCTTCAGAGCTCCGTCTCTGGCAGTAAAAGTAGGTAGGCTCTGAGGAGCCTCACTAACTGCTTCTGGCGTTGAGTGTAGCCAGGCTGAGCCCTCCACTCTAAAGAGCTCCCCTACTCGGATTGAGTGTTGCTAGGCTTCCTCTCGTTTAAGAGAGTCATTCTGCTGAAGCTGCCACTCTCCAGGGCTCCGCTTAGAAGGCACGGTTAGTATGTAGGCTCTATTGTGAGCCTCGCTAGCTGTCTGTAGCGCTGAGTGTAGTCAGGTCTCCTCTCACTTAGAGAGTCGGTATGCTGAGACCTCCACTCTTAAGAGCCCCCCAACTAAGGTCGAGTGTTGCTAGGCTTCCTCTCGTTTAGAGAGTCATTCTGCTGAAGCCTCCACTCTCTAGAACTCCGCTTAGGCAGTACTATGCACAGGCTCTTTCTTGAGCCTCACTAACTGCCTTTGGCGTTGAGTGTAGCCAGGTCTCCTCTCACCTAGAGAGTCATTATGCTGAGACCTCCACTCTGAGAGTTCCCTACCTGGATCGAGTGTCAGGCTTCCTCTCATTTAAGAGAGTCATTCTACTGAAGCCTCTGCTCTCCAGAGCTCCGCTTAGGCAGCACCTTTAGTACGTAGTCTCTATTGTGAGCCTCGCTAGCTGTCTTTAGCGCTGAGTGTAGTCAGGTCTCCTCTCACTTTAGAGAGTTGTTATGCTGAGACCTCCACTCTTAAGAGCCCCCCAACTAGGGTTGAGTGTTGTTAGGCTTCCTCTCGTTAGAGAGTCATCCTGCTGAGGCCTCCACTCTTCAGAGCTCCGTCTGGCAGTAATAGGAGAATGTAGACTCCTTTTGAGCATCACTAACTGCCTGTGGCGTTGAATGTAGCCAGGTCTCCTCTCAATTAGAGAGTCGTTATGCTGAGACCTCCACTCTTGAGTTCCCCTACCTGGATTGAGTGTTAGGCTTCCTCTCATTTAAGAGAGTCATTCTACTGAAGCCTCTGCTCTCCAGAGCTCCGCTTAGGCAGCACCTTAGCGTAGTCTCTATTGTGAGCCTCACTAGCTGTCTTTAGCGCTGAGTGTAGTCAGGTCTCCTCTCGCTTAGAGAGTCGGTATGCTGAGACCTCCACTCTTAAGAGCCCCCCAACTAAGGTTGAGTGTTGCTAGGCTTCCTCTCGTTTAGAGAGTCATTCTGCTGAAGCCTCCACTCTCTAGAACTCCGCTTAGGCAGTACTATGCACAGGCTTTTTCTTGAGCCTCACTAACTGCCTCTGGCGTTGAGTGTAGCCAGGTCTCCTCTCACTTAGAGAGTCATTATGCTGAGACCTCCACTCTGAGAGTTCCCTAACTGGATCGAGTGTTAGGCTTCCTCTCATTTAAGAGAGTAATTCTACTGAAGCCTCTGCTATCCAGAGCTCCGCTTAGGCAGCACCTTTAGTACGTAGTCTCTATTGTGAGCCTCACTAGCTGTCATTAGCGCTGAGTGTAGTCAGGTCTCCTCTCGCTTTAGAGAGTCGTTATGCTGAGACCTCCACTCTTAAGAGCCCCCCAATTAGGGTTGAGTGTTGTTAGGCTTCCTCTCGTTAGAGAGTCGTCCTGCTGAGGCCTCCACTCTTCAGAGCTCCATCTGGCAGTAATAGGAGAATGTAGACTCCTTTGAGCATCACTAACTGCCTGTGGCGTTGAGTGTAGCCAGGTCTCCTCTCAATTAGAGAGTTGTTATGCTGAGACCTCCACTCTTGAGTTCCCCTACATGGATCGAGTGTTAGGCTTCCTCTCGTTCAAGAGAGTCATTTTACTGAAGCCTCTGCTCTCCAGAGCTCCGCTTAGGCAGCACCATTAGTATGTAGTCTCTATTGTGAGCCTCGCTAGCTGTCTTGGGCGCTGAGTGTAGTCAGGTCTCCTCTCGCTTTAGAGAGTCGGTATGCTGAGACCTCCACTCTTAAGAGCCCCTCAGCTAGGGTTGAGTGTTGTAAGGCTTCCTCTCGTCAGAGAGTCATTCTACTGAAGCCTCCACTCTATAGAGCTCCGCTTAGGCAGCACTATGCACAGGCTCTTTCTTGAGCCTCACTAACTGCCTCTGGCGCTGAGTATAGCCAGGTCTCCTCTCAATTAGAGAGTCGTCATGCTGAGACCTCCACTCTTAAGAGTTCCCCTACCTGGATCGAGTGTGCCAGATGTTCTCTCGTTTATAGAGTCATTCTGCCTAAGTCTCCACTCTCCAGAGCTCCGCTTAGGCAGTACTACGTGCATGCTCCGTCCTGAGCCTTACTAGCTGTTCATAGCGTCGAGTGTAGAAGTCTCCTCTCAATTTAGAGAGTCGCTTTCTGAGACTTCCACTCCGAGAGCCATACTCTCGTGAGCTAGTCTATGATGGCGAGCTTCAAGGTTCAAGGTTTCTTTATTTGTCACATAATAGTTATACAGGGCATAACTAGAAGTGAAATGCAATCGAATCAGGTCCGCTCAGTGGACAGTGCAAAACAATAAGAATACAAATTGTATAAGTAACATAACACAAGGGCATACATATGGTAAGAAAGGAGAAATAAGAGTAAAATGTGCAATGAAATAAAAAAGTGCAAAACAATAAGATGTGCAAAAAAACAATAAGATGTGCAAAAGACAATGAGATGTGCAAAAAAAACAACAAGATGTGCAAAAAAAACAATAAGATGTACAAAAAAAGAAAAAAAAAACAGTGTACTGGGACTTAATAAATAGTAATGTGAATAAGAGGGATGTGCAGACGGGTTGTTCATGGTATTGTACATAGAGCAGCAATGATGAGAATGTGATGATATTTACAGTTGACAATGGGTCTTGTGAGTGTTTATGAAACAGAGTTTGTGTTTAGGAGCCTGATGGCCTGAGGGAAGAAGCTCTTCCTCAGTCTTTCAGTCTTTGCCATCATGCTCCTGAAGCGCCTGCCAGATGGCAGTAAACAGAAAAGATGGTTACCGGGTGAGTAGAATCTTTGAGGATTTTTGCAGCTCTGCTTCTGCAGCGTTTGAGGTAGATGTGCAGAGAGGGAGAGCAGACCCTGAGATGCGCTCAGCTAAGCGCACGACTCTCTGTAGAGCTTTGCAGTCCTGGTTTGTGGCATTATTATACCATACTGAGATGCACTGAGTCAGAACACTTTCTATGGCCCCTGAATAGAAAGTTTTCAGGATAGCTGGTGAGACCCTGAATTTCCTCAGCTGTCGCAGATGGTACAGCCTTTGCCTGGCTTTCTTCACCTGAGTTTGAATGTGTGTAGTCCAAGTCAGGTCCTCGGAGATGTTTACACCGAGGTACTTGAAGCTACTCACCCTCTCCACAGGGGTCCCACTGATCATAAGAGGAGTGTAGGGCTGCTGCTGTCTCTTCCTGAAGTCCACGATCAGCTCCTTAGTTTTGCTCACGTTCAGAGAGAGACAGTTGTCCTGGCACCATGATGTAAGTCTCTCCACCTCATCCAAGTATGCGGCCTCGTCATCGTTGTTGATGAGGCCCAGAACCACAGTATCATCCGCAAATTTGACAATAGAGGTGGAGCTGTGTGAGGACACGCAGTCGTGGGTGTAGAGAGAGTATAGCAGGGGGCTCAGTACACAGCCCTGTGGGGCTCCTACGTTCAGGGTGATGGAGTTGAGGTGAACTGGCGACTTTCACCACTTGTGGTCTGGCGAGGAAATCTTGAATCCAGTCACAAAGTGAAGTGCTTAGGCCAAGGTCTGAGAGTTTAACAGTCAGCTTGGTGGGGACTATAGTGTTGAAAGCCGAGCTGTAGTCTATGAATAGCAGCCTGACATAGTTGCCATTTTTGCTGTCGATGTGAGTGAGGGAGGAGTGCAGTACCTGGGAGATGGCATCAGTAGACCTATTTGGCCGATAGGCAAACTGAAGAGGGTCCAAGGTAGCAGGGATGGAGGAGCAAATGTGTTTCTTTAAAAGTCTCAAAACCTTCATGACCGTCGATGTGAGGGCAACTGGACGATAGTCATTCAGGCAAGAGGGTTTACTGTTCTTAGGCACAGGGATTATGACAGATTTTTTAAAGGAGGTGGGAACAACAGAGGTAGCAAGGGACTCATTAAAGATGGAAGTAAACAATCCAGCAAGCTGATCAGCACAGGACCTCAGAACGCGGCCAGTAATCCCATCAGGTCCTGCTGCTTTCCTGACGTTCACTCTCTTTAGTTCCCTCCGAACGTCATCCTCTGAAAAGGTGATTACATGATCATTGCTGTTCTGTCTGCTGCTTCCTGATGGGCTGTTCGGCAGATTTGCGCCGCCATTGCAGTCAAAGCGACCGTAGAAGGTGTTTAGCTCTTCGGCCAGCAGCGGATCTGCTCTCACCTCTGCGGAGGATTTATTTCCAGAGGAACAGATGGTCTTCAGTCCCTGCCACATGCGTCGAGAGTCATTGAGCTGGAAATGTGACTCAATTTTCTCACTGTACCGGCGCTTAGCGGCTCGTATTGCACGCCGGAGAGCGTAGCATGATGTTTTGTACTCGCTCATGTTCCCTGACAACAGACCGGCATTGTATGCGGCAGTGCGATGGTTAACCGCATGACGGATTGATCTGTCCACCCACGGTTTCTGATTAGTAAATGTCCTTATTGTTACCGTTTCAGTGGCTTGCTCGGTGTTTACGAAGCTTACTGCTACATCCGTGAATTCGCTGACGTCAGATGAACTCGCCCGGAACATGTCCCAGTCGACGTCATCAAGAGACGCCTGTAGCGTAGCTTCAGAGTGGGGACCAACCACTTCCCTCTCCACCGCCGCTCGCGAGCGATCCTTTGTTTGTATTCCGGCGTGAGAAAAATGGCGACATGATCTGATTTGCCAAAAGCCGGCAGTGAGTGGGCTTTGTAGGCGTTATTGAGCGGAGTGTAGCAGTGATCCAGTGTATTCAGTCCTCTGGTTGGACAGGATATGTGCTGATGAAAGTTCGGCAGGACTTTCTTGAGGTTGGCCTTGTTAAAGTCCCCAGCGATGATGCATGCAGCGTCGGGATGTTTGTTGATATATCTGCTGATTTCATCGTGGAGATTTGACAAAGCCACGCTAGTGTCTGCTTGTGGAGGAATATAAACGGCAGACACGAGGATCGATGTAAATTCCCGGGGCAGATAGAAGGGGCGGCAGATAATGGAGAGATGCTCCAGATGAGGCGAACAGGAACGCGACAGAATGGAGATATTCCTGGGGTCACACCATTTCTTGTTAATAAAGAAACACACTCCACCACCTTTGGTTTTCCCGGCCTCGGCTGATCTGTCCATCCGTAAAACAGAGAAGTTATCAGACGGCGTTACAGCGGTGTCCGGGACCGTTGGCGTGAGCCATGTTTCGGTCAAACAAAAGATGTTACAATCCCTAATGTCTCATTGGAAACTAATCCTGGCTCTAAGATCGTCCATCTTATTCTCCAAGGATTGGACATTAGCGAGCAGAATACTCGGTAGAGGAGGACTGTGTGCCCTTTTCCTCAGTCTGCTGCGTATTCCAGCACGTCTCCCGCGGTGTTTCCTTCGCCTCCTGCGGTTGTTCAGGTGGTCATTGTTCAACTCGGTGCTCCGAAGTATCTCCAATGGCCACGCTGTGTCCGTGGATAAAGTATCCTTAATCAGATTAGTGTAGCGATGTCCAATGTCCAAAAGTGTTCTTCTGTCGTACATAATCATTGCAGACATACACGTATCAAAAGAGAAGTAAAAAAAATCAAAAAAATAGGTAAGAAACACACATAAAAGCACAATTCTGAGCGGAGCTAATTCACAGGCGACTGAACTCAGCAGCGCCACCGGAAGGGAATAGCTTTGAGATGGCCTGGAGAAGGGTTTTCTTTTGACCCTAGTTCTGCTGAGCAGGGATGGTGTTCCTCAAGTCTGTGACTTAGGAATCCAGCTTTTGGACACTTTTCCCTCAGCATGGCGGCGTTGGCATAGCGTTCCCAAATCGACCCTCGAAAGAGGACGCAGTGTAGAGTTCCCTTCGGAAGGGAACGTCTCAGGTTACGTATGTAACCATAGTTCCCTGAGAATGGGAACGAGACACTGCGTCTCTTGGCCATGCTTCGGGCATTCCTGTCGGTCTCCCTTGGAAAAAAGAGGATGATGTGTTCCACAGGTGCCCCTTTATGCTCGCAGACGCTCATTAGCTTGCGTCATAGGCGTCCACCTGCCAATGCCAAGTGCATTGGGTGTTTTTAATCATGCTTCAGGTAACCGGTCACGCTGGAGGCGTTCCCAAAGCGAACCTCGAAAGAGGACGCAGTGTCTCGTTCCCATTCTCAGGGAACTATGGTTACATACGTAACCTGAGACGTTCTATTGAGAGAATCAATCCTCAAATAATAACACTGACACTTTTTAAGCAATGATTTTAAAACATTGAATTGATCAATTATTTGTCATATAGTTGTGTATCATTAGTGTTGTTAGAGCCATTTTACATATATTTGCATATGTTGTGCTTAGTTTACTTGTGATTCTATTTTAATACAAATATTTAGCCAGAAAATTATTTTGAGACCGAAAGAGCCAAGATTGAGGCCTGGCCATATAGGGAGTTGTTAGACAGTGGAGGGTTATTAGAAAAAAAGGCAAACAAGACATGAGTTGAAAGTGCCAAACCCCAACATAGTGGCACTTGTAAAAAAAATATATATAAAAATTATAATAATAAAAAACTGTGTTAGCAAACAGTTGTGTAAGATCTGAGTTGTTTAGTTATTTCTCTTTCTGCTCATCTTAACGTGCAGAAAGGCTGAAACATACACAGGGTGCTCACTCTCAGTGGCACTAAGAGCATATAACAAAAAGGTAGCAATTACCAGTGGCACTAAAAACTAAAAAATACACCTTCTGATATACTTCATTCTACTAATTAACAATGAAGTCTTTAAAATTAGTCCAAGTGGGGAAAAATAATGGCATGTAGCAATAGCACATCATGGAACATCTATAAATAAACATGAAGAGATAGAGATCATCATCAGTGCATTTAGAAGTGCACAGTTGACAATTAGTTGCTAAACGACTGGTCATGCTAATTGTTGTTAATGATAAACAAAAATCTAATCATTTGCAGTTGATTAAATGGAATGGTTTCCAGATATAAAATTAAATTGTATGCAAGTCCACATTTAACCGTATACATGATTGGTATTTTTTTTATTCAGGATATTGATAATTTTATCTGCAATAAATTGTATTATTTGGTCGAATAGAGGATGCGGGTTAAATGTTTTGTTCAAGATCACAACTTGTGATAGCTCATGGGTCTCTTCATTCAGAAATTAAACTTTCTGGTTACCAACCCACTAAGAACCAACCCCCAAGGAAGAAAATAAATAAATAAGAGTAATGTAGGTATCTAGACATTCGACATTTGAGTATCAACCATCTATCTGTACATGCAAACTACATCCTTTGCTTCGGAAACAATTGTTGTGTTGCAGATCTTTGCGTTACATTGGCCAGTGGCAATTGGAGCATGCATTAAAATGTCAAAGGTACAGTTAATTGTGCTACAAATGTTGAAAACACTTAATGTGCTCTGATTCAGAAATACAACACAGAAACAATGTGGTCATGAGTATCCTAAAAATGTTTGTGTAATTCCCTCTTGCTTATTTTTGCTCTATTTCATAATTTTTTGTTATATACTGAGCCAAAACAAAGTCATAGGCTATGTGAAGACAAAAGCAGTAGCTTGGCTATTGCTACAAAGATACACTGATATTTTGCTGTCAGACATCTCGCCTGAGCCGTTGAATATTAGCAACCTACCATAAGCAATCCAAGAACATCCTAACATTTGTATGCACTGTTTATTGCACATGCTGCCCCTTCTGTCACACCCATAAACACACAAACACCGCTTACCCAGCTCACCAAGTCTCTCACTTTAAACCCTGGGAAAGCTATACCGCTGATTACAATCAATTTGATTCAATAAGGAAATGGAAAGAAAGATTAAGTGTTTTGCTTAATGCACACTGACTCGAAAGTCAGGACTCCATTACAAGTGCCAGTCACGTTGTTGACTGCACCAGCTGTTCATATATGTGACCATTTAACAGTGTATCTCTGATATGAGGCTGTGATTTGTCAGTAAATATCCTTGCTGCCATTATCCCACGACTCATTCCATAATTTCACTCTTTCATTGTAATGTCAAAAGGCTACATATAATGCAAACATCATCTCCCGCTTGAATGTGATTTTTCTACTGGTATTTATGCAAGTTAGGTGGGTAGAGGGAGGATGTTTTGCATTTGCTATAAAGCTCTAAAAGCTTAGGTCACAAATATTGTTTACAAGTGCCTTTTCTGTGGCAGTATTTACATGAGAATGTTTAATAAAGTGTTTATATTACTCACACAGAATGCCCTCTTCAATACATAGGGCCATTACTTACAGAATAATAGTCTGTGTTATCATTGTAAATTGAAGAATGTTAAATGACACATGCTGAGCCACATAAAACAATTCTGGAATGTAATATTCATGAAAGGCGGCAAAAGCCATCGATCTTTGGTGATGTTTTAAATGGCAAAGGATTTTGGTCATGACAACAGTAAGCTTAGACACTTTTTTACTTCTAGTTTTAGTGATAAAAGCTACACAATTAGGCAGTTTGCTTTCTTGGTAGCCTCCATTAACAACAGTTAACTAAGCTTATGAGGTGCTATGTGTTTATCCTATTACTACCCTCTAAATCTTCTTTTTTTCCCTCCTTTACAGTAAGAGAGCTGCCCTAGATAATATGTTTAAGGATCTTATAGATCAAATAAATTAATACTGAAATATCTTATATATTCCCCCAATAATGCTTCTGGCCATTTTGAAGAACACTCAGCATTATATGTACAGTATTATGTCTTTGGAAATTAAGGGACCTTGCTGTCTTCAGACAATGGCTAATATTAATTTAGACAGCTCACAGAAATACTAAAACATCTGATAAAAGTCAAGAAAAAAACAGATGAATTTGCTCCCTTATGAAGAGAATCGTACCAGTGGGACAAATTCATGCATTCATGAGTTTGCCTCAAAGAACAGATGGTAATATTGTTCTATATCTCTGCCTCCTTTCACAAAGAAGCAAAACACAGCCTTACTACCATGCAGGATGTGTGATGATAACAAAACACCACACAATTAGCATCTGTGAATCTGGGATGCGTTTCCCAAAAGCATCATTAGCTAACTATGGTTGTTAGTTCCATTGATCTATATTGGTAATGACGGAACTTGCGACCATGGTTGTTTTGGGAGACGCACCCCAGGATAGTAAAAGTGGAGGATACTGAAGGATAAAAAAAATGACTCCTCTCCTCGGGGCAAAGTGCCCTAGGGGTGCTGACTGTCAGGGACCTCCAGCTGAGAGGCCTCCAGGGGCCCAATCCCTGAAAACAAGTAAACTGCAGATATAAAAACCGACATAATTGTACCCCACTTTTTTCAATTTCACATCAATATTGTATATAAAATTTAATAACATTCGTGCATTGTGCAGACACATGAAATACACTGTTCTGTAAATAACCTTAAATATGTAGTTCTATATAATATATAGCATGCATTTCATAATATCTTGCAATTATGGCAAGGGGCCATGGGGCCTTGGGCACATTCTTAACTCCAAATAAATAACATGGTGCAACAATTCAAAATAAAATGCTCCTTTTAAAATCAATGCTTGCGTGTAGAGGAAAAAAAGGTTAATTGGTTACAGAGTTTCTGCAGAGGTGTTTTCTCCTTCTAAAAACATATGCTACCCACTTCCTTGGAGAACATCCGTATTGACGGAGATGGCAGGTGTTTGCGGTCTAATTGACAGTTTTTGCGTATCACTGCTAACGCTGATGAACAACATCAACAGCTGCACTGAAGAAAATCATAGGAAATCTCCTTAGTGGGCATTTGACATGAATTGGATGTAATTATGATTAAATCCTGTATATGATTTGCTCATATAGATTTTTCCTTACTGTGGAGGAGAGCATGGTTTGGGTGAAAAAACAGAATAAATAAAGGTGAATCGGGAAGCAGAGAAGCATGACAAATTTTGGCAAACAAAGTGTGTGAGATGGGAGTGCTAAGTGGAATTTTGACAGCTGAGTATGACGGAGGCTTCAGCAGAATTGAAACATCTGACCTTGAAATTTGATCTGCTCAGGCACGGCAGACAGAGTCAAATCTCTGTTTTCATTAGCCCTTTCCCAAGGTAACATTCAAAGAAACTTACTCAAACATTCAATTGCAGTATACTTAATCAATACTTGATCAATAAAGTATCAGTATATCATGGCAAAGCAAACAATGACTAAACAAATATAATATCAGCTTAGCTTACTCTAAAGACAAGAAAGGAAACCTTAACTAAACTTTTAGTACTACCGCCGTATAAAATGTAATCTAAAAGTAGTAGTATGACCTAACTGTAAATAAAGCACAGATGTATACATACTTTTCTTTCTAGTATACTTTACACATATACTGGACATAAATCTGGTCAAGTTTGCAACTTATTTCTGGCAAAAAACTGTCCACCTAGACAGTTTTGAACTAATATAATCTGAGTTTAGTTGTGGTGTGTGTGTGTGTGTGTGTGTGTGTGTGTGTGTGCATGTTTATGTGGTTTATGAGGACACAAATTTGTATAATGACATGGGTATGACATAGGTATTACAAGGAGAAAGTGATTTATGAGGACATTTTCAGTGTGCCCATAATTTAAAATGCTTATAAATCATACAGAGTGAGTTTTTTGGGGGGAAAGTAGAAATGCACCGTCTCCTGTGAGGGCTAAGTTTAGGTGTAGGGTAGGTGTAGGGCAATAGCACATACAGTTTGTACAGTATAAAAACCATTACGCCTATGGAAAGTCCCCGTAAACCATAAAAACCAACATGTGTGTGTGTGTGTGTGTGTGTGTGTGTGTGTGTGTGTACAGTACATGATGTCACATAAGACATTAGCTGACATGTGTAGACTTTAATTTCTGAAAGTGCTAATTACGAATTATTTAAATACATAAATATCCCAGCACCAAATCAGAATATGTAACTGTTTTTGTGAATATAAAATAATGTATTATTCTATTATTTTGTATATTTTATATTGTTAAAAATCAATGTTCAATGTTTCTGCTTAAATTAATATGTGACACCAACTAACTGCATGTTTCATATAATAGAAAATTTCTGCCAAATAGACACCTCTGATAAAATATCACTCTTAAATGTAGTGTGGAAACAGGGCTGTTTATCAGGTTTATGTTTATGTTTATCAGGGCTGATAAACAGGCCCAAGACAGCGGTACGCTATGGCGTCCGTGACGCCAAGCCGCTTCTGGAACCCTCTGTTTCAATTGGCAATATCATTCAGCACTTGTCATTTTTGTGTGCAAAATATTTCAGCCTAACTTCAGAATACTGGATTAAAAGTTCATCCTTCTCAGCAGAAGTGAAATGCATACATTTTGCCTCTCCAGAATTATTTTATCCATTTGATTTTTCTCTTCCAAACTCAAGGTATGAGGCCATTTCTTTATGTTTATTTTACGAAAATAATAATAGGCCTACTCCCAGTGGGAGCACCTTAAGAATTTATGCAAACACATTTTATTTTAATGCCTGAAAGAGCATTTAATCTCCAAAAGCCTCTTCTTTAATCTGGAAGGAAGCATGTTACCACAGGCTGAAGGATTCTGTCACAGTTATTTGACTTATGATCAGACACATAAGGATACTCTGTGTGCAAAATATCTGAATAATGCATGACCAGGACCTTCTTAAAAACAGTCAATATTTTATTATTAGATCTCCTCATGTTTTGGACCAGATGACATTCCACAGAAGGGACAACAAAGGGAATGCACAAATGACAAAAAGGGCTCTTTGGAGTTTCATTAAAATCGTATCCTCCTCCAAAAAAGAGCACTTAAGGAAAACTAACCTTCTCCCCCCATCATATTCACATGACATTGAATGCTGCAGGATGACAGCGTACACAAGTGGGGACGATTGTTGCCTAATGGATTCACTAAAGTTACAGACGCCATTGTTTTTTGTCAGCCGAGATTATAATAAAAACTAAGAAGGCATTTAAACAGTAATGAATGGAAACATATGTGGCAGACTCCTTGGAGAGTCCTTCCCCTCTTTGACTTTAACTTCACAGAAAGTCTCTGGTCTAAATGTTCACTCTCTCGCATGACTTTGATCAAGGTTCATGCCTCAATGCTGAGTTATTTAAGGGTCTCTTTCGACTCACGCTGAGTTAATGTATAAGTTTCAAAGCAAGCCTATTGCAATAGCCTTGATAAAGTTAGATTGGGGAGGGGTTGCATTTTCTAGCAATGGGTTGGTTTTGCATTAGATGTTCTGCAGATAAATATCGTTGTATTTGGCTTGGGAACACCATGAAAATGTTTTATGCATCCCGACCCACAACTTTTGGGTCTGAATGCCCATGCAGGATTTTAATTTTTTCAAATAACACTTTCTGAAGGATCATGTGACACTGAAGACTGGAGAAATGGCTATTGAAAAGGTTATTATAAAATGTGCAATAATATTTCACGATATTACTGTTTTGTTTTTAATCAGAATTAATCAGAAGCAGCCTTAGTAAGCATATTTTATTTATTAATTTATTTTTGTATTTATCCAAAAATGTATAATTGGAAACATCTATTCTTCTGAATTTTAACGTGCATTTTGTAATGCATTTTGAGATTTAAATTTTTATCTAAATATATTACAATTTACAAAAGATAGAAGGATAAATAAATAAATACATAAATGTATTTTAATGTAAAATGCATGCATTTTAAAAATATCTTCAGCACAAAAAAAATACAATTATTATTATCATTATTATTATTAATAATAATAATACAATGTTGTGTGAGATCTTCAGTCTCTCTTTATGAATTTATTGATCGATATAGAAAGAAAGGCACTTGCAAATGTCTGTTTCAGATGCACTGCAGAATATGAGCCGTTCTCCAAAGATAGCTAAATTTACTGTTTTCCTGCTTGATTTCATACTGCCACGGACCTTTTCACACCCTAAAAATGCATATAAGATGTGTAGGTGCCCTAAGGACAGATGCTTTCATACCAATTGTGAATCCACATGAACCGCACACAAGACGACCTTTGGTCCTGTTTTCACCCCAACCAAACACATCAAACTCTGACATCAAACAGATCTGGGTCCAAACCCAAATTTTTTGCAAACTAAGAGTTCTTGAACAGACGGCAGCATGGTGTCTGTCTGAATCTATGCCAAGCGCTCAAAGAAACCAGAGACTCGCTAATGTATTGGACTGAATCAAGTTCATAACACCAGAACTCCTCAGGGAAAAGATATTCAATTAAAATGAAGAAATTCTGAGGGCACTCTAAAGCTAGAGAGACTCGTTTTTGTATTTAATTAGATCACATAGTCATTTGAAGCCGTTAACTGACGTAATGGATGTGCTCCCACGACGCAGAGACGCCAAGTCCCTTCAGCATCACTTTGTTAATTGTCTTCTTTACCAGGGAGGTCAAATGTTAATCTCATTGGACCTCACATAATGCTTCATATTAACCAAATAAAAAAGGCTTGATGACCTACGCTCACATTAAAATACAAATTTATGAATATAGCTGTAACTCAAAAGGGATTTGGAGATTTGTAACTCAAAAGTGAATTAGTATTCCAGGTTGGATTCCTAGGAATTTAATACAAATACATACTGTAAAAAATATTACTGGTGTTGCAATACACGTCAAATGTTAAAAAGTATTTTTTGCTGAAATGTATTGCACTTCTAAGCTTCAGATAATACGTACCATGCAATAGTATGTTCAAAATCTAGATGTTTAAATCAGCTATTTCGACAAGCTAATCAAATCTAATATTCTAACACAAAACAAACTTATGTTAAATTAGACTGATTAATAGGTGTAGTATTTTGGCCAAATGTACAATCTTTCGATCTGTTAAAAGCAAATGATGATCTGGGCCGTCATTGCCTCACAAACATATTATATTTCTAATACACTTTAAAGTGTATTTTTGCATCATGTCTCTTAATTTCACCATATATTCAGCAGAACTTACAGAACAAAGCCAACCTCAGGATTCTACATTGAACAGAGTTATCTTTGTTATGCAAAAATGACCAATAATGTCTGAAAATAATTGAATCATCTTTTGTTTTCTTGGCGCTGGAAGGTGTTTAGTTAGGTCTCCTTTGTGTAATTTCCAAGCATTTTAGTACAAATAATTAAAGTTACCTGCTATTTACCACACCCTAGCACAACTTTTGTTTTTCGAAATACAAAGATATCATTTTGGTGCCAAAGATTATAGTTTTTATCCATTGTTCCCAGGGAAATATTTTTTGTACATTGAAAAAAACACGGTTACCATTTGAAAAGCACATTTCTCAAGTAATTTTTATTTTTATGATGAATAAACATCAACCAACACAGTTACGTTTTATCAAATAAATACTTGTTAAAAAAAGTTACTTACATTAATGAATGCAATATATATATATAAGATATCACACAACATGTATTATTATTATTATTATTATTATTGATAATTATTAATAATATTAATTATTGTTATTATGATTTTTAATGCTGAATAAATGTTGTAAATGCATGCATTTTATATTAAAATGTATTAATCAATAAATGTTTGTATGTATCCTTTGAAAATTTAAGTATAATTTGTTTAAACTTTTAAATAAAAAAATTTATTACAAATTGCACAATAAAATTCCCAAGAAAATACATTTCTGATTATATATTTTGGATACATTTAAAAATAATACATTTAAAATGCTTTTGATTAAAAATAAGACAGTAATATTTTGAAATATTATTGCAAATTAGCAGCCATTCCTACAGTCTTCAGTGTCACATGATCCTTCAGAAAGTATTATTCGAATAAATTAAAATCATGCATGGGCATTCAGACCCAAAAGTTAAATGTGGACAGAGACCTTTGTGGGTCGGGATGCATAAAATATTTTCATGGTATCCCCAATCAATCAATCAATCAATCAATAAAGTAATCAATTAGTCAAAAATGTTTAATTATACTAGAAAGTATGTTTTATTTTTTTTTTTTTTTTTTTTTTTTTTATAAACATCAATTTATTTTTGTATATATATTTTTCAATAATACTTTTGGAACTGAAGTTTGGTTGCATGGTCACTGCATTTTATTTAATCTTACTGAATTATGTGAAAGTGTTTTAAACATTTGTAGAATGTCAAGCTTCTTCATGGTCTGCTTTTTAATATTCACAGGCCAAAGGTAATTACTGTTGAATTATCTATCTTAAATGTAATTAATCTAAAACCTCAACACTATGGTTACAAGCTAACACACTAGCAGGCATCTCAGCATCTCAGTTTGAGTACGTATCTATCTCAAAGCATTGTTTACTATGCTAATTTTGATTTCAAACTGTAGCGTCACAGCCCTCTCCCCTCATAGACATACTGGAGAACTATTGGCAAAGTGTCACACTCTAAAATCTTGGCTTCTACAACCAGTAAGCACCTCCTTTTAATATCTGGAGCACTGTTTGAGTTGAAATTCACATTAGCATGTAATATGTATTGATTTAGCACAATACTTTGTTTCCCAAGCAATTCTCTCTGGAAGGGTAATTCCTATTCAAATGGATCTGCTCATGGAACACAATTTGCAGTTGTTCAATTTGGTTAACAGTGTGTATTTTGAAATGATACATGGTGATTCTGAGACAGAGGTTATCTGTCATGCAGCATATGTAGAGAAAATCCCCATAAACCACTTGTGTAATAGTGCATGTGGCCTTTCCATCCAAGAATGAGGATAAATCCCTTCTATTCCCAGCATATTGCGAACAGAGATCACAAATCCATGACAATCAAAATTCCTTCTTACCATTTTTTCCCACTTAAGCATATAGTGCTGACAGTACAGTTGAACCACTAGATTCACTTGACACATTTAAGATAACCATCAATTTACTCCTATTTATATACTGTATGTTTTTCATTGAGTCAAATAATTAAAAAATAGTTTACTAGACTTAGGAAATATTTGGCTCTTATTGTATAGGCTGCCACTGCACCAGAGACAAAACCAAACAAATATATATATATATATATATATATATATATATATATATATATATATATATATATATATATATATATATATATATATATATATATATATATACAGTATATATGGTTGTGTGAGTGAGTATGATGTATAATGTATTTATTTATGTATAAATACATAATATATGTATATATTTATTCCCTTGTACATAATGTTCTGATTCTCCAGAGTGGTGAAATGCAGTATGACCACAGTGATTCATATCACTTATGGTGCTTCCAGTGACTGACAAGAGGAAACTGTGAATCTGATACTAGGACCACGTACACGCAGCAAAAAATGTCAGACAACCGCATACAGGAGACATTTCTCGAAATACTCATTCTGTGTTTCTATGAAATACGGGATAAATTACTGATTACTCACCTCTATATCAACATTTAGGTGTATTGCAACTGCAAATAATCAAGCTGATTGACAGCAACATCTGTAGAATCACATAAAATCTAAAATAATTTGTGACAAGAGATGATTTATCTATTTGTTAATCTATCTATCTATCTATCTATCTATCTATCTATCTATCTATCTATCTATCTATCTACTGTTAAATAAATTCATATATTTTTATAATGGCTTTTTACGTTATCAGATTGGAAGTCTGGTAAAACAATAACATATATAAAATACAATAGAATACTATATTATATATTTATAAAACTGCAATGATAAACGCATGATAAACAGTGTTCTTACAGTTTTATAATTGCCTTTATACAGAGAAAAACAAAATATTGTATGCATTTATGTATGTATGTGTTTATTTGTCTACCTTCATCATCTCATTTTAAATAGATGTAGAGACTGTCCTGTGATGTGAATTGCCAAGTGACAATATAAAAAATTCCACATAGCTATTGAATTATTTGGTAAAGAAACCTCATATATTATAATTATTTAAAATGTATAAATAAATTAAATAAATAGTAAAATGCTGTTTAAAATATGTTTTATGTAATTTAGCATGTCCCACCATAGGACATTCAAACTACTTTCAACTACATACAACTACCCTTGCACTTTTGTTTAACAGCATTCTCTTTCTGTTCTGTAACATGAATTGCTACTAGACTGCAAAAGTGTCAGACTGGTTTACGAACAAGTCCAAACATGTAGCTCTGTCTCTGTGATTTGTTGCACCGCATATGGAGAAGAGTGACACACGTTTCAGACGAGCTGTCAGTGTTCAGAAAGAGTGGAATCAAAGCATTAGCATCTACTTGTTCAGGGTTAAGCAGATTTATATACAATTATGTGTTTATGAACTGTGTGTGTACAAAACAGGATTAAACACAAAGAAGACCACTGACAACCATATAATGTGTATGTGGCCCAGGTGACACGAAATCAGGCAAAATCCCCCCCAAGCTCAATTACTAATACTGTTTCTTCGGGTATGATGTGTAACTGAAAGAAGAAGAAAAAAATGTTGTCAGTAAAATGTAGACAGTAAATACAATGAGCCACATTTATTCACATGCATGATATTAAGATATTACAAAATAAATATATATATATATATAGATAACAAAATTATTATTGTATAATACACCCCCCCTAAACGCTTTCATTTTACATCAGGTGATGCTGAAAAGCATGCTTTCAGCTCCCAAAGCCCTGTAAAAACAAATGGACTTCACAACATCCAATTAAATTTTTACACCAAGGTTTTGCTGAATTATTTAGACAGCACGTGCCCTGGGCTCGCCGAGGTAAAAGAAAGGATGAGTGAGCTAAGCTTACATATTGTTTGTTCACCAGGCACGGTACATTGGTCGGTGACATAAATATACATGGCCTCCTCTCCACCTGATGCTTAATCTAAAGATAGCAGTCATGACACACTTAAACGTAAACCTGTACCCCTTAGAAAGCTATTGTTCCAGAGCATGAGCAGCCCCCCTTACAGCAGCAATGGTGCTGAACTCGGGAGCCGACCGGAATCCATCCCATGTTTCCACCATGCATAATTCACATGTCCATATTCAAGTGTATTCACCTATTCATAATGTCGTTAATATGCAAACAGTAACCAGGGGCTAAAAGTGCGAACAAGGGCGGCAGTTGCAAGACATGATACATTGACATTTACGCACCCTCGTTATACAACGATGAGCACTTTTCCCTTTTATAACGGCTCAAGTAAAAATAAATGGTGTGAATTGATGAGCTTTCACCTAAATTCACTCCCAGTGGTTCCTGTCATTGTGCCTGATTTCTTGTGTCAACGAGTATCCCGGCCTAGTTATAAACTACAGGGCTCCCGACAGGGTTCAGGTGCTCGACTCTGAGCTGCCGCGGTTCATTTCTCGTGTCACCCCGGTCGGGACACTCTGAGAGATTTCCGCAACTTGGCGTGAGCACTGATTAACTTCCTGCATCATATTCAAAGATTAATCGCTTCCTGTGCTCAGCACCTCGATGGAAGTAGTGATAAAGAGGCTGATAAGGTGGTGTTCTGGGAGGTGGATAACCGAAGCTGTGTCCTACCGAATGGAGACTAAAGACGACTTTCCCAACACTGATATTTTCCTGCTTTATTTGAAGTGTCGAGGGCCATTTACAGTGTATTGCATGTCAGACACAACTTATTAAGTTGTCTTGTGTAGGCATAATATATATATATTTTTTTTTTTGTAGTAGTAGCAATAGCCATGTTTCCATCACCCTCTTATCATATCACAAACGAGCGATGGTAATGCCAAATTTGGAAAAGATTTCACTTAATTCCCTTAAAAAAAGAAAGAATAAAAGCTTTTACGCTTGCATGAAAGTTCAAATGTGTGCTATAGAAATCTGAAATGTTGTCATGGTCATTCTGAAATGTAAAGTCTGTCATCAAAGTATTTCTGTATTGCCTCCCAGAATGATCTATCATGACTACTTTCCCA
Organism: Gymnocypris eckloni scoliostomus; assembly: GCA_027564155.1. Lineage (NCBI taxonomy): Eukaryota > Metazoa > Chordata > Actinopteri > Cypriniformes > Cyprinidae > Gymnocypris > Gymnocypris eckloni. Next base: position 7,888,294 of record CM050426.1, read on the forward strand.
TTTATTGTCTTTCATCTGCTCACTCTACGACGCAAGTAATTTATTACATTTACATTTACGCATTTAACAAAAGCTTTTATCCAAAGTGACTTACAGTGCATTCAGGCTATATACATTTATTGTCAGTATGTGTGTTCCCTGGGAATTTAACCCACAACCTTTTTGTGCTGCTAACGCAATGCTCTAACCACTGAGCCACAGGAACACATTATTACATTTGAAAAGTATTATATTCAGTGGCATCTCCTACACTTGTTTTAGTGATATTTAGTGCCAATTTATCAGGAAGTGACAATTTTGTTCTTTGACTCAGATGGAAACGGTGCTTATTCGCAAATGTTTTATGCGATATTCCAATTTGTGCATGAATCCCTAAAGACACTGCACGATTTTAGGCTGCCCCAGACAAAAGATTGACATTGTAAAACAATCATGGCAATTTCTGTGATTGTGGCTGTTAATCGGTGGTGCTGTGTTGCACAGTGAGAGACGACTCTTGTCAAGGTCTTGCGACCAAAGATAGCCTACGATACATCATGATGATGATCACACAGTGTGTACAATCTGGTACAAGCTGGTAAAATCCATGTTTACTGACCAACCAATAAAAATGCAACATGAAATCAACCCGACATGGCAATAAAACAAAAACAGAAACTGAAGCTCGTATCCTTTCTATTTCGCCCACTTCCACTTTTTTCAACACACATAAAAATACAACTGCTAAAGTGTGATTCATTATGCTCTTTTTGTTTAACACTAGCGCATGCTGATGACGTTTTATTATTTTATAGTAACGTGGAAAGTCTGAAGGATTATGGGAGGACATGATGCATATCACTGCGATTACACTGTGACCTCTAGGCCTCATTACTTTTTTTTTCACAGACAAACTTTCAAATCTCATGTTTTTTACTTGCAGAATAAAATTGTATAGACACATCTTTTCCATATTCACTGGTGAATTGTCAAATCTGTGGCTATTTCTGGTTTGCGTCAGCACTGTCTGGGAAAAGTGAAGAAGTATATAAATGGGGAGCAGAACATGTAACAATGCAATAAAAAACACAATTGCACTGACCCGACAGTAAAAACGCTTTGCCATTAATGCTTCGCCATCAAGCTGTATTTCATATTTTATTTTGGCGGCACTCTTCTGAACAACTCGTCTGAGCCTGTTATCATTATCATCTCAAAAAGCTTTTGAGCTGGTCTCACTGTTTATCCGCTAAAGCTTCACATCTGTCAGTTGCCCACTCGGAAAAAAAGAAAGGTTATCTTTACAGCCATTCTACCAAAGGCACTAATCAGCTATCGGGAACGCGCTCCATGCCTCAGATTCATCCCAAGCCCACGCGCTTTACAACCCTCGTACCTGCTTATTTTAACCGGTGAAACATGTTCAGCCTTCAGGCCTCTGGCACTCTCTCAGTATCCGAGAGCGAAAGCGGCGTTACGACCTGCAGCGAGCACATGTGAGTGCCTCCATTCATGGCAATGCAGTGGGCTGTGTGAAGCGTTTTAAATGCTCACCCAGCAGCCGCCGATGACCTCTCCCCAGATCTGCCCGCTTCCTTGACTTTGATTTGATGCATATTTATGTGCAACCTGCTCCATGCCATGTGGACACATTAACTTTGAGGTCATTCACCTGCAACCTCCGCTTACGCCACCATCTTTCAGGTTCACCGGTGCTCATGATCGACCAATATTTATTTATTATAATCTCCCTTCACCCAGGGTAATTAATTAATTGCTAAGCAGCTTGAAGCTGTCAGCCAGTATGTTTTGGTGTCACAAGGTTTCCCTCCACCTAGTTATCTGGTTTCCTCCCAGGATTACAGTAGAGACAACTAGCATGAATATTTAAAACGGATTCTAATTAAACCTGGGTGCATGAAGCACACAAGGGACAAAGGGTTCTGAAACCAAATACTCCTCTTCGATTGATACATGCTCTCCGCACTCCTGCTGATAAAGGCTGGCAGAGAGGTGTCGTATTGTACAGGGGCGGAACTGTCCGGTGGCTTTACCTCAACAGGTTGACAAAAGGCAAAAGCGGAGAAAGGCAGCAGCTCATTTCTTCTAGACATTTAATGGACATTCAATTATTGATAGCTCCTGGGGATCTGGTTGTATGTTAGTGACTCTGGCCGAAGTATTTATGTCTTCCACCGGTGTATTTTTAAGCAGAAGGAATGGGACACATTTTAATCAAATGTAGACAGGGTCTAATAGGTTACAAACAATTTGCATGAAGGAATCACATTGCAGTGGGCTCTAAAAGTCTGCGAGCACTAATAAAAAGCTTAATTTTTTGTAATTTTATATATATATATATATATATATATATATAATTATTATAATTATTATTTTTTATCAGCATGGCACTGCATACAAATTAATTTGATAATGTATTAGCATTTGATTTGTTCTCTTTCACATTAATGACAGCACCACTTGAGCTTACATGAATTTAACAAGACTGATTACACGTGATTTGTGAAGAATCGCAAATATAGTTTTTTTTCAGGTTTCAATTTTGAGCCTCACATTTTTCTTAGGCTCTCTGACTTTTAGACCCCACCTGTTGTTTTCTTTTTGTTATATGCTATATTTTATATAATTATGCAAGCCTTTGCATTTTTTTTCTTCAATGACTTCATATTCAAAATGGAATATTTCATACTTTAAATTAATAATTAAGGAATGGACCTTTGTGGTGATGTTTTACCAAGAGCCTGATTTATCTCAACTGCTCTGTGTACCCATAAATACAGATGAACTAGACACAATTACTAGCAACATGGGAACTATCTTCTCTAATACGTTAGAAGCTGTTGCCCCCATCAAATTAAAAAAGGTTAGAGAAAAACGTGCTGCGGCATGGTACAACAGTTATACCCATTCTCTCAAGAAAGAAACTAGTAATCTTGAGAGCAACTAGAGAAAAAGTAACTTGGAAGTCTTTAGAATTGCGTGTAAAAACAGTATGTCCAGCTATAGACAGGCTCTAAAAGTTGCCAGGACCGAGTATATCCACAAACTCATAGATAATAACCAAAACAATCCAAGGTTTTTTATTTAGCACAGTGGCTAGATTAACAAATACACAGATGTCACCTGATCTAAATATTCACTCACAGTTTAACAGTAATGACATTATGCATTTATTTACTGAAAAATTGATAACATCAGAAATACAATAACAAATGTAGATTCTACAGCATCTAGTACTTCAGCTTCATTCATCGCACCCAAATAAAAACAGCATTGCTTTACAACTATAGGACAGGATGAGCTAAATAAACTTATCACTGCATCTAAACCAACAACATGTTTATTAGATCCTGTACCCACTCAATTATTGAAAGAGCTTGTTACCTGTAGCAGAAGAACCACTTCTCAATATTATCAACTCCTTGTTATCTTTAGGTCATGTCCCAAAACCATTTAAGCTGGCGGTTATTACGCCTCTTATTAAGAAGCCAAAACTAGATCCTTGTGAACTGGCAAATTACATGCCAATTTCAAATCTTTCGTTTATGTCAAAAATTTGAGAAAAAGTTGTGTCTGCTCAATTGCGCTCCTTCTTGCAAAAAAATTATATCTATGAAGAATTTCAGTTAGGTTTTAGGCCCCGCCATAGCATATAAACTGCACTTGTTAAAATTACAAATGACTTGCTTCTTGCTTCAGACCAAGGCTGCATCTCGTTGCTAGTTTTACTTGATCTTAGTGCTGCGTTTTACACTATAGATCATGACATACTCATAGATAGATTACAAAACTATACAGGTATGCAAGGGCAGGCTTTGGGATGGTTTAGATCCTACCTGTCCGATCGCTACCACTTTGTTGGTGTATACATTTGTTGGTGTACACAGTGTATAATGTGTATTGATAACTAAGTATGTCTTTATAGTACACTGTGTGTACTGAGTATATGTATGTGTTTTTTTGCACATTGTCTTCTGTACAGTCTGTAAGTATGTACTGTCTATATGTAAAAAAAAAAAATGTTGTACTGTCTGGAGCACTCTTTCAAGAATTTCACTCACCAAGGCACTTGTGCTGTGGTGATGTGTCAATGAAAAAAAAAAGTGAAAAGTGAAAAAAGTGAAGTGAGAGGAGAATTCGGCCGATAGTAGAATCTCGAATTCAGGAGGAACAGTGCGGTTTTCGTCCCAGTCGTGGCACACTGGACCAGCTCTATACCCTTTCCAGGATGCTGGATGGTGCATGGGAGTTTGCCCAACCAATCCACCTGTATTTTGTAGATTTGGAGAAGGCACTCGACTGTGTCTCTCACATCATCCTGTGGGGGTGCTCTGGGAGTATGGGTTCCGGGGCCTGTTGCTGAGGGCTGCCCGGTCCCTGTACGACCGGAGCAGGAGCTTGGTTCACATTGCCGGCAGTAAGTCAGACTTGTTCCCAGTGCATGTTGGACTCCGGCAGGGCTACCCTTTGTCACCGGTTCTGTTCATAATTTTTATTGACAGAATTTCTAGGCGCAGTCAAGGGCGGAGGGTGTCCGGTTTGGGGACCACACGATTTCGTCTCTGCTTTTTGCGGATGATGTTATCTTGTTGGCCCCTTCAGACCAGGACCTTGGGAATGCACTGGGACTTTGCAGCTGAGTGTGAAGAGGCTGGGATGAGAATTAAGCACCGCCAAGTCCGAGGCCATGGTGATCAGTCGGGAAAAGGTGGCTTGCCCACTTCAGGTTGGTGGAGAGTTCCTGCCGCAAATGGAGGAGTTTAAGTATCTTGGGGTCTTGTTTATGAGTGAGGGAAGGATGGAACGGGAGATTGACAGACGGATCGGTGCAGCTTCTGCAGTAATGTGGTTGACTGGTGTCTGTCATGACGACGAAGGAGCTGAGCTGCAAGGCGAAGCTCTCGATTTATCTGTCAATCTACGTTCCTACTCTCACCTATGGTTAAGAGGACAAAGGACAAGATCCTGGATACAGGCAGTCAAAATGAACTTTCTCCGCAGGGTGGCTGGGCACTCCCTTAGAGATAGGGTGAGGAGCTCAGTCACTCGGGAGGAGCTCATAGTAGAGCCGCTGCTCCTCGACATTGAGAGGAGCCAGCTGAGGTGGCTCGGGCATTTGTTCCGGATGCCTTCCTGGGGAGGTGTTCCGGGCGCGTCCCACTGGGAGGAATACCCAGGACACGCTGGAGGGATTATATCTCCCGACTGGCCTAGGAATGCCTCTGTATTCCCCCAGAGGAGCTTAGACTGCTGCCCCATGACCCGGCCCCGGATAAGCAGAAGAAGATGGATGGATGGATGGATGGATGGATGGATGGATGGATGGATGGATGGATGGATGGATGGATGGATGGATGGATGGATGGATGGATATCCTGGGTAATTTGCTTATTTACGTAATTATTCAAAATTGTATCGTAAATGAATCAGTTTGCAGTTCATTAAACAGCACATGCAATCAAGATCAAGACCTGTTTAGTTAGACTTTTCCGTGAAAGCAAGATAAAAAGTGAGATGAATCATGATTAGGATCATCTGCATGTACCTATGTGTTCTTACTGCAGCATATGTTTGGTTTCTCCTCTTTAATGTTCTCCGCAGCTGTTAATGCTCACTGAAATGAACCTTTTTTTACTCAAGAAACAATTGAGCGTAATGGCTTTAGGCATGATTGCATTCTCTGTGATTAAATTGCTGCCTTTGCGATGTTTTCTCTGAAATCATTGTCTGTTTTAGCTTTGCATGTTAACAGTGCAGGCAATCTACAATAAGCCATATATTTTCTCAAAAAATTACCCACAAACACGTAAAGAGTAATTGAATTTATACACAACATGATATCTAATCGTTATTATAATATTTTAGTGCTTTGTGGTCTCCAACAGTATGTTTTGATCATTTTAAAATATCATTTTAGTTTTTTCATGTGCACATTGATGTTCTTGCCACATGAAAAATGTGTTTGTATCAGCTACCAATGGGTCGATGCCCTTTAAAGTGAATCATGCAAACTGTAAAAAATATTTACATATTTGTATCAAACCATAATTATTATAATACACAGTGAAGTTTAAAAGTCTGAGACCCTATTTAACCCCACATTTAACCAGGCAAATAAACAGATGGTTTTAGGATTAAAGCAAATGAAAGCAGAATGGAAATGTTATAGTAAAGTATACCAGATTCTGCAATTCTCCGTCTTTAACCTGACAGGTACATTTCTGATATTGATCACATGAATTAAGATGATCAGATATTCTTGAATTTTATTAAAGCACAAAATTGATCATTATCAGGTCGTGCTGGATAAAATCATCATTAGGTTCTGTTAGACTTATAAATATTATGAAATACAATTATTTTGCTTTGCTTATATTGCACATCTACAGAAAAGTTTGAAGTATCTTCCCACTGTCGTTTTTTGGCTTTAACCCGACCACCAGACATGGTGTCAAAATCACAGATTGTGTGGCTAAAATCTGTGTCCTTGTAAAGCTTTATTGTAACAGTTTCAGATGACATTGCAGATGGGCCTTGCTGTTGGCCTGCTCTCATTTTGTTGACACATGCCAAATTCCCTCCATCTCGTCTACATTTGCTTAGACAGACACAACAGATCTGGTACATTGCATTCTTTCAAATCTGGACTAGCTGGTGCTGGGCTTCAGCTGAGATATGGCAGAAGTTTGCTCAGGTCGGCATTACAGAATAAACAGTCGGAATATTCCATTACAGTCGGAATAAAGTGTCCTTTTACTAATTATAACTCCGTGCTGATGCGTCAAAAGACAAAGAATTTCCTTATTGCTAAATCCTAATCTAAAGTAGGATTTAACCAAATCCTCCACATCCATTGTTTCTAGCAATTCTGTGATTTTTCTCAAAATATTAGGAGTTTAATCTCGTATTACTACGAGTTTATTCTCAAAATATTACGACTTTATTCTCGAAGTGTTTCGACTTTATTCTCGTAACATTTCGACTTTTTTTTCTTGTAGTTTTGACTTTATTCTCGTAGTTTCGACTTTATTCTCGAAATATTACGACTTTAATCTCGTAATCTTAGATTTTTTTTTTTTTTTTTGTGGCACTAAAACGCCATCGTAGAATTCAACCCATGCTGTTAGAAACAAAAATATAAATATATGAAGATGGAGACGGAGAGAGAAAAAAAGTTACTTCTCAGTATGAAATGAGAAATCACTGTAGTTCCATACACCATATGTATAATGCAGTATTTATCGTCTGAAAGTTTTTTGAAATATTTTTATCTATTTGTCAAATAGCTATCAATCCTCATTTTGTTCAGAATTTTGACTCAAGGTCTAAATGCAAAATTAATTCAACTATGAAAAGTATGTTTTCTCTAGATCATTCTTTTAACAGGAATTTTGGGATTCAATATTTAAACAATGCAAAGTTTCATCATTTACTGGAGCTATATATTTCAGCGATACAAACAAATGTTATAATGGTTGCACAGTCTTACTAAGATATAGATCACATGCATGCTAGGTAAAAAGTTACTAATACAGCAACAATTCTGAGCCAATATATGCCCCTATGTAAAATAAACATAGGCCCTACGTGTAGAAACAGTTTGATATTTACTTAGGGGGTGGAGAGAAACATCGAAAAGTCAAAGTGATAACCGGTGAAAGGCTGACCTTTCGTTTACGATACATTTATTGTGTTAGAAAAAATTGCCAGAGTTTTGAAATGCCAAGCCATCCTTCTCGACAGAGATAGAGGAGATTACCTGAGCCCGACTTCTTCACCCCTCTGCCCAGGCTGGTGCAAGGTCCTCAATAGCGTTTTGATGGATATAATACATTTTTATTGTTCATTTGTTTTTGCTGATGAAATATATTAATGGAAAACTCAAATTAGAGTCATCCCTTGCCAGGTGCCTGGTCAACTATCATGACAGCAGAAACAAAAGGGGCTGTCTTCCCCTTTCCTGTGGGATTCCTAAGGAAGCATATTAAGCCACAGTGGCTCACAAATGAAATTGACAGCTGAGTAAATCTGACTCAGAGCTGTGGGAGAACTCATGCACCAAAGCACAACATAGGAGCATCACTTCTTAAACTTCTGGAGGCTCTGGCCATGATAAACATGTACCGAGCTCCCACTGAGCAGCATATTACAGGATCGCTGTCTGTTTGCTGGCTGGCTCAAGTTTTTCTTTCTCTAGTTGTCATCCCCACATGCAGACGTGTCAACCTATTTCAATCTGGGCTGAAGCTGAATGCATACTGTCTTAATACAGGATTTGATATCTGCTTCCTGAAAATGTATATATATTAAAATTAATTTATATTTAGAAAGAATGGAAGATATAGATTTCACTGCATGTTAGCTTCCTTATTGTGCCCAAGAGCATATCTGTTTAAGGCCATATGTCTTACTAACAAGAAACTATGCTCCTAAACACAGGTTGAGAGCTGTTTTTGCTGTTTATGTTTTTTGGAAATGTTTGTTTGAACTATGGTTTGGGGAAACACAGAATAATTGTTAGCCATAGTTGTTCCTGTGGCTCAGTGGTAGAGCATTGCGTTAGCAGCGCAAAGGTCGTGGGTTCAATTCCCAGGGAACACACATACTGACAAAAAAATGTATAATCTGAATGCACTATAAGTCGCTTTGGATAAAAGCATCTGCTAAATGCGTAAATGTAAATGTAAATAGTTGACTAGCTATGTTATTGGGAAACACACCCCAGGATGTATCCCATAAAAAAGTCACGCATGGTCACCCTACCTATGGTGCTTTGGATACAATTTCAAACCCTAAAAATGTGCTTTTAGAATCAATGTAAAATCAAAATACTTTATTTTTCTGTCTTAATTTAAATGCTTTTACTTTACATTTAAAAGTTTGGGATAGTGTGATTTATTTATTTATTTGAACGTAATAGAAAAGACACAACCCCTTCGGACTCTGCATCCATTGAAATGGACATCACATTATTATTTTTTTTGTTCAAAGCAATACAATTGTATGTTTTCATGATATGAGCAATGCCTGGTCCCTGATTGGTCCCTGATCAACCAATCACAATGAAGCTATGACTTACTCTGATTGAGCTGCAGGCATCACAAAAGAGAGACATGACTGTCCAACTAGACAAGAGAAGGACGTCCACATTTTACTTTTCATATGCAGATTTATGTTTATGATTAACTTGCACCTATTATAAAATTAAGACTATCAAATTGTACTATTCAACGTTATTTTGAAGATCTTTCAGAGTTGCAGAACACAATATTTGTTTTTAATTGTAAGATATCAACAGCACATCAGGAATTACAGGTTGAGAAATTTGTGGAAGCATTTCAAAGCTGAATAAAGAACTACAAATTATACTGTTAATTATAATAATCATATTTTTTTATATTTATATAGCGCTTTTCTAGACACTCTAAGCGTTTTACATAGTAAGGGGGTATCTCCTCATCCACCACCAGTGTGTAGCACCCACCTGGATGATGCGACAGCATCCATATTGCGCCAGAATACCTACCACACACCAGCTTATTGATGGAGAGAAGACAGAGTATGGGGATGATTAGGAGGCCATGATGGTCAGAGACCAATGGGCAAATTTGGCCAGTACTGGCCAGTAAATTTACACCACTACTATTTTTCGAAGGACATCCTGGGATTTGTAATGACCACAGTGAGTCAGGACCTCGGTTTAACATCTCATCCGAAGGAAGGAGCTTTTTGACAGTATAGTGTCCCCATCACTATACTGGGGCATTAGGACCCACACAGACCACAGAGTGAGCACCCCCTGCTGGCCTCACTAACTCCTCTTTCAGCAGCAACCATAGTTTTCCCAGGAGGTCTCCCATCCAGGTACTACTGACCAGGCTCAAATCTTCTTAGCTTCAGTGGGCAACCAGTCTTGGGCAGCAGGGTGATATGCATCAATGTTTTATGAACATTAATGTTACTTAATGAAATTAATATTAATATGATTTATTTTATGTCATCAAAGTGGTCATAGCCTGTCAATCAACTTTGCATTGGTTTTAGTGAGAAACAGCTATAGTAGATGTGAGATCAGTGCATACACAGCAACACACACACTCCACACACACTGATGCCTTGATGCTATAATGCATACAATCATAATGCAAGTACAAATAAACCAATGAACATACACACAAATACATTTATGCATATACTCAGATTCACCCACTTCAACCAACGAAAAGAATCAAGCAAGTTTTTTTTTTTAGACTTCTTATCATCTTATTTTTTTCACATTCTTACTGCATTGTTCATTCTTATAGTATGTGCTATTTTCAAAATCTTAGCTCAAGTATAGTGCATAAGCTCTACTTATTATGTATGGTTAAATTGTGAGGATTTTTATTTTTCTTCAGTTCTGATGTCCATTATATTGGACATGAGAACATATATATATATATATATATATATATATATATATAATTATGAATTTATAATAGCCTATTCAAAAAAAATAAAAAAAAAATAGCAATTGTTAGCTGATGCTAACTGGCTAGCTAAGTAGCTACCTGATGCAAACTTGAGGTCATTTTTTAATATAAAGGCCAGTGATTTTTAGTCAACCAACTGTTTAGAATACATTTGATGGAAAAACAAAGGATTTGATATCCAGAACAGAATAACTACAGTAAATGCCCATTGCCCCTGGGGGCGTTTTGCCCCACATACTATGTTTGAGGGGGAAAAAATGATGTCTTCCATAAAATATAATTATGTTTTTATCAGATAACACACACTCCCTCTACAGGCCCTACTGTACTCATGTAGTATATACTTGTGATGTTCTACAAAACAACAAGCTTTAAAACACTTTTTTTCTTACTGCTGAAAATTAGATAATTTAATGTGAAAACCGTTTTAGTTATAGTACATCACCAGTGTAAGCTTCGTTGTGAAAATTCTACATCACTCTTACCAACGTAGTCCATAGTTGTATCTTGTTTTATCTTTTATCTTATCTTAAATTTGTCTTGACATTATCTTGTGGTTATTTTGTGATGAACAGTACGGGGGCGTTTTAGCCTACACTCAAAAAAAAAGTTGTTGAACGAACTTAAAAAAATTAGAGTAAACTTTTCCACGAAATGTAATTACATTTTTCCACCAAAATCTAATTTGTTTGAAATGAGTTGTTGTAATCTTGTTGTATAAACTTAAATTCCTTTAGTGAAGACTACAAAAAAAAATTGGGTCATTCCTACTAGATAAAGTTTTGCCATGCCATGCCTGTGCACAAAACAACAGCAGGGCACAGTAAAATATAAAATATGATAAGCAAATAAAGAAACATACAACAGATAAATTAGGTATATCCATACAAAATAGACAATGTAAATAGGCAAATTATATATGTAATAGTTGCAATCCAGCCGCTACATTGTGATTTTAACATCAGTAGCCTACACTCAAAAAAATAATTCATTGGATGAATTGTAATTGAGTTGGGCCAACTCAATTTGATCAAATATAGTTTAATTTAAATTGATACATTGATGAAGTGATGTTTTTATGCTTGCTTAAACATTTAACTGTATAACAAATTGTTTCTACACTCAAAATAAATTATTTGTTGGATTTACTTAACTTTAGGCATTAGCCAATTTGTTAGGCATAGCATATGATGATATTGTTACATCCATAGCATGCCATAATTGTTTCTTTGTTATTAGAACAACTTTGATTCATGTTAGCTGGTCCTCAACCCAAGCACATGCTCTACACTTTACCACAATGGTAACCCCCCAAAACACTAACATACCAGAAACTCTTTTAAATACAAACATAAAAGAACATTAAACATTAACAAGTCTCCCAATTTTATCATCTAAATAAAAAATGCCTAAAATAACATTTTATTTCAAGATTTACTCTCCTTATCCAGCCCTGTGCAAAGCATGATGGGAAGGGAAATCCACTTCCTAGTTACACAAGTAAAATCGAACGAAAAATATTCTTGTTGACTCAATTAAAAAAAAACGTGTAAACCTAATTGTTTTTAAATTGCATTGTTTATATTTAATAAAATTAAGTTGGGACCATTTTTACCAAGAGTTATGTTGTATGAGCTCATTTTAATTAATGAAATTGAACAAAGAGCAAAAATCTTTTTTTTGAGTGTATAATGTTGTAAATTATTAAAAATAAAAATAAATGAATAAATAAATACAACATTTCTATTGAAATTTCTATTGACTAAATCCTCTAAACAATGACAACAACAAAAAAACACAATTATTACACCCAAAAAAATACAATAAATGTTTCAAATTGATAATAAGAATAAATGTTTCTAGAGCAGCACATAAGCATATTATAATTATTTCTGATGCTGAAAATTCAGTATATACATATACATAAAAAAACTCACTGACCTATATTCTTTTTATGTATTCTAAAGAAAAACATAGTTTGAAATCTTTCATCAAACTTGCACAGGCATTATGAATGTGTCTTCCATTTGTACAACCGTGTGTGTGCCAATAAACTGCACTTCTGACAAGAAAATTAGAACTTTTGAAATGTGACTTTTCTTTTCTACAATAAATACATTTTTGAAGCGACTGCTTTCAGTTCAGAGTATCATAATGGATCACATGACCTCATAATGACTTATTTTCAGCTATTCACCAGGCTTTACAATTTTGAAGGACCACAGTTGAACAATACGCACAATCGCCGTATTTCGTTTTTTGAATCCATGCCCAGTAGGCCACAATGTGACTGCTACTGCTATCTTTGTGGTTAATAGAAACCTTGCGATATTTGAGGAGGCACAAGACTCAATTGGAACAGATGAGACACAGCGGATCTGTTGTTGCCAACTGTGGAGTGGACATTAGTATCCCCCGCTGCCTCTTAGTCCATAAAGATGCCTGTTCACTTCTATAGCCATCAAAGTCTTTCATTTATGATTAGGTATCTTCCTTGTTTTCTTTTTTAACTCTATCACTTCCACAAACGATGATAAAACCCTATAAATACCGTCAAATATATTATTTGTATTTATATCCAAAAACCCTTGCCACTCAGACACATTCAGCTTTCCTAATGAATGTGAACGTCTTTCAAGCCTGAAGGCATAATACCCTTTCAGACTACAAGAAAGATAAACAGCTTTAATCATCGCATGTGTACATATGTAGATAGTTCAAAGCCATTTTTGCCACTAGACTCCAAAGTTCTTTGCGGTAATCCCCGGTAGACGTTCTTCCAGTTCGCTCATCCACTGGAGGCGACGTTCCACAGTGTCATCTCTTCTATCTCATTACCCTGTTTCAACAGACTGCCTGTCAATCAACATGTTTCCCAGCTGGAGGGGTGTACTTTATTAGATTTCTGTATGATTGACGGGGACGAGGAGCAAGGGTTAAAAGAAAGCTGTAAAACATGTGGAATGAAGGCGACATTCTCTGTTTTGCCTATTGGGAGAAGAAACAGAAAATAAGCAAAAACAGAAGAATGGGTGCTTTGGAATCTTTCCGTAGCTTTTTTTTTTTTTACTTCTTCACCCACTATGTTTTTTACATGTGGATTGTAAAAACAACCAGAGGAATAAGGATGCACCACCAGTATCCTTTACATAAATTGCATCTAGTTACTAATTCACACTTTCTGAAAAGTTGAAACTGACCTATTACTCTCTGTCAAACATGGTAAGATCTTTATTTTTGTATGCCGTTACATCCAAAGTGTCACATACACTAATGATATAAAATGTTCTTTTCCACCATGTTTAAGTTGTATTTGTTTTTATCAGTGACTCACATAAACACATACATACAATTATACTTTTATTGTGAGCGGAGAAACAGAACAAAAATGAAAAAGAGCATTACCATATACAGACTAAATATATATATTTTGCATTTATCATACACTTGTATCCGACTTACTACATTCATTCAGGCTATACATTTATTGTCAGTATGTGTGTTCCCTGGGAATTGAACCCATAACCATTTGCGCTGCTAACGCAATGCTCTAACCACTGAGCCACAGGAACACTAGGAAATATAGATTAATAATATTTCTAGAAGTAAATAATTCAAGAAAAGGTATACAATTTATAGAAATAAATGATAATTGTTGGTTCCCGCTCTTGTTATATGCATGTTTATAGTGAAATGAACAAATAAACAAAATACTCTCTGCTAACATTGAGCACCGACATTAAATGTGGATTAAATTAAGGCATTTCCAACCAACCCAAGTGACAAAACTGTGTACAAAACAAACAACACATATGTTTTTATTGTCATCCCCACTATTCGTATTTTCTTCTTCTTCTTCTTGCTAGTTAAAAATAGGCAGGTGTTTAACATATCAAAGACAGAAACTTGAGAGAGACAGACACAAAAACCAGAACAACCCCCGTATTCACAAAGCAAAGGCTGTCACTTCACACTAAACACCCAGACTGAAAGTGTTTACCCCATACATTGGTATGAACATAAATTAAAAAAATATGAACAACTGCGACAATGCTGCCCAGCTTATAACTGAGCGAAGCCCCTGGGGGCCCTTTGCTGTTTGACTTCTTGTTGAGGTGGGAATTTCTTGTGATTTTCGGCTCTCTAAGCAATAATCTTCAATAATTTTCCAAACTAGAAAGTGCAAACCATCACTGTTAAAGTTAAGGGCTTAATAAATATCACATTTTTATTTCACGTTGATCCAACATATGTTGTTTTAGGATCCTAAATGTTATATTAGGCTGAAATGAGTTCCGTGTTCAACAATGTGAATATTAAAAATTTGGTTGTAAAGTGACATCCACACACACACGCACACACACACACACACACACACACACACACACACACACACACACACAAACGGAATTAACTTTATAAGCTCTTTGTAATAGCATGATCGGCACTAGTTATCACACAATTTATTATTTGTTTTAAATTTTTTAGACACAGAGTCATGTCTATAAAATTATGTATTTAAAATGGCTTTTAGAACATTAAACGTTAACATTAAAAACAGTACACACAAAATAACAGACTGTTATTTTCGATGTCAGAAACTGTCATTTATAATTTAAAAATAAACATACAATTCAAAATATACAACTATAATATAGTAACTATAATAATAACTATAACAACTAACAAATATACTTTCCTGATCTGATATTTATAAAAAATATGATTGGTCTCGTTTTAGTTCAATTATTTGGTTACATTATTAAGTTAATCATTAGCATGCTCACATATCCTCAACATACAGTATGATATTAACCTTTTGGTTGTTTTATATATATTTAAATCCATTCTCCGATCAAGCACAGAGAGAGAGAAAACACACACACACACACACGCACACACAGACACAAACACACACAGACACACGCACACACAGACACAAACACACACACACACACACACACACACACACACACACACACACACACACACACAGACACAGAGACACAGATGCACATGCACACACACACACACACACACACACACACACGCGTGTATTCAATTAGATTTTTGACTGAAATTAGTTTCTGAGACAGACAATGTGGCAACCTAACCGTTTACCAGCTCCCCCATATCAGATCATGCGCACCATGAACTAAACATAAAGCAAATGTATATAAAAAGCTTGAAATGCAATCCATTTAATGTGCTAAATCTCACTTATTTCTGCCAGATGAGGGCGCCGTGTTTGATCTTATTTTTTTCTTGGTTCAACAACCAACTGCAGATCCATGCAGGACACGACAAAAACGGATATGCTCCTATGTCCACTAACTCTGCTATTTTACTATTACATCTTCATAATCTAAAGGTTTAATTATAGCTGCTTCCAATTTCGGAGCATGTACGGCATCAAATCAATTAAACACATGCATAAGCACAAATCAATGTTCAGGTTATTGGAAAGACACAAGACGTCGATAAAACGGCGCACCTGTTGTCTATCAAGAATGAATCACCATCCCTGGCGAACTGTCAAAGTATAAAGATGTATTGCTGTGCGCGCAACAGCTCAAACTATTGTGGGTGACTTTGCCGCAGTTTCTGAATGCGGTGCCACGCAATCTTACAATTTTAAAATAAAGAAAATAAAGAATACCACGCGTTAAATCATCCTGCTGCTGCCAGGCAACCAGGCGTGTACAACCTGGCCATGATCCAACCAAAGATTACGCGTCCCCATTTCCAGAGATCCCTTAACGAAAGTCACACGAGAAAGAGAACTCCAATGCTCACTATGTTTCAGAGATATCTTAAGTTAAATGACGTTTTTCAATATTTTCGACCTGTCAATCGCCCTCCCTTGTCTCGCTCTCTCTCTGTCTTTTTACACACACATGGACGCGCGGCGCACGCGAGTAATACAAATATTGTAAGATAAATAAAATACACAAACAAATGCACTAAAATGCACTAAATCCTCGCGTGCTGCTGTCAGGAAATCTGTTACGCGCGCACGAACTGGCCGGGATCCAACTAAATATTACGCGTCACCATTCCCAGCGACCCCTCAACGAAATACACTAGCAGAGCGCGTTATAATGTTCACTAGTGAGTGTTTAAGTGGTGTCTGAATTTGAATTTTGTTCCTTAATATTTTCGCCCTGCTAACCCCCTCCTCCCCGTGCGCGCTTTCCTGGCTCTCTCCCTCTGCCTTTCTCTCTCCCTCTCCCTCTCTCTCTCTCTCTCTCTCTCTCTCTCTCTCTCTCTCTCTCTCTCTCTCTCTCTCTGCATCTCTGCATTTCCTCTCCTCTCGCTTCACCGTGTGGGAAGCTCAATGCAGCAACAAAACCAACATACTTAGAAGAAGAGAGGTGGAATAGCTGGTTTATAAGACTGGTCTCATTATTGAGACGAGGACTGCACCAACAATACTTATTTTGACGATGTGGTGTAGGTTGACATCTCTTTTTCGAGCGTATTTTACTCAGCTGAATTATTAATTTCCTCGTCGGTCTCACATCAGAGCACGTAGTTTATTTTCCTCTTATCTCGCAACTTGCATAATCCCAAGAAACGGCAGGAATCAACTGGAGTCGATTTTCGGTAATCAGGTTGAGCCGCGACGTCCGATGGATTGTTGCGATTAATTTATTAAGATCTGTATCAGTTTTTTTTTTCTTTTCTTTTTTTTCTCTCGGAACTGTTGAGCAAACTGTCCGTTCAAATTGCGTCTAAACTGATGCTCAGTTCTTTCAACGGAAGAATGTTGGACCTGTTTTGCATCCAAATTCACCACTTGCTATTTTACCATTTTTATGTTGGTTTCGAAACGAATTCATTTTTCGGTGCAAATACGCAGCGCCGTGTTTGAGATGTCTCAAAAGAGCTCAGTAACCTTGGGATTGTATGACACAATATATATTTTTTACAAGTGGAGCCTGATGAGAGAGGCTGAGACTGAAATCTGAACCTGACTGAATGGGAATAGTCCACCTCTTGGCGCTCCCAATGTCCGGTGTTATCTGAAAAGGAGGAGATACTAGAATTGCCGGTGAGTGTTGAATTATTATGTTTATTAGATATTCAGCTATTTGTCGGCTAAGCTTGATAGTCCAAAGGTCATGATATCTTTGTACTTTATTTTAAATTACGCTTTTGTGAAGGTAATATACTGTCTTATTTATGCGATGGAAAGAGAGTTTTCTCCCTCTCTTCGATTTACTGAAACACAAGAAATACGCTGATGCATACATTCATTGCGGTGTTAGTCTCACTACGTCAGTGCATTCAAATTACACCACAATTTGTGGTAAATACAGATGGATTCATTTTCAGTGTAGGCTCAGATATTATGTTTGGATCCAAGAGGCACATAACAGGTTTTTCCAAGTTCTTTGTGTGCGCAGAGGGCTTTTTAAACACCCCTGCTGTAAGAGCTTGGCATTAGCTGTGTGACTCAATAGGAAACAGGCATGTGTTTTGATTGTTTGTTTGTTTTTTCCCCCTCTAAGGTTACTAAATGGTTTACTGGGGGATTTTTAAAAGGCAAAATGCTGCTGCTTGTTCTGTTGGCCTTTTCCATATCGGGTTCATTTTGTGACTCGGATTCGGACCTCAGAGCGGATACCTGCAGTGCTTGCTCCTGCATGTCCATCGAGAATGTCCTCTATGTGAACTGTGATAAAATAACTGTGTACAGACCTACACAGCTGCAGCCGCCAGTGTCTAGCCTCTACCATTTGAATTTCCAGAACAACCTTTTGTACATCCTTTACCCCAACACTTTTGTGAATTTCACACATGCAGTATCACTCCAGCTGGGGAACAACAAACTCCAGAACATTGAGGGAGGGGCCTTTGTGGGGCTTAGTGCATTAAAACAGTTGCACTTAAATAACAATGAGTTAAAAGAGCTCCGTGCCGACACTTTCCGAGGAATCGAGACCTTGGAATACCTCCAGGCTGACTACAATTTAATCAAGTTCATTGAGAAAGGAGCCTTCAACAAATTACACAAACTGAAGGTTCTCATTTTAAATGACAATCTGATTCAAAGCCTACCTGATAACATTTTCCGATTTGCCTCACTTACTCACTTGGACATAAGAGGGAATAGGATACAGAAGCTTCCCTATCTCGGAGTTCTGGAGCACATTGGGCGGATAGTGGAATTGCAGTTGGATGACAACCCGTGGAATTGCACTTGTGATTTGTTACCTTTGAAAGCCTGGTTGGAGAATATGCCCTATAACATTTTCATCGGAGAGGCTATTTGCGAGACCCCTAGTGACCTGTACGGTCGACTCTTAAAGGAGACTAATAAGCAGGAGCTGTGCCCCATGGGGACAGGAAGTGACTTTGATGTACGGATGCCCCCCTCCCAGCCCGAGGGTGGGCTAACCATGTCCAACGTTGCACCTTCGACCATAGCACCTTTAGTGACCAAAGCACCCAAAACTACAAATCCCTCCAAAATATATGGCAATGGGATTGTCGCTGGCAACCCAGCTGGTAAAAATGGCCAAATTGTATCCTATCAAACTCGAATCCCTCCCCTCTCCTGCCCCCAGCCATGCACATGCAAAGCTCACCCTTCTGACTTTGGCATTAGTGTCAGCTGTCAAGAAAGAAACATTCAGAGTCTAGCAGATCTTGTACCTAAACCGCCAAATGCCAAGAAATTGCACCTTAGTGGTAATTACATCCAAGATATAAGTCCCACTGACTTCCAAGGGTTTGAGGGTTTAGATTTATTACATTTGGGCAGCAATCAAATATCCACCGTCCAGAAAGGTGTTTTCGCAAATCTTACCAACCTCCGTAGGCTGTACCTGAATGGAAATCAGCTGGAGCAGCTGCACCCTGAAATGTTTCTTGGGCTAAGTAACCTCCAGTATCTTTATTTGGAGTACAATGCCATAAAGGAGGTGTTAGCTGGGACATTTGACTCCATGCCAAATTTGCAGCTCTTGTACCTGAATAACAATGTGCTTAGAAGCCTGCCTGCATACATCTTTGCAGGCATTTCTCTTGCCAGACTGAATCTAAAGAACAACCACTTCATGACTCTGCCTGTGAGTGGCGTCCTAGATCAGCTAAAATCTCTCACTCAGATAGACCTGGATGGCAACCCTTGGGAATGCTCCTGCGATTTGGTGGCTTTGAAACTCTGGCTTGAGAAGCTGAATGAAGGGGTCGCTGCCAAAGCTGTCAAGTGTGCATCTCCAGTGCAATTCTCCAACATTGAGCTGAGGGAGCTGAAAAATGAGATAATGTGCTCAAAACTCATAGCCAGGCCTCCTTTCATCCTGACCAGCGCCACCCCTGTCCTCACATCGCTGTCACCTGCCGGAGTTGGCAAGGCACCCCCAAGTGGTCCTGTGCCCTTGTCTATTATGATATTGAGCATACTGGTCGTTCTGATCCTCACTGTCTTTGTGGCCTTCTGCCTGCTGGTCTTTGTGTTGAGACGGAACAAAAAGCCAGCAGGAAGACAGGAGGGACTCGGCAACCAGGAGTGTGGCTCCATGCCTCTTCAGATCCGGAGGCACAATCACAAATCTAACAAGAAGGATGACCTGGGAGGAGAGACCTTTATCCCGCAGACCATCGAGCACATGAGCAAAGCTCACACATGTGGAATTAGAGACTCAGAGTCAGGCTACAAATTCGTAGACTCGGAGAGACAGAAAATGATGTTGTGCAACAGTGCTGACAAAGACAAGGACTCTCTACCCCTGGACCCCAGAAGAGATTAAGCACCATTGACGAGCTGGATGAGTTCATACCGGGGCGAGACAGCATGTTCCTCCACAACTACTTGGAGAGCAAAAAGGATTTCAACAGTATAGGGGTGAGTGGCTTTGAGATCCGTTACCCCGAAAAACCACATGACAAAAAAATGAAAAAATCATTGATAGGGGGCAACCATAGTAAGATAGTGATTGAGCAGCGTAAAGTGATTATTATGAACTAAAGGGAAAAATGGGGACCCCAGACTACCTTCAAGTACTAGAGGAACACACAGCCCTCAGTAAATTCTAGAACATCATCTTCACCTGCCCCGTAATGAAAAAAGTGCCTTAAGACAAATCTTAATGACCAATGGAATACTGGACACGTTTCATTACACAAAACGTAACTCTTTTAGAATCGGTGGCTGTGTTAAAATTGCATAGCATTTTTTTATGTTTATGATGCCATTAAGAGTCAAGGATCACATCAGTCAGTACCCTTAAAAACAAAAAAAACAAACAGTCGTAGTTTGCTGCTATTGAAATGAATTCCATCAAACTCAACTGAGCTTTGTTTTGAGCAAATTATTGGGTCATGAAACAGTGTTGAGTGTACTTCATATTGACCCTTCTTCATTGTGTTTGGTTGGAAGTATTTTTAGGCATCTTGGGATGACAAATTCAAATGGATTGGAAGAAATGGAAGTTGGCACATGCTTGAAAGTGGTGGAATACCCCAGACTCCCCTCACTTGGATTATATTTTGACACTTTTGGGGACTTGAAACTCTTGGATTTGATTATATCTAAAGGTACTGGCAGCCAACATCAACATCCGTACATTTTTGGATTATTCCAATTACCTGTAAAGAGCCATTTGATATTGTTCTACTGAAATGTGATTCTTCTTGAAGTGTTTGGTTATGGCACATGACAGGACATTCATGAACTCAAGAGAAACTAAGCTGCTTGCCATGTAAGCGTATCTGGATTTATTTTGTAAGTCAACATTATTTGTATTTTGTGGGGCAGTTGTGTAAATTACAACAGTCAACAATTAAATTCAACAGTCTCATCAAGAAAAAAAAAATATAGTGGATTCAAGAAAAGACAAAAAAAAAAAAAACATTGATGACAACTGTCACCTGTCAATTCGTAGTTGAACTTCATATTTTATTTATTTTTCTATGCAGAATTATTTAAAGACTATTGGTACTATTTAACAATTTCAAGGGACATTTTGAATGCTCTAAGTGATACAAGCGAGCTCTGTTAGTTCGAGCTCTGAATCTAAAATTATGTTCTGACTTGAGTTACATTCTGAATACTGCTGGTGGCTGATCGACAAAGGCATATATATATGATGGTGATGCCATTTTCACTGTCACGTTGCACGAGGTGAAGCCTCCTAGCATATCACGTCTTACAGTTTGCTTACTCTTATATCCCAGAGCAACTTGTAAAAGGTTTCTTATTAACAATATGCAACCAAATAAGGGTGCATTTACGTGATATGATTCTGGATAGTACAAACGCATTGTGGTAATGAAGTACTTATTGGCTGTAATTTACTAGATTTGTGGAGAGGATTGTGTTCTTTCGACACAAATGTGAGACTTAACTCGCCTTATGAAAAGGCTGCTGATTTGGTCAGAATCATATCACTTTTCATGTGCAATATTATTATGCTCAATCATATTAGCTTGAAATCTTTATTTTGTTTTCCGTTCAAATTAATATTACAGAAAGAGAGAGCTTAATTTTTTTAAAGAAAAGGCTTAATTTTATTCAGTCTTTATTTAAAATATTAAGTTAATGATTGTTTAAAAATAGAATGTACTATGAGAGATACAAATAAATACAATTTTATATCAGTCATGAGAAATCTGTATATTTGTTATTAATTTCATTGTGCAATCTTGTGGAGGTCAAGGTATTAAAATCAAATCTAATTTGCTCTGTCTTTTCTTTCTTTCTGCATTTTTGTATTTGTTTACAGAAGTGTTATCATGTTTTGTTGATCGTTAAAGTTGCTTCTCAAATAAAAGGCCCTGAATGCTCTTACAGACAATTTGGTAAATTAAGTGTCTTATAGATTTTTTTTAATCTACTAAAGCTTTTAAACACTCACTCTTGCTCTTTGGTATATGGTTCAGGTTTCCAATGGTCTTACCTTCTCTAGTTTGAAAAATTGACTTGAATTGGCAACAGATAAGAGAACCCATAAATGTTAGTTAAGTTGGGTGCTGTTGATGTTGCGTGTGAGAGAGAGATGTAAGCAGAAAGAAAAAATCCTGTTTCCATTTGATTATAGCAGGGCCGTGCTTTATAGAGGCTCTTGACAGTCCTTCTCATATTTACTTCATCTAAAACATGAAGTACTGAAACCGAAACATCATGTGTGATGCACTGCATGTCTAATATAACATCTTGACATGTTAAGACGATATGTGCAATGGTTTATGCAGAAATTACTAAGTGTGAAAATGTGTGATGGGGGATTTTTCTTCACAATAATGTTTTATATTTTGGATCCAGTCTGCATTGACTTGTTAAGGTTTAGTATTTGTGCAGCACTTTGAGCAATAACTGCAATAACTATTTCCTGCAATAACTGATGCCAGCTCACGTTTTCTTAAAAAACATGTTTATAGAACTGAATTGAAAGAATGAGTCTCTACAACATGCAGTGAACATTGAGTTATATATAATACTTGTTCTCATCTAGACTGTTCTTTTTCAGCATATTTTTAATGCAAAACGTACTGTATGTAACGTTATTAAATGTTATATATGTAGATATTATTTAAAATATTAATATAATATATATATACATAAATATATATTATTTAATATATATATATATATATATATATATACACACAATACGAAGCAATGCTCTTTTTCTCTGTTTTAGTTGTCATTCAACCACTGATCAAGTCTTCTGAATATCAGTCTATTAACAAACCATGTATATTTAGTGCATACAATTTTCTTACACCAAAATATTAATCTGCATGTGGCAATTTTTCAGTTACCAAGGGAAATGGGGAAAAATGCATTACAATTTCACCAAATATTCCCTGTTTAAGTAATTGTACCCCCCCCCCCCATCAAGTTGGTTTTGTTTTGTAAGATATATTATTCCGCTGAGGTGCGTGAATTGAGTGTACTGTGCTTTTAAGGAAAATATTATACCTCTGTGGTAGTCTGTGGCATTTAAAATGCAGTTTTAAGTATAATATTGTGAGTACACTTTGACGTTTCAAGACGGATGGTTTACAGTAAAGCTCCATTTAGAAAGGTCAAGCTTAAGGCAGTTGCTAATCTTGTTTTGTGTGTTGTTTCCATGTAAATGAGACTTCCTAGTGCACTAATTGTGAATACAATTGTGAATTTGTGACTCATGCTAGCTAATGTTTCCTTGACAACCACGCTTTTGACATAATTGTAATTTTTTGGGGGGAGGGGGATATAGCTGCATTAAATGAGCCAGGGAGAAAAGTCATTGGTCTCTGGCTGAACACAAGCGCTTCAGTATTACACAGTTCATGTGAACAGCATCGTCCCTCTCTTTCCTCATCACCTGTTTCTGCTCTATTTGACACATAAGTGTTTAGCTGCAGTAACATGCACAATGCCGAAGGCAAGATTGAATGTTCAGATGTAGTCCTTTTTTATTACAGTCACAAACGATAAGCTCAGCGGACCTGATGCGCCATTTTTCTGGTAATTTGGACATACTGAACCCTTGAAACTTGTAGTTAAAGTGGAAAATGCAGGTGTTTTTGTGGTCTGAAACTGACTGGTGTAGATGAGCATAGAGTCTTCTCTGGGGCAGAAGCAGCGCCAGCCATTTTCAGAGATGTAGAGGACAGCTGTGGGGGGAAAAAATGGCCTGTTTTGTAGTTTTGGCTTGGCATCCTTTTCAATTTGATTTGAAGGAAGTAAACAAATTACTGCTGCCTGTTGGTGGTGACAGGTTTACACAAAGAGTTTTGGTGACAGGAACATCAGGGACGATACAAAAATGCTTTATGTCTCTCTTTAAAATGTGACATGAGACATGACAGTAGCACAACAGCGATGTTTCACGTGAGTTGGAGAGGGTGTCTCAGAGTATGGGCACAAGTGTGTGTGTGCGTGTGTGAGAGAGAGGAGTTTTACAGACTAAAGCGAGTCTTACATCAAGTCTTACATCAGGGAGAGAACAGAGGAAGCAACAACACTGCAAGCCAACTTCCTTTTTTTAATTTACAGATATGAATAAATTAAATCAGAAATATCCCTAATCTTATATTGCAAAGAAAAATACAATTCATAATCTTTCATTAAAATATAATAACTCCCTCTGCATTTGAAACACTTATTATGCTATTAAAATAATATTAGCTAATAATATGCATAGCCAAACATTCTATCTATTTCATCATCAATTCCAATTCCAGAGCTATTTTCCTTTGAATTTTGTGTTTCACATAAACACAAAATGCATTGTGAATGCTGTTTCATGTTGCTTTTAAGGATTTCATGAAATGTAAACCACTTCACACCCCAAAGTTGTTCATTTTCTTTGCAATGAATAACTCCATACATAAATATGAGGTTATATGTAAAAAGGAAAGAAAAACGCAGGGCATTAACAGTTTATGAATGAAAATGTTTCATAAGCTGTCCCACCTGGAGTGCGCACCTAAACACGTTTTATTAGCCTATTTCTAGCAACGAAACCATTGACAGTCTTTGTTAAAACGTTGACAGCCTATTATTTAGTCTGTAAATTAGTTTACCGATCATTCTCGCCTTTTCTCTTTCGCAGTCAGATTCCAATTAGTTTTCTGCCTACATGTGTAAAGAATGTAATTTTGCTATTTGGTTTTGTACATTCCTCCAGTAATTTCCCTATGGAAGGAGAATTACCTACTCATGGAATACAAATTCATCCTCACAATTCAGTCGGATATAAATGAACAAGACAAAGAAATTGAGACACACTGGAAGCTCAGGTGTCCCAGACTCCCAGAGCATGTCATTCTGCTCTACATCGATGTAACAAAGCCAGGATTTCTTCTGGTTTCTATTTGTCCGTTGTGCACGAGGTTGTATAATCAGCCTCACATTAACAATTTACATGCGAAGAAAATGCTTTCATCTGGGCAATGTGAGAAGTTTAACAGTGTGTGGCTGCTATTCCTGCTGAAAGTCTAACCTAGAGATAAAATGTGAGGCTATATTTAGGGTGGCCATCCGTCTAGTTTTAGGTCGGACAGTCCGGTTTTGAAATACCATGTCTCTACTTGTGCGGACTTGAGCCGGACACTCATTTGTCCTTCTTTTAAGATTACTATTTTATACTTTATACAGTGGTGTATAATAAATAAACACAAAAGTTAATGTTATATTCAAATGAATATTTATTGACATGCATTTTAGACATGGTATTGATAATATGGACTCTGTAGCAGTATTTTGTCTCTGATCTACAAAGTTGTATTTTGTTCCTGAATGACTGTTTTTGAAAGAATCGAGTTAATGATACAAATGATTCTATAAAATAAAGACAGTTGCTACAGTCAAAACTGTGTACTAGTATACTACTTCTATTTTTTAGGACATTTTGTTTTACATAGCCAAAATAGTAGGAGTAGAATACTAGTATGCAGTTCCGAAATCAGCAAGTCACTATCTGAATGAGTCAGCTGTTTTGATTAAAACAGTATTTATGATTTACTTAGTTTTCTGATAAGTAAACTTAACCATAGTTAGTTCCATATTTAAAGTATAATTTCATTGTTCTATATTCAATCTATTTTATATTTAAATCATTCAACTCATTGCAATGTAAATGCATTCTTGGCATCTCGAATGCTGCCTTCACGTGTTGTTGGAAACTTCCTTCTTCCGAATGTTATGGAAATAACATAAATCATGGTGGACAACCTGTTCATTCTTGTCTGTTTCTTTTTAAAGCCAAAAGGCATAGATTCAAAATGATTTAGTCAATATCCAACAGGTTTTGAATAAAATACTCCTACTGTATGTTTCCCTCCTCCTGCATATTTAAAGTTTATGGCTCGTTCAACTCGGAAACTTGGGTCTCAAAATTATCTCTGAGTTTGGCCGTTATAAACACATATAGAGAGGCTGTTTATGTCAATTTTCTGACTAGGAAACTCGTATCTACGATAACGATAACCTGCGTGTAACTTTCTAATCATGAAGACCTTGATTAGCTTGTTCAGGTGTGTGTGATTAGAGTTGGAGCTGAACTCTGCAGGAAAGTGGATCTCAAAGCATTTGGGAACCCAAGCTATTACTGGTATTGTCATAATTTTGTTAGGACATGTTTTTGTTGTTATTGTCAAGGTTCCTATTATTCATAATGACTGGAAGGTGTTAATTGCACCCTAAATCTATAACAATTTTGCATTCATGTTGAGTCTTTTTCTGTGGTCATGAATATTAGATAATGCCTTTCAGCAAAGTAACTGGAGTGTAAGGTTAATTTCCTTTTTTTATTTAAACATTTAATGCAGTGTTCCATTCAAACATTTAATAGCACAGTTGGAACAAAACCACTGATACAATCAAGACAGCTGTTAAACCTTTTCATGTTCCATTTAAAAATGATCCATTCAAAGCCCTGCTGTTGCTGTTAAGAACAGAAATTGTCAGCTTTGTACTGCATCTGCATATGTTAACTGCACATAGCCTGCTTTACTAGCGGTTCAACAGTCTCTTGATATCATTTGGTGATGCTGTCTTTCAAAACTCCATCTATTATGCACAAATATACATCTCAGGAATACAGCTCATTCAATTTATGTAGATAATTTCCACAAACTTCCCGTGAATAGAGCGCTGTAAAAAAAACAGCAAGAAGTTTATCTCTTGATATTCAGAAGAACATCTCATGCTGATGCTTGTATTCAATTGACGGAATATACATTTATTTTAAAGGCACATTAATCATAACCATCTCTCTGTCATATTGATCATATTAAATTAACTGTGTAATTCTCAATGTGAAAATGGTAGGTTTTGAGGAACAAAACTGTTGAGGAAATTATGTTTAGCTGTTGTATAATAGTGTTTTATTTTATTTTTTGATGGCATTGTTTTAGATCATTTAGCACCCGCTGCTGGAACAGTTTTCACCGCCTGAGGTTAGTGGTCTATTTCAGGTTTTTTCAGTAGGACTTTTTGTACAATGCAATTTCTGTCAATCACTCATTTGTCATTTCCATGTAATTCACTGAACGTTTTTGTTTTTAATCAATGTTTCATCAAATGGAATAAGAACTAGTAATAACTGATTTTTAAAGAGTGATTCAGATTTACTGATTTATTTAAGTTATTTTATCCTCAGTTTTTCTTTCCAGGTAAATGTGTTTCATGTGGTAACATCTGTCTATGTATATATACATTTTGGGTCATATTTTTGAATAATTAAGTCACTTTCTCAAATATGCACAATACACATTAATTATTATTCATGATAATAATTATGAACATTATAAATAGAAGGTTTAAAAGAAATGCATTTATTTGAAATAATAATATTTTGTAATATTCTAAATGTCTTTACGATCATTTTAATAACATAATAATTGTAATAATTACTCCATGCCTTTTCATGATGGTGTGTCACTGTTTCCACATAAATATTAAGTGGCACAACTGTTCTTAACAATAACAATTGTAATAATTGTAAGAAATGCTTATTGAGCACTACATCGGCATATTACAATTATTTCTGAAGAACCATGTGACAATGAAGACAGGGGTAAAGATGCTGAAAATTCAGCTTTGTCCTCATGATAATAATTTATATTTGAAATAAATGTTCAAACATTCATTTATTATCCCCATCCTGTCATAAAGCGAGCACCTTTTTACAAATGCACGTTGTCACTTTTTGTTCAGTGCATATTGCAGTCTTTCGAGAACCTCTACATTGTGTATTAAAGTGACAGGTGTAAATAAATGAGACCATCCTTTTCAAAGCCACAATAGAGAAAAAAGTTGTCCCCTTGACTTACAGCCAGACTCACTTCAGTGCATTTCCTCGGTGGATACCCTGAAGCTCACATCAGATAAATGTGAGAGCCTCGGGACTGCAAGCCGTATCTTCTTGGTCCCTCACAGAAAATAATAATAGCAAAGCCCAAAAGGGTACTAGATGGATGCCAGCTAATCATGAATCTCACAAAACATGTAATTTCATTTAAATTAAATTTCAATTGAAATGTGTTTATTTGTCAAAAACTACAAAAACAAAGTTCATTTTTCTATGGTACATGGATTCTATTTTGGAACAATATACTATAAACGAAAGGCATTTCAGCTGTACAGTTTTGTGTTCAAAGTTGTCAAAACTAAAAAAAAAAATTCACACAGCTCCGCAAAAACGACTGTATCATACAGGCCAGGACAGTGGTTGGCGATGCCACTTTTGAAAGAAACACTTCACACTTGTGCACATAACTATAAACTGAACTTGTGACACATCATGTGCATGACGTCACTGATTGCAAAAATCCACGTTTTTGTAGTTTACACAGGGATGATAATGGTATTTTTTTCAAAAACTTGAATGTTGAAAGGTGTTTTGAAATATTTCTGTTTTCAGACACACGAAATGCAATTTTTGTGTAAATAAATTACAAAAACACATAAAAAGGTTCTCATTTTTATTTATTTATTTTTAGATAAAAAGGGTGTCATGAAAATGCTAAACAATTTTAAATTAAACGTATTAATACCCTTAGCGCTTCTGGCAGCTGACTGGCCTCTGTTTCTTTGGGTGTGAATTATAGTCAATTGGTTGCATAATCAACCCCCACATTAATCATGGATGTCATTCCCCATGGCAACTCTTTTAAATAAATGAGCCCTTTTCCTTTTCTCCCCCTCCCTGACTGAGCTTGCATCCTGTGTAGATGTATTAATGGTCTTCTTTTAAATTTGTGCTCAGTAGAAAGCTTTGATAGCTTATTGACGACGTAGACAGTAGAGGTGGGAATCTTAAGGCACTTTGCGATTCATTGTGAGTCCTCAACAGGGACAGATTCCAAAATCATTCTTGATACTTCTCAATTTTTCAGTAGCAGTGTAAGGGGCAAATCTTTTGATGAGTTAAGGTGGGTTGTTGCCAAATTCTGTGTAAATATTTAATATAAAAACCATACTAAAATATGTATTGCAAGAATAGGATAAGCGCTCTGTGTTTTAAAATTAAATATCACTTTAGAGCAACTTCATGAACTTGATCAGATGATGCATGTGGTTCCTCGTGATGTTGATACCTTAGTAAATACGTTTATTATTTTTAAATATAGACATCATGATGTGTTTAAGATGTAATAAAACTGTTTTATCTAAATAGTTACTATTTTAGTAATTTCCAAGAGTACAAATCTTAATGTTTAAGCATATAATGATATTCTAGGGAATTGTGTGCTTCTAATTTTATAGCAACAGTTTGGACAGGACCCTTTTTTATTCTAACATGATCAAAGATAAATTATGATTCAGTCAGTGTGGAAGAACTTGACTGGTCTGCAGAACGCCAAGTCCTAATCCCAGCTGAACACCTCTGTGTGACTTTAAATGCAGCCAGAATTTGAGCCAGAAATTCATCACCAAACACCAATGACATATGGGTACATATTGGATACAGTCATTTCATACACTTCAAAACTGTTGCAACAGAGGTGGAAATACATTTTTCTAGTACAGGAAATTATGTTTCCATCTTTGTTACCACAGTTTGGAAGTGCCTTTTCTCTTTAAAAGAAGGGGGTGTCCCAGTACTTTTGTCCATATAATGAATGTACAAATCATTGGTGTTTGTTGATGAATTTTTGGCTGCATTTAAATTCAAGGTCTGCATTTAAAGTCACCTCAGAGGTGTTCAACTGGGATTAGGACTTGGCTTTTTTTGCAGACCAGTCAGGTTCTTCCACACTGACTGAATCATCATTTCTCTTTGACCCTTGCCTTATACACAGAGACACTGTCATTTTAGAATAGAAAAGGCTCCTGTCCAAACTGATGCTATAGAATTAGAAGCACACAATTCCCTAGAATATCATTATATGCTTAAACATTAAGATGTGTACTCTTGGAAATTACTAAAATAGTATAACCTGTTCATTAAAAGGGGTGACCAAAGACTTTTGACAATATAGTGTATTTTGTTTATCAGTGCTATTATATAAATATTACCTGTTTCTTACCTGATACATTCATGCTGACTAATAAGCATCACTTTAAGATGTGTATGTGCATGATAAAATGATAATCCGAATGGATGGAAATTTAAATGAATTTCAATTGCGTAAATCTTTTTTCTTGATTCACATTCATGATGCTTAATGCATTAAATAAAGTTACCAGATTTAATCATACTGTAGGTGTTACCACTAAATTAAACTTTTGTGATTATTTAAATGCTGATTTAAATTCAAAATATTCTAACATTCTAATTTGTGTTTGTCTGTGTGTGTGTGTGGACTGAATCAGAATTGTTTGAGAAAGCATTTTGATGCCTTGGTGGAAAGCATTACTGATGTAGTGGCCTTATCAGAGGTGTGGATGTCTGGATGTGGCGTTTACACGGTGGATTTTTAGAAGAGGCACAGGGAATAATGATGAATGGCACTGGATTGAGGATGCACTTCCTCTGGAGTAACTTGTGAGTGTGAATAGCTCGCACAGCATGCCAAAGAACGTCTTTATATGCGGCAGTGGCATGGGTGTGTGGTTTTTCCTCCACTCATGCAATCATGCGACCATCACTGATCCACTCTGCTCTGAATTGGAGACATTGTGAGGATGGTTTCTTGTTGCAAAGCATTACACATGATATGTCATTATTTGACATGAATATGGAAGCAACATTAAAACAGCTAAAGTGATGCAAATACATCATTAGTGTAATCAAGAAGAAACTAAAGTGATGAGTCATTTGTGCCATCGGAGGGTTGGCATATCCCTTCTGTCACAAGCGGTTGCTTATGCTGACACAACAGAAGCACAGTGTAGCAGAATAACCTTTCTAAAACACTGAGACAAACTGACTGGATGTTGTGACCTTTATTAAGTATTAAGTGCAATTATACTAAGTGTTACTAAAATGATCATGTTGTGCATACCCTATTGCTGTTTTAACAATGTACAGACTACAATTTCAAACAAACTAATAGTTTACAAATTATTTATTTGTGTGTGTGTGTGTGTGTGTGTGTGTGTGTGTGTGTGTATACGTTTCTCCATAGACAATATGTTTTTTCATGGTAATTGAGAGCATGCTACAAATTATGTCCGCAGATCTTGTATTAAGCCCAAAACATTTATCTCAGTGTGCATATTTTCATACACACATCACTCGGTGCACTCAGTCAATGCCAATATTGCCAAAATAAAATGATACAAAATATAATTAATGCTAGGAATGAATGATGCAGTGGGATTTCTCCTCATCATCATGACTCCTTTCCATTTCTATGGTTTAAATACAAAAAAAAACAATTATATTAATTTAAAAAGCAGTCATTTATAAACAGTATGTAAAAAATGAAGTAGTTTTTAGTCTATCAATGTATTTTGTTTGAATCAGGTTCCATCTTAATATTAATATACTGTTAGTGTTACTGCAGTAAAACATGTCAAATGTTCAAAAGGGACTGGGGTACATGCTTGATTGTGTGGGAATGAATGTGAAAGTATCTTCTGCTCTCTGATTGGTTGTGCAGTGATGTGGTCCAGAATATATTGTCACGCATTATTTGGAGACCAGTTCTCACAATTAACTAACTATTAAATAGGACTTTTGCTTCAATAAACATATATACTACCACCACTACTACTATATTTGACCCTGGACCACAAAACAAGTCACAAGGGTATTATTTTCGAAATTGAGATGTATACAATATCAGAAAGCTTTCCATTGATGTATGGTTTGTTATGAATGTACAATATTTGGCCTAGCTAAAATTATTTGAACAACTGGAATCTGAGGGTGCAAAAAAAAAAATCACCTTTAAAGTTGTCGTAATGAAGTCCTTAGCAAAGGATATTACTAATCAAAAATTAAGTTTTATATATTTACAGTAGGAAATTCACTAAAAATATTCATGGGATATGATCTTTACTTAATGTCCTAATGATTTTTGGCCTAAGAAAAAAAAATAATCGTACGATGTACTTAGCTACAAATAGGCTATTGCTACAAATATACTGTGCTACTTAAGACTGGTTTTGTGGACCAGGGTCACATATAAATTTATTCAAATGTTCCGTTCATCAGATAATCCTGAAAAAAAGAACACACACACTTCATTAGGCAGCACAACCATTTCCAACTAATAATAATAACACAAAATTTCACTTGAATGCTCATATCCCCTTCACCAGTTTCTAGTTGTTGTCCACAGATTGAGCTCTACTATTGCATTAATCTTCCCTTCTATTGTACACAATTATCATCATTATGTAAGTCACACTGTTATGTCCTGTGCATTTTCAGTTTTCTTCCTAACAAATGCTTTTATTGAGAGAACCTATTTGCTATTTCTCACCTCTTATTGTGCTGAGGATTGCGTTTTACTGAACAGAACATCTGAATGTGTTTAGGTGGCCCTCAATGGAAATATAATGAGAGACATGAGAGCAGTGCATGGAAGAATAGTGGAATTGTTTGGCACAGATTGCTTGATTTTTATAATTTTTTTATCTCCCTCAGTGCAGCATTTGCAAAGCAGATTCACCTTGTACACAGAGGTTCCCTACTGCTCCAGATACGTCTCTTTCAAACTAATTGTGTACGCAAACGAGAGGTATCACAAGATGTGCGTGATGCTTGCCAAGTATGCACGCTCAGGTTTTTTTGTTTGTTGTTTTTTTTCCACTCGGCCTAGGTCGTAAAGCTGCTAAGATCAGCAAGAACAGAACCCGAACAAGTTTCCAAGGCTCTCAGCAGATGCTGTGTGTCATCTTTGCCAGAACAGGCTCTTGTATATGCACTCAGATATTTTATTTTTGCCTGCCCTCTAAATTCTAATGAGCCAGATACAAACAGGGACCCCTGAGCGCTTGAATATTCAAAATCGGAGGGTAATTATGCAAACTGTATTCGTCAAAGTATTCCCAGTGCAAGGCATCTTGGGGGATCCAAATGAAGATTGCTGACAGGCCGTGAGTGTCTCTGTCGGCCGGAGATAAAGAGTGAGTTTGAAGGGTCTGGAAATGGTTCATAATGTTTGTGACACATTCATTTTTGCACTAATGATAATCCATCCATATTCATAACAAGCCATAAAAAGCCAACAATGGGTGTTTTGTAAGCTTTTGACAACTTAGGATGACAGCTCTCAGATCAGCGAGGTGACGGATGTTTTACCTGTTTTCCAATAGGTCCTTATGAAAAGTAATAGAGCTCCACAGTGAGCACCTACTGTTATTTATCCCATTCATTTTCTCCATAGGCATTCAAAAACATTTGCAAATAAGACATTTCATTACAGCAATGTATTTAAAAACATGAAAGTACTTAAATCAAAGACAAAGGCGCCATATTCAAGCATTCTGAATGACACAACTGAAACAGAAATAGTTCAAAATAAAGATTTTGACTTTGTTAGCCATTGATTAGAACTATAAAACATCATTTTCAGATTGATAATTATTTAATGTAATAAAGTTTATTTCAAAATCTATGACAAATGGGGAAGTGTTAAGGAAAACCTGTAGGAAAACAGGCATTTGCAATTCCATTTGGTGCCACTAGAGGCGCTGCAATCACACACTTCCCTTTAAAAAAAAGTCTACAGCAATTAAATCAAGTTTTATCCAGAAAGTATGAACTGAATGGAAGTGTTAATATGCTAAAGCAATTATTGATCTGTTGAGTAAAATCCCATCACTGGGCTTTGTGTGTGAATGTGAATTTACCCAGAAGGGAATTACTGGTATCACAAGACCATGCTGAAATCAGGCCAGCTGTCTCATATAGAAAACTAGTTCACAGTGAGGCTCATGAGAGGAAATTTTAAGATGTATTCTCGCAGGCAACAGCAATGCGTAATTTTAAGGTAATCATAATTAGTACAATATAGTCTTATGAGAGATACTTACTGTAATGAATGTAATGTGTATGATTGTAATATTTATTGGTATACTCACATGTATGGTTCTGTAATGAATGATAATGCAGCTTGGCACTATGCATTATGCTAATCTAAAATTAGTTGATTGTAATAAACAGGGGAAAAAGCCACACTATTTGCAATAAATACCTAATGTTTTGCTAAATAAGTAAGTAGACGTCTATGTGATTTCTATTTCTTTGAATGGTTCAGAGTGTTTTAGACCTTTCATATTTGCTTTGATAAGCACACTCACTGACGATGTAATAAAAGCAATTTTAATGTGCCTGCCCTAAAACTTCCACAGGCTTTGTAAATCAATAAATCCATAAATCAATAAATCAATAAATCAATAAATCAAACTTGACCCTAAAATAATTCCCAGAAACTTAAAGAAGAAATTTAATTTCAGTAATTGTAAATCGCTTCTGCCTCATAAGAACATCTTTATGGACAGAAGCGCCATATTCATTGCAACTGAAGAAGTACCTTCCTATTCGATTTGTGGAGTCAAATCTATTTTAAATAAACCTTCATTATATATACAGCAGTTAATAATAATAATAATACTTTTAAAAAAAAACTAACATTTTTTTCTATTTGAATATATTTTAAATGTAATTTTCACCATCATTACTCCAGTCTTCAGTGTCACATGACCCTTTTAGAAATTATTATAATATACTGTGTTTTGATAAATTTTGAAAACAGTTTTCAAATACTGTAAATGCTGTTCAAAAATAAAATGCATTTTAAAACATACTATAATAGAAAATGTACTTTAAATGGTAATTATTTTTTATAATATTACTTTTTTATAATATTACTGTTTTGCTGTACTTTGTGTGTGTGTGTGTGTGTGTGTGTGTGTGTGTGTATATATATATATATATATATATATATATACAAAAATTAAATCAGTGGTAAACCATACCATTTCTATTTTTTAAGCTTTTGACAGCGTATTGAGTTGATACTTCATGACCCCAAAAACTTGTATGGACTTATTGCATAAATGGCAGTCATAACAGATTTACCATGACCATGTGAACTATGCACTTCAGTTTCACTTGCCGCTTTAAAATGTTTTGTTGTAAACAAATCAGTGTAAACATCAAATGCCTCCTTGATTGACATCAAAACTACGTAAAAGCATAATTGTTAAATATCGTTATTTTTTTAATTAAGCACCTTTAATTTCAGATTTTAACAGTCTTTTTTTAATTTCCTGCTGTTCTCTTTCAGCACAAAATGAAAACCGTCATCCTTTTTAGACATTTTTCAGACAGCTGCGAGCTAGTAAACGGCTTAGGCTGATGCAGCAGCCACCTCACCCCGCAACACTCTCAGCGTTCACTCTAATTGATCTACAGAGTGACTCACAATTTCTGTTTGTTGCATCATTCGTGTTTCAGCGCTCTGTCAGTTTGATGTGGCTGGAGAGGCACTTTCCCCCTTGACACTGAATGTAATACATCATCTACGGTCTTAGCTGAGTATCAAACAAAAGACAATTCATGAGGCGCTGGCAAAGAGATGAGGAGCCGAGGGGTGGCGTACGTGCAAGAGAGAGGTCTGGTCATTAGAGAAAATGATGATGGATTTTTTAAGTTACGGATCAGATTTTTTATTTACCTCCCTCACTTGGCTGATTTCATTTGTCTCCTCTTAACATTTGGCGACTCTACGGCAAGTAGTTTGTCAGCATAATTGCATGGTACAGTGAAGCATTACACTGCGGCATGCTCTTTCCTCCAACGTATCCCTCCACCATTTGCATGCATCTTCAAAGGACAGACGTGACATTTAAATAACAATGACTGGCATGAAAAAAATTATATTCTACTAGAGATTTGACCCAGGAACAAGCACAACACTTTCTAAACTAATTCCCAAATGTGTGTTTAGCCTATTGGAGCTGATTTACTTTAGTTTTTCATGTGCTAAGTGCTGCCGTTTCAAACAGTGCTTCTCCACCACTGGGTCATGACCCAAAGTGGGGTCGTGCATCTGTTCTCATAGGGTCATGCTGGGGAAAACAATGCTTGATGAAAATTATAAAATGCAAGTAGCTGCATAGTCAGGATAGCAAAATGAATAGGCTTTTAAAAATGAGAAGAAAACACTTCACAAGTCGTTTGTTGTTTATGTCAAGGACACTCCATACAATCAAACTCTATTTGGGTTGTTGGCCCAAATTCACATGGTTGAAGCTAGTCAATTTTGGCAGATGTACAGGTTGACCTCAAAAACCATGAAGTAATATAAATAAATAAAAAATGACAATGACCTATACTACACGTTAGTTTTGTGCTAATCACAGTTTGTTTTGTGCAGTTTAGAAACATTCCAATTAATAACTTCAGTTTACATCTGATGTACGTATCTGATTTTACCTGCATATTCAGTGGCTTTATTTTAATATTACAAAAACCTGTAATAAAGTAATATTAACGATATATACTCCTCTAGGGTTAGTGTCTGGTATAGGGTTATTTCCTTGTAATTATACATAATTTACAGTCATTAGTAGCTACATTTAAAACACACAAAGATTATAATCAGTAATAAATGTATAGCATACATTTAAAATACATACAGAGAAATTAAGTGTTGCCCATTCAGTATATTCACAAAAAGCATTGCATATATATAATTTAACAATATGCATTGCAAAAAGTGCTGTAAATAAATTTAAGTACAAATGATAGAAGCAATAGGGTAATACATTAACAACATTAACTACAGCATTGTGATTGGGGTTTGGTTTAGTGTTAGCTCCATGTAATTATACAAAATTTACTGGTATTGCCATAGTAAGTACATGCAACATGTATAACTGTAAAATAAAGTGTCAAAATATGTATATTCACTGTATTGTAAAAGCAGCTATACTTGTGTACAAGTGTGATAAATTAACGACATGTACTACCTATAGCATTAGGATTAGGTTTGGTTTTGTGTTGGTTGCATATTATTATGCATAATTCACTGTTATTGGTAACATATATAACATGCAAAATAAAGTGTTCTAAATCAAATCAATTCAATAAAATTTAATTTCCAGCAGCACCAAGGTTATGGGTTCATGTGTATGTATATTATGCAGATGTATATATTGAATACAATGGAAGTTGCTTTGTATAAAACTGTCAATCCAATGAAAATTGCAAATGCATCCATTGTATTATTACCATTTTTTAAAGTTCCCCTATTATGGATTTTTGAAAATGACATTTCATGCAGTGTGTAACACAGTGAATGAACACATCCTACAAAGTTTTAAATCTGACAGTGCACCGTAAATAAGTTATTTCTCAAAAGAAAGAGTCAACTCTGAATAATTGAAACGAGTAGTTTTTAAAATGAATTGACGTCAACTTGAAACATTAGCATATTGCCCGCCCACTTGTTGGTCTTTTCGCATTGGTCTGAATGAAAATGCAAATTCATTCTTTGTCACTAGGTGCCCTTTTGGAGTGGTAAAAATAGCAGTTTCCCCGTTAACGCTGTACACAAAGCAGCACTGTGCTCGCAAACGCTTCTTTATAAGGCATTACAAGCATGGTGAAATGAAAATGAGACCAATCGACCAATCACCGCTGATTAGCATCACACAAAGGAGGAGTTGAAAAATGAATCGTTGAGTGAATCACGTGGAAGACGGTGAGCAACTAAGGTCAAAATTAATGCATATTATAAGATAATGAAAGTGTTTTTTGACCTCGCATGCATATCAACCTATTGTTGGGGACTCCAAAAACAAAATATGGACTTTTCATTAACCACAATATGGATACTTTAATAAATATAATATTCTCTTCACGTATTCCTTGGGATTTGAACCCATGACCTTTGTTTTGTTAACAATTCACTCTACCATTTGAGTTTATGGGTGAGTTTTTGTGGCAGGAAAACCCTTAGATAACTACACCACCAACACAAACAAATGTATGAGGAATTTTCTCTGTTACTTTTCTCTGTAACATGATCTGTGATCTGATGCATGGCCTGCATATAATGGAGAAAAGACCTTGGGAAAGCAGACGTGTGGGGAAGTGCACACCTGTGATTCATTGGGCAAAATTTTGAGACAAAGGGCCCGTTTACACTAGAGCATTTTGGTTTTAAAACGCATAACTTTTACTACAGTTATGCCTATCGATTACACTACTCCCGCATTTTCCCACCCTCAAAAATTGAGACTTTTGAAAACCCTGCAGACCCCGTTTTAGTTTGAAAACTCTGGGGTTGCGTTTCAGTGAAAACGGACCAAAATGGAGACTTTTGAAAACGATGGTGTGGCTGCCCATATTCCCTCTGCGTATCTTTGATGACCGTGTAAAAAAATAACATCATGCTCATTGTTGTACCTATACGGTAGATTTCCCCATTCGACCGCTCAAAAGCATGCTGACGCATACACCATCTAAATAATATGGAATCTACCTATACATATCTATGGTTGTACCGGCATGAATGTCATGTGACATTCGTATTCGGTTGTGTAGTGTAGATGGAGATCATTTCTGAAACGCAACAGAAATGCCAGTGTAGACGAGGATCATTTTCATTCTAAAATGCTGTTTTAAAAACGAAAACAAATTAGTGTAAATGGGGCCTAAGAAATAATTATCTTAAAAAATAAAACAGTGGGATGATGTTTGATGCATTCTGATGTTCCACAGTTTGGTAAGCAGAAAATAAAAACAATACTTTAAAGAGT
The DNA here is from genome assembly GCA_027564155.1 of Gymnocypris eckloni scoliostomus. Taxonomy (NCBI): domain Eukaryota; kingdom Metazoa; phylum Chordata; class Actinopteri; order Cypriniformes; family Cyprinidae; genus Gymnocypris; species Gymnocypris eckloni. Next base: position 7,927,381 of record CM050426.1, read on the forward strand.
TGCATTGTGACATGGCTGTGACATTATGATCCCTCTAATTAGATGATTGAGAGGAAAGAATACATATTTTCTGGATGATTTGCATAACTTTCGCATGATGAAGCAAGCACTCAGAATGTGGACTATTGTCTAAAAAGGTTAAAGTCTTTACAGACCCCCCCCCAACCCTTTTTTTTGTACGACGTATGAAAGATGATAGATAGAACTTCCTTTATGAAAATTAATTCTGAGAAAGACATTCTCTGAAATCATTCTGAGCTCACCTCAATACTTTAAAATTGTAGCACACTGGAGTGATGTATTACGCCCCATATGGTGTCAGGCCGTCCAGAGGTGCGAGTAAATTAACTTTTTTCAGAATACATGATTTTATACATTTACAGCACAGTTACACCTTACTTGTTCTAGTTTGATGTGCAGGACTCTTAATAGCAAGTAGTAAAACAGGAATGACAGGGATTAATATATAATTATAAAGTACTAGATTTATGGTAAAAGAGACGATGAATCATTAAATAATGTGTAGACTTAGGTTTAACATACATGTGCATACATACAATGCACACAGACTGAAGTAGATTAAGTCTTTGGTTCTTTTAATTGTGTCTCACCAATTCACCATCTCAACAAATTAGAATACTTCATCAATCCGTGAAGTGTGTAGTATGATAAAAATAGTTATTTTATGGAAGAATATCTTAACATCCATCCATCGATTTTCCAAATGCTTGCCCTATGTAGCATTGCAGGGATGCTTGAGCATATACCAACAAAGATGTAGTCATGAGCAGTACATCAGATGGCTATTATTTAAAATATTTTAAGTAAAAATAAAATAAAATAAAATAAAGTGGTGTATATATTTATTTTATTAATTATTTAGCTTTGCTTTGCTTTGCCAGAGCTATAAACATACACTTTTCACAAATGTGCTTTGCTTCCATTCCAGTTGTGTTTATTCTGGTCTGGGGTTACATGAGGTCTTTTACTGTTTTTAGTCTCATGATCTGCAACCGATAACTTCCCACAAATCCAGCAGACTGAGCACAGTCAGTTAAAACATTGATGAAGTACATACATAACATTTGCTGATTTATTTAGGCCTCTGGGCAGAAGAGGGAGGTCAGTCTAAGGGCAGTGTTACAGTGTTGATTAAAAGACTCAAGGTGCAACTACGCTGTATGATGAAGGAAAATACTTTTTAATTGAAATGTCCTGTCAAGCTGGTCATTGATAACAGTAATGTAGTGAGGAGATGTAATTGATCCAAAAATATACAGTCAAAATATCAGAAATATAAACAAATGTGATAAGCATATACAAATATCAATATATGAAAAAAATTAGTGACGCTTTAAAAAAGAATAGTTTACCATTTAGTTCAAGCTAAATTAATGTTGGGTAAACAGTTTTTACACAATAAAGCTTAGACACTTAACCATCCACATTCTCCAAGGACATTATATGTTTGTTAATTTTGTTTTGAAACAGGTTTTCTGATAATATAACAAATGTCATGTTGTCAGGAAAATGATATCTACCACAATGTAATAGTCTAATATGTTGTAATATGATGAATAAAACTACTGTCACATGTAATGCTATTAAGTCACTAGTATGATCTCTGAGCAATTGACAAACAAACACTATGTGATTTTGGCTACAATTTGCTTGACTGGGACACATTTTGAGAATCACAACAGACTCCTTTCATTCTAGGCTGAAATCTCTTTGATCAATTGTTTGAAATGTTTGCAGAAAGCCATTTGATGAATACAAATTAAGATTTTCCACTGATGAAATTCTGCCAGTGTCAGAAGTTTTATGGCACAGTCGTGCAGTGTATATTTCCCTAAGATGACCATCAGATCAAACCCAATAGGAGCACAGAACCTAATGACACAATTAATGTGACAGCAACAACAGAGAAAATGTCAAAGAGAGCCAGGCGGACAGACAATCAATGATTAAAAATAATGACAAAGATTTTTTGTTTGATAGCCACCATTTAAATTCCATATGTAAATGCAGCTCCCTATCACCGAACGTGTCACGGATTGATGACACAAATATCTGGCTGAGTCTTCTTGTGTGTGTCAGTTTTTAATGAGTCTTGACTGTCGTAGAGTCTGACATTAATGACAGTTGAAATCCAACAGTATGACATGGCTAATAACTGGGATCATGTCCGTACAGTCTGACAAACAGCAATTGTAAATAGTTTATATGCTGCATCATAATTGTTCTTCTTGCTTACATGTCTTCAGTGGAGCCTGCAAGTGTACGGCTGTAGACTAACTTGAGAAACACTTGCCCTGAAAATGTTACAGCAGTTATCATATGTGTCCCGCCATGCTATTAATTATAAATTCATCAATCTTTTGAGTCGGTGCTTCCACAGTCAATTCGCATTCGTTCGAACCTCTCCCTCACTACTCCTCCGTTAGTAACCCAATCTCATGAAAATGTATATCAGTAACATAATATTCTGTTTCTATTTGGCATATTATTTATAAGCATACATTTACTTTGGCATGCATATTAAACGCACGTGTTTGGCGTGCATATAATGCAGTTTTCGGGTGCACAATTTACGCAATTTCTTGGCATGCATGTGATACGCAGTTTTGGCAGACATATAATATGCACCTACCCCACACCCCTAATTCTACCTATTGCATATCATTGCACGCCAAATTCAATTTCTGAATATAAATATCATGCCAAATAGAAACAGAAAATCATGCTATACGCCACTTGCATGAAATTGGGATAGCCTAAAACAATTAATTTTTATTTAAAACATTTATTTAACGAGAAACTGTTATGCACCTATATATTTCATTCGGCACAAATACAAATGTTTCTCACGGAAAATCCGGTGCTATCACTTAAAATACTTTTTGGTCATAGAGATAATAATAAGACATTCATCAAAACTATAAAGGGTTCACTTTTATTTCTGTATACTCAAAATCAAAACAAAACATTGTGCTTTTGTAAAATAATGAAATAATAGGGTATGCTTTCAGCCTTCTCGGTTTCCTTGAACTTGTGGCGTGGTCACACAAAGGTAACTTTGAGAAAATTAAGATGTGTCATCAATAAGCACAATTTGCATTAGAATATTTTTTTCAGTCGTGAATATCCACTTCACCCAATGTTATGTTCTCTGTAGTCGTTTTCCTATGTGAGCATGCTCTTTATAAAAGTATTTTGAGTTTAAAACATGACACCTTCATTCTGCTCATCGTTGCTCATCGTTGAATTGGATCACTTTAAAAAAATAAATTAAAAAAAATAATAATAACTTGTTGCGTACCCTCGGAAGTACTCCATGCTGTATATAATAAAGATTGCTCTTGTTTTTTTGCATATATGAAATGAATTATAGCTGCTTTAAACCGTACATTGAACATTTGTTGGTTTTAACAGTAGACTGAAAACAAGTAGCAGGTTGCAAAATTAGTTATTTGCTGTGCAATTGAAAAAAAACATCCTAGAATAAACTCTTTTAAAAACCCTCCTCACAAAAGGGAACACAATAAAGCCTGATAATCTAATTTAATGTATCATTTTCTGTGAAAGGAGGCACTTTAAACATTATTTAACTGAATAACTTTTTTAATGTATTATTATTATTATTATTATTATTATTATTATTATTTAGTTTATAGCTAAATAGGGTTGCCAATTTAACCTAAGTTAGGCTGACACCTAGTAGGAACAACTAGATATGTGGATTTTTTAACTTAAAACAAACATTTTAGATTTATACTTACATATTTAATTATTATTATATGGATATTTATTATTCTTAATATATTCATAGAATACTCCTGAATATTTTTAGTAGGCCTGGATTTTATCCAGCTAGTTGAAAATGCAAAAGTCACAAAGTATTTACAGCTTCAGCGAAAGCATATAGACATGTTTTCCCCCATGGCAAAGAAGACTACATTGAGCGGCATGGATCACTCGCCAAGAATGGTGCCACCAGGCTGTGAAGATGTGGTCAGGTGACAGTGAAGCTAAACATGTTAGAAGCCCAGCAGTCATTCAGAGCTCCACTGTCTAACATTGTGTGACAAGTGAAAAGCGAGTGGACGAAACAGTCTCACCTCCCTCATTTAGCCACAATCGGAGCGTTTGGAATGCTGGCAGCACTGAGGAACACTGCAACGTATTGATCCTTATTTCATTGCTGACCAGAACTGAGTGGCCTGCTAGAAAGTGGAGATGCTATTTGGAGAAGTCTGTTACTCCAGTATATCAGACAGTCAGATTTAAGGAAGTTTCAGAGAGCACCTGATTCAAGGCAGAGACTTGGCCCAGATATCCCATTCTGTAAGTCACAAAAATAGGTCTGTCCTTTACGTGACATTGCACGATGCTGGCTTTATTTGTTTGAAAAGCAATTTGTAGAGCAAGATCCAGACTGTAACATCAGAAAGCCTATTTTATAATTTTTGATACAAACATTAACAAAGTCTATAAATGAGCAAAAGTATCAAAATTGTGCTGAAAACCTGTTGTACGCAAATAAAAGTTCACCTTTAAGTTGTGGTACTCAATTGTTTGTTTGTTTATGTTTTTTGTCCCGTGTAAATCTTTTAATGATTTTTATAAAGTAAACATGAGAAAATTACCTGTATTTTTTTAGTAATAGTATTAATATTAATAGGAATAGTTTCATTTGAACACTTATTTCTAAAGCAACTTCGGTTAACTTGATTATCCATACTTTTTATGTTAAAATGTGAGTATGAAATTTGATGCATCAGGCTTTTGAGGGCCATTTATTCGTACATCTCTTGGTCATCATTGTATTGCATTGCATTATATGTTTTATTCCACATTAAATACAAAACAATCAAACAAAACAAAACAAAACAAAAAAGAACTAAGCATTTGAACATCATCTAAAGCTATGTTACTGGGAGATATAGAGTGACAGCTGATATTTATATGCATTTTATGTAAGTAGTGTGCCATACTTTTGCAATATATTAATTTGAATATAACGAGTCTTACTTTTTGGCCTTAAAAATATCAGAAACTGTACAAAATTACATATTTGTGCTGAGTTTGGACCTCCACACCGAATATGTGCTGCATATTCTCCTATATAATTACTATTTGAGCAAAAAATATGATGCATCAAATATTATACAAAACATTAAAAACGTCTAAAGATTCAATACATGATAAGATAAAAAAAAAAAAAAAATGTTGTTTTTTTCTCCATGTCAGGCTTTACAATTAAAAGTTAACAGGATATCTGGTAGGACTCAAGCAAATGGATTCTCATTCAGCCTACTGTATTACTACAATGATTTTTATTGTAGTTGAAATTCAAAGGTCTAACTTTAGCTTTAAAGCTATTACACATGCCTCCTGAACATGCCCCCAAATAGAAACTCAGCAAAGTTACACAACAACAGAGCACAGCTCTTTGTAAGTGACATGGTATCAAACACATTGTTTCACTTACAGTATTTTTCCCCCCTCGGGAACCCCAAAAGGAAGTTCAAAAAGAGTATTCCTTCTTACAAAACCACACCTCATTGCCAGCCTTTCCTGAATGAGAGCAAAGTATTTCATGTCGTACTAAAGAAGAGGTGGTTATGTTCCGCCGAGGGAAGATTGCATATCGCAATCTTCCTGTGCGTGGGTTTGCATTAAGACAATGGTAGGTCTTATCATGCTGACTGTACTTCCAGAAAACAATATGTAAATATCTTGTCTGTACAGTTAAATGTTTCATGAGTATGTTTCTCAGACATTGAGATGTGTGTCTTCAGACATTTTAGGGAACTCTTTACTGTAGCTGTCAAAGTGGTATCATCCCAAGTCAAGAAACCCACCAGTGAAGAATTACAGCTGTGGGGTGTAGGACAAGTGAATCACTCAGACTAAACAGACATGAAGGAAATAAACGGCAGGCGGTCTGTCATCTGTAGGTTGAAACGCACTGAAGGTAAGTTCTGCTTGATGATACACTGTTGTCCAGACTGTCCGCATGCATGTTTGAGGTTCTGTCACATACCACCACCACACACCCTTCATAAATACATCAAAGTCATCAAAGCTCAGCACACTTGATGTGGGATGAAAAATATACAGCTTTCTGAAACTGATACAACTTGGAAACAAATACAGTTGATCAATTCTGATAGATAAAATGTTCTAATATATTTAATATTGTTGAACACTTTTCAAATTACTATTTTTATTTATTTATTTTTGACTAATTAGGAAACTGAGTTCTAAAGGTTTCAGTTTGCTTTTTATTACGTCAAGTATTACATCAAGTATTATTATGGAAGTAGAGTGACAGATTAATTAAATTGTTACTCATGAACATACTATTATAATAACAATAAATTATGCATAATTACATCCAAGTAACCTTAAGCCAAAAATGAATCCTAATCCTAAGGATTAACCATATAGTTAATTAGTTTTACTCAGTACTTACATGTATCAACACTGTAACAAGGACACCTTAAAATAAAGTGTCACCTTTAAATTGTTACACTATAGCGTAAAAACTATGGAAATGTTACTTAAAACGTTAATTTTCTGCCAGGACATTATCCAATTATCCATATCCATTATTCATAGTTTAATTTTCTCCATCCCTAAAACACAATTAAAGCATAATTCAAAATGCAGGTTGAAAATAATAATAATTTATTATTAATTATTTTTTTTTTTTACTAGATTGGCCATAACATTTGTGGATATGTCAAAACATTGTGACTTATAGTAGTTTTGTTTTTTTTTTTGGTTTACATAATACATGAGTGTGTACTGTGCCTATTTATTGTATATATATAAATACAAAAACATGCATGTATATATTTAAGAAAAAATATATATATAGTAAATATATTTATATATAATATAAAATAAACAGTACACATACATATATTATGTAAACAAAAACTATTATTTTGCATGCGATTAATTGTTTAACAGCACTAGGTGCATCTCAATAAATTAGAATGTCGTGGAAAAGTTCATTTATTTCAGTAACTCAAATTGTGAAACTCATGTATTAAATAAATGAAATGCACACAAATGGTAGTTTAAGTCTCTGGTTCTTTTAATTGTGATGATTTTGGCTCACATTTAACAAAAACCCACCTATTCACTATCTCAACATATTAGAATATGGTGACATGCCAATCAGCTAATCAACTCAAAACACCTGCAAAGGTTCCCTGAGCCTTCAAAATGGTATCTCAGTTTGGTTCACTAGACTACACAATCATGGGGAAGACTGCTGATCTGACAGTTGTCCAGAAGACAATCATTTACACCCTTCACAAGGAGGGTAAGCCACAAACATTCATTGCCAAAGAAGCTGGCTGTTCACAGAGAGCTGTATCCAAGCATGTTAACAGAAAGTTGAGTGGAAGGAAAAAGTGTGGAAGAAAAAGATGCTCAACCAACTGAGAGAACCGCAGCCTTATGAGGATTATCAAGCAAAATCGATTCAAGAATTTCACAAGGAATGGACTGAGGCTGGGGTCAAGGCAACAAGAGCCACCACACATAGACGTGTCAAGGAATTTGGCTACAGTTGTCATCATAGACGTTTTACCTGGGCTAAGGAGAAGAAGAACTGGACTGTAGCCCAGTGGTCCAAAGTCCTCTTTTCAGATGAGAGCAAGTTTTGCATTTCATTTGGAAACGTCTCGGTTACGTATGTAACCCTCGTTCCCTGAAGGAGGGAACGGAGACGTCACGTCGGATGACCGACGAATTGGGATCTCGCCAGAGAGACCTATCCACTTCGAGTGTAACTAAACGAGCCAATGGACATTGGCATGCGATCATTGCATCCAGCTGCCGCTGATCACAGCGTGAGTATAAGAGGCAGCCGGTGCACCGCATTAATCATGTTTTCGCTGAGGAGCCGAGCCGGAGACCCGGCCGCCCAGCGGTGGTACAGCAACCTACTTCAGGGAACGAGGGTTACATACGTAACCGAGACGTTCCCTTTCAGTCGGTCACTCCGAGTCACGTCGGATGACCGACAAATTGGGATCCCTACCAAAGCGCCACAGGAGCTGCCCCTTCCAGCGCCCTGTGTAGACCTCCTGATCCTTCCTATAAGGCAGACGATAGGGACCGGGCTACACAGAGAAGGTCGACTACTGCTGTCCCTAGAGCAACCCAAACAGTAGGACTTGAATAACACTGGGAAAGTGTGCCCTTCCACTTGGAAGAGGCACACTGCGGAGTCACCTCCTCCCAGCGGGGTTAAGTGACATTACTCATGAAGTAACCCCGTAGGGCCCAATGCACATGGAAGTCTCTGTGATGGCTCAGGCTGCATCATTAGAGACGGCAGAACATGGTCTACCTGGGGAACACGGTTCTAATAAGCATACCGTGGAAAACACATATGGGATCCCAACAGGGTCACTCATATGGGCACTAGCCTCACACCAGATTTCAAGAATTCATTGGCTGAAAGGCCTGGCGCCAGCACGTTCCGCCACGCCTGGGCACCGGAGTGCTGGAGGACTCGACAGGGTTTGCCCGGTTAGGGAACTCTCTGGAGAATAAGGCGTTTAGGGACGCGCAAGCCGACTCTGAACAGGGCCTCTCAGTGCCACTACCCGCTTGAGGTGAGAACACAGGAGGAAACCGGTTCGACACGCAGGCTATAGAACCTAGCGAACGTGTTGGGAGTCGCCCAACCCGCAGCTCTACAGATGTCTGCTAGCGAGGCGCCACGAGCCAGCGCCCAGGACGATGCAACACCCTAGTGGAGTGAGCACGCAACCTGAGCGGGCAGGGCACACCTTGTGCTTCATAGGCCAAGGTGATAGCATCCACTATCCAGTGGGCCATCCTCTGCTTGGAAACAGCCTTCCCTTCTGCTGTCCACCGTAGCAGACAAAGAGCTGCTCTGAGGTCCTAAAGCTTTGAGTTCTATCCGTACTGTTGCAGTGCGCTGCATCGGACAGAGCAAAGCTAGGCTGGGTCTGCCTCCTCCGGGGCAGCGCTTGCAGATTCACTACCTGGTCCCTGAAGGAGTGGTAGGAACCTTGGGCACATAGCCGGGCCGGGGCCTCAGTGTTGCACTGGAGTCAGCCCAAACTGAAGGCCCGAATCGTCGAATCGAAAATGCCTGCAGGTCCCCCACCCTCTGATCGAGGCCAATGCAGTCAGGAGTAGGGTTTTCATAGATAGAAACTTCAATTCGACTGACTGCAAAGGCTCAAAGGGGCAGTTATTAGGGCTCTTAGCACCAAAGCCAAATCCCAAGAGGGTAGAGAGGGGCCTAGGAGGGTTCAACCTCCTGGCCCCTCTAAGAAACCTGACAACCAGATTGTGCTTCCCCACCGACTTCCCTCACGGGTCGTGGTAAGCAGAAATAGCGCCACATAAACCTTAAGGGTGGAAGGGGACAGCCTACGCCCAACCCTTGCTGTAAGAAGGAAAGCACAGCTCTGATCGAGCATCTCCGGGGTCCTCCTGGTGGGAGGAACACCATTCGACGAACAGGTTCCACTTCAGAGTATAGGCCCCTCGTGACGGTGCCCGTGCTGAAGTGATAGTGAGTGCTACCTCCTGGGGTAGGTCAGCTAGAACCTCCCCATCCAGGGACCATACGTGGAGTTTCCACAGGTCCGGGCGCGGGTGCCATAGGGTGCCCGTCTCTGAGAAAGCAGATCCTTCCTCAGAGGAATTGGCCAGGAGGGCTGTCGCGAGGAGCATGAGTTCGGGAACCAGGTCCTGTTGGGCCAATATGGAGCCACTAACAAGACCTGCTCGTCCTCCTGATCTTGCACAGTGTCTGTGCTAGTAGGCTCACTGGGGGGAACGCATATTTGCGCAGGCCCCGGGGCCAGCTGTGTGCCAGTGCATCCGTGCCGAGCGTTGCCTCGGTTAGGGAGTAGAACTCTTGGCAGTGGGTGGTTTCTGGAGATGCAAACAGGTCGACCTGAGCAGCTCCGAACCGTCCCCCAAATCAGCTGAACCGCCTGGGATGGAGTCTCCACCGCCTGGAAGTGCTGCTCGAGACAGCTCGCCGGCTGCCCGATTGAACACCCTGGGATGTGGATGGCACGGGACCTCAGATGCTTCTGACTCCAGAGGAGGAGGTGGCGGGCGAGTTGCGACATGCGACGGGAGCGCAGACCGCCTTGCCGGTTGATATACGCAACGGTCGCAGTGTTGTCCAGACGGACCAGAACGTCCTTGCGCTGAAGGCGCCCTCTGAGACGGCTCAGGCAAGGCGCATACTGCTAACAACTCGAGGCAATTGATATGCCAATGCAGTTGGGGACCCGTCCAAACCCCTGATACTGCGTGCCCGTTGTGCACGTGGCTCCCCAGCCTGTGGTCGAGGCATCTGTGAATACCACAGCATGTCTGGATACCTGCTCCAGGGGCACTCCTGCCCGAAGGAACGAGGGATCTGACCACGGCCTGAAGGTCTTGGCGGCAGGCCGGTGTAATCTGAACCCGTAAGTGCCGCGTTTCCACGCCCACCTCGGGATTCGGCCATAGAGCCAGTGCTGAAGCGGTCTCATATGGAGCAGACCAAGCGGAACTGTCACCGCAGCTGCAGCCATATGCCCCAGGAGCCTCTGAAAGAGTTTCAGTGGAACCGCCGTCCTGCCTGATAAGGTCTTGAAGCAGTTCAGCACTGACTGAGCACGTTCCTGGGTGAGGCGTGCTGTTTGGTTGACCGAATCGAACTCCATGCCGAGAAAAGAGATCCTCTGCGTTGGCACGAGTTTGCTCTTTTCCCAGTTGACCCGAAGGCCCAGCAGGCTGAGGTGCTTGAGCACCAGGTCCCTGTGTGCAGACAACTGCTTGCGAGACTGTGCGAGTATGAGCCAGTCGTCGAGGTAGTTGAGAATGCGCACACCTTGTTCTCTCAGGGGACAAGGGCCGCCCACGACTTTGGTGAAGACGCGAGGCGACAGGGACAGCCCGAAGGGCAGGACCTTGTACTGATACGCCTGTCCTCGAACGCCAAACGCAGGAATGGCCTGTGTCGGGAGGATCGAGACATGAAAGTCACGCGTCCTTCAGGTCGATTGCTGCAAACCAATCTAGGGACGGACATCCAAAATGCGTTTCTGGCCAACATCTTGAACGGCAGCTTGTGAAGTGCACGGTTCAAAACTCGCAGATCCAAGATCGGTCGTAACCCACCACCTTTCTTGGGCACAATGAAGTAGGGGCTGAACAACCCCGACCTCATATCGGCTGGAGGGACCGGCTCTATCGCGCCCTTCGCCAGTAGGACTGCGATTTCAAGACGCAAGACAGGAGCATCGGCGGGTTTGACTGAAGTGAACCGGATGCCCTGAACTTGGGGACGCCGAGCGAACTGAATCGCATAGCCGAGTCTGATGGTCCGTAGGAGCCACCGAGACGGACTGGGGAGCGCTAGCCAGGCTCGAGACCGTGCCAGCGGCACCAACGGAGCCACCGACGTACCTGTGGTGGGGCAGCGATGTGGAACACAGGGACCCGGCCCGGGGCCTGTGAAGGCCTGGCCTGTGATGGCAGGGGGCGGGTCTGGGTGTGTAGTGTAACACTCACCTGATTCCTCCTCGTGGGAGGAAACGCAGGAGCCCGGCTTGCGTGTGACGACTTGTAGCGGGGCTTGAGTGCTACTGCCTTTACCCGTTCCACAATGGGCAGGAGGGGTGCTCTTGGGCAACCCCCTGCCTGGCGAGAGAGGAGGAAGGAAGTGATCCCGTGATGCACGGTACACCACTCTCCTCCTCTTGAGACCCAGAGACTGAGGAAACTGCTCTTTATTGAAGTTTGGGTACCGCTGGCTGCTGGGCCAGCGGCGGAACAAAAACAAATGAAACAAAGGATTCTCCACCCGGCCCTCCTCCGGGAGGGAGTGGTGCGGTCACCATCTCCCACCGAGCAGTTCCCTCCATCTCTGGGTCGCCTGCCTCAGGCCTCTTGCACTTGCGCTTGCCGCCGGTCTGGCGGGGCCTGGACGGGCTGGGCGCCCTGTTCAGACCGGCTCCACGACGCCGCACGGTGGAAGGCTGCTGCCGTGGCGTGGGAGCGGGGGCGGCCACAGGGGGGCGCCCACGGCGACGAGCAGGCTGAGGGGCTGCAGCCGGAGTGGAAGCAGCAGCGGGTTTCCTCCGGCGCATGATGTGCTTAATCGCCTCAGTCTGCTTCTGTGCTGCCGAAAACTGCTGGGCACAGCTCTCGACAGCGTCGCCGAAAAGGCCGGTCTGTGACACGGGAGCATTCAGGAACTGCACCTTCTCCTGCTCCTTCATGTCAGTGAGACACAGCCAGAGATGGCGCTCCTGGACCACAAGCGTGGACATCGCACACCCAGAGACTGTGCGGTCACCTTCGCCGCCGGAGCGCCGAGGTCCGCCGCAGCACGCAGCTCATGTAGAACCGCCAGGTCGTGCCCACCCTCGCAGGTTTCTCAGTGCTTTGGCCTGATGGACCTGCAGTAACGCCCATGGCGTGTGGGGCAGAAGCCGCCTCCCCACAGGCTCTATAAGCACTGCCAGTGAGGCCTGACGAGTACTTACAGGCCCGTGAGGGGAGACACGGTTCACCCGCAGAGTGGAAGCGACTGTTGGACACAACTGCATGGCCACAGACCGCTCCACAGAGGGGATGCCCGTACCCCAAAGCGGCTCCACCATCGAGGGTGGTGAGGGGAGGAGCCACAAGGTTTATTTCGGGCAGTAAAGGTGCCTTCCATGACCTCGTAAGCTCCTCATGCACTTCCGGAAAGAATGGCACGGAGGGGGCGCTGAAAACCAGCGCGACCCCCGAGAAACCACTCGTCCAACCTAGAAGGGTCGGGACGGTGGAGGATTCCACACGAGCCCGACGTTCTCGGCGGCCCGGAAAGCATAGCCGTCCATCTCTGGGTCTGGCTCGACAACGCTACCACACCCGGGGGGCAACGCAGCCGAGTCGTCATGCCCGGAGAGAGAGGGCTCGCCCTCCGATGCAGCGACCGACATCTGGTCATCAGGGGAGGCACCGAAGGAAACGGGTGGGGTACCCCACTCAGCAGAGGCCCCAGTCCGAACCAACGGTACCCCGCCGGCTGCGGAGTGCCTGAGGGGTGAGAACCTCCACTTGGGGAAGCCCTCACCGTAATCCTCAGATCACCTCTGACTCCACCGGATGCTGTGCCGCCCCGTTTTGTGCCAGGACGAACGCCAGATCGCGGCAGAGGCAGAGGGACCCCGCCATGTTTGACACAGCGGAGTCTATTGCGCAACTCCGAGATGGTCATGTCCCCACAAGAAGAACATGAACCATCCAAAAGCTTCCTCAGCGTGCTGAATGCCCAGACACGTGAGGCAGTGATCGTGACCCCTGAGGCGCCAGAGATCGACCGCACCCAGAAACGCACGGGTGATAAGACATCTTTAAAAAGACGCGATCACCCGTGTACTCTTTTAGAGAAATCTGCTCTTTTAGTGCTGAAGCACGCAGGGGAGCTGGCCACCGCACACTCCTGTGTGACTGTCTTCACGGACCGTTGTTGTCCCGTGAGACCGCGACCACCGCTGCTGTGCCGTAACGCCCGCACTTTCGTAAAGCTTTCGTGGCGTCAGGAAGAGCAGTAGTGAAACACCACCGCCGGCTCCCGGCGAAAGGATGATTAATGCGGTGCACGGCTGCCTCTTATACTCACGCTGTGATCAGCGGCAGCTGGATGCAATGATCGCATGCCAATGTCCATTGGCTCGTTTAGTTACACTCGAAGTGGATAGGTCTCTCTGGCGAGATCCCAATTCGTCGGTCATCCGACGTGACTCGGAGTGACCGACTGAAAGGGAACCAAGGTCCTAGAGTCTGGAGGAATGGTGGAGAAGCTCATAGCCAAGTTGCTTGAAGTCCAGTGTTAAGTTTAAGTGCTGATTTGGGGTGCAATGTCATCTGCTGATGTTGGTCCATTGTGTTTTTTCAAAACCAACATCACTGCGCCCGTTTACCAATAAACTTTGGAGCATTTCATGCTTCCTTCTGCTGACCAGCTTTTTAAAGATGCTAATTTCATTTTCCAGCAGGATATGGCACCTGCCCACGCTGCCAAAAGCACCAAAAGTTGGTTAAATGACCATGGTGTTGGTGTGCTTGACTGGCCAGCAAACTCACCAGACCTGAACACCATAGAGTAGCTATGGGTATTGTCAAGAGGAAAATGAGGAACAAGAGACCAAAAATTAAGATGAACTGAAGGCCACTGTCAAAGAAACCTGGGCTTCCAAACCACCTCAGCAGTGCCACAAACTGATCACCTCCATGCCACGCCGAATTGAGGCAGTAATTAAAGCAAAAGGACCCCCTACCAACTATTGAGTACATATACACTAATTTAACATCCTTTCTAGAAGGCCATCAATTCACAAAAAAAAATTGTATTGGTCTTATGCAGTATTCTAATTTGTTGAAATAGTGAATTGGTGGGTTTTTGTTAAATGTGAGCCAAAATCATCACAATTAAAAGAACCAAAGACTTAAACTACTTTAGTCTGTGTGCATTTAATTTATTTAATTTATCACAATTTGAGTTGAATTACTGAAATAAATGTAATTTTCCACGACATTCTAATTTATTGAGATGCACCTGTGTATGTGGCTATAGTTTTCTTTTGATTTCCTCAGATCCATTCATGGTTTACTCCTAAAAATGGTTCCACTGATGCTGTAAGGAGAATTGCTCTAAAAGAGGAGAGACTTGTCACAACATTTCTCCGACATAAAATGCTTTAAAAATAGCAACCATTCGTTTTCCTAGTTGCAGGTATCAACATGAAAGTGCTTTTAACTCCAAATTAAAGTGTGGAGTTAGTGTTCCCTTTTAAAGCCACTGATAATTATAGTCCATGACTGATGACTAAGACTGTTTGCATTACTGGGGTTTGCTTTTCATGGCACAAAATAGCTAGACCTTTTAAGACAAAGGTAAATAGATTCTGCCTCCTCAAGCATTTTGACAATGTGAAACATTTTGTTTGTCAGCACATATCCTCTAACACTCAGACACAGAGATACGAGCAAAAGAAATCAGCAGAGATTGTCATAATCATGGACATGCCTATTTTCATTAGTGTTATTCAAATGGGGTAATATCTTTCAAAATTGTAGGCATCAACATCTGTTTATAGCTGAAATGTAATACGTTAAAATACAATAAAAGCCACCTGCTGATTGGCAAAATAATTTTCAATTTAGTCTAATGGGGAACATTTCCATTTAAACTGTCATTAGTGGAGAAGTATGATTACAAAACAACTATACCCATGACACAGAACACATTTCAATGAAACAGGACCACATTCGGTTGAATGAAATCTAAAATGAAGGTCACATCAATAGATAAGGTACTATTTTCTAATTTTATTTCATTGAAATAATTGGAGAATTGTGTTCCATTGAGATCATGATCACATCAATAAAGCTTCCCATTTTTAATGTATTTATGTCATCCACTTCTGCTTGTGATGCTGACAATTTCCAATGCCCTCTAGGTAACCAAGAATAGAAGAGATTCAGGGGTGCACTTCAACAGGTAAAACAATTGTTTAATAAGTTTCCTAACTATTAATGCATGATCAAAAGCAAGATTGTAAATACAGTAGCTCACATTGTTGAAGCCATGCTGTTGTGGTTCATGCATGGTTTAAAAGGGTCATCGGATACACAAATCACTTTACAAGTTGTTTGAACAAAAATGTGTGTTGGAAGTTTATGTACACATTAGGGGTGTCCTCGATTATAAAGAATGCTCTATTACAAAGAAATGTAACATTGCATCACTTGCTCGTCAATGGATCCTCTGCAGGAAAGTGTTGGTGCTTCTGAAATTATTGAGGGTGCTTGCCTTCGTGCACATCTATTCTGACATATCATTTTTGTCCAGTCCATAGTTATGATGAACACAATGTCATTGCGATTTCGAGAGAATATGCAGATGTCACTTCCGAAAGTTTGTTGCATGTACATTGGTCCTCTTAGCAGCATGAAATACGAAACTTTTATTCAAAGTCTGAATGGAGAATAGGCTATATACAGCAAAGAAAGCTTGCAAAGTGCGCTTTGGTAAAAAACTGTCATTTATTTAAGTTTATCGCAATCTCTAATTCTGCTATAATCAACGAATCTGTCAACATGGCACAATTAATATATTATTTACATCACCTCTACACTTTGTTCTTTATAATCGGAGGATTCGCCTTGCGAGCTTGCAGAACTCTGGACTGAACAAGAACACTAGCGTTCTGAGTGTATTCTGTCTGACTAAAACTGGCCATTTGCCATTGCGTTATAGAAATCAACAAATATGTCTCTGATTTGCTACAATGTACAATGCTGCAAATCCAGAGTGCGAAACATGCATTTGATTCTGACCTGAGGAGGCTGCCGGGTACTTTCGTTTTTTTGTTTATGTTTATTTAGTTGCTTCTTTCCTGAGTCTTGACTTCATATTGTACATACAAACGTTCTCCATAAATCATCCTGGCAACCCATTTTTTAAGTCTCGTGAGCCACCCGAGGGTCACGACCCAGGGTTTGAAAACCACTGGTTTAGATGATGCATTATTAAATGCAGCTGCTTTTAAGTGTAAATGTCATTACATTTTATCAGTGTGATAGTGTTTTCTCTTTGGATAAAATTAGAACAGTACATATCCCTCAAGCCTTTGAATAGATATATAATGTAAAAACATTTATTCTCCTGCGCACACACACACTCACGTTTACACAATATAAAGTGCATGTATGTTGTTAATTATGGAAATACTAATATTACCACTCCACTGAAACTCTGATCCTTCCTAGTGTTTGAAACAGGCGGGAACTGTGAACTAAAAATAGAACTTGAGAGGACATTGATAGCAGTGGTGGGGCTATCATTAAGTTTCTAGCATGTTGAGTGTTTATTAAAGCAAACACAGGATTTAGTAAGCAATTACAAAAAAAAGTGAATTTATATATGCGTGAGTCTTTTTAAAGAACATACACTTTTCTTTCACAATGTATTTTTTTTCAAGGTAAACTTTATGAGAAACTGCACAGAAGCCAATTGTAGATAGCCGCTTGATTTGAAAGGTGCCAAGGAAACTTAATTCAATCCAGTTCTGTAACGTTAAATGCGTATGATTTGCTCAATGAAAATATAACTATTCTAATAGACCAAGGTAGACAACATATCTATTTTGAGTTTAATTAAAACAAGGCTGTGAGAAATAGTAGTAGGCTACAGTTTCCAATTGGTTTTGTTGTCATGAAGTCAGTCATCTTTTATTTTTTATTTTTTTCTGGAAATTATTTGAAATTTAACATTTTCAGTGTTTGCAAACTAAACAATCAACACCAAGGTATAAACTGGTGTAATTTGAACTTGCTATACTTCTGCCCCTCAGAGTCTTGTTTTCATTCATGTCTAGTTTAATATGGCATCTACCCGGAAAAAGGTCCATAGGAGCCCTGAGTTAAATTAAGTGTATCAAATACAACAGAACAGACATAACAAACACTCACGGGCAAATTCAGTAATGCCACTGCATCTTATTCACTAACCACCCGCTAAATCACGTAAACCATCTGCACTCACACAAGTGCTGTACATAAACAAAATCATTATGATTGCATATAGTTCTAAATGGTGCCTATTCGCAAAAAGTCAGCACTATTTGTCCTGTGCAATTAATGTTGTGCTATTATTGACCACAAAAAATATATATATATAAATTCACCAAAGCTGCTTTTAGTTGATCATAAATTGAGTAAAAATAGTAATGTTTGTAAAATTTTTAATAATTTTGTAAGGTAAATCAATAAGTGTATTTTTTTCATTTGATGGTAAAGATGTCTTCAGTTTCACACAATCCTTCAGAAACTATTCTAATATAATAAATTAATGCTCAAAAGGTGTTTTATTTGAGATGTAAATATAAACATTTTAACATTAAACATGTCTTTACCGTCACTTTTGATTATTTTGATATGCCTTTGTTAAATAAAAGTATTTATTTTTTACATAATTAATCGATCGATCAATCAGTCTTACTGACCACCGATTGTTTTGGTATATATTTAATCAAGTGCATTTTAAGAATCGATTCAGATGATTCAGTTATCTCAAACAGTAAAGTATGCATATAGTGATTGTATGCTGCATTTTTTTTTAATAGTATGCAAAACTGATTTAGTTCCACATGAACAAATGCAATGTTTGACCATGTTTGTGTCATTACCTGATTTGTATAAATATTTTATTGAAAGTAATTCAGATGTCATGCCCAAATCAAAATGTTATCAGCAGTTGCAGTTCTTTATTACAAAAAGAAAGAAAGAAAGAAAGAAAGAAAGAAAGAAAGAAAGAAAGAAAGAAAGAAAGAAAGAAAGAAAGAAAGAAAGAAATAAGGTAACACTTTATTTCAATAGTCCACTTTAGACATTCTACTAACAGTAACTTTGCAACTATGTTAACTAGCAGTTATTAGAGTATTAGTAGACTGTCTGCTTAATCACTTCTAACACTTTATTTTGATGGGTCCACAACATACAGTACAACATACTGACTATGAGATACTTTGCAAGTATATGTCAACTTATTATACTAACCTTAAACCTACCCTAACAGTCTACTCTGGGAGTTAGTTGACACATAGTTGCAAATTAATGATTATCAAAATAAAATGTGACCAGAAAGAAAGAAAGAAGAAGAAGAAAGAAGAAAGAAGAAAGAAGAAATGCAAAAGATTTTGCATGTACCTGCAGATACTGGGATCCCTAAACACTCTTGTAACCTTGAAAACTTAAAGCAAATATATACACAGACAGCATGACACGCTTATGTATGCTTCTGAAGTTTAGATCTCAGAACTAGTTCTCCAGTCCAGTTTTCACCAGTTTTGTGTTCACAAAGCACGTCCAGGTCCCCAGCCACCTCATCCTGGTATCACACTTATTTTTGAAAATCACACCACCACCGTCATTCTCTCTTTCCAGTAATGCCTGCTGCTATGGTAACTGCAATGTTCAGAACAATTAGGCTCCTGTTTTGACACATAGAGCAGGTTTGTGTCAGAGAACAGACGTGCATATCACTTTGGAAAATGTCGACCTGAGAAATAAGAAACGAACACGCAAATGAAGATGCCACGAAAGGTGCTGGAGTGACTGGGCTTTGTTCTTCAAATGCTCTTAATACAGCCCTTTCTTCCTGCGCGGTGTGAATATTATCTGAACGTAGCACATTTCCTTAAAAAGTACATAGATGTCAGAGAGCCCAGTGAGGTGACCAAAGTGGGCCGCTTCCATCTCTGGCTCTAGGTTTATGTAAGAGCCATCTGCTTCAATTAGAAGTCATTGTGTTTGTGTTGGTGAGTGGGAGGTAATACAGCATATAATAACGGGTAATTGTGTGGCGTGAGCTGTTTGTTGAAATGGATGCAGCCAAACCAGCCACTGTATATTCACATTGTCCTTCCTCTGAGAAGAGATTGGCTAAACACTACTGTTCAGTGAGAAAATCAGAGACAGAAACTTGGGATGATAACAATGCAAGTGAGCTCTTACGATACTACGTGCAGACGTTTTACAACTTGATGAAGGCCGGAACTTCATGAAGTTCTTAAATAATAACCTATGTTAAAAAAATAAGTTTGCATAGTTGTATCAAATGTGAATCTTGGTATACTTAGAATCTTAAAAGCGTAGTTTAAAATGTTTAAAATGCCACTTAAGTGTACTTACAGAAAGTTTTGTTTCAAATGACTGTTCTATTACACACTTCTAAAAGTACACTTTGTAATAATGTCAACTTAAATGTTAAATTAATAACGTAATTTGTTTCTTCTGTATTGACTAACATACATTTTAAAGTTAATTTATTTTAAATGTACTTATTTGCTGCTTTGTCATTATATGTGTACTAACATATGTTTACAAACAATGCCATACAATATAAATTACATTGAATTATGTTTTAGTTAACCAAAAATGCACACTTAACCATATATGAAAAACAATATAATTGATTACGAAATGACATAAAGATACTTAAGTGGGTCAAAAGCACTCTTAAGATCAACTAATTGCATTTAATATGAATTTAAACTATAATGAACTTTAATTTAATTGTAAATAACATGCCGTTAAGCATCCAATAACATTACATTCAGTTTGCACTTCATTATATTGTTTTAAAGTAAATTATTTCTTAAAAAGTTTACTTCTTTTTCACAAGGGAAGACTTTTAAAAACAGTTTGTATGCTGTACATCTATAAAATCAAACAATACCAAGTAGTATCATGATACCACTCATGTTTATTCAAAATTTGTGATTAATTTTTTTAGGTGAAATAATGATTTAATTATATAGCTTTCACATTTCCCATCTGAAACCCACCATACCAGAGACTCTATATAATTTTAATGATATAATTATCATGTCAGTAGTATATAGTTCTCCCTGCTAATAGTGTTTTATTACTTTCTGAATTTTAGACATATTGCCTGGGGGTTGCCAGGTTAATTTTTGACAACCATTAGCTTTTTGCATGAATGTTTAGACCCTTTCACATTGTTGTTGTTTCCTTGTAAATTTGCTATGGGAATCTCACAAGAGTTTTACTTAGTCATTTAAAAGCAATAAAGTAGAGCCATTTGCTTTATGTTGTGAAGACACCTCACTGACATGAGGGAATAGCTTTTCTCTGAACTCAATTTTCAGTCCTAGATATTAACGGAAGTTTTCTGTTGATTCTGAATATATTGCCTCATTCTATTAATTTCTTAAATGGTCTAAATTAACTGATTGCTGAGTAGTGAGTACTTTAATAGTGTATGTAAGGCTGTCAAGCCCAAGTTAGGTCCAGACAATTTGCATTAATTCCAGCCTGCAACTTGATGAAAGAAAATAGGTTATTTCTGACTGCTCTTTCAGCCATTTGTAGAGATTTTGCATCCACTGACGTGTGATAATTTAAATCACTATAAAAACCTTTACTTAATAAATACAAATCACTCTGCATTTAAAATACATTGATACTTTGAAAAGTCATATTTTTTTTCGCTGGAAGCAAGGATTAATCTACGCTTAAATGTTAAAAATAAATAAACAAATATCTGTGTCTAAGTCTCTTTATTTTTAGCTAAATTATATATTTAGTTAAATAACTATTTACCATTTATTAGACATAGTTAATTGGATATTTTTCTTACAAAACATGGCATCAAATAGGAATTTATTTACCTGAATTTAAGCAAAAAAGTATATTGATATTGGTCATTTTCAATTTGGAACAACTTTAGAATGACTAGACAGGACAGACTTTGGTTAGAATAGAAAGTAGATGTTAAGATTTTGTATGTGTTTGCTCGCTTGTTTGTTGCAAAAATGCAACTGAGCTTGTTAGCATTTTCTTGTATGGAAAATAGCAGCTTTGATATTTTAATAGTAACTTCTTTCAAGTCCCACAGAGAAAAGGTTAATTTTTAAGTGGCTTAAGAGTAGGCTGATATCTAGAAGATGGAGAGATCAAGGAACAAATAGAAAATAATTTGATCAGAGTATTTGCTGTCTTCTCTCTTTCATATAATTGTCCCGTGTTTTATAATTATTAATATAATAATCATGCAGATGGAACAGAGTGGGGCAGCTGTTGCATAAGAGGGGGCCTCAGGTGGAGAGGCTCTCTGTGATGAGAGATCAGATGGAGGAGTTTCACACCTTTGACTCTCTCTCTCATTGTGAACAGAAATAAATAAATAAACAGAAAAATCCTGAGAGCTCATCTTGGCAGCGTGCACTTCTGTTGCGTCCATTTTCCCCTAGGCTAGAGGTTTTGGAATGAGAGATGGGGCAGAGGTCAAAGCCAGAGAGTGCCACATCATGAAGGGGAGTTGGCAGCACGCTATATTCTCAACTTGTTGCTTGTCTGTACATGCATGCTTGTGTATTTTCTCAGCACTGCAAGCCTTATCTCTGGAGCCTTAAAGAAAACAAACCAACTTGATTGTTACAGTATGTTACAGTATATACAAAGTGTTTATTTAAATTATTTACACTACCAGACAAAAGTTATTAATAGCGTTATTGAAATAAGTCTCTTCTGCTCAAGTCACATTTAATCGATGAAAAATATAGTAAATACAGTTATACTGAGAAATATATTCATGTTTTCTATTTTAAAATGTAATTTATTCCTATGATGCAAAGCTGCATTTTCATTCACAAGATCATTCAGAAATTATTTGATTATGCTGATTGGCTGCTATTATTGCTAACTATTATTGGTGCACAAGTAATAATGGTTCTTATTATTTGAAAACAGTTGTTCTGCTTAAAAGGGTCATATGATGCAATTTCAAGTTTTCCTTTCTCTTTGGAGTGTTACAAGCAGTCCGTGCATAGATGAGATCCCTAAAGTTGCAAAGTCTCAAACCCAAGATATATTCTTTATAAAAGTTAAGTCTCGTCCACGCCCCATAAAACAACTCATTCAAACATGCCCCCACATGTCTACTTCATGATGTGGAAATATTTGCATATTGCCGCCCAAATGTGCATGCAAAGAAAGAAGGCATGGTTTCAGTAACCCAGTTAGTGTTGATGTAGCCATGTCAGGGTGACGCTGTGTGTTTCTATGTGAAAGCAAAAGCACTTTATTTGGCCTTCCAAAAATAGATGCAATTAGGAATCATTGGTTAGTATTTGTTTACAACAAAACAGCACAACCCAAATGTTCTAATTTGTGCAACGCATTTTATGGACGACAGTTACGTGAACCTAGGAGAGTACAAGGCTGGCTATGCACGAAGGCTATTTATAAAAAAAGGTAAATTCCGACTTTGCTATGAAAATCTGCCGCTTCAGAATCAGCGACTTTAAGAATGTTTTGGTATAAGTTTAAGTATTTGCTATTGACTGTTCAAATGCGGAGTTTTGCATGTAACGCATCGTTTGTGAGTGTATGTGAGGGGATCAGGTTCACATCACATCGGAGTGCACAGCCCATCAGAAATCGTCTTAACTGCGGCTTGTGTACTGCAAATACATACGAGCATCATCACGGTGTCTCTCACGCGACTCTGTTCACTTTCGGGCTTGAACTGATAAAACTAACTTGAAAGCTGAAGCTTACGATTATGGTAAGGGGTTATGTATGGGTCAGTTGGCCAATCAGAGCAGATTGCACTTGTTGGAAGGAGGGGCTTTGTAGAAAACGACGTGGGTTTGAGAGAGGCGGGGCATAGAGGAACCACAATAATATACAGTATTTAAAAAAATATTGTTTTTTGAACATTAAATCATGTCAACATATTCTGTTACACCAAATACACAAAATAATGATCTTTAAAATAGCATCATATAACCCCTTTAATATTTTTGTAGAAGTAGTGATACATTTGTTTTCAGGATATTTGATGAATATAAAGTATTTATTTGTAAGATTTTGTAAGATTATAAATGTATTTACTGACACTTTTGATTTATTTATGTATTTATTTATATTACATACCCCAAACTTATGAATTACAGCATATATATATATATACACTGTAACATTGTGATATATATGTATATACAGGTGCATCTCAATAAATTAGAATGTCGTGGAAAAGTTCATTTATTTCAGTAATTCAACTCAAATTGTGAAACTCGTGTTTTAAATAAATTCAATGCACACAGACTGAAGTAGTTTAAGTCTTTATTTTTTTAATTGTGATGATTTTGGCTCACATTTAACAAGAACCCACCAAATCACTATCTCAACAAATTAGAATATGGCGACATGCCAATCAGCAAATCAACTCAAAACACCTGCAAAGGTTTCCTGAGCCTTCAAAATAGTCTCTCAGTTTGGTTCACTAGGCTACACAATCATGGGGAAGACTGCTGATCTGACAGTTGTCCTGGAGACAATCATTGACACCCTTCACAAGGAGGGTAAGCCACAAACATACATTGCCAAAAGAAGCTGGCTGTTCATAGAGTGCTGTATCCAAGCATGTTAACAGAAAGTTGAGTGGAAAGAAAAAGTGTGGAAGAAAAATATGCACAACCAACCATGAGAACCGCAGCCTTATGAGGATTGTCAAGCAAAATTGATTCAAGAATTTGGGTGAACTTCACAAGGAATGGACTGAGGCTGGGGTCAAGGCATCAAGAGCCACCACACACCGACGTGTCAAGGAATTTGGCTCAAGTTGTCGTCAGAGGCGTCTTACCTGGGCTAAGGAGAAGAAGAACTGGACTGTTGCCCAGTGGTCCAAAGTCCTCTTTTCAGATGAGAGCAAGTTTACGCATGCGATTAATCTAAAAATTGTAACGCATACATTTTTTCAAAGCACAAATTAATCACATTATAAGGTTTGACCCCAACTTCTTGCCGTCATCGCAGCGCGGAAGGCTATCTGTCGTGAGGGTAAGGGTACAGCGGCTCTGCAGCGGTCAGTGTTGCCAGGGTAGCAGCACAACAAGCGGGCTATTTAGAAAATACAGTCGCGTGAAAAATTACAGAGCCATGAGTTGCGTTTTTATGGGCTACTTGGTTTTTATGGGCTATAATGTAACATTACCTCGGCCGCCCAAAGCGTATATAGACAAATAAAGCTGAAAATAGATCATGTTACATATGTGTTTTATACTTGGAATGTATACCTGGCCACTTAAAAACAGAGAGGCGGTTGTAACACAAACAACGTACATTTCAGGAAGAGCATACATGTGAAGGCTATTACCCAGAATAAATAAACATGAAAACAGCCACTATAGATTATATAAGATAATAAACACACGATTACGATAGAATATGGTTTGTTTGAGATTTTCTTGATATGAATGTTTACATCTGAAATGCTAATTTGTTCAGTGATATAAAAGGCTATAAATAACATATTTTAACAACAGTAAACGACAAATTCAGACAGTTTATTTTATGAATCCCACATATGCATATTTGGGACATGATCGTAAAATCGGATTTAGGATGGTTTTTGCACAACATTTTATAAATGAGGTATTTGATGCACAAATTGGTGGGCGGTGCTAAACAGGCAGCGATGGCGATCTTCTCTTTGCGGAGGCGGTGCTTATCCACACTATTACGTAATAGAGTGGTACATTCCACAACCTGTTGTTTAGGCAGACTGGCATCAATATAAGCTGTTTTTAGACTAATGACTAAAGTTTTGAGTTCTGAAACTCACAGGATGTATTTCATAGTGCAAAGACCTATATGTGGACCGATCAAGGAGATTTCTTTCTCAGTTCATAACCAATTTAGATTGCATTAATATTTCAAAATATTGCTATTTTAATAAAGAAATGTGTTCATTCTACCATCAAATCCCAAAAGCCTATGGGAAATTCTGCTTGCATTTCTGAGGGTACAACACAAACCAAACAATCAAAGGTGAATCAAAGAGCACAAAGTGACATTTTAGTCCGGCAGCTGTCGATGATACCTTGTAAGACCTTCAGTGACCCTTAACCGAGGACCTCTGAATAATAGCGTGTCAATACAGCTAAAGAAAGGTTAGAGTGTCAAACATGTAGCTAAAAAAAAAAAAAGGACGAGGCATAATGGAAGAGGAGGTCTCAGTGTGCATCTCTCTCTCTCTCTCTCTCTCTCTGCCATTCTGTTTGTGTCTCTGTTTGATACTCCGGGGGTCCAGCCAGTTCTAGAATGGTCCCAAGGCTCTGTCATATAAGATTATAATGTGTGAAGAAGGTGGCCGGAAGGCGTTCTCTCAGTCACAGCTGTCTGGCCCGCTTTTGGTGATGGCAGACGACAAAATGAAAAGCTCTCAATTCCATGGCTTCGTGCAGCAGAGTTGCACCCCTCTCCTGCTGTTACCGAGGACTTTTCCTGATGGAAATAAAGTGTATGCCTGGCCCACTGCAATGTAGTAAATATAATTTCATATAGTGAGTTCCCTGGAATGAGGGTCAACTAAATAATGGTGTTTCCTCAGCTCTTGGGGATAAAGCATTCGAGTTTTTGAATTGTTCTTCTTTTATTCTCATATATTGCTTGATAGCATATCTAATATCACCATGGTGTACAGAAACTGCTCAAAATCAACACAAATTAAATAAGAACAAAGTATGTGTGTGTGTGTGTGTGTGTACATGCCACATTGAAAATATGGAAACATTGTGCCTCCAACCTTTTGAAAGCTCAGAAATGAACATAGTGCTTCATATCATATATTTTTCAAGCTGTCTGTTTCTTTTTTCTTTGTGTGGAAATCTGAACATTACAGCATGACTAGTGAGGTCAAATTTATGGACAATTACTATCATAAGTTGGTGCTTAATGTTAAATTAAAACATATATCACTACCAATTCCTGAAATAAAAAAATTATTATGAGCAGTTTTTTTTTATAAACACAAAGGACATTACTTTTTTTAATGTCCATTTTTGTAATTACAGTTTTCCTTTTTTTTACTGCAATATATTTTAAAATGTAATGTATGATGGCAAAGCTGACTTTTTTACAGTCATTACACCAGTCTGTAGCATTCTAATATGCTGATTCAATATTCAAGACGCAAAGATCATTGTTGAACAGCGATTAATATGTGAGAGGAAACCATGATATGATTATTTGATACATGTAAAGTTCAAAAGAACAACATTATAACTAGTTTGTAACATTGTAAATCAATTTAATACACCCTTGTTTCTTTCTTTTTTTTTTTTTACAGTTCCCAAACTTGCGAACATTAGTAAGTAAAAGTGTATTTGAGTTAACATTTATCAAAATGAATTGGAACAGATTTGAAAGACCCAAATTGTAATTAAATTGAAGAGATCATCCATTGGATCAGGACATACTGTATATATTGATGGCCATTCAACACATAAGCACATCAAAGTGCAGCACATTGAGCTGTATGCATATATCACTGTATTGCCATTACAGGTCTAAAATATGTTATTTTTAAATGTTTGGGTAGAAAACAACTACATTTTTCTCGCTGAACATTTTTTTTATTTTTAAGAAACATATAGAACATTTTGGAACAGTAAACAATAATTAAAATAAATAATTTAATTATTCTTAATTATATTAAGTGCAGCCACCATTAAGTGAGCCTAAACCTGCAGCTTAGCAATAATCAGAAAATAAATTATTTTCTGAAAATACACAAATTCATTATAAATGAAACAATAGTCACTTAAATTGAGCCTAAGCCTGCAGCTCAATCAAAAACATAATAAAAAATGTATGTAAAAAAATATTATATATATTCTAATAATAAATCATTTAAAAGCAGTCATTAAACCTGCAGCTCAACAAGGTTTTTGGAGACATGCTCACTTTCTACCCATTCATCTTTCAGTCCAAGTTATGATGCATGAATGTTCACCTTTCCCGGATTAAGTTTGAAGCGGTTCAATTCAATTCAAGATTATTTCTATAGCGCTTTTCACGAATCAATCGTTGCAAAGCAGCTTTACAGGAAATTAAGTTGGAAACTAAGTTAAGCGGTGCGGTACGAGGATGTGCACACATAAGGAGAGAGAGAGAGAGAGAGAGCGAGTGTGTCACACACACACACACACACACACACACACACACACACACACACACACACACACACCTACACAGTCTCTCTCCTTACAACACTCTGGCAAAGTCTGTTTTTATTTTGTGATTTTGAACAGATGTAATTAATGGCAGGTGGTTTAGAAGTATAGACGTGATACACGTGATAAGCTAAATTGTATTATTGTACCTAATCACAGAAACGTAACATTAGTACTTTACGTTAGTCCACTATTTCCCGCTCTGTGTAGTAACGTGAGGGAGTAAACTAGTTGATGTTAGTTTGTTAGTTAGCCATGTTATCTGCCTCGGACCTCAGTTGCAAGCCAAATAGTGTTTATTTCAACACTGAAATAAACGGCGGGTGGGTGAATCTCTGTCTTGATTGGGGGTGAAAGAGGGAGAAACTGAAAATAACAAAGATAAGTTAGATAGTTTATGTACAACCTGAATTAATTTATTTAGCGATTGGCGCTAAAACGTCTTCTTTTAAGGAACATCGTTGTGAACGGAACATGATTAGTGAACATTACCGGATAATGTTCTATACGGCAGACTTCGTGTTTGTTGACAGTGGAAAAGATGCAGGGATTAATCTCCTTCGGCCATAATCATACACACAGCTGACTCTCACTGACACTGACTGCTCGCACCAACTGGAGGGGTGGGGGGCATGTGACTCGTTCGCTCTTCACTGCACACAACTGAGGGAGTCCTACACTTTTCGTCTTTGACGACTCATAAAAAACTTTGCATACCGCAGAAACGGTATGACGGAAAATTGTAGTGGTTTTGAAACCGTGACCTTTTCCAAACCGTGGTATACCTTGAAACCGGTTATCTTCCCATGCCTACTCACAATACCTTGCCCCACAGCTTGAGAACCGCTGGGCTGTATATTATGCAGCTGTTATTTCTCATAAATCCCTGCGCTCCCAGTATTAATACCGTGCGTTGGAACCGCTCCTCGATCAGTGCCGGTTACATGCCACCAACCAGAATTTACCACCATGACCAGTAGATGAGTCAAGGCATGATTCAGGCCTTGGCGGGACTCTTCTTTCTTGGCTCCCTCTTTCTTCAGTGGTGTCCGCACCTGAGCTCAAAGCTCAGATGATGGATGAACGGAACACAGATATCAGCCTTGTCATCTATTGATGGGTTTTAAAGTACCCGAGCGGGAAGTCAGGCTGTAGGCCTCACCTCCACCTCAGCGCGAGCCAACTCACCGTCCCCGATAGCTGCTGACATCCATCATCTTTCTCACGCCTCGCATGCCCTCATCATGTGAGTAATGAAACGTGGCTTGGAGAATATTAATGGATCTGCAATCTCCTAACTCTTCTCAAACATGAAAAAAATACTAGAGACCTACTTGTTCTTTCAAGGTATCCTTGCCCACAGTAATCGGAAGAGAAATTGAGCAGATTAATTGTCATGAAAGACTCATCAGTCAAAGTGCAAGCACAACCTTTAAGCTGGAGCCTCTTTCCAAGGCCAGCTCGAGTGTCGATGGCAGCTGGTGCTTTTCACTTGCTTATTTTATTTTTTGTTTATTTATTAACCAATCTATCTACACTCTAAAAAACATGGGTTGTGTTTTCAACCCAAATGCTGGGTTGAGACAGCTGGGTAAGGGCGTTGGTTTGTTTTAACCCAATTTTGGGTTGAAAATTGGTCTTGATCATAAACCAGCGATGCTGGGTTGGGAACGCGGACGTGAAGGAGAGCACGTACGTCACGTCAACATCCGACGGCAACCTGACGACACCAGTGCGAGAAGCCGCCATTTTCTCAGCCTGAAAGAAGCGAGAAGCGAGAGAAAGACGTTATGGTAAGTAAAGATTAAAACTGTAATGTCATCATTCGTTGTTTGTGTCCGGGAGTATTTTGAGGTTTCATGGAAGGCGTAAATAGTCCGAAAATAGCTTATATTTAAAAATATGTGGACGTGGTTTTTGCCTCAGAAACGGAGATCTTAACGGCCTATTTTACTAAACGGAAGAGGTAACTTAACATACTTTTATAATGTCCGTGAGTGTCTTTTGTCATATTTAGATAATATTTTACAATATTTGCTCTTGTTGAGGTGTTAATAGACGGTTATTAACATTTTAATTCGTTATCTTATTGTTCGCGGTTAAACTGAATGTAGTTTCCTGAAGGAAACGGTGTTATGTAATAAAGACTAGCATAATTATTTTGAGGCTGATGGAGTAATAATTGTTAACAGTAATGTCTTGCATGTAATATTTCAGACTTGTAGAGCTTGTGTCTTCATTTTGCCTGCGCCGGGAGTTAAGGACAGCAGCCTGCGTGTGTGTGTGTGTGCGTGTGTGAGAAGGCTTCTCAGCTTCTTCAGAAGAGAGGGAAAGACAGTTTTAAGGCAAGTAAACTTAATAATTAAATCTCTTTTTAATAAGACTAAAAGAATGTTTCTTTGTTTTTTGTAGATGTTGATTGCCAGAGACACAGGAGAGCATCATTCTTTTGAGATTGATGTAAGTTATTATTAGAAAATAAATGTTTCTGTTGTCTCCTGCCTGTTTCTTTCACATTTTGATGCAACAACAGTATGATTACGTATTCATATTTTATATAATCCATTGAGAGTCTAGATAATCGGTATTCGGTATAATCGAGTTATTATAAAGGTAATACATTCCAATATTTATATATGTATACATCTTAAATGAAATTATAGCAAACATGTCTGTTCAGAAGAAAATATTGGTCTCCCAGACTTGCAATGGAGGACAACAATTAAGAGAATATTAAATATATTTATGTTTGTTCCAAAAATTAGCAGAGTTTGTATGGGTCTGGAACAACATGGGGAGTAAATGATTGGTGAACTAACCCGTTAAAGAGCACCCCTCCACGTACATGGACATTTGTGAGATATGTGAATTTCATGTCTGTTTTAATGTTTCAGTAAAGAAAAAACTTTCTGAAAGCAATATATTAATTTAAACAATATTACATGCCCTCACACTAGTGCTGCCATTATAGCATTCTAGAGCGCTGTGGTAGACAGGCATTAAACAACCACACAAAAAAACAGACTATTTACCTGTCCTTACTGATGTGGATGCACCTCTATCTGAAAATGGATAGTTTCAATAAATGTTTTTTTCTCTTTTTAGGCCACTGATGAAGAACAGGCAGTGACTGGGATGAATGCTGGTCAAAGAGAATTTCCCCCAAACTGATGCAACAGTGGTTCCCTATCAGTCAGTCATGTTCGACGTAACGTCAGAGTGACTGACTAATGGGATCTCGCCGGAGAGCCCAATCACCTTCGAGTGTTAACAAAACAAGCCAATGACAGTTGGCGTGTGTTTCACGCACACTCCGCCCGCGTGCAGGTATAAAGGAGAGCGCGTGCAAACGCACATCAGCTCGCGAGCCGAGCCATTGCAGTCTCCAGAGTGTCTGCAAGACAAGCAGCGTTGGTGTTACGGCGCGTCAGCGGAGGTCGCTATCCAGTGCTGATTCCTCTTCAAAGAGACGGTCACGCTGCTACCTCCCCTCGGCGCTTCAGCGCTCCTGAAAGGGAGACTTCACAAAAAGAGCAATCTAAAAGAGCTCCACGAGCGACGGGCGTCTTTTTAAAGATGGCTTCCCGCTCGTGCGTTTCTGGATGTGGTCGTTTCCTGACTTCATCTGATGGTCACGATCGCTGCCCCTCGTGCTTGGGCTTTAAGCACGCTGAGGCAGCGCTCGTGGATGAGTCATGTTCTCACCTGGGAACATGACCATGGCGATGTATTGCGTTCCAGATACCTCCTCGCTAGACGGGGGTATCCCCTGCTCTGCCCGTTCTAGTTCCTCCGGCCGGAGGACTACTGCTCAGGGCCAGGGTGACCTGAGGATTACAGTGAGAGCTTCCCGCCGAGCACGCCTCCGCGGGCCTCTCACTCCTCCAGCACATCGCACCGCCTGGGGTTCCCGGATGAGTATGCGGGTCCTCGGACAGGGCGGGCCCAGCATCTCATTCGGTGCCCCAGCAGATGACAGGTTGTCGATCACTGCATCGGGGGATGAGCTAGGTTCTGGAGAGGACGATTTGGCTGCGCTGCCTCCGTCAGGAAGAGTAGCGTTGCCCGAGTCAGATCCAGAACTGACCGCTATGCTTTCCCGGGCTGCTGAGAGCATCGGGCTGCACTATAGGCGTCCGCCTTCTCCCGAGCGCTCAAGGCTGGATGATTGGTTCCTGGGGGCGCAGGCCGAACGTCGGCAACCGCCTCCGGTTCCTTTCTTCCCGGAAGTGCATGAGGAGGTGACTAGGTCATGGAAGGCACCTTTTTCTGCCCGAAACAGGCCTAGTGCCTCCTCCGTCCTCACCACCCTCGACGGCGGAGCGGCCCAGGGGTATGTGGAGGTCCCCCCAGTCGAGCGCGCCATTGCGATGCAGCTCTGCCCGCAAGGCGCTGCCGCCTGGAGGGGTAATCCACGCCTTCCGTCCAGGGCCTGTAAGTTCTCGTCCGCTTTAACGGCCAAGGCTTACGGCGCTGCTGGACAGGCCGCTTCCGCCCTGCACGCCATGGCCCTCCTGCAGGTCCACCAGGCCAAGGCATTAAAACAGTTGCACGAGGGTGATGCTGACCCAGGTGTGATTGCAGGAACTGCGCGACAGCGACGGACCTCGCGCTAAGGGGCGACGAAAGTCACGGCGCGGCCCTGGGTCAGACGATGTCCACATTAGTGGTCCAGGAGCGCCACCTGTGGCTGACCTTGCGGATATGAGGGAGTCCGACAAGCACCGCTTCCTGGACTCCCGATCTCCCAGGCCGGCCTATTCGGCGAAGCGGTGGAGGACTTTGCCCAACAGTTCTCCGCCGCACAGAAGCAGACGGAGGCTGCTGCTGTCACCACCGCTGCAGCCTCCCTCTGCTGCCTCCACCTCCGCTCCAGCTCGGCCACAACAGCAGCCTGCACTACGGCCGCAGCGTGAGCTGGCCGAGACCGGGCGCAGCCCGCCTCCGCCCCTGCCAAGCCCGTGAAGCGCCAGGGCAGGCGGCGTCCCTGAGACGGGCGACCCGGAGCCTTTGGATCCTGCTCTTCAGGAGATGGTGACTGCACCACTCCTTCCCCCGGAGGAGGGCCGGGTGGAGAATCTTTTGTTTCCTTTTTGTTCTGTTCCGCCACTGACCCCCGGGTCAGTGGTACCCAAAACTTCAATAAAAGAGCAGTTTCCTTTTCCTCCGGGTCCCAAGAGGGCGAGGATGGCAGTGTACGAGACCTCGTCTCCACACCCCCGTCCCCCTCTCTCTTCGCCAGTGGGCAGCAGGGTCCGGTCCGAGGACGCGACGCCTTCTCCCGCATCCCCTGCCCAACTATGGAGCCAGGTCAGTGTCACACCACACACTCAGACCCCACTTCGAGACGCACTGCCTTTCGAGTCGGGCCCCTGTGCTCCATTTCGCTGCCCCACCGTGGGTACGTCCAGTGACTCCCTGGTCCCGCTTATGCGGTCCCTGGGGGCCTGGCTAGAGCTCCCAGGCCGTCTCGCTGGCTCCTGAGGACTATCAGACTCGGCTACGCGATTCAGTTCGCCTCGCGTCCCCCAAGTTCAGGGGCATTCGGTTCACCTCAGTGTTGAGCAAGGATGCCCCTGTCTTGCGGCAGAAGTCGCGGTCCTACTGGCGAAGGACGCGATAGAGCCGGTCCCCTCCAGCCGAGATGAAGTCAGGGTTCTACAGCCCCTACTTCATCGCATTCCAAGAAAGGCGGTGGGTTACGACCAATCCTGACCTGCGCTGCTTCTGAATCGGGCCCTTCACAAGCTCCCGCTCAGGATGTTGACGAGACGATCTTTCAATGCGTCCGCCCCTCGATTGGTTTGCAGCAATCGACCTGAAGGACGCCTACTTCCATGTCTCGATCCTCCCTCGACACAGACCGCTTTCTCCGCTTATGCTCGAGGGCGAGCATACCAGCATAAGGCCCTTCCTTCGGGCTATCCCTGTCGCCTCGTGTCTTCACCAAGGTTGTAGAAGCCGCCTTGTACCGTTAAGGAAGCAGGCATTCGTATCCTCAACTACCTCGACGACTGGCTCATTCTGGCCCAGTCTCGAGCACTGTTGTGCGAACACAGGATATGGTGCTCAGTCACCTCAGCCGGTTGGGACTTCAGGTCAACCGAGAAAAGAGCAAACTCTCCTGTGCAGAGGATCTCTTTTCTCGGCATGGAGTTGGACTCGGTCAACCTCACAGCACGCCTCGGAGGAGCGTGCTCAGTCAATGCTGAGATGCCTGGAGTCTCTTCAGCGCAAGAGGGCGGTTCCACTGAAACATTTTCAGAGGCTCCTGGGCATATGGCATCCTCAGCCGCTATCACGCCGCTCGGATTGCTTCATATGAGACCGCTTCAGCGTTGGCTTCACGACCGAGTCCCGAGATGGGCATGGCGCCACGGCACATACTGGGTCTCACTCACCCCGTCCTGCCGCCGCACCTTCAGCCCATGGTCGGACCTTGCTTTCTTCGGGCAGGAGTTCCCCTAGAGCAAGTATCCAGGCATGTTGTTTTTTCAACAGACGCCTCTACCACGGGCTGGGGGGCCATGGGCAACGGGCCCCAGCTGCAGTGGCATATTAATTGCCTCGAGTTGCTGGCAGTATGGCTTGCTCTGCGCCGCTTCAGAACGCTGCTACACGACAAACATATACTGGTCCGCTCGGACAACACTGCGACCGTTGCGTACATCAACCACCAAGGCGGTCTACGCTCCCGTCGCATGTTGCAACTCGCCCGCCATCTCCTCCTTTGGAGTCAGAAGCATCTGAGGTCGCCCGCTCATGTCCCAGGCGAGCTCAATCGCAGCCGACGAGCTCTCACGTCAGCACGCCCTTCCGGGAGAATGGCGACTCCACCCCGAGGTACTCCAGCTGATTTGGAGACGCTTCGGGGACGCTCAGGTAGACCTGTTTGCCTCCCCGGACATGTCTCACTGCCAGTTGTTTTTCTCCCTGTCCGAGGGGACCCTCGGTACAGATGCACTGGCATGCAGCTGGCCTCGGGGCTTACGCAAATATGCTTCCCCAGTGAGCCTTCTCGCACAGACCCTGTGCAAGGTCAGGAGGACGAGGAGCAAGTCCTCTTGGTTGCGCCTTACTGGCCCAATCGGACGTGGTTCCCAGAACTGATGCTCCTCGCGACAGCCCCTCCTTGGCAAATTCCTCTGAGGAGGGATCTACTTTCTCAGAGAGGGGGCACCCTCTGGCACCCGCGCCCAGACTTGTGGAATCTCCACGTATGGTCCTTGGACGGACGCGGAGGTTCTAAGTGGGCTACCTCCAGCGGTAGTAAACACTATCACTTCTGCCAGGGCCCTGTCTACGAGACAGGCCTACAGGCTGAAGTGGAACCTGTTCGTCGATTGGTGTTCTCCCCGCCGGGAGGACCCCCGTAGATGCCCGATCGCAGTCGTGCTTTCTTTCCTGCAGGATGGGTTGGAGCGAAGGCTGTCTCCTCCACCCTCAAAGTGTATGTTGCCGCTATTGCCGCACATCACGATGCAGTAGACGGTAAGTCTCTGGGGAAACACGACCTGGTCATCAGGTTCCTCAGGGGCAAGGAGGCTAAATCCTCCGCGCCTCACCTGGTACCCTCTTGGGATCTCCTCGGTCCTGTCGGCCTTGAGGGGGCCCCTTGAGCCTCTGCAGTCAGTAGAGCTTAAGTTTCTGTCTTTGAAGACAGTGCTCCTCTGCATTGGCCACAGTCAAGAGGGTAGGGGACCTGCAAGCATTTTCGGTCGACGATTCGTGCCTAGAATTCGGGCCGGCTGACTCTCACGTTGTCCTGAGACCCCGGCCTGGATATGTGCCCAAAGTTCCCACCATGCCCTTCAGGGACCAGGTGGTGAACTTGCAAGCGCTGCCCCGGGAGGAGGCAGACCCAGCCATTGCTCTGCTCTGTCCCGCCTGTGCCTTGCGCATCTATGTGGACCGCACGCAGAGCTTCAGGACCTCAGACCAGCTCTTTGTCTGCTTCGGAGGACAGCAGAAGGGAAGAGCTGTCTCCAAACAAAGACTCGCCCACTGGATAGTGGAGGCTATAGTCTTGGCCTATCAGGCCCGGGCGCTTACCGTGCCTCCTTGGTGTGAGAGCACACTCACGAGAGGCGTTGCTTCCTCTTGGGCTCTGGCACGAGGCGCCTCAATAGCAGACATTTGTAAAGCTGCCGGCTGGGCGACACCTAATACGTTTGCAGGTTTTACAATCTCCGATAGAGCCAGTGTCCTCCCGTGTACTTGTCTCGGATGGCCAGTAACACTGGGAACCCGCCGGTGTCAATCACGCTTGCTGCGCCATTCCCCACGGACCGGATACGGCGCTTTGTTGCTTCTCAGTTCAGTTCCCCACGGCGAACCCTGTTGAAGTTCCTCCCGCACCCTCGGCAGTCAGGTGTGGCGGAGCACGGACGCCAGGTCCAGTACTCGACTCGTTGCCCAAGGTCAACCCCTGTGCTGGGCTAGGTGCCCATGTGTAGTGATTCCCTTGGTGATCCCACATGTGTATTCTTCCACGGTACGGCTTCCCCTTGGTGAGCCCGTGTCTTCCTGGCAGAACCCTCTGCCTTCTCTGCTGTAGCTATCTCACCCCAGGCGGGCTGGGTCTACCTCAGAGACTCCCGTATGTGGTACTGCCCTTGGCCAGTCCATACGTGTAATCTCCACATCATACCTCCTTATGCGGGATGTGGCTCCGTGAGCGCTTCCCTACTTGGGGTACGCGCTTTCCCAGTGTTATTCTACCCACTGGGCGGAACAGCAGTGCGGTTATCTCTGCCTAAACCCTGTCCTATCTTCCATCCCAGCTGGTGTGGGGGACTTGCCGGCTTCTGCAGAGCACTGGAGGGTCAGCAATAGTGGCGTTTTCAGGGGATCCCATTAGTCAGTCACTCTGACGTTACGTCGAACGTGACTGACTGATAGGAACGCCCAGGTTACTGCGTAACCCCGTTCCTGAAGGAGGAACGGAGGCGTAACGTCCCGCCGCCATAGTTGCTGTACCACCGCTGTACGGCCGGGCACACAGTCTCGCTCCTCAGCGAAAAACTGATGCGTTTGCACGCCTCCTTTATACCCGCATGGGCGGAGTGCGCGTGAAAACACGCACGCCAACTGTCATTGGCTTGTTTTGTTAACACTCG
Organism: Gymnocypris eckloni scoliostomus; assembly: GCA_027564155.1. Classification (NCBI taxonomy): domain Eukaryota; kingdom Metazoa; phylum Chordata; class Actinopteri; order Cypriniformes; family Cyprinidae; genus Gymnocypris; species Gymnocypris eckloni. Next base: position 7,964,114 of record CM050426.1, read on the forward strand.
AAGGTGATTGGGCTCTCCGGCGAGATCCCATTAGTCAGTCACTCTGACGTTACGTCTCCGTTCCCTCCTTCAGGGAACGGGGGTTACGCAAGTAACCTAGACGTTTTAAAGGAGGATGATGCCCTGGATGTTGTAAAAGATGTCACATGATGTGCTGATGGGGCTTCTTCATGACTACATCAATTATGCTAAAGAGATCATGAAAATTGGCAGTGATGCATGATCTGTATTCATGGATTATGAAACAAACTGTAAGTGTATAATTTGTAAAAAACAAATGTTAAATGCTTGTTCTGTGTTGTTTAGTAAAGATGGAGTTTACACTCAGTCATTCATACACATGCTCACATTCTTTCACACACATATGCTTCTGTTAAATGTTATAATATCAGTGTTAATATTGTGGTTTATTTGTGTACTCTCATGCCAGAATAGTTTGTAAAGTACTTCACTATTAACTAATTGTACAATTATTGTAGTATAGTGTTTTTCATATTTTTATACAATATATACTAGTATTTACCAAAAAAGTCAATTTTGATCTTAAATGTTATTCAACAAATGTTCAATGCTTCATTTATAAACTCTGTAGCTGTTAATGCCATGCTTTTCGCCATTTCTTCTTAACATGCATGTTACTTTTTGACTGTTTTCTCTTGTTGTTTTTAATAAATATTTACCTTTTGATAGTCATTCTTTGTGTGTAAAAGTGCTTTTAAAATGAACAAGATTTGTAGGTTAAATATCTAGCTCGATTTGGGTTCATTTTAGCCAAGCAATGTAGTAATTTTAAACCATAAAAAGCAACCCAGCCTGCTGGGTTAAACATAATAACCCAAATTGTTGGGTTAAAATAACCCAGCTCTGGGTTTGTCCGTTTTGGACCTAGCGCTGGATTGCCAAAATAATCAAAATTGGGTTGTTTTCAACCCAGCAGTTTTTAGTCTATCTATCTATCTATCTATCTATCTATCTATCTATCTATCTATCTATCTATCTATCTATCTATCTATCTATCTATCTATCTATCTATCTATCTATCTATCTATCTATCTATCTATCTATCTATCACTTATTTACCAGCGTGATTGATTAATTAATTAATTTATCGATTGAAAGTGATGCACAAATGAATCAATTAAATGTGAATAATATGTGAATAAAAATAGGATTCTTTATATTTTATTATTAGTAACAACATTATTAAATAATAATAATAGTCATAATAATCAACAACAACAATAACAACAACAACCATTTTTAATACAGAAAGTAATTATTTAAAATGATCTATGATCTACTATACATGCTATACTATACATATTTTGCTGTAAATAATAATGATTATAATAATTTAATTACAACAATAGTGGTTAGAAACAGGGAAATTATTAATTGTCTATACTCATAAATGTATTTTTAAATATGACAATTGATAAGTAGGTGGGTGGGGACGCTAAGGACGTGTCCCTACCAATAACTAGCCACTACCAAAATATCCCATGCAATATTTTGATCAAATCATTAAATATGTATATGTTTTTGTCATTTCAGACGCATCTGAAACATCATATAATTGATATTACCTAACAAGATAAAGAAAATGCTTCAGAAAACTGCGTGCTCTCAAGGACGCGCATTTAATACATGTGCAGAATAGTCGCACACCGCACGAGAAGCGCAGCCGCGTTTAGAACTTACAGGTATTGCACCCAATTCAAGACAGCAGTCTAAAACAGTTAATACAAAAACCCACTTCAGCAATAAACAAAGGTGCATCGATGAGTTTGAAGTGGTGTTTGTTTGACAAAACAGAGCAAACGGAAAGAGAATGCGTGATATTTGGCTATTATTAGCTCCCTATAAAAGCATATGGACAGAAAGATGTTGTCCGGAAAGATAGAAAATATTTCAGCCAAGGATAAAATCATGAACAGCAACAATAATAGCGTGATTTTATTTTATTTTTGGGGGTAATATGTAACTCTGTGGCGCAGCAGGATTTGGAAGAGCATATTGAGTCGCCGCGGACAGTCTTAAACTTGAAATGAATGTTGTTCAACTGAATGTACAAATCAAACTGTTATCTGAAATATACACACAATAAAAAACAACACTGACATAAGAGTGTGCAGTTTATCTGTCAATAAGATGCTCAATAAGAGTTTCATTACTATAGCGACAGCAGAGTATTCTTTCAGAATCAGCCTGGGTCCAATTCAATTAATATTAAATAAAATTATGTGTGATTGAAGGGATAGTTCACCCAATTATGTCACCATTTACTCGCCCTCATTGACATCATTGACTTCCATAGTAGGAAAAACATATTATGGTAGTCAATAGTGCCCCAGAACTGCTCTGTTTTCCACATTCTTCAGAATATCTGCCTTTGTGTTCAGCAGAACAAAGATATTCATACAGGTTTGGAACTACTGGGTGAGTAAATGATGACAGAATTTTCATTTCTGGGTGAACTGTTCATTTAATTGGGGTCTATATGACCCCAATCGACTTTTTCTTAATAAATAAAAATGGTTCCCTTCGTCTCAGTGGAATACAATTTTGTGACTTTTTCTACATTATCTAGCTATACACACACAAAAAAACTGGGCTTGATTCGGTTGTTCTGAAGGTATGTAAAAAAACATTTTACACTTATGGTATTGGGGTCAATATGACCCCACATTGAAAATGAATGGAAAATGTGATTTTTCATCTTTTTTTTTTATTTATTTGTCAAAAAATATCAATAGATCTGGCATAAATCTAACAATTTTCACACAGAAATGAAGGCCTGGGACTAGGGCATAAATGTGATGTAGAAAAAACATGCTCACTCACACACACACAAACACACACACAAACAAGCACACACACAACAAGCACACCCATGTATGATCACACAGAGCATTTTTATAGAATTTGGCAAAGAAATTCAGTCACAAATGCAGAACAAAGATATAAAAGGGCAATACCTAATGCATGCACACACACACACACACACACACACACACACACACACACACACACACACACACACACACACACACACACACACACACACACACACACACACACACACACACACACGCACTGACTCTCACTCTCAAAAACTACAAAAATTATTATTTGAAAGAATATTTATTTTTATGTCTTTTCTAATGTTTATATATATATATTCACACAAATGTATCACAAAAGTTGTGATAGAGCAGTTGGCCACATCTAGTAAAATGAATGGCTCTCTATTGCCTCTGCTGGTCAAAACTATTTATTTCTGAAACTGCAATCCTGTGAGGTTTATCTCTAACCAGCAGATGGCACACTTCTACACCTAACACTCAGTTCAATATCCAGAAACAACTTAAATTAAATTTAGGTCATAATTTAAATGATTTTTCATAAAAATTTAATATTTCACATGCAAGCTAAATGTGTAGTTGAGGAATTTTGCAGTAAATAGGTACAAAAGTACTTCATATCTCCCAAAACACAGCATTAATGTATAGATGAGAAGTAAACAAAAAATGATATATTATTTGTATTATTAAAATGTATAGATTTTTACAATTACTCGAGAATTGTTGGGGTCATATTGACCCCAAATACCATAAGTGTAAACAGGTAACGAAGACCATACGAGGGTTAAGACACCCAGTGCTCTGATGCTGATGTTGTTGGTTTAAAAGATCATAATTGTGTAATTATTGTCTGTTAAACATACTATATAAAAAAGAAAGGAAGAAAGAAAGAAACTCTGTAAGCTTGGAAGTATGAATTGTAACTGGGGCGGGGGGCGGATTTATGTCCCCACCAATGTCGAAAGCAAACCTACACCCTTGACTACTACTAAAAAGCAGTAGTAGTAGTAGTAGTATTGTTGTTGTTGGTTTTGATGTTGCTGCTGTTGCAGATTAGCTTTTCAAATATATATTACAGAAAACATTACAAAAAGTTGTTTTATAAATCAGTATACCGTTGATTCTCACATTTAATCAATGTTAAAATTTATCAGCCCAGGTAGGTGCCATAGTCATCCATCTAAACGGTGTACATAATACATGCACTCCTGCTTTTATTGGAGCAAAGATGGATGCTCTAAACGTCTTTGTATGTCCCGTCTCCGCACTATCACCCCTGTTTTCAGTATACAGAATAAACTCAAAGCAGAGTATGTTTTGAAGAAAAAAGCCTGAGGTTTGTCTTGCTCTCTTCTCCACTGAGAGCAACTTGAGGGTAAATTTTGTGCAATCTAGTGATGTGCTGTAGCATTGATGGTGATGTAATTTATGTTATGTTTTAGCTCACACTTGCTTTGTGCTATTTACACTGGTGCTACCTATTTAGAGACACGGGGGCGACCATGTGCACGTAGTCTCCGAGGCAAAATGTGGGAGGTGAAACAATACACTTTATGAATTAGATAAGAAAAATGAAAACATTTATGCCATATGGCTATTTACGGCTATGTCCTTGGAATCTCACTTGTTAAATCCAAATGTACATTATGTTAATATCAGCCATCTTCATCCATACAATCAGATCACTGCATAAGAAAATCAAATCTGCAATGTCTTTCTTTCATATTTCACGCATATAACATTTCCATACTTTTGCTTACCTAAGCACTAAGTAATACATTAAATTGTATACCTTTCGGGAAAAGAAAGTGTCTCAATCGTCAATGGCATTCAGACGTTTATCTTTGCTTGACTGTAGTTTGATGCATTGTGGGTTAACATAATCCTTTCACAGTTTAGCGTCGACCTTGAGAACATTTCTGCACTCGATCCATCCATCTCCATCAAATACTGCATCATGACGCAGTGTTTTGCCTAGGAAAGCCATTAAATGATCTAATCCCAAGGTAGGAGAATTAAATCAGACTCAACGCATAATAATTACGCCTATTCGGAAGGCCTTGAATAAATGCTGTAATTAATTGTACTTGTGAAGAATGACTATTTACCATTTATCGTACCATAAACTCTTTATGGTGCAAAATATAACATTTGCTTCAGTTAAACTCCATAATTTGAGTCTTTTAAGGAATTCCTCACACTCAAATAAAAACAAATACATAAACTAGTATCACAATTAAAGATTATTGTTAAAAAACTAATTTTATAAATCTTGAATGCTGAAATATAATCTTGCAAATGTATTTTGGGTAAAAATATGCATTTAATTATGAAAAATTATGTTTGGGGATGCTTTTTTCAGCAAGGGTTTTGCAATAGTTTTTGTACTGTTTCATTTAATTTCATTGACTTTCAAAAAGTTAATTATCCAACCTGCCCCGCACGCAAATGATGCATGTTCTCTACTAAACCACCCATTTCCTTGTATTTGCTATTTAGTATTATTGTTTTGCTTTAAAAATATTTACAGAACACAAAATGTACACAATTTATAAATTGAATTTAAAACAGGCTTTTCATGTACTGTAAAAATGCAGTAAAATTGTGATATACAGTTTTATTCAAATTTAAAATAGCTGTTTTCTATCTGAATAAACCATAACATATTTGATTTATGTAATGCAAAACAGTATTTTTACCAATTTATCATGGTATTCACAAAAATACAAAGCATCAAAACTGTTTTCAACATTTAAGATATATTTCTTGAGCAGCAAACCAGCATATTAGAATGATTGCTGAATGATGACATGACATAGAAAACCGGAATAATAATGCTGAAAATTCAGATTTTCATCACAGAAATAAATGTCAATTTACAATATAATCACACAAAAAACTTGGAATTGTAACATATCACAATTGTTTACCTCTATTTTTTATCAAAACAATACAGCCTTTGTGAGCAGAAGACACATTCAACAATATTTACAAATCTTACTGATCCCAAACTTTTAACTAAAAGTGTAATTTTCATAAACTTCTGATGTAAGCCCCACCCTTACCTTTTAGTTTTTTTTTTTATAAAGGTCTTATATATTAAATTACCTATCTTTAGGAATATAGACACACATATATCTGTCATTGATACATATATAGATACAGATACTGGCTTAACTCCACAGCCATACTATAAACGATTGTTCACGCACCATGCAGCTGAAGCTAAAGAGAAAATACATTTGAAGGAAATATATCCTTTAATCTCTCTAGTTATGACAGATGCATTCTCTGGAGATCAGAGATTTATGCTGGGCTTTTTGAAAACATCAAATGAAAAATAAATTAGCATGAGGCCTTAAGATGCTAAATTGATATGGATTACAGCTATTCAGCTGACCCCTAAACAGTTGCTAAAGATGCTGTAAGTGATTTTTACTTTGGCATACCAAATGTCCTATACCCGACGGATATCACTGAAATTGGTGCCCTGAGAAATCACACCTGTCTCTGTGACAGACCTACACTCCGTAAACAGCAAAATAGAGTTAGAGGAGCGACCAAGGACTTCAGCAAAACCAGAAAATTACTCCATCCACTTAGAGCCCACTTTTCACAATCTCATTAAAAATCCAGTTTCACTGATTATGGAGGTAAAATATAGTGCCAGTTTAATGACTTTAACAATGTTTGAAGCTGCTGCGGGTGACACAGGTGGTATCTGCCTTGAGGTGAGTGTGTACAACCAGCCACATGGTCTCTATACGTGTATATATGCTTGTGTGCATGCATGTGTGTGTGTGTGTGTGTGTGTGTGTGTGTGTGTGTGTGTGTGTGTGTGTGTGTGTGTGTGTGTGTGTGTTGTTAACCATAATGAAATGCACGCACACACACACATCATCATAGAATATGGGCTTGGAAGTGGGTGTAATGTATGCAAATGTGTGTTTCATAGTCTGAGTGATGAGAATGTGATACTCTAACAGTATAAGCACTGCACTGTGGGGACTGTATCTTTAATATATTCCATATTTCTTTCAGTTTCTCCATATCATGGAGGCTACAGTAAAACGAGCAGGGATGGTTCCTCAGGCCATAAACAGTATTTACACTCAAACACATTCCCAAAATGGGGTCCGTGAGCAGAAATATTGCTCCCCATGTTTCATGTTATTGGTAGCTGGCATTTTATGTTATTTGCTTGACATTTGTTTTATAACCTGAAGTGCATAGTACATATTCTGCATCATGTATTTTAAAGCAATATGTTAAATCGGCTTGTATAAAACATAAACTGATCCCAGTTAAATACTACATAATGCAGAGGAATTAAAGCTTTTATTGAGCTATGGAATAAATATTAGTGGGTTCAGTTTATCTGATCATGATCAGTGTATTTTGATTATTAATAAACTGATTCTATTTAAAAGACCAACATGTTGTTCGTTTGGATAGACGTTGAAACATTTATTAACGTATTAACAGCATATGCACATCTTTAAAGATGTAAAATGTGTATGAATCGGTTGAAGTTCATATAATATTTATTAAATAGAAAACATTAGTTGCTTCTATAATTATAATAAATTAGAACTTTTACTGAAACAAGTGTCATTTGTATCCCTTTTACCATCATATTTATCCTTAAATATAATGTAAAGTAACTAACTATAAAACCATTTTAAAAGGTTTGTCTTAATGGAATCATCATCCTTTCGCTCTCTTTTTGAATCATATAATCCAATGTTTTTTTGTTATATTTGTCAGTAAGGTATAATCAAAAACTGTCAACCTTTATACCTGGGTTTGTAAAGTAAACATGTGATGATAGAAAGTGGATATTCATTGAATTATCAGCAAATAATCATCTTAGCAAGAAGCACCTTGCACTTGTATAAAGATTGAGCACAAAGCTTGAAATTGAATTGTAAAACTGTCAATCCCATTACTGTCGACCCTATAGTACATTAGCATAATTTAATCACAGCATATATTAAAATGCATCAATTTAACTTGAGGTTGCACAATATAGTTTATTGACTTAAACAGATTAGCCTGATAAAATGTGTGTGTATATATATATATATATATTAAAAAAACATGACTCAAGATATAGCAGTATATTTAACTGCTTCACAATCAACGATTGCTAGGTAAAACCTAACAAAGCTGCTGAAAGTGACGGAAGGAGCATAGAGAGGCGCATTTACTTGCCTAGACTGTTGTGTTTGAATGGGTGATCTATATCAGAGAGTGACATAGTGTATTAATCTAGAGGGGGGCGGCTGCCAGGGCAAGGGCATATCTCTTCTCATTGATATGTTTGCTGCAGCTCAGTAATCAATCGCAGAGAGCACTCAGGCTGCAGATTGGCTGCCGCTGACTAAATGGCAATGTACCATAATTACAAAATCTGATGGATAAATTCCATACGCTCGAGAGTCAGCTGTGTGTACTGTGCATGTTCAGAAAGGCTGGTGTGTTTTAAAAGGTTTGGTGTGGATTTTGTTGTTTTTCTAATGCATATGAATGCCTTTTATAAATGTCTCGTTTATGTTTTTTTTCACATTCTGTGTTTAAAGGAACAGTTCACCCCACAATGAAAATTTGCTGAAAATGTACTAATATTCAGGCCATTCAAGATGTAGATGAATTTATTTCTTCATCAGAACCGATTCAGAGAAATTGAACATTACATTAGTTGCTCACCAATGGATCATCTGCGGTGAATGGGTGCCATCCGAATGAGAGTTCAAACAGCTGAGAAAAACATTATAATAACATTACAATAAAAACAACTCCAGTGCATCGATTAACATCTTGTGACGCCAAAACTGTCTGTCTGTAAGAAAAAAATCCATAAATAAGACGTTTTAACATTAAATAGATGGTTGGGACAAAAATCTATCCATAATCCTAAATAATGCTTCCTTTAGTGAAAAGGTCCATCCCTATTCTCTCACATCAAAATTCACAGACATGTTTTTTTCTACCTGGTCTTATAGCATTTTACGTACCTAGGTGCACTTTTTAGCAAGACACAACATTTGTACCAATAACTACATATTACTGCAGTTTCCAAAAGAAACAAACACTAGAGGCAATAAAACTCTGACACCTTTTACTCCTTGTTCAAACAAATTTACAGAGTTTTGATTAATAAACCATAATTTTCGCACAATTACTTGAATAATACCATGTTACAACTTAAAAACAATATTAAAAAGCTGGGAGATTTGAAAACTGATACATTTGAACGTTAGCATTGCACATATCCAGCCTCGTATCTATGGGTTTTCATAGATGGTAAGTTGGTTTGGTATCTCACGGAGTACGGAGACGTACTTAGTAGGCGAGGAGCTCCGGTTCGAATCCCGTGTAATCACGGTTCGACAAAGCAGTTTAAATCTGCATATAAGGCAGTTGAAATGGCACGGTTGCATCAACAAATAAGTTTTTATATCAGTTTTGCATTTGTTAACACTATCGGGTAGGTTTAGGTTTGAGTTTAGTGTAGGGCATAATATAGCATTTACTTTTAGGGACAGACCCCAGATATTTGAATTCTGAACCGCCGCAATACATTTCTGTAGCAATGTAAAAAAAAATGTGCCAGGGTTCACGTATTTAACCAGTTTTTAGTGCCACTCAGGGGACATTTCTCTTTGAAACTGCAGCGAAACGTGCAGTAAGCTACATGAAATGGTGTCGCACAGAAAGTGCAGAGAGGTATGTATTTTTATGAGACCAGGCCTGTTTTCACTTGTAAACACTGCTTGATCTGTGCATATGTATCTCCTGATTCAGATGGAACACTTGTTTCACTGGCAAAATAATAATATAGAAGCCTCATATTTTAGTCAGAAACGGGGGTTAGAAAAAATAAATAAAAATGTAATGATTGATTTGTTTATCATAAACATGCAGCTTTTCACTTCATAGGATTATTATTAATGCACTGGAGTTGTACCTTTAACTTGTGAATTATTATGATGTTTTTATCAGCTGTTTGAACTCTCATTCTGATAGCACTCATTCACTGCCGATGATCAAATGGTGAGCAATTGATGCAATGCTAAATTTATCCAAATCTATTCTGATGAAGAAACAAACTCTTCTACACCACGGGTGGCCTGAGATGAGTATACAGCAAATTTTAATTTTGAGTAAGTTGTTCCTTTAATCTGAAAATAATATAAAAGCTCAGAACACAACATGATCATCAAATTATCAGATTAATCAAAATAAACAAACATGCCAGCCAGGCAAGCAATGAGCAGACAAACAAACAAACACGCCAGCCAGAGATTTTGTTCATGTGTTCAATTTCTCTTTCTGCAGCTCTGAGCTGAGCTACCCCCGGCCCAACTGTGAAATTTGATTGTGCCAAAATCACACTCCTCATAACTGTATATTAAACATTCAATATCTTCTGATTGGCTGTGATTGTATCACGTTGTAGAGCAGTTGTGCATTCAGTATTGCAAATGACTTGCCTCTGGAAACGTTGTGAATGCTCATGTCTTCTGTGTGTTCTTAACTAGATCATTACAAATAAAGAAAAAGAAAGGGTAAAAAGTACAGAGGTACTAGCATGCATTTCCCAAAAGTGTCATTACCAAGATAGTATGAGTATGAAAGGGAACCAAATCAATAAACATCAAATAAAGCAAAAAATAAATAAAAACATTTTCCTCAGGTGCATGTTTATTACAGCATCATCTCAGATATCTTAAATTAGCTAATTAGCAGAAGTAACTACTCCACAACTTGTGTGTGACATGATTAACGACCATCAGATATTTTTGAAACATTATGGTTCAAACAACAGAGATGTGACCATGTTTCTATGGTTTTGGGAAACAGTTGCGGCTATTCAGTTTATCCAACTAGTTGATGTGTTATGAGACATGTCTCCTTCAGATTAATCACATGTTGCATTCCTCAGTCATATATGAATAGAAGAGATAGAAGATGCAAATTAATAAATGTATATGTCTTCAGAATTTTGTCGTGAAACTTGCCTCTTCTCTTTGCCTGTTTAAATCTGTTTGTAGTTCATAATTTACTTCTTATATACATATGGTATAATGTGATAATATATTTGTAATGACACAGAAATGACATTGATCAACGTATACTACACATTAAAGATCTTATGGACCACATTTTCAGGGAGCTCAGAAAATTTAAAGTTTATGACTTTTCACAAGATGGAAAATAGATAGGTATATTCAAGATGGCGCCGAGGATGGCAGCCGTGTTGCGTGCTCCGGGAAAACTTTGCAGTTTTTCGTATGTTTTATTTGTTTTTTTGTTGTTTTACGTGTTAGATGTTGTTAGTATGACTGTCTACGATAGAGACACGCTTTTGAACATTGGTTCCTCCGTCGCGCAACGCAAACCGGACTTTGAGTTCTTGAATGCCGGTGGATTGTTCACAGACACGGTATCGGAGCCTTTTATCTGGGTCGCGCAATTGAGGAAACGCCGACGACGCCGAAAAAGAGGAAAAAGAGCTGGCGTTCTCGTCAGACTGAGACGCCGTGCTTTCCGACATCCTCTTCCAACCATTTTACTGGCCAACGTTCAGTCACTGGATAACAAACTCTGTGAACTGCGGGCGCGCATCTCATACCAACGAGAAACAAGGGACTGCTGTGTTATTTGCCTCACAGAAACCTGGATGTCTGCAATGGTTCCAGACTCAGCCATCGAGCTCACGGGCTTCTCCGTGCACCGATCGGACAGAGAAAAAGAGCTCACAGGGAAAAGCAGAGGTGGAGGAGTTTGTTTCTATATTAACAACTTGTGGTGTGATGAAAGGAACATACACTATATTAAATCCTTCTGCTCCCCTGATCTGGAATTTCATACGCTTCTGTGTCGACCATTCTGGCTACCAAGGGAATTTACAGCCATCATAATCACGGCTGTTTATATACCCCCCCAAGCCAACACAGACCAGGCACTCAGGGAACTGTACAGGAATATAAGTGAGCAGGAAACCGCGCACCCAGATGCAGCTTTTGTTATCACGGGGGACTTTAATAAAGCCAACTTCAGAACAATAGCTCCAAAATACTTTCAACACGTCACCATCAACACGCGTGGAGATCGTACACGCGACCACTGTTACTTCCCCTTCCGGGACGCATACAAGTCCCTCCCCCGCCCACCCTTCGGCAAATCGGATCACTCTTCCGTTCTGCTCCTGCCTGCTTATAGGCAGAAACTGGAACGTGAAGCACCCGCCCTCAGGACAGTCCAATGCTGGTCGGACCAATCGGACGCTATACTACAGGACTGTTTTGATCACGTGGACTGGGACATGTTCCGGGCAGCGTCTGATGACGACATAGAGGCGTATTCAGATACGGTCACGTGTTTCATCAGGAAGTGTATAGATGATGTAGTTCCGACCAAAACAATTCGTATCTACCCCAACCAAAAACCGTGGATTAACAGCGATGTTCGATCAGCCTTGTCAGCGCGGACATATGCCTATAACCGGAAACTCTGACGATCGGAAACAAACCAGCCAGTTACGATCTCAGGAGATCCATCAAAGCAGCCAAACGAACATATAAAACAAAGTTGAAGAACATTTCAACAACAATAATCCAAGAAGCATGTGGCAGGGCATTAACAACATCACAGGCTTTAAAGGGAATAAACCAGCTACTGTGAACATTGCCGCCTCTCTATCGGACGAGCTCAACACTTTTTACGCTCGTTTCGAGGCTGACAACACCGCCCACACAGAGAGCGCTGCCGCGGCTGCTGCAGAAGAGGTGAGTCCACTCACGCTTTCTGTCGCGGATGTAACCCGATCCTTCAAACGGGTGAACATCCGTAAAGCCGTAGGCCCAGATGGTATACCAGGCCATATGCTCAAAGCAAGCGCTTTCCAGCTAGCCGGGGTTTTTACAGATATTTTCAATCTGTCCCTCTCTCTGTCTGTGGTTCCCGCATGCTTCAAAAAATCCAGCATTGTGCCCATACCGAAGAAAAATAAAATCACATGCTTGAATGACTGGAGGCCCGTTGCTCTGACCCCCATCTTCAGCAAGTGTTTTGAGAAGCTCGTCAGAGAACACATCTGCTCTGTGCTGCCGGCTTCACTGGACCCAGTACAATTTGCATACCGCAGTAACCGTTCCACAGACGATGCTATTGCCTTCACCCTACACACTGCTCTCTCCCACCTGGAAAATAAGAACACCTATGTGAGGATGCTGTTCGTGGATTATAGTTCGGCATTTAACACCATAGTGCCTGCCACACTGGTTGCGAAGCTCCAGACTCTAGGACTGAACAGATCTCTGTGCAGCTGGATCCTGGACTTCCTGACAGGCAGAAGTCAGGTGGTCAGAATGGGCAACAACACATCATCTCCCCTGATCCTCAACACTGGTGCTCCTCAAGGCTGCGTCCTCAGCCCACTCCTGTACTCCCTGTACACACACGACTGTACAGCAACACACAGCTCCAATGTCATCGTCAAATTTGCCGATGACACAACGGTGATAGGCCTGATCACCGTCAACGATGAGACGGCCTACAGAGAGGAGGTGAGTACCCTGACTAAATGGTGTCAGGAGAACCACCTCTCACTCAACATCGACAAGACCAAGGAGCTGGTGGTGGATTTCAGGAGACAGAGCAGAGAACACACACCCATCACCATCGACAAGACACCTGTGGAGCGGGTGAGCAGTTTTTAAGTTCCTCGGCGTTCACATCACCGAGGATCTCACATGGTCTGCTCACACAGATGCAGTGCTGAAGAAGGCACATCAGCGTCTCTTCTTCCTGAGATGGCTGAGGAAGTTTGGAACGAGCCCCAGAATCCTCAGGTCCTTCTACACCTGCACCGTGGAGAGCATCCTGACCGGCTGTATCACCGCCTGGTTTGGAAACAGCACCGCTGGCAACCGCAGGGCTCTGCAAAGGGTCGTGCGAACTGCCCGCCACATTGTTGGAGGTGAGCTTCCCTCCTCCAGGATATCTACACCAGGCGGTGTACAAGGAAAGCCGGAGGATTATCAAAGACTCCAGCCACCCGTCCCACAGACTGCTCTCTCTGTTGCCCTCAGGGCGACGTTTCCGCAGCATCCGATCCCGCACTAGCCGACTGAGGGATAGCTTTTTCCCCCAGGCTATCAGGCTAATGAACAGTCAGAAGTAACTCACCTACATCACACTCCCACTCACACAACATGCCATGCACTGAACTTTAACACAGTTCAACTGGACTACACGCACACACTGCACCAACACAACCTATCTGCTATCACTGGACACCACACAATGCACATCCACGACACTGCATATGCATAATCTGTTGCACCTTGCACAACTATCTGCTGCTCAACCAATCTGCTGTTAATTTATAATCTGTTGCACCTTCACATTATTACTATGTATAGACTACATAATGTATAGATGTGTACATAATGCAGATGTGTACATACGGTGTATAATGTGTAGTTGATAACTAAGTATGTCTTTATAGTACACTATGTGTACTGAGTATATGTATGTGTATTTTGCACATTGTCTTCTGTATAGTCTGTAAATATGTACTGTCCATATGTAAATTGTTTTGTTTTGTTTTTTTTGCACTGTCTGGAGCACGCTCTTAAGAATTTCACTCATCAAGGCACTTGTGCTGTGGTGATGTGACAATAAAAGTGATTTGATTTGATTTGATTTGATTTGATTTGATTTGAGATGATAACGATTTTAAAGGGTGTATAACAAACACTCATGCTACAGTGTTAACTAGTTTTTTTGCAATTTTATACATTTTAATAAAGTAAACTATAAGTACACCAGTTATAGTTTTGTAAATGTGATTTTTCTTAATATAAAAAGATTATTATAATATTTGTAATGGTAATAATTGTGGAAATGCACAACTATCATCTTTAAAAAGGGTCAATTGAAGGAGTAAAAAACAACAACAATAGTGTAACGCATGTGCCACCTCAATATTTTTCAGCCAAGTGGATGTCACAGCTGCTCTTTTCTATACAAAAAAATGCATTCTGATCACTGGCTGTATGTTTATCTAAAAAAAAAAATCCCTACAAGTTGTAATGTACTAAATCCATTGTAAATGCTTGTTTTGGTCATGTTTTATCTAGCCTGGAATACCAGTTTGTGTGTTTGTGTGTGTGAGAGAGAGAGTGTGCAGAAGATAGAGCATGAGATCTAGAGTAGGTGCCAAGTGGGTGTGTTGAAATATTCATGTCCAAGTTCTCGCTTGGGAAACGAGAAGTGAATCCTCCCAGCTTGTTTTACGTGACCCAATGGAAAAAAGTGAGGAGCACATCATTGTTTGCATTTGTATGTATAAATGCTCAGATTTTCAATGCACCTGGGGGTTACTACCACCACAGACAAACAATCCTTGGGGTTCATGAACACCTTAACATAAACATACCCTCAAATGTTTTATATATATATATATCTCCTGTCACACTGCAGACGCACACTGCATTTGGCACTGCTGTTGTCTTAAACCATTACAGGAAACATGATACCATCTGCCCTTCACAGACTAGAACAACTCAACGTGTCGTCCTTCAATTATTGGCAATCAATGTCCATTGTCCTCCCATCTGTTTAAAGTGAAGTCTGTGTTTTCTTCATCTTATCTGCCCATAAATTGGAGATTTGTCTTTATTTTTTGGTCATGCTTTGGGTGAAGTGATGGTTCTTGAACTACAGGAGCAAAAGTATATTTATGGCATTTTTCATGCACTCCAGATACCACAAACATGCTATTTCTGTTGCTAAAATCCACATCTAGTTTTAAACTTGATTTGTGTTCTTCCTTTATTAACTAACCACAAAAAAGCACCAAGACTATAGGGAATCAGTCATTTGCTGAAACCAAAATCACAAACATCATAAACATACAAACAAAATCAATGATTCTCTTGTGAAAAAATAAGTGTGTTTAATTGTATTAAAAGTAAACATAATATTTTAGATACAGTTAAACATAGTTAAAGAGAATAGACTTCAAAACATGCACTTTGAAATAATGCCAAATTATTTTGCTTTGAAGTACATTTACAATCATTGTATTTAATATTATTTTGCCACGCTTTAAAAATCTATTCAGTTGTATGTGTTATTTAATATTAAATTTACAAGTTCATCAACTTAAATTTCATAAACTTAAAAGTAAATTTCAACTTAATTTGTAATTACAAATATATTTAACTACATAACATACGAGTTATAATAAAATTACATGAAACTGTATTTTACTTTGCTATAAATTATTGTTAGTACATTCAGTAGTAAACTTCAAATATATGTCAAGAAAGAGATTTTAATGAAATAACATATAAAGATGAACATCACCCACAAATATGTGTTTTCTCACCCCCATGTTGTTCACTTATTTTTTGGGATCACAAAGAAGAACATTCCGAGTTTTACTCTTGGCTCTTTTTGTGCCCACTAGATGAATGGGAACTGAGGCTATCAAAGCTTTGAAAAGGGCACAAACCATCATAAAGTAGCATAACAGTAGACCCCATTCTAAAGTACAAGGTGAAGTACTATGAACCTATCTGATAATACTATTTTCTGAGAAATAGATGAAAGGTCTTTATGAACTTGGATCACTGTGATTTCGATTCGTAGAAGTGTCTGTTCCCGTGGTTAATAATATGGGATTGTACTGTGTACAGTACACTGCAAGAATGACAGTGATGCTACGGCATCAGGGAGCTTCACAGGTACGTTTTTGACCCAGAAGCATATTTTTGCCCAGGTTGTGATAACAACATAAAGCATTCTCGTGGCCTTACCCCCCTTTTTTAAGATGTAAATGTTCTTTTCTCACCTTGTCCATCTGACTGAGATCCATGAAGCTGGTTCACTTAACACATTTATAGTAAATGAAAGATAGTCAGGTGGAAAATGCCCTGGAGAATTACATATTTAGATGATGGGGTGATTTGTATAGAACGAAAAATCTTGTGTGAATGTCACTTTGTTATGTAATACACAAAAATGCAGATAAGAGAATAGTAAATCACAAGAATAATAGAGATAGTAACAAGTGATAACATAAAATAAAATAAACTGAAGCAGTGGCTTAAACAATTTCCAACATTGCTAAAAAGATAATAATACTAATAATAATGAAACACAACAGTGTCAGTTATTATTATATTCCAAACATTACAAAAAAAATAAAGCTATAATTTTCCACATGCGTTATTATGCAGTTATTTTTATCTACATTAGTAAAATGAAAATTATTTTACACGCATGGGGTGTAAAAGACAATTAATATTTTAGTAATACTATCAGATTCACTTTCTAACATCAACACTGTTACTGAACGGAATTAAATCCACATCGAACTGATTTGAGCTGAATAATGATACTGTTGCCTTCTGTCGAGCAGCTTCACACCTACATTTTTATTAGATTCTTACAACATTAACACTGTTATTTTCCTAATTATTGAAGCTTCTTCGAAACAATCTGTATTCTTTGAAGCACTATATAAGTTTGACTTAACATGAAATTAGGTTGAGGCGATCAGCTAAAAACATATTGGCTATAAAACTGAGTGTCCATGAGCAAAGATGGCAGATTTCAAATTGTGTACTTCCACAGGGTTCTGCTCCAGCAGACCAACTACCTTTAAGATGAATGAGAAACGGCTCTCTACTCCATTATCCCCTCACTCAGTATCCTCAGACTTCACTCATAATGCCTGTCAACTAAAGTGGCACAAACAGGAATGGTATCCTCCTAAATCTGGTTACAAAACCTAGGCTGTAGCAATAACCTAACCAAAATGCTTAGGAACACAAATCGCTCTGACAATATTAATAAATGTGAGAGCACTCACTGCTGTTGAAAGCACCGGTTATACTCCTAGTACTGATGGTGAACCTCCATGGCCCATCTCATGAATTATGGACCCTTTTCATGAAAATCAATGAACTTGGGCCATATCACCCAGGATTTTCACAGCATGCACTCTTGAACTGAACGGGACAGCCAGCAGTAAAATTGTGCCTTCCTCAGCACTAATGTTTGCCACGTCCCACACTTTGTGTGTGTGTGTGCTTGAGACAGAATAGAAGGGTGATATTGAACCGCCTCGAGCGGGAACAGTCTTCATTCTCATGTGGCCCGTGTATCTCATGCTAAACCAATTTTTGTGTATGTGTGTGTGTTACTAAAACAGCCTAAATGGAAGTGTTGTCAAAACAGGTCTGGCTTTCAAAGGATCATGCATGGCTCTGAGGTACATGTATAAAGACACCCAGGAATTGAATTCTGTGGAAAAAAGTCACTGATTTTCATCTTTAGCTCGAGCTCATAATATTGATTCTTCAATATGGAGGCGCCTTTTCATTTCAAACACCCCCAATTCCACTAAAGATTGACATGAGGCTCAAACGACCGGAGCAGCATATTGTCTCTCCCTCAATATAAGACGTTTTTACATTTAACGATAACTCTATCATCTTGGCAGTTAAATTAGAGGAGGTAAATCCCCCTCAAATCAATAAATTGATACTGGAGCTAATATATTTTCTGGACTCGTGACTGTATGGACTGTTGAAGCCTTCAGGCGAGTCGGCAGAAACCTTCACATGACTAACAGGGCCATTCACCATGGCACAATGTGCCAGTGCTCAAGGAGTGGAACAGGTAATTGGCAAACAGTATTAATGTTACCAGCATTAGCTGTGATAGGAGCAGGGGTGGCATGTAATTATGGCCTGCCATATGATTACATCTACTAAAGCCAACCTTTTAAGCATACTGCTGTTAAGATTGCATGTGTTGTCTTGTTTAGAATTCTGTTAGAACACCACTCTGTTTAAATGTGAAGCTCATGAACTCACGAATTTGCCTCAACTTTGCTAGTAATTCACACTTCAAAGCCTAACTTGTACAGTTTTCTTTGCAACCACATTGATAAATTGAGAAACATATGGCAATGTCATAACTGAACTTATATTCTGATCCAAACAGAGAACAAGCTCAACCTTAACCTCACAGCAACAGCCCGATGAATGGATCCGGTTCTACAAAACAGGACATTCCCCAAATTATTTACATCGTTATCAGTTAAGAACAGTTTACTATTTACTTACAGGGGTGCTACAATACGACATTACTTTTAATTAAATACAGTGTATAACAAACTGGGGACACTGCAAATCATTGAGTTAAATGACTTTAATACAAATGCATTGTAATACAAATGCATTCTGTCAAACAACACAAACTATGTGTAACGGGACCTTAAATCCTGTCTCGTAGGGGGGTATTAATGTTACCTAGGAAGACTTAAGGAGGAAAGGATCTAGGTCCCCCACCCCAGTGCTTTGAGTCTCAGTGTATATTATATGTATACGTATTACCTTACTCTGTTGTATAGCATACTAAAGGGATCAGAGAGTGCGGCTTCAGGTAAGTTTATGAATACTTATTATAATCTGGTGGCTGCCTGAAGTATAAATATGTGAGGCAATATAACAGTAATGATTCACATTCCCACCCCCCGGTACCTAACAGAGCAAGTGAGACGCCCCTACTCCTTGGTAAACTCAACAATAATACTCTTAAGATTTACTTAAACGTTCAATCAAATTTATTCCTTTTATAGAATGTTTTTCTTCTGCAATGTTTCAGTGGGATAAAGAATATCAGAACAAGACATGGAATGAATGTAAACAAACATAAAACAATATTACTCAAATAAAGTTGTCACTATACTCTTTACCCGTGGTGCACCACAAATTTATTTTTAGACAGCACTGGATGCCTTAAACAAAACTCTGAACCATATAAATGATTCTTATAATTGAAATGAAATAATTAACTTCAATTAAACTCAGAAATAACTCTTGACTCACAGTTCAATTGTGGAACAAATCTTATGAATAAATACACAATTCTGTTCTCACACCAACCCAGTTAAATTGCTTAGTTCAAGTTCACAGGGTTCAATTTATATCAGCGAGGAGTTCATGTGTGTAAATGCAAAGAATATTTGTACCAGTCCGTATCAATGAAGAATTTGATGAGATGACTTGCGATGACTTGCGATGATGAAACGAACAGCCGGGGCAGGACAGCGAGGAGATGTCGTTAGGATGGCAGGGTAATAAGAATAAAAAAACCAAGCAAAAACTCTGCGTTGTCCAGGAGAAAGCTCAAGAACTTTCTGGAACAAAATGGCGCATATCAGCCACAGGATGCACACGATACACCTGAACAGGGTCTGACTTACAGAAAAAGGTGCTTCTCAAAAGCAAAACCTAATCGTTGACGATTGTCAGTCTCTCCAAAAATACGGAAAAAATGCTGAAAAATGTAACACTCTGTGAAAACCTCACTTCCAGTTTATAAACGTATTCTCGTGCACTGACAAGTGCACTTGGATGACGCACAGGAACAAATTAATGTATCTCGCTCTAAAGCACAGTTTAGAAATGACTCTGAAAACCAGCAAAACTCTCAAAAAATGCTCACAGTTCGAATGATGCAAAAACACCAATAATCAGAACAAAACTCACGGCTACAGCAACTCTCCCTCGTGCTCTCAGCCAGTCTCTCACACCGTTCTCTGTTCGATGACGCAATCAGCCGAACTTCTGTAACAACTCCGCCTCCAGTCTCACACGATAGCGTTAGTGTTCACTGGACTCACAAAAACTCAAATCAACTGTGCATTACTATCTTCTTTCAGGTTTTCCCGCTGCAAAAACTGCCGATCTCTAACACAGCAAAAATGGCATGTCTGTCTCGTCAAAAACTCGCTCTCTCCTCTCCCCAGAACATACTGAAAACGGGGAAACCCGTCAAAATAAAAGTCCCTTAAAAATACCTCCGTTACATTCCCCCCTGCGAAACCCTGCCATACCATCGACATCTCCAGCCTGGCCCTGGAACATAAACAATACACAACTTTAAAGTGCAATAAAATACACATTCTTCAAACTTTTCAAATTTTAGCAAGTTCATACATATTTACCATCGCAATCTCAGTTACTTTTCTTTTATGACCCTATTTCATAAGATAATCAACTCTATACCGTACAGGTAATTTCCCACGGTTTTGTCTTTGAGAGTGTCTGAGCTCTGGAACACTTTCACATTCAACATCTGAAATGTCAGCATCATCTGAAACTTCTTGTATTTCCAATTCCCTTTCTGAAATTACATCTTGTACTATTTCCCCCAGTTCGTGCACTACATTCTGTCTTTGTTCTACATCACTTGTTTCCACCTGTGTCGCCTCTTTATCTCTATTCTGTCCAGGTGCAATGGCTGGAAAACACACAATATCTGGGAATTCTGTTTCAGAATCTGACTGGTTTACAGGTCTGTATCTTGTTTTATGTGGTGTAGTAGATGGCGATAAGGGAAATGTGCAGTGACGAATCTGATCTCTATGTACTACTTTGGATGTACCCCCCTTTTCAGGTCTGACAGTGAAGACAGGTATGTCTGAATGATTCTGCTTAACTACAATGTAGGGTGTGTGCTCCCACTTGTCTTGGATTTTGTTTCTGCCTCTGTGTCTGTGATTACGTAACAACACACGGTCACCAGGCCTCACAAGCGCTCCAGCAGACTTGCGGTCATACACCCTCTTTCGTCTCTTCGCAGTCTCTTGATTGACTGCATTTGCAACTTTCACTGCAGTTTTTAATCGGTCGTGATGATTTCTTACCCATTCATCCAAGTTTTCTGCGTCACTTTCCTCTAAATCCTTTCCACCCAGGACATCTAATGGAAGGCGTGCATCCCTGCCAAACATCAAGTAAAAAGGAGAATAGCCAGTGGACGTGTGGACATGGTTGTTGTATGCCATCACTAGCTCTGGTAAGTGAGTCTTCCAGTCTTTTTTCTCTTCAGGCATCAATGTTCTCAGCATGTGCATGGTACGGTTGAACCTCTCGCATTGAGAGTTTCCTTGAGGGTGGTACGGACTTGTACGACTTTTCCCAATATTGTAGACTTTACAGAGTTCCTTGATTACCTGAGCCTCAAAACATCTTCCTTGGTCTGAATGTAGACGGGCAGGACATCCGTAGTAGACAAACCAATGTTTGATGAGGGCCTTTGCAGTAGTACTTGCTGTTTGATTCTTTGTTGGGACGGCTACAGTAAATCGGGTGAACATGTCAGTCAAAACCAGCACGTTTTCATATCCTCCTGAACACATCTCCAGTTGAGTATAGTCCATTGCCAGAACCTCTAAAGGAGCAGTGACGTTACTGCATGTCATTGGAGCTCTGATTCTTGGAAAGACATCCTTTGCAAGTGCACATCGTTTACATCGTCCTATCCATCCTTGGACATCTTTAGACATGTTAGGCCAATAATAACTCCTCCTCATTAATGTCAGAGTACTTCGTTCACCAAAATGACCTCCATGCTCATGCTGACTGACGTAAACTGAGTGCCGTAAGAGATCAGGAACAACCAGCTGGCTAACCTTTTCTCCATCTCTTGGGTCATAAATACATCTGAACAACACTCCGCTATGCATCTGAAGACGCTCAAAGTCTCTGAAAAGTTTCTTCAACTGAGGAGTCATACTTCGTTGTTCCGCTGGGCTTGGTCTTTTGTTTTTGGAAACAGAGTCGCATACCAGAGCTATCACAGGGTCACTCTTTTGCAGTTTCATAATTTCATCCCAGCTGTAACCATTTACAACTTTCCTGACGGATGCTTGTACAGCAAGCTGAATGCCCACATCTTCCCGCTTGGTCTCATGAGGTGGCCACAGACATGCATGCACTTCCTCAGAACTGATTCGGATAAAATCCTTCTCTGTGTCATCTTGCTCAGGTTCTTCCTTGGTAGGTAACCTTGACAGAGCATCAGCATTTGTGTTCAGTCGACCAGGCTTATACAGGACTTCAAAATGAAACTCCGCCAGCTGTGCCACCCAGCGCTGCTCAACCGCCCCAAGATTGGCTGTTCCCAGGTAGCGTAGAGGATTATGGTCGGTCACTACAGTGAACTTGGAAAACATGAGGTACTCTTTGAACTTTTCTGTTATAGCCCATTTAAGTGCCAGCAGTTCCAGTTTGAATGCACTGTAGTTCTTATCATTTCTCTCTGACCCTCTTAGACCTCTGCTCGCAAATGCGATGACTTTCTCGACTCCCCCCTGCTTTTGGCTTAACACAGCTCCAAGGCCCTGGTGACTCCCATCAGTGGTGAGAATGAATGGAACACCAAAATCGGGGTAAGCAAGGACAGGTGGGGACATCAGACATTGTTTCAGCTTGACAAATGCAGCTTGGCACTCATTACTCCAGATGAAATGATCACTGGCCTTTCGCTTGCTCTTGCTGCCCATCAGTGCATGCAATGGTCTCGCTATGTGAGCAAAATTAGGTACAAAACGCCTGTAATAGCTCATGAATCCGATCAACTGTCTCACTTCTTTTACACTTTTGGGGACAGGCCATGTATCTAGAGCGTTCAATTTTTCATTGTCGACCTTGATTCCTTCAGAGGAGATTAAGTGACCCAGAAATGTCACTTCGGATCTTAGGAGGAAGCATTTGCTAGGTTTCAATTTTAAACCATGCTGTCGTAACCGACTAAGGACGAGCTCTAGTCTTTCACAGTGGCTCTGGAAGTCTCTGGAAAACACGATGACATCATCAAGGTAAACCAAGAGCACATCAAATGTCAGGTCACCGAGCACCACCCCCATAAGGCGCTGAAAGGTGGCCGGTGCGTTGCACAGCCCGAATGGCATACGTGTCCACTCATACAGTCCAAATGGGGTAGTAACCGCTGTCTTCTCACGGTCTTTTTCACTTACAGCTACCTGGAAATAGCCTGCTGTAAGATCTAAGGTGGAGAAGAATTGAGCATTACCTAATGCGTCCAGTGATTCTTCTACTCTTGGAAGTGGGTATGCATCTTTGCATGTGACTTGGTTTAATCTCCTGTAGTCACAGCAAAAACGTACACTACCATCTTTCTTTTTTACTATTACCGCTGGTGACGCCCAAGGACTTGAACTTTTCTTAAGTATGCCTTGGCACACAAGATCTTGGACATGTTTTCTGAATTCCTGAAACACTTGTGGTGGTACTCGCCGATGTCTCTGTTTAATTGGTGGGGCATCACCAGTGGGGATGTCATGCATCACTGCTTGTGTGTATCCATAATCATTGTCACTCTTTGAAAATACCTCTCTGTATTTTCTCAACAACTTATTTAATTCCTCGCACTGTGCCGGTGTGAGCCCTTCGTAATTTACCTGGACAGGTACTGGAAATTCTTCAGAGATTTCATCAGCTTGGATGTGTGTCACTTGTTTGACATGCAGCATTCCATCCTCCTCTTCAAACTCCAGCAACTCTTTAGGTAACACATCACGTGGTTTAGACACGACTGCCACTCTGCATCTTGGGGTAAGTCTGATGGCTCTCTCACTTGAGTTCATTACACGGACAGGAACTTTACCACCCTCTGTTCTTGCTAGCACATTGGCCACTAGTAGTCCCTTGGGTAAACTCGCTTCAACTGTGGGCTCAACCAGTACTTGGCACTTAACTTTAGGCGGCACTCTGCAACGGCCTTCAAATATCATTTCACTCAGTGGAGGGATGGTGATGGCTTGTTTTCCCCCAACTTTGACAAACCCAATTTTGCCATCTGGACTCTCCTAATCTTTGCTTCTTGCGGTTGTCCATTCTTTTTGACCTTCTTTACACCCTCTCCTGTTATGAACAACGACTTCAGCTCACTAATGATATTCATTCCAATGATCCCGGAAAGCCCTCTTATCTCTTTGGCCTCTTGGCTGGTGTCTGTCAGTACAAAGATACACTTCCCTGGGAGAACTTTCCCCATGTATTCCACATCAGCTTGCAAACACCCTAGGACAGGAATGTCGAGCCCATTTGCTGCGGTAAGTCTGACCCAGTTAGCAGATGACAGTTTCAGTTCTTGTTCTCCGAAGTACCTTCTGAAGTGTGACTCCGTAATAGTGGCGACTTCTGAACCTGTGTCTAGTAAGCAGTCTGTCTTAACACCAGCTATTTTAACATCAATTGCTAGGCAATCTCCCAAGGCTCCTTCTTTCAGAGTTTCATTCGTCTCATCAGTCCATGCAGCAGTATGACTTCTTATCATGGATGGTCCAGAGCTAGTTGTCGATGTACCAGCTGGTGCATATCCAGCATTAGTGTCAGCTATACCCTCAGAACGTCGAGACTGATCATGTACTCTTGCTTCAGCACCTTGTGGACAGCGTCTGCTGGTATGTCCCGGTTCGCCACACGAATAACAGATGTATCGGCCGTCGCTGTCCTTCAGGGGCTGCCTTTTGGATGGCTCTGTTGCAGTCTTACGCCGCTATTACCATGTACTATCTGGTAAAGTTCTTCTTGACGGGCAGCAATCTTCTGTATGGCTTCGTGCAGTTTTTCCAGGGTTAACGTAGAAGAAGCTTGTTCTGCATCTGCATTAACTACTCTGACACGGGTGCTGGGTTTTTGGATGTTTGCTGTTTGTGTCTCCTCTTCTTCAGACCAAGTGATCGCAGCTTGCATCACCTGAACAAAAGTCAAACTTGCATCCTCCTTAACTCGCCTTTTCATTTCACGCCTCAGAAAATCATCCCGGAGGCCCAGGACAAGTTGTTCTTTTAACACACTTTCGGCATCTGGAACTCTGTTTGGCTCCCTGCACTTAACTCTGCTGAGTCTCTCTTGCAGGTCGTATGCGTAGGAGCGTATCGTCTCTCCCTGCATTTGCTTACGTTCATAGAAATCCTTCAATCTGGTTCCGATCGGCACTTTGTCTCCATATGTGTCTAGAAGGACTTTAAAAATATCATCAGCAGACTTTTCGCCGTCACCCAACATAAACCTCACTGTTGCTTTGGCTTCTTCTTTGAGGTACTGTTTCACAAACTCTACACGATCTTCTGCAGGTATTCTCATTACTTGAAAGGACGATTTAATTGATGCAACCCATTCTTCGATACTTAACTCTCCTATACTAGTCGAACTGCCACTGAATTCAGGAAGTTTTCTATCCCTGGGGATGTAGATGGCAGCTGGGGTTGATTGGGCGGCGGCTTGATGCTCGATTACAGTTTTTGCTAGCGACAAGGCTTCCCTTTGTTCGGTTCTGGCTTGCTCAAGTGCTCCTGCCTGTTCTGCAAACCGCCGTTGCATCTCTGCCATCTCCTTCCTTAGTTCTTCAAGCTCTGCCATTCTTCAGCTTGTAGGCCTGGGACTGGTGACACACACAAGAAATAAATGCACTGTCTGATTCTATCCTGTTCGTGACGCCAAATGTAACGGGACCTTAAATCCTGTCTCGTAGGGGGGTATTAATGTTACCTAGGAAGACTTAAGGAGGAAAGGATCTAGGTCCCCCACCCCAGTGCTTTGAGTCTCAGTGTATATTATATGTATACGTATTACCTTACTCTGTTGTATAGCATACTAAAGGGATCAGAGAGTGCGGCTTCAGGTAAGTTTATGAATACTTATTATAATCTGGTGGCTGCCTGAAGTATAAATATGTGAGGCAATATAACAGTAACGATTCACATTCCCACCCCCCGGTACCTAACAGAGCAAGTGAGACGCCCCTACTCCTTGGTAAACTCAACAATAATACTCTTAAGATTTACTTAAACGTTCAATCAAATTTATTCCTTTTATAGAATGTTTTTCTTCTGCAATGTTTCAGTGGGATAAAGAATATCAGAACAAGACATGGAATGAATGTAAACAAACATAAAACAATATTACTCAAATAAAGTTGTCACTATACTTTTACCCGTGGTGCACCACAAATTTATTTTAGACAGCACTGGATGCCTTAAACAAAACTCTGAACCATATAAATGATTCTTATAATTGAAATGAAATAATTAACTTCAATTAAACTCAGAAATAACTCTTGACTCACAGTTCAATTGTGGAACAAATCTTATGAATAAATACACAATTCTGTTCTCACACCAACCCAGTTCAATTGCTTAGTTCAAGTTCACAGTACGGTTCAATTTATATCAGCGAGGAGTTCATGTGTGTGTAAATGCAAAGAATATTTGTACCAGTCCGTATCAATGAAGAATTTGATGAGATGACTTGCGATGACTTGCGATGATGAAACGAACAGCCGGGGCAGGACAGCGAGGAGATGTCGTTAGGATGGCAGGGTAATAAGAATAAAAAAAAACAAGCAAAAACTCTGCGTTGTCCAGGAGAAAGCTCAAGAACTTTCTGGAACAAAATGGCGCATATCAGCCACAGGATGCACACGATACACCTGAACAGGGTCTGACTTACAGAAAAAGGTGCTTCTCAAAAGCAAAACCTAATCGTTGACGATTGTCAGTCTCTCCAAAAATACGGAAAAAATGCTGAAAAATGTAACACTCTGTGAAAACCTCACTTCCAGTTTATAACGTATTCTCGTGCACTGACAAGTGCACTTGGATGACGACAGGAACAAATTAATGTATCTCGCTCTAAAGCACAGTTTAGAAATGACTCTGAAAACCAGCAAAACTCTCAAAAAATGCTCACAGTTCGAATGATGCAAAACACCAATAATCAGAACAAAACTCACGGCTACAGCAACTCTCCTCGTGCTCTCAGCCAGTCTCTCACACCGTTCTCTGTTCGATGACGCAATCAGCCGAACTTCTGTAACAACTCCGCCTCAGTCTCACACGATAGCATTAGTGTTCACTGGACTCAAAAACTCAAATCAACTGTGCATTACTATCTTCTTTCAGGTTTTCCGCTGCAAAACTGCCGATCTCTAACACAGCAAAAATGGCATGTCTGTCTCGTCAAAAACTCGCTCTCTCCTCTCCCCAGAACATACTGAAAACGGGGAAACCCGTCAAAATAAAAGTCCCTTAAAAATACCTCCGTTACATATGTAACAGTATTGTGGTATTTATTTGAAAATGAACACACATTTTTACACAAAAATACTACACTTGATTTAAAGCCTTGTCTCAAACACTACATTTAGTCTTATCTAGTGATTTTGACTTTGGGAGTCTCTTCTCTTAAAACAGATGACAACTGAGCCAATACATGGGTGTAACCATGGCTATTTAAATATTTTCAACATTAAATTAATATATTAACAATATAAAATGTAGTGTGTGATGGGAATCCCAGTGCAATTATGTATAAGATATAAAGTTTATGCAGTGGAACATAGACTTAATAAATGTTTAGCTCAGAGGTTCTCAATTCCAGTCCTCACGCCCCCCCTCCGCTCTGCATATTTTGCATGTCTCTCTTTGTTAACACACCTGATTCAGATAATCAGCTTGTTAGAAGTGCGCTCCATGCATGAACTGTGTTCCGATTGACATGCTCCCTACACAGGGTCCATTGCTGAGGGTCCATGAGCAGGGGAAATCCGCTGAAGTTTACTTTATTTCGGAACATTCATTCATGGATTTGCGCTGCGCAACGTCTTCACGCGCGGATGAGTGTGACATCATATACCTCTGTAAATATATACAATTTTAATTCACGTCTTGCACACTTCAATGCACTTTGAATGGAATATATACGTTCGCTTCGAACTGGAATCATGGCGGACTATACTGTGATGTCCACTTTGCAGGGCACTTACGTTCGAATAGAAAAACATCTGAAGCGATAAGAGTAACATATGAAATATGCAGAGCGCGGGGGAGCGAGGACTGGAATTGAGAACCGCTGGTTTAGCTCAAAACTTTCAAACTTTGACTGAGAAACTTAAGGCAGACTGACAAGTTTGTTATCAGCTATAATATTCCCCAAGTTATATTTCACCCTGCACATGAAAGAACAGTTACATTTCCACATTAATATGATCAGCACACATTTGGGAATCATTTCCTTGTGGAAATAGGATAGCATCCCCCTGAATTTAAATATTGTGTCTTTAATAATTACTGAATTTAATTTTGGTAGACATAAAAAGTTGGTTAGTACATTTTATTTAATATTATTATCTTATTTATTTTTTTAAACCTTAAGGGATATTTTACTTTATCATTCTGCCATGAGATAAATATGGCAAGATATTGCTTCATCCCTGTCTTGGCTTCAAGTAAAAAACTGTTTTATCTTACTCTCCTTAGACTGGATCTGGCAATAAGTAATTACTTGGCACATTAAAGTAATGGTTTAAAATAAATGGGCTCTCAGTCTCATCCTCCCTCAAAAGTGTTAGCTTATAGAGCTATTTCTACCAGACTTGACCCTTTAATTTAACACTTGTACTAAAATGACTTTAGTTTTAGTTTTTTAGTTTAGTGTTGATGTAACCGGAATATAGGCATCATTTTAAACATTTAAAAAAATTCTGTGACTTTAGCGTTGCGTCTGGACCAATCAGAAACACAATTTTGTTTATTATATTTAACAAATACTCCGTAACACTCCTTAATCAACAAGCCAACTATGAGGGTCTATGGACCATTCCCTCATAATGTGGCTAACGCATCAAAAAGGTAGAACAGACCTCTGGTTCCATGGAAAACAATGCTGATAACACTGCGTTTATTGCCCAATTTGGGCAGAGCAACTCTCAATTCATTCACCCAAAGACACACAATGCCATATAAATGGACCCGCATTCACAGACAAACCTTTATTTGACCTTCCTATCACATATCTTCAGGTCATTGTGTATATTATTCCTGTTCTTGTATATTGTCCTTTGTATTGTATACTGTTTTATGCATGCTTATGATAGAACCACTCGTTCACGTATACCATATACCATGTTTGGACTCTGTTTTTATGTTTCATATACAGTGGGGCAAAAAAGTATTTAGTCAGCCACCAATTGTGCAAGTTCTCCCACTTAAAAAGATGATCGAGGCCTGTAATTTTCATCATAGGTATACCTCAACTATGAGAGACAAAATAAGAAAACAAAATCCAGAAAATCACATTGTAGGATTTTTAAAGAATTTATTTGCAAATTATGGTGGAAAATAAGTATTTGGTCACCTACAAACAAGCAAGATTGCTGGCTCTCACAGACCTGTAACTTCTTCTTTAAGAGGCTCCTCTGTCCTCCACTCGTTACCTGTATTAATGGCATCTGTTTGAACTCGTTATCAGTATAAAAGACACCTGTCCACAACCTCAAACAGTCACACTCCAAACTCCACTATGGACCAAAGAGCTGTCAAAGGACACCAGGAACAAAATTGTAGACCTGCACCAGGCTGGGAAGACTGAATCTGCAATAGGTAAGCAGCTTGGTGTGAAGAAATCAACTGTGGGAGCAATTATTAGAAAATGGAAGACATACAAGACCACTGATAATCTCCTCAATCTGGGGCTCCACGCAAGATCTCACCCCGTGGGGTCAAAATGATCACAAGAACTGTGAGCAAAAATCCCAGAACCACACGGGGACCTAGTGAATGACCTGCAGAGCTGGGACCAAAGTAACAAAGGCTACCATCAGTAACACACTGCGCCGCTAGGACTCAAATCCTGCAGTGCCAGACGTGTCCCCTGCTTAAACCAGTACATGTCCAGGCCCGTCTGAAGTTTGCTAGAGAGCATTTGGATGATCCAGAAGAGGATTGGGAGAATGTCATATGGTCAGATGAAACCAAAATAGAACTTTTGGTAAAAACTCAACTTGTCGTGTTTGGAGGAGAAAGAATGCTGAGTTGCATCCAAATAACACCATACCTACTGTGAAGCATGGGGTGGAAACATCATGCTTTGGGGCTGTTTTTCTGCAAAGGGACCAGGACGACTGATCTGTGTAAAGGAAAGAATGAATGGGGCCATGTATCGTGAGATTTTGAGTGAAAACCTCCTTCCATCAGCAAGGGCATTGAAGATGAAACGTGGCTGGGTCTTTCAGCATGACAATGATCCCAAACACACCGCCCGGGCAACGAAGGAGGACATTTCAAGGTCCTGGGTGGCCTAGCCAGTCTCCAGATCTCAACCCCATAGAAAATCTTTGAGGGAGTTGAAAGTCCGTGTTGCCCAGCGACAGCCCCAAAACATCACTGCTCTAGAGGAGATCTGCATGGAGGAATGGGCCAAAATACCAGCAACAGTGTGTGAAAACCTTGTGAAGACTTACAGAAAACGTTTGACCTCTGTCATTGCCAACAAAGCGTATATAGCAAAGTATTGAGATGAAATTTTGTTATTGACCAAATACTTATTTTCCACCATAATTTGCAAATAAATTCTTTAAAAATCCTACAATGTGATTCTCTGGATTTTTTATTTTGTCTCTCATAGTTGAGGTATACCTATGATGAAAATTACAGGCCTCTCTCATCTTTTTAAGTGGGAGAACTTGCACAATTGGTGGCTGACTAAATACTTTTTTGCCCCACTGTACTATGAATTCGTCTTTGGATGATCTAATTGAGAGTGTATATTATGTTTATACATATGCAACATATTAGTGTTCTAAGAATCTTAAGTAGTCTTTGCATCAACATCCAATCCAGTTGTGTGTGCAAATGACCAAGTTCAGAGACAAAGAGTCATAAACTTTCTCTCCAAAAGTGCAATTCACCATTGGCTCTTTGACCCCCGAGAGGTGTGACCTATACAGAACTGCAAAGGCCTCACTTCAGTGACACGCCTCGCTTTTAGTCTCTTCAATCGTCTCTCATCACCTTCTCGTCTGCTGGTGGCTAAGTCCCAGGGCCGGTGCAGCCGTGCCTGGCAGGCCTTGACTACCTTTTCCATCTGGGAGAAAACTCTCCTGACCACCCCAGAGTCAGAATAACATATTTTGGAGTTCATCATCCTTCAAACCTGGAAGAACCTGAAGAACTCCAACACCACCAAACCTTTCATCTAAGACTGCATCCGGACACTCATCAAGGACCAAGGCAATGCAAGTATCGTACATTTAACTAAACGAAACATAGATTTAGTATGAGCTATAGACCCCGTTGGAAACGGTGCTGATGGATTTACTCAGGTGGTTAACTGATTATTTTCATAGCTTCATTCTCTGGTTCCTCTAATGGCTTCATTCATCCACTTTAGCTTCACTTTGTATGTATGCGTGAGTGTATGTTTATTTGTTTGTTTAGACTAGTTATGTGTGTGTTAGCGTTTAGTTAATAAAACTTTTGTGCACAAATTACATGAGTTTCTGGTCCTGATGTGAAGAGTGTCCCTTTAAGTTTCTGATCCAGCTACATGCTGTAATGCAAGTCAGTACAGTTAGTAAAGCAATGCATACAAATGATATTTGATATCTGATAAACTAATTGTTATTGTTTAGAACACTGTTAAATCTATTTCTGAACAGGGTATTAATAATAAACATGGTCTAAACATTCTTAGATGCGTAGGATTCATCATGTTGTCCTTTGGGAAAAAACAAACTAAACGTGTTCAATTTTATGTCACAATAACCCATTAACTAATGCAAAAAAAAGAAACATTACTTACTTATCAGATTGATCTTCTCATCTGGATGAAACATTGTTCTTCTTTTGAGGAAAATCCAGCCTTTACTCATTATGTTTTCTTGCAGAAACGAACAGTGGCCGCGATGAACGATCTGCCCTCTCTTTGTTTATGTTGGGCGTCTCCATGTGCACATGTCTCACGTGGATATTTACATATGAATGGCGCTAGCCGCGAGGGGGTGGGATCACATTAGAAATAATGATTTAGATGGGAAAGACTGAATATCATGTTGGTTTCACAGGGATTACTTCATTACAAAATGTTTGTTTTCGATGAGACTTACTTAATTTAAAAGTAGACAATTCAAGTTTCTATAGATATAACTCCCATGTCTTGATGTTGAGTATTTGCTGAGTTTCTAAAAGCAGTTCGTAGAAGACTGAGTGCACGCCCTGATTGTTTTCCAAAACCACAACGTTTTGTTGTTATTTGAGTGTACGCAAAAGTTGCAAAGTTACTTGTCACATAATTTCTGAAACCTGATGCTCAAACACCAGAACCACACACCAATCTGCAAAACCATAAACTAATTCTCAGACTTTGACTTTGAATTTAATAAAGCACTTTTTTTTTACAAAACACAATACACAAAAATCTAACAGGAAATCATATTATGACAAAGATGTTTGCAAATGTTTGCTTGTAAGATGTGTTTGTGATATTTCGAATGTAGTGCATCATTTTGCAAGAGATGTGAGGCATTTTGCATTTGATGTGTGCAATTCTTGAATTTTTAAATGTAAGCAGTTAATATTTTTTATTATTTGTATTTATTCACAGTGCACAAGCATGTTTATATAATTTTATTCAACTCCCCTTTTTTTGCTCCATAAATATACAATTAAATTGGGGTTGAATACAATTATTTAAACATGCTTGTAGCATTAAAACGGGCAATTTTTTCAATTTAACATGTTAAAATGTTTAATGTAGAGGCAGAGCTAGTAGGCCACCCACAACTGCTGCCTCTCTCTCTTCTTGACAAGCATTGCGTTTATTTAGATGCAAAACATCCTTACGTCCACATCAAATGGGAGACTTTTCAGATGCGCACTGCAACTTCCCTGAAGCGTGATTTAAACTACAATTCACGTGATGAACAGTAGCGGCAGCTCTTAAAGTAATAGCAGCCAAAACAACCTAATAACCCAGCTGCAGTGATGTCTATCAATCAAAGAACAAATAAAAAAATAGGAAATCAATAACTATTTTAGCTTTAGGGATTCATCTAATTTATAATTTAGTGTTTGATAACTTTGATTGATAACTCAATGTATGTATATTTCCTACTTGCTGAAGGGCACAGGAAGCTAAATATTACATTTATTATAATTTTTACAAATATTAAATATTTGTATTTTTACATTTCCATGGTATCCTTCTCTCTGTTTGGAAGTTAGTGTTGTTGGTACGGCAAATACAAAAAGCTAAAGCTTGCAAACACAAAAGTACAGGTAAATACCCTGGCTACAAACACTCTGAATCATGCATGGGCACCCAAGCGAGGTGTAACTTTAAATACCTCGAGCTCACAATTGCATTCAAGCTCCTGCTGGGCAGATGGCCACAAATCTGTCTCGGCTTTTTCCTCTCTCTCTCTTTATTTTTCTTCTTTTACAATATGTTCTGTCTGACCATATTGTATGCCTGCCAAGCCCACGGACACAAATATGGCCCAAATAACCTGAAAACCTCATGAATTTTATCTGTGCTTGTTATACGGCACTGTGGATCACCGTTTCCAGGGGCCAGTCCTCTCAGGATCTGTTTAATTCAGCCTTACCCACAATGCATGCGTGATACGCCTAATGCAGTCGTACGATGCCTGTGCAGAGAGCGTGCCGCTTGCTTTCTCATTCCAGCCTGCAATGGGGGAAAATTGTTCCCTTCAGAACTATCAGAACGAGTTTGTTTGTAAGGGACTTTGAATGTTTTCTGGAAAGTAAGAAAGCCTAAGAGTCCCTTTTTAACTTAGCTCAAATACCATAGAGCAAGTAGAATATTTATATATATATATACAATGCTCATCTGCTTCAATACTGTAATATCTTTCACCAGCATGGGGGATTTTCTCAGCAAATATTTACATATACTGTATATATATATATATATATATATATATATATATATATATTGTTAATGGAATATGAATCAGAATAGTATGCTATTATATATATATATATATATCCTACTATTTTTAAACAATGAAGACAGCTAAGAACATGACGTGTGTGATTCCAAAAGCTCTGTTTATTTTTAATGCAAATCACACACTATTCATGTCACTATCTGATGTTGCGCCCATGATAATTTGCAACTGTCACATCACTTCTGTATGCGTAATACAAAAATATTTAATATTCTTGAATATGAGCCTTCAAACTCATAGATACTGTGTCAGCTACAGATGTCAGTTGTCATGCTGGGAAAAAAATGAATCATTTTGGCGAGTCGTGTCAAGCATTATGCACACGTCATGGTGATGTTTAGCAAAGAATCAGTGATCAAACATTCAGTGAAACACGATAGGCCCAGGAGTATGGCACTCATTGTTTGGTAAAGTTTGTCTTTAGTCAGCTGTAAATCATACTGACAATATAGCGTTTACTTTGAATATGGAGAATCAGAATTGTGCCGGGATCCAAATATTGATGGAAAACAAAACCCTTGTTCACCTTGTAAAGAGCAATGCCTGTTGGCTGCAGTATAGCTTGAAAAAACTGAATTTAAAATGCATATGTACATTCAATATATCTGAGCAAACATTAATATATCATAGAACCAATATGATTATATGAACCTACAGATCAAGGGACAAAGTTCATAAATGGTACCTTGATATTTACCATTTGCTATTGTTTGAACTGTATAAGTGTGCAAACTGAAAGAAAACTGGTTGGACCATTACGTATTTGCATTGATGTGTGATAAGTACCCTGTGTTTTTGAACATTGTTTTTAAAAGTCCATGATTAAATGATTATATCGAATCAATAATGTTTAAGAAAAAACTAATATATATAAACTAAAATATTATCTATATTAAGAATGTTCTGAATGTTCATATTTATTTATTTATTTTTTATGCATTCATTCATTCATTTAATTATTTATACGTTGTAGTTTTTGTTTATTTATTAAAAAAACATATAATTCTTAATTTACTCATGAAAATGTATAAATTGATCATATTATAATCTGTGTTATTTTAGTGTTGCTATTAACTAAAGTATTAAAAACTGCCTTTTTTTGCTTGAAGAAAAGATGAAACAAAATAAAACATTAACAAAAAACTAAAAAGATGAAAAAACAAACAGCAACAACAACAACATAATGTAAAGATAAATAGAGCTGATATAACTAATCTACACTTTACTGTATGTGGCAGTATTATGATTCACATATAATATATCATCTTTTTTTGTAACACTTTGGATTAGGGAACAAATATTCACTGCTAACTAAGAGTTTTCCCTCGGCAAATTCCTAATTTGCTGTTTATTGAGCAAATAAGGTAGTTGTTGTAGTAGTTGTTTTTAAGTTTGGCTATGGGGTAGGGTTAAGGGATCTAGAATATGGGCATGCTGAGTAATAAGGTATTAATATGCACTTTATTAGTACTCGTAACCAGCTAATATACTAGTAATATGCATGCTAATAAGCAACTAGTTAATAGTGAATAGTTTTCCCTAATCTAAAGTGTTACCATCTTTTTTTGTAATACATAAACTATTGTGGTGAGTTGAGTAGTTCTTCTTAGCTGAGCTGAGCTACTTTTTACTTGCAATACAGTAATCTGATCAGACATGTTACTCCGATCAGTACCTCTATTAAGTAATAAATGATCATCTCATTAATCAATGTCTGGATACTCTATCAGTGTACACCATCATCTGTTAAGCAGTGCTAACTTTAATTTCGAAAGTGATAGTGATCAATTGTTTAATGTTGGTCTGTCTCTCAGAGTCCAAGTCAACAGATTTTTAGTCTCCTAAGTGGTATTGCTCACGGTCAGACTGCAAACAAGTACTTTTGAAGTCTTGCCAATATTAACATTATATTATCATATTAATAGAGACACTACATTTAAACGTAACACATTAGCCTGAGGCCAGAAGGAAGCCACAAAGTACATCAACGATCTGTTGAGGAGAAACAACTTTGAACTAACTCATATGCATATTTAATATGCATAATTTTAGGTATTATAAACGTCAAGGTTGAGCGAGTCATCTAATATGTAGGAAATAAGGAAATTAAGTTGACGTAAACAAGTGCTGCCTGTGGAATTATAAATGTTCCTGACTGAAGGCGTCAGCTGTTTAAATGTATCAATGTAAAAATCACTTAAACAACTCACTTGAAATTGAAGTGTTTCTCCGTA
The DNA here is from genome assembly GCA_027564155.1 of Gymnocypris eckloni scoliostomus. Lineage (NCBI taxonomy): Eukaryota > Metazoa > Chordata > Actinopteri > Cypriniformes > Cyprinidae > Gymnocypris > Gymnocypris eckloni. Next base: position 8,000,868 of record CM050426.1, read on the forward strand.
ATCAAGACAGAATGACTGGAACAATCGAGAATTATTGTAGTATAATGACAAAAATGCTGCTTTAATGCAGTTTGAGATGAATGCACATTATATTGCTCATAATTATTTTCTTGGCTGCCTTTATCCGAGACATTTTGTGAAATAAAACCCTTTCCAAATGGCCTGAGAAAAAAAATGCTGTGCAAATTAAATAGTGAGAATACAGTGAAACACTGTTTAACAAAATTATACCATTACCAATACTGCTGAAGGAAGACAAAATAAAAATCCTTTCAGGGCATCAATGCGGTCCTTGTTCCGCTTTGTGATTTTGTTAACTGTGCTTTTACAACCATAATTCAATAAACACTGAAATCTCTCCCCCTCTCTCTCTGAGATCCTGGCTAATAAAATATTGTCATGGTAATTAGTTAAGTTTTATTTTTGGATATACATATATAAATATATATATACAAGATTGTAAATATTAATCATATGATCTGTACTCGCATGTAGGCAACTGCATGAATGAATTATTGTAATGTACAGTATTTTACAGTACAGTATACCAGCAGCCATATCACCCTGAAGCCCAAGACCGGTTGCCCACTGAAGCTAAGCAGGGTTGAGCCTGGTCAGTACCTGGATGGGAAACCTTCTGGGAAAACTAGGTTGCTGCTGGAAGAGGTGTTAGTGAGGCCAGCAGGGGTGTGGTCTGTGTGGGTCCTGATGCCCCAGTATAGTGACGGGGACACTATACTATAAAAAGCACTGTCCTTTGGATGAGACGTTAAACCGAGGTCTTGACTCTCTGTGGTCATTAAAAATCACAGGATGTCCTTCGAAAAAGAGTAGGGGTGTAACCCGGCATCCTGGCCAAATTTCTCCATTGGCCTCTGACCATCATGGCCTCCTAATAATCCCCATACACCGATTGGCTTCATCACTCTGTCTCTGTCTCACTCTAATGATTGGCTTCATCACTGTGTCTCCTCTCCACCAATAAGCTGGTGTGGTGGGCGTTCTGGCGCAATATGGTTGCCGTTGCATCACCTAGGTGGATGCTGCATATTGGTGGTGGTTGAGGAGAACACCCCCTTCTATGAAAAGCGCTTTGAGTATCCAGAAAAGTGCCATATAAATTTAACAAATTATTCTTAATTATTTTGAAAAAAATGCAAATCCTTGTGAAAAAGTACACGTTCGCATACTATTAAATGGTATTTTATAAAGACTTTGTATTATGGAAAATAATATATGCAGCATTCAGTTAGTTCTTATAAGCATATACTTTCACAAACACGGACGCAGCTTGCCAAAATGAGTTTGCATGTCATTCCTCTACCATAACAAGCACCTACAGTGTTTCACCACATGGAAATAACCATGAGCTGGCCTGCTGCAGCGTCTCCAATGAGTTCCTCTGATATGTGGCAGACTGCCTCGTCAGTCAGAGCGGCGAGCACTGAAGAATACCGCTGTCTCTGCCGCTATGTTGTCAGCACTGCTGTGCCACTCTCTGCCAAGGGCGTGATCTCATCACAATTTATCAATCACATTGAGTCCACATTAGGTTGATTTGATGGGAAAGCAGCCAGACTCGACCATACATATTTGATCAGCATTTGGGTCTCTACTCTCGTCGGCCTCCCTTCTCAGGAATATTGATACCAGCCTCAGTCTCATCAGTCAAATGGACAGGACAAGACGGCCCCGAAATATGGCGTCCATGTGGTGAGCCAAGTTGTGGGTCTTTTTAGTATGTGTTTTGTGCAAAATTCAGAACTGAAGAGTTCAAATTAAGGATGCACCAATACTAAATTTCACAACAGATAGAGCTATCCGATTATTCAGAATGACATCTGCCATTGTGAATGCAATACCGATGGTTTGGCCATAATGTCTCAAGCTTTTGTGCTGTATTTTATTTTATTTGTCTTTATTTTAATGTTGTTTAATGCTTCAGCGACAGTATGATATCCATCTCATGGATACTATATTACACAAGTCGATTTAATATTGATCCATTTGAAGACATTTCAGATGGAAAAGGAAATACAATTGTATTAAGGGTTCAAATTAGAGACCAAACTATTATTTTCACCTGCTATTTATTTTTTTAGATATAATAATTACACTCAAACAAAGAGCTATATACAAACGATTGTTTTGCACATAGGTAGTTAATGTAAATAAGCACATCTCTATTGTGTTTAAAAAGTTAAGTAATTAACTGCGAACACTGGATAACTTCCTGAGGTAAATGTATGTAAGTGACATGTTCGCAGGCATTTTATTTTAAGTTGTAGTTTTTACAGTTTAATTATACATTAAGTACTGAGTAATATTAATTAAAGGGATCGTTCACGCAAAAAGTAAATTAGTCCCCCGCACTTTTTTATTGGACAGTTGTGTTCTCGACATGTTGAGGTTTTAATGGAGCAATGTATATTAATGCAGATTTAAATTTCGAAAAGACAAGATAGTCTATACATGACGTTTACGTTTCCATGGCAATCAGTCACTCAGTTTGTCACGACACGCCCTAACTCGCACGCGCGGTCCCGCGCTGTATTCAACGTCCATAGAGGTCACGATGAGTTCAAAGCGCCAAAAACTCTTCACTCCTTTTTTACGAAAAAGTCAAGCAGCGTAAGTTGGCATGTGGTATCCGAATAGTGTTGCACAATGTTGAGTGACTCTGTCTATTGCTCTTTTATTTATTATTAGCAAGTTTTGATGTTAATTATATGGAGAAAAAACAGCTGCCTGGACAAACATGCACTTATTTTCAGTGTATTTTTTCGTAACTCTTTTTTAACGTATTTTATTTTAACACGTATGTATGTTATCAGAACCCTTCAAATAAGAATAAAGATAATGTTGAACTGAGATTTTACAGCGTTGTGACATGTCTAACTGTCAATTCTACATAATGTATTTCAGTCAAGTAATGCATGCATTGACGACCCGGTATACGAACGATCTTAATTTAGGGGTGCTCTTTTATTATTGCACTAATTTGATGTTTTTATGTGTTGTCAAGAATGAACAAGAAACAGACAGCCTAGGTTTGTCAGGACAGAATCAGGATGATAAACTTCACAGGTGAGAACAGATAGATAAAATACCTAAACTTAACAACTTCAATGACTACCTTACAAGCTATTAATAAGCAGTAAATGAAGAGTTGGGGTAAATAAGGTACAAAGATGTCATTTTAAATGTAAAGCCAGCCAGTGACAAGCTGTTGTATTTCCTTCTTTCTTTTCTCTTTCTTTTCTTCTGTTTTATAATCATATATAATAATATAATCATAAAGCATATTAAGCAAATATGTATGATTAAAAATCAAACCTGTCAGTTAGACAAGGGTTAACCTAAAAAACAGGTATAACACTAAACATTCCGTCCCCCCCCCACTTTTGAAATGATGGCTATGCCCCTGATCCAAAGGGTGACATGGAGGAGATGAATTGTTGAATAAAGTCATTTTTTCTTTGCGCACAAAAAGTATTATTTAAGGGTTGGATCCAGACTGAAGCTTTTGTAATTCCTAGTTAGGATGTTAATCCCGTGGCAGAAACGGAGAAACAAATAGATATATAATTAGCGTAGTTGTTGTTCCATCGAAGCACAAATTATTTGTTCAACCCAAGCTAAAGCATAATAATGTGCATTTGATCAGATATAACTGCAGTACAAGATTATGAGATGCATTATATGAATGTTTGGCTAAAGAGATGTGTCTTTAATCTAGATTTAAACAGAGAGAGTGTGTCTGAACCCCAAACATTATCAGGAAGGCTATTCCAGAGTTTCTTAGCCAAATATGAAAAAGTTCTCCCTCCTTTCGTGGACTTTGCTATAGTATGTACTACCAAGAGTTCAGAGTTTTGCAACCTTAGTGAGCGGGTTGGATTGTAGCGTGATAATAGATTAGTTAGGTACACAGGAGCTTAACCATTTAGGGCCTTATTGATAAGTAATAATATTTTGTAACTGATACGAAACTTAATAGGTAGCCAGTGCAGAGACTATAAAATTGGAGTAATATGATAATATTTTCTTGACCCGGTAAGGACTCTAGCCGCAGCATTTTGTACTATCTGTAGCTTGTTAATTGAAGATGCAGGACAACCACCTAGCAGTGCATTACAATAGTCCAGTCTAGAGGTCATGGATGCATGAACTAGCTTTTCTGCATCAGAAACACTGAACATGTTCCATAGCTTGGCAATGTTTCTAAGATGGAAGAATGCTGTTTTTGTAACATGGGAAATGTGATTTTCAAAAGATAAGTTGCTGTCTATTACGACACCCAGATTTTTTACTGTAGAGGAAGGAACAATACATCGGTCTAGTTTCAAACTGTGATCCAAGAGATTATGTGTACTGTTTTTTGGTCCAATAAGTAATATCTCTGTCTTATCGGAGTTTAAAAGGAGAAAATTATTGTTCATCCTATCTTTAAAATGTTTAACACACTCCGTTAGGTTAGATAATTTAGAAGTTTCATCTGGTATTTTTGAGATATATAGTTGAGTAACTCATCAAGACCAGATGAAACTTATAAATTAGTAATTTCCATTGTTATGGAAATTAATCCCATATTTTCTAATAATATTACCAAGGGGCAACATGTATATTGAAAATATCAGAGGACCTAGGACAGAACCTTGTGGTATTCCATACTTTACCGGTGATATTTGAGATTACTCCCCGAGTAAAAAATGACTATATTTTTTAGATTAAAACCTGATTTATATTCTTCATATATATATATATTTTTGCAAGAAAGAGCACATTTGAGCAGACAGAACTTTTTCTAAATTTTTTGACATAAACTGAAATGGGTTGGGTCTGTAATTTGCTTGTTCACAAGGATCTAGTTTTGATTTCTTAATAAGAGGCTTAATAACCGCTAGCTTGAATGGTTTTGATAAGAGATGGAGGTTTGATAAGAGGTTTGACAAGGTATAGATAAGAGTGGTCCAGACCAACCTTACGAAAGTATGACTAACAGAAGGTATATTTAACTAAGAAAGTTTCAGGAAATGCATTTTAATGATAAGGTACAGGTAAGGTATATTGACTTAAGAGCGACGTAGCGTTAAGAAGGTTTCGGGAAACGCAGCCCAGATAACTCTGAACCACCATTCTATTAAGACTAGTTTTCTAGTTAAAAAACAGTGTCATTTAATTTTACCTTCTCAAATTTAGGGTTGCACATTCATATATGAATTGCAATTATGCATAGTGCTTCCTACTACAGTTCAAATTCTGTAATTCAATTAGAATTTAAAAGTCAAACTTAGTTCACTTATGAGTGCAGCCCAACCCCGTGTTTGTGTGATGTGAGAAAAGTGTTCATTAGATTGTTTGACCTATCTTCATTCAGTATTTGTATTTTTTTTTAATGATGATAGGTTTATTGTTTAGACAGTTATGTACTGCAACATTTAAGATGTGGCTTATTGAGTGCAACATGTGGGTATTGTGTTGAAGTGCTTATGGTAAGGGTGACAGAATGGGGCCAAATGGCAGATAAGAGGGTTGCTTGATGGGAAAAAGGTGTCTTTAGATCATATTGCTTACTAAAAGAACATACTGCCACTAGATTTGTAAATGCAGAACATTTACCTGCTCCGCTGTGCTCAAATGTTTAGAAACAATTTGGAAACATATTTGTTTTTAATGTATTTCTAGGCACACATGCAGACTTTGAAAATGACTTAATTAATGATGATAAAGACAACGTTTGAGGTGAAGTAGTTTCTTTTAGAAGTTTGAATTGGTGTCCTAGGGGGGACTTAAACTGTTTTATTATCAAATATTACATTTGCAAGATTTAATGGAACATCACAGTGTGAAATCATTTCAAAGCAACTTTTTCACAAGCATGCATTGGGTAGCTTGGAGTTCCATATTTTTAAAACATTTGAAAACTTTGAGGAAGGCTGTATTTGAATGTGGAAAGCTGGCTCAGTTTGAGCATGAGGAAAATCTGTTGTAATGTCAGGGGGAGATCAGCTTTGGAAGCTCATTCATTGGAGACTTTATGTTGGATTTCTCTGCTGGAGAACAATGGCAATAAATATTGAGCAGAAAACTGCAGCGCACTCAGGAAACTGTTTTATGTGACTCTTACACAGTCATTTTAATGGTCCTGAGAGTTTAGCAATAGATTGAGCCGAGCTCAGGTATATGAGGGTTCAACTGTGATGTACAATTAAACAAAGCAAAATTCAAATAAGAAGCATATATTTGCTAGGCCTAGAATATTGTATGGGCAACAGTATCTCTGTTCCTGAAATTTTCATTTTTATGAAATGCACAATAGGTTATTATGCTATCACAATTCGGGCTGCTCAGGACCGCATAATTGGTTGTTCGCCTGGGGTCTGTGTCACAGTCTTTCAACTACTCAAGTGATATTCTCAGTCGTGGCTTATTTTCTCACAATGATATTAAAGGAATTAGTTTGAACCAAAGATGAAAATTCTGTCATTATTGACTCACTGTCATGTTGTTCCAAACCAAAATTACTTTCTTCTTCTCTATGAAAAACAAAAGGCAGCTTTTTGAAGTATCTTGGCAACATATTTTATATAATGAGCACTGGGGTTTCCACGCTTTGAAATGAAAAAAGCACATACAAGTATCTTTAAAGTAGTTTTTGCAACTCAAGTCACATCTCAAGTCATTTATGTGAATAACAGACTGAAATTTAAGTGATTATTCACTGTAAATATTGACATCAACTCTAGTTCTCCTTGGCAACTTCATGAAACGTTGTTGTAAACTAATCATTCTTTTAAGTTGAAACACTGGAACAAATAATTTGATCCAATTCACCCAATTCACAAAACCAATCTCAATGATACATTCACAAATCTGACTGATTCAGTTCTCCAGATCGACTGACAGACTCAAAAACCCACAGGTTAACAGTTTTCTGGTGCAGAAAATTATTTAAATTTCATTTTTTTTTCTTGAATTGTTAGATGTGCATACAAAAATTCAGTAAAGTAGTTTATGCAACTGAAGTTATATATCAAGCAATTTAGGTGAATAACAGACTGAAATGTATATCATTATTCACAAGAAATCAACTCTAACATCAAGTCTCCTAGACACATTCAAGAAAAGTTCATGAAAAGTGTCTGATTCGTGAACAAATCATTATTTTAAGTTGAAACTGTGAAATAAATACTTAATATAAATACTGATATAATTCATTAAATCTGAATGATTCATTCATAAATCTGACTGATCCGGTTCTCGAGACCGACTGACAGACTCGAAGATTCACGGCAGTTGATGGTTCTCTGGTGGAGGATATTATCCATAAATAAAGACTTCAATTTTATAACTAAATAGTGATTTTAATAGAAACTATCCCTTTAAGCATGCAGTTCCTTCTCCAAAATCCAGCCAATATTCCAAGAGTGCTGTTTTAGTGCAGTTGTTGATGACCATTGGGTTTCAATAAAATTGACTCTCACACTCCTTCTCTTCATTTTCTGCAAATAGTCTTCGATGTAAGGAGCAAAAACTAATTTACCAATTATTACACGAATCATCATTATGGTAGACAATCGTTTGACCACTAGACCCCAACCTTCCCGCAGACCATCATATTACCGCAATTACCTCTTTGTCATAATGCTGTTATACAGAGGATATATGCCATCTCAACAGGTTTGAGGTAATCTTTCACTTTACTTCACCACCGTCAACCCTCTATGATCTTCAACCTTCCTCTGTATCTTCCATCCTCCCTCCCCAGCATCATTCTCCTTTATCAAGGTCTCTTATCAGTTTCTCACTGGAGAGTCTCTGAAATATAAATCAGGTCTCATTATCTCCCTCCATTACAGTCCCCATGATGATAAGCGCTGTATCGAGGACATCCTTGAGAGGTAATATCATCTAATATGCTTGGAGAAGACTGGGGAGGAGGACAATACAGATGCATTGGGTGGCGGCTGCCCGCATTGAGGCAGAGGTGCCCGTCTTAGACAAAAAAAAAATGACATGCATGAAGAAATATGTAGCGGATATGAATGTTTCATTTCGCAGGGAGGTCTCAAAAAGAAAAGAAAGATCTCTCTGCTCCGTTGAGCAATTGAAATAAGCTGAAAAACTGCTGAAATCACTGGGTAAGAGTTTTGTGTGAACGCAATATAGCTATCTGTAAAATAAACTCCATTTGCAATTTCACAAAGAGGAAATTGTAACAGAGTGAAATGCATGTTTTGCAATGTTCTAAAAATATGTTTGCTTCTGATTAAGGCTTTTGTAAAGGTAAAACTCAATTCTGAGGAAAATGTATTAATAATGCACCGGTATTATTTCCATGAGGGAGTATAGCATGAGGTATTGTGAATAATACTGTTGCTTTTATGACAGACTCCAGCACTCCAGCTGACATGAACATAGCTGATGATCTTGTTATCCAGCAAAACCAAAGAGCATCCTGCATTTCAATGGAAGCAAGAAAATCTGACCTTTTGTACAAAGATAAAAACATTGCAGATTTCATTAGTGACCTAAAAATAATGCACAGATTTAGTGCAGGATAATACATTTCACAGTTGTGTCATTATTTTTTTCAGAATTGTAACATTATATGTGGGTTTATTTTCTTTGTATCACACTTTGTCTTACTATTAATTTTATTTTAATAAAAAAAATGTTTTATCATTGTTGTAAAATGGTTTCCATTTAAAAGTTTAAATAATCAATAAATCAATCAGTCAGTCAGTCAGTCAGTCAGTCAATCAATCAATCAATATGGTCTCAAACCTTTGATCAATCAATCAATCAATCAATCAATATGGTCTCAAACATTTGATCAATCAATCAATCAATCAATATGGTCTCAAACCTTTGATCAATCAATCAATCAATCAATCAATCAATCAATCAATCAATCAATCAATCAATCAATATGGTCTCAACCCTTTGATCGATAAATCAATCAATATGGTCTCAAACCTTTGATAAATCAACCAATCAATAAATCAATCAACCAATCAATCAATCAATCTATATGGTCTCAAACCTTTGATCAATCAATCAATCAATAAATCAATCTATATATATATATATGGTCTCAAACCTTTGATCAATAAACAAATCAATCAATCAATCAATCAATATGGTCTCAAAAATTTTGACTTTTATATATTTATATTAATTCCTGAAAAATGGCATTGTTTGATGCTTTGTTTTATTTGCTTTCAGCCTAAATATTTTGTTTAAATAAATGTTTCATTTTTTCGTTAATTTAGTTATCTAATAATAGTTCATAATATATGATTTAATGTTTATGCTTTGTAGCTGAGTGTATTTATCAGCTATCCAGTTAAAGCAACAAAGCATGCATATGAACAACTTTATTGTATTATATGCATGAAAAAAGAGTTAATCATTATCATGTTTAAAATAATGGTAACACTTTAGTTTAGGGAGCAATTCTCTCTATAAAGCACATATGAATGCCTTATCCTGCAGATTACCAAATTGCCTATCAATAAGTGGTAATTTGGAGTTTGAGTCAAAATTATATTTAATATTTAGTTAATAATTAAAATTGGATTCCAAACTAAAATGTGACCAAAAATAATAATGTGATACATGTCTGTGTCAGTGTAAGAAGGAATGCCTTCATTTTATTAACTTTAGAATGGAGGGAAGGTGGTGAGAAAATCCCCCCTCTCTCTCTCTTGGTTACTGTAAAAAGTCACCAACTTGTCATGTTCTCCATGAAACAATGCTGGAATCAGACAGAAATATTAATCATCCAAATTAAACCATATGGTGTGAGATATTACTAATGAGCAACAGACTTCAGTTGGTGGAAACTAAATGATAAGTGCTTGTTTTTTCTTGGCAGCTGTGAATATTTCATATTTTAAAGTATGTATGAAGACCACCTGTTCCAGCAGCTAAATGATTCAAGCAATGTCTTGATTTGGCAAATTCCCATCTATTCCTGTAGTCTGTGTGTAGTCTACTGTTAACGGGCTAATTTTATCACCACACATCAGAGGCCAGACTTGTTCATTTTTTGTTACAATAGAATGATGACAAGTCATATTTTTTTACAAACAGTATTTGAATAAGAACAGGATAATAAGAAATCATTCTAACCATCCAGATTTAAATGTTTAATTACTTTAAAAAAAGAAAGAAAATAAATACTGAAAATATAATTACTGAAAAAGATTACTGAAAATCAGGAAATATGAAAACTTATTCAGAACACATTTATGGCAACGCAGACAGAAATGGGTAGTAACTGAATACATGTAATATGAATTATGTAATCAGATTAAAAAAAAATAAACACTTGTAATTAGAGTATATTATATGTTTGTTTATGTAATCAAGGGATTCCCGAACATTTTTGTCAGCCATTTTTGTCTTTGACATAAAATATTGACTTAAAATATCTGAGGAAGTTAATATTTCAACAATTTAACACATTCACATTGACAACTATTTGTTTTTGTTGTTGTTTTTTTTTCTTATATTTTCATGATTTAATAAATTATAAACTGCAACATCTTCCTTTATTAACTTTTTAAAGTGTCAAATTAAGTGAACAAGACAAGTACAAAACGCTTATAATTGTTGGACCTGGCAACACGTAATAAAGGCTGCGCTGTTACACAAATATACAGTGTTGCCAGATTGGGCAGTTGACACCCAATTGGGCTTTTTTGATCTTTGGATCAGAATAATGCATTAAGACAAAATTTTTAGGGATACTTTTTAACAAACTAAAAGCCTTTGCAATCAGCTGTTAGTTTTTCTTCACTTTTATCTTTAGTCGTGTTATTTTAATTTATCAAAGTAACAGGTGTTAAATGATTGTGCTATAATAACCCCTGTAAAATACAAATCACTTTATACACACTATAAACATGTTAAAAGCAACAGATATGTAGAGTTGTTTGTTTTGGAGGGAGGATCATTTTTTAAATCATCCTCTTTTGCATCAGAATTTGTTAATACTTTACTATAGTTAGGGGTGGATAATTGTATCAGCTGTTTATTATTCATGCAACAATACATATTACTGTTATAGTTTTGTTTATTAATAACCATTGCTATATAGCTGATAACATTGTCTAGTGCTCTTTTGAATGTTTTTTTGCATGATTTGTGAAAATGTAACTACTATACTGAATGACATTGCATAGATTTCTTCATGGCTAGTGTTTGTGTATTTAATTTAATTCTGTAACCTAGCCTACTTGTTCTACAGATCTGTGTACTAGTGTTAAATACTACTGTTTTTGACAGCATTGATAACGTTTCTTAAAGATAATATCATGATATTTGTTGCGTTTGCCTTACCGAATGCAATTACTAGACAGGCTGGACTTTTTTGATTACTGTCAGTTTATCAGTTTGCCATGATCAGTGTTGCCAAATATTGCTGTTTTTACTAACAAAAACCTAAAAATATAGAAAATAGAGTGAAATTATTTAAAATATTTTACAATTAAGATAAGAAAAATATGTCTTTCCATAAACTGCAACATCTTCCTTTATTAACTTTTTAAAGTGTCAAATTAAGTGAACAAGACAAGTACAAAACGCTTATAATTGTTGGACCTGGCAACACGTAATAAAGGCTGCGCTGTTACACACAAGCAGTGTTGCCAGATTGGGCGGGTTGACACCCAATTGGGCTTCTTTTGATCGGCTTGGATCGGAGAATAATGCATTGGGCGGGAAGACAAAATTTGGGATACTTTTAAAAAACTAAAAGCCGCCCAATCAGCTGCTTTTTTCTTCACTTTTATCTTTAGTCGTGTTATTTTAATATATTTGAGCTCAAAGTATCACAGTAAAATAATGTGTAGTGCAGTCATCAACTCATTTTTCCTCAACGCAACCCATATTGGTTAAGCTTAACAGAGACTTGTCAATCAATTTACCATATTTTATGTTGGTGAGATGTGATAACTCATGAGTGATGGGGTTGTAGTGCTATAAAGGGCAAGATTAAAATGTGCAGCTATATATTCACTCATTTTATTTAAGTGATTGCGATGGCAAAGTGGCTTAAATATAAGTTACACGATAAAGAGTCAAAGAATAACTCAAATCTCACAACGTGGATTACACGTGGTGATAAATTAATAGAAGACTTCTAAATATAATTGTAAACTGAAATAAGAGAACAACTTTCTTAAGAGAAAATCATTACTGAATATGGGACTACACAATGCTGTTCTGCATCAGAACATCTTTAAACCGTCCAGACTCTACTTTGGTATACTTGGCATTGACAGCTGCTGGACTTGAACAGTTTTGACTGTGCAAAGTTCTGCATTATGTTATAAAATGTGTACTCCATGAAATACGTGCTGTAGTTCTGTCTGAAGATAAAGCACAAGATAAAGGTAAGCACATTTTTGTTGTTAATTGTTATTATTATTATTATTATTTTTGCTGATTTCAGATTCGATTTCAGATTATCATACAGTATGTATCAAACACATTTTTGGCTGTCGTCCAGTGTGTGCATGAACGAGAGTAAATTTATATTGCTTTCTGATCACTTTCTGAGCACTTTTGCACAAAAAATAGCTTACTCTTACTAGGTCATTGAAAATGATGCATGTGTTTTTTCCAGAGGGTTAAAGTAATCGGTTAATTTCTTGTTAGCCACTTTGAAAAGATTTCTGGACATTTTAAGCATATATTCTGACTTCCTTTAATGCATTTGCCCTGTTTTGATCCATATTCATGTGAAATTGAATAGTTAATTTTTTCATCATTATTTAATTTTAAGGAGATCAAAAATTGTCCTTATCAACCTTGATTGACATGGAAATAAAATTATATCACGTTATTTTGGCAGTTAAAATGCTGTGCTGGTTTTTGTTGAAGTGGGCGTGTTTTGGTGAGCTTTTGGGCTGGAAATCGTCAACCCGATCTGGCAACACTGCTCACAAGTTACTCTCTCAAGCCTCGTTAACTCCGCCAGCTCCTTGCAGTGGTCATGTTCATCACGGACGCTAAACATTCTTGTAAATTGTCTAAACTGAATTATAAATGTCAAGCAGACATTCATATTAGGAGTACAACAATAAATTAATCATTCAGAGAACACATTTAATTTTTGAACATGAAAAATCTACCGAGATCTGAACCTCAGTGGCCTCATAGCTGGCTACGGGCCTGACTTTGCATCAAAAAGTCTTTTTTTTTTTGCAATCCATTTGAAAGACAATAAACCCATTCAACGCCATCTAAAAAGTCATATTGAAAGCTATTTCCTGTGTTTACTTTGATCAGAGTTTCTCTAGCCGTGGTGCGCATGTAGTGACTCTTAAGTGAGTCTAAAAAGCAGCTAGACAGGCTTCAGTCAATAGAGGTGAGAGCAGAGATATCAAGCCCAGCGTCCCTGGACAGTTGAGCTGAAGAGGTAAAGTGGAGTGCAATTCTTGCTGCCTGTCCACGGTATATATTTATTACCTGATAAAAATAAATTCCCCAAAGCTTCAGCAAGGCAAACACAGCTAGGAGCTACATGAAAGTTTTGATGTCGCGTTTAGTCAAGAGCTGCCGTTTCTTCTCTCATGATGACGAAAGTAACAGAGAGCCTCATTTACGGCCTAATGCATAAACAATATTGGAAAGTTAAATTGAGGATAACGGATCGCAAGAGTTGGGATCACAGAAGGCGTAACCTCTGCTTGGGGTGCATATGCATGAGCAGATGTCTCCCGGGGCCTTATTAATTGAGTGAAATCTCAATCATTCTTACATCTATTTGCATAACCTTATCATATTTGATTTTTGTGCTTGAGGGCATTATTAAGGAGCTATCTGTCTATCCGAGAGCACCTATTAGTGTACCCTTTCATATTAAAATTGAATTTCCTATTTCTCAATTAGAACAAGACTCACACTTTAATCAGAGTTTTGGAAGGAGGCTTTGATACTTTTAATTCACATGAAGATGAAAGAGACAAAGATTATATTCGGAAAGGTGTTCGTAATACTAGAGAATTGATCGATTGAGATCACTGTGTAATTTTTTATTTTTTTAAATCCATTTAGTTTTCCCTTTTTGAGTGTCTTCTTAAGAAAGTTTTAGAAATATATTCATGAAAAGTTAATAGAAGCGATTAGGTTTTTTAGTTTGAGTCTGTTTCCTGTAATGGATTTCTGTAAGCGACAGTGACTTTGCCAAAATGTCTGAAAGTCATTTTGTAATCTAATAGATGACAGTCCATTTCAATGATTGTCTTACAGTTAATAACAAACTTTTATCTGTAACAGTAAATGCTTTATCAAAAGTAAAATAAAAGGATATTTAATGTTAACTATCTGTAAATAATTTTGTTAAATAAATTAAAATGGTTCTCTTATATTTCAGTGTATTGTGCTTTTCATAAATACATAATTACAAAATAACTAGCTGGAGTTTTGTGAATAGGAGATAAAGCCGAACCCATTTTGAATGTGCTCAGAATTTCGAAAGGCTTTCCAAGAAAGTAATATTTGCTCAGAACAGATTTGGAGCCTGACATTAAAAGATATTCCTCTTTGAATGTCAACACTTGATTATTTATTTGCAAAACACATCATATATTATCATTAATTAGAACCCTTGGCACCACAGAGGGTCCCAAACACAGCTAAACATCCCTCCGAGAGGCTGGAATCACACTCAATTTTATTTCTACTTTTAAATGACTCTTCAAAGATTACACTAAATCCTGGTTAGGCAAAATATTATTATAGATCTTTAACGGTAAGCATTAATTAACATCAATTTCATATCCACTGGTGAGCAAGTGATGCACTGCTAAATTTATCATAATCTGTTCCTTTGAAGAAACAAACTCATCTAAATCTTGGAGAGTCATTTTTTGGTGAAATATTTCTTAATATTATTTATAATTGTTTTAGAAATAAAAGGAATTTATATATTATTTAAGTACATTCATGCAGCTTTTTTCACATCTGTCATGAATGTTATGTGATATGTTTAAGTTTATCAGCTGTAGCTGATGCTTAATGTCTAGTGTTTCAGTCTGACTTATCACTTGGTACATGCATATGACTATGATATAGTCATATGCATGGAGGATAGGGGAAGGAAATATTTTCCTTCGCCTAGTGAACGTGAAAATGGAACACCATTTTCTGACACCGAATTCATATTGGTTTTCAGAACCACACCGCTACGGTGACTGCTTCGTTAAGTTTCAGAAATGGTGATAAATGAGTATTAAGGGATTCATTTGCATGAATTTCAGCTGCTGAGGTGTTAAAGCACCTTGAATGGAACAGAGAAATTGGGTCATTGTTAAAATGTACATTGTGCTCTTTTCTTAAATAAGAATAAATATCACTTATTTGCAGTGGCCTCTGTGCGCCTAATACTAGAAATTATCCAAGCACTAATTATATCAATGAAACATTACAAGTGGCTATTATGGGTCATTTATTAGTATTTAATTCAATTAAATTTGATTCTGAATCGAAAGGCCAAGTCTCCACTAATTTATAGGCAATTCTACAAACTATATCCTTTTTAACGCGGTGAAATAGCATGCAAAGTCTCTTGTCAGAAACTGAACCCAGCCAGTAATCCTGATAAATCCACAGATTTACAAAAGGTGCTCAGAGGATGACCTCAAAGGTTATTATAATTTAGCTGTTCAAAACAAATCCTCTGACAGATTATTCATTACCGATGCCTCCTAATTAACCCAGCTAAATAAAACAAGAACTAATCAGGGCGCAAACCGTGATTGTTATTTTAAAAGCTATTGACACAAAACGCTCCAGACAGCTGTTGTTCTCTGCATTTACTAACAATAGTTGCATTTCACACATTCAAATGGAGCTAACTGCCAACGGTCTGGGCAGTGAATTGTGGAAATGTCAAATTAGGAACTTCCCACCGCTATGAGATCCATTATTAGGCAGAGAAAAACTGCATGCCGCACGGCTTTGACACACAGCCAGCTTTTCAGAACCAAGGACAGCTCCCTGTTGCTATAGACCAAAGAGAGAGCTCCATTTTGGTTTCCCCAGGACACGGAGGAGGGCTTGCCTTTTTCTGGAATTCAATTAAACCGTGTGCCGCCTGCCAAGAGGGTTGAGGGAGACCAGCACCCGGAGAGGATAGACATATTGTAATAATACCAAGCAATTAAACATAGGGCCTCAACGGTATTGGCCCCTCTATTTAAGTGCGCAGAGTTTCTCACAGTGTATGAGGGGACTCTTCCTTTGGGGTTCGGGTGGAATGAAAAGCCTTTTATACAGCATAAAAGAAGGTGGAGAAGCTTACTAGTGATGATCGGTGCGCAATAATTCTCGACCTTTTCAGATGCAGCCTTAACTCTCCATGATGTTATGAATTACGACAAGAAACCTCCACTTTCAAAACTGCAAAATACTGTAAAAGCTGCCGATAATGCTAGGGAATAAAATATGATTTTCAAGATGACAGAGTTTGCCCCCACCCCATACACACAAAATCATCCCTACACAAAACAACGTAGTGAGACACAAAGGAAAGAAGAAAATAGGACCAAAACAATAAAGCAATAAGCTACAAGGCTGTGTTCTATAGTCATTTTACTACAGTTAATGGTGCTCTTAGGCACAACTCAAAGTGGAGTAAAATTCTGTATAGATAGAAAGATGTGTATATACAGCAAACATATATTCAACAGTTTGGGGTATTTTTTGTTAAACAAGTCTCAGTGTTCACCAAGGTTGCATTTATTCCATCAAAAACACAATAAAACAGTAATATTGTGCAATATTATTACAATTTGAAATAACTGTATATTTGAATATATTTTAAGTGCAACGCATTCCTGTGATGTAAAGCTGAACTTTCAGAATCATAACTCCAGGATCCTTCAGAAATCATTCTGATATGCTGATCTGCTTTTCAGTATGTTGATTTAATGAGTTATATATATTTTTTTTTTTTTTATTATTTGATAAAAAAATATGAAAATAAAAAACAATTTATTTAAAGTAGAAATGTTTTGTTGAATTGTAAAAGGTTTTACGCTGACTTTATCAATGTAGTGTGTCTTCGCTGTATAAAAGTTTGAACAACAACAATAATAATAATTCTAATAATAATAATATTATCTTTATGTGGGTCACACACTTAAAATATGGAGTCTGAATTATGATTGTTAAAAAAAGTGAATGCCTTTTTCTTTTCTCTTTTTTTAAGATTGTATCCACATTTATTTGTTCCCAAAGCATATTTAACCCTTGTCAGAGGTATATTTACACATCAAATAGTGGCTTTAAAGAAACAAAAAACAAACCCAGCAATTTAGAACACGTACATATAAACTGTAATATAAAAACAGTTTTGCTTGCTCAGTCCAAATCACTTCTTTTGGTCAAAGCATAGCATGCATTTATATGACCTAGAGGAGGGAAAATCCTCAAATTGCATTATAAAAGTGATAATTCATCAGCAATAGAGGGTAATATTTCTGGTGCTTGAAATATTACAGTGGGGTGAAATGACTTGTAACATTAATTAAAAACAATTGGCATTAAAAGCCTTTAATACTATGGTGAACGAATCACAGTGTCAGAACACAGCACGACTGATTATTCTCAAGGTGAAATGGGATCGTGAGGTGTTTCTCCAAGTGAATTCAAGAAGATTCTGAGGGGTTTTGTACTTGCTTTGCTTTTGCAATTCATGAGGCTGCAGCTAAACCATCATTCAATTGAACTTCAGTGAACATGTGAGCAGCTTCCTTTGAAGCTCCCTGATAGCTTGCAGTCTGAACCTCACGGCTCACTCAGAACACCCTTAACACATTTTTAACCAGCACCTGTTCAGCAGCAGAATGGAGGTCAGCGTCCTCACCTGAGCAGGACCACAGGATGTAAAGTGGATGTTCACAAGGGCTCAGGTGGCCCATCTTTAGAAATAATTTGCAAGAAATGCAGATGTGCAGCAGGAACTCCATCCCGCATGGGCCATTTTCTTTGAATGCCCACGGGGCTAAACACGTGCCTTGCATTAAAATGACAAATCAGCAGCAATGAGATATTGTCAACAACTCCTGCTGTCCCTTTCGGCTCTTCAAATAATGCATTCGCAGACTTTGATCCAAGCTTGAATTAACTATTGTTACCTTTAAAACCAATGAACACTTATTTATGGCACTCCTAAACTGAGGCTTTTTGCTTAGTGAAACGGATATTTGTTTCATCTGCTAAGTTCAAATAAAATGGGAGCGGGTCTTAATTGGCTGCACTTTTACAATATTTTGTTGTCTAATTCCTCATGTGCACAGGTGCTGCTCACATTACCATAGCAAAATTAATTGCCGTTATACAGCAACTGCTTCTTTGTTCAGAGCCTAACAACAGATAAAGATCTCCGTAAGGATCTGGGTCCACTGAGAGATACAGTAGGAGGGAGGGTGAAATAGAGCTTTCTCTACAGTCTGAGGTATGAGCTTTCATCAGTGGGGAAACTAAATAAAAATAATATGTAAATCAAACATTAAGGTCTTTCTTCAGCTATGGAAAATGTGGGCCTTGCAATATTTTGCAATATAAATAATATATATATATATATATATATATATATTTTTATTTTTTTTTTTTTTAGTGGAAGTACATGCAAATTTTTTTTTAACTATCATAAACAAAATGAATTTCCACCACTCATTTCACTAAGCATTTTGATTTGGAAAATATATTTCTGGAATAAAATGGCTTAATCCTATGTCATTAGTGTAAAAATTGATCATATGATCAACATTGAAATGTTGTTTTTATCCAATTTATCCCTTTATTTTCCAAGCTGTTTGTCTTATGGGCTCACAGGGAGTTAGTCATAATAATGTTGATAATTTTATTATAATCACTAATACATAGTTTAATAGTGGATTTTCATATTTACATGTCTGCTCTGGGACAAATAAAGCAGTAACATGTATGTTTAAAAAGTATAATAAATGTAAAGTGATTGATGATGTCAAGATAAGAAAAAATGTGACCATGTGTACACACATACAACAAACCTGTACCACTGCACAAAAAGTTAGTTTAGAAAAATAAATGAATAAATTATTTATTTCATTGAATATTAATAAAAAAGTTATTTAGATTATTACAATCGTCACACTAAGGGGAAAATTGTTATTTGTAAAATGAAATGTTAATCAGGTATCTCTATGGAAAAACATTTTTGGAAACGTATTTTTCAAGAGCATATGAGGGGGTGGGGGGAATCAAGCCCTGGGACAAAAAAGTACCTAAAGACACACTCATATTCCATTTACTACATAAAATTTAGCACATTTAATTTAATTTGACACATTACTGAAGTGAAGAAACCACACAAGGAACTCTGACAGGTTTCAACCAATGCTGTCGTTTCACTGGCTCATTAAAACAAAAATCCCAACAGCTGCAGATGTGCAGTAGTCCCGCTTATGTTGGCTCGTTGAGATTCGGTGTAATGTGAGCGTTTACTGAACCATGATGTTAATCATATGCCACCACAACCTAGTGGAAAGTAGTATATTTTCCTCAGTGAAACGATTAGAACAGTTCAAATCAGCGGATGATCACAGACATGATATTTTGAGCCATTACGTGGGTCATTAAGTTACACTCTCATTAGCACCCTGCAATTACGGGCGATATGACCGTCTGCTGAGATCTTCCATTCGACTGTCATGGCTCTGCAGCTCATTCAAACTCACTCACTCAAAATCTCTCCTCTCAGAACTCAAAGTCATGTACGATATACATAACCATCACCTCGTGGGCACCAGAACTAAAGAATTAGAACAGCTCCCATCCACAGGGTGTTATTGACCTTTCCGCTAAAATCGTTTCTATTTTCGCTGGTGTGCAGCGTGAACAAGAGAGCAAATCTGAGCAAATGCCACAGTTTAGCCTAATTCTGACTCTGACGCATTCAGAAACCGCAGTCGAGCTACATGCAGAAGGAGCAATTTTGAGGGATGATGCCCTGTTAATTCAGAGTTCAATACAAGACTAATTAGTCCAATAAGTGAGAGGTCTCCACGGATTTACAGGCCGATCAATTCAATTAACAATTGGATGGCTGGTGAATGGAGGCGTGCATTGGTAAATACCCATCATACCTAGGGACCAAATCTAATTGCTTTCCGGCAAAGTTGAAGAACTACTGGATAAAGGAAAGGCAAAAATCACAAATGTGCCTGTGAGGTTTTCTTTGTCTTTATAAGACCTACTGTCACTTGCCTAGTTTATTCTTACAACAAAGCATTGCAGTTTCAGCATGTAGCTATGTCTTGTCATAATCAGCCCTCATGCAGTCTTATTTTAGTGTCATTGAGATATTATATTGAGATATTATTATTTGTATAAGTCACAATATGTTGTGAGTATATGTGTGTGTGTGTGTGTGTGTGTGTATATATATATATATATATATATATATATATATATATATAATGCATTATCAATGGTTTTTTTTTTTTTACATACAGTACTATCATTGTTCTCCTTGTAATCTTTCATAAAGGATTGGGTGCGCTATTGTTTTGTTCCCTTTTGTATGCGTGGTACCCTAAAATAAATTAAGTAGTCTATTACATTGTTTTAACATGTTAATGGCATTGTTCCATCAGTTTAGCTATATGCTGAATATAATGCCAGGAGAAAACATTGTAACTATCATAATTATTCAAATTATTCTCTTTTGTCACTGCAATTAAGCTACATTAAAAACATAAAGCACATTAAATGGAAAGAGCAGTCTAGCTTTTACCTGTTAGCAACTGTACCTTCCTCCTGCATTTATTTATATAAATGCACACCAGCTGCCTTGTCTATTTTCAAATATTAATTTACATAAAATATTACTGAAACTGAGAAGGATCAATTCGGTCATTTGGAGCACCGCTGTCTGAACACATTAAACATAATAATTTTTCTATTGCTGAACTCAAATCTGAAAACTGTTATCTGTTAGCAAATGTACTACATCATAATACATAAACTTAATAACTATCTTACTAACTATTAATAAGCAGCAAATTGGGAGTTCATTAAGTTAAACGTCGTAGTTAACAATGGTTTCTTAATATCAAGAAATTGACCTACAAGTGTGACCACTTTATACATTTATACACTTTATAGCATTTTTGGTCCTTCTTTTTTTATTACATTGTTATTACAAAGTTACTATGACATTAACCAACATTTTGATAATAAAAAAAGAACCTTTGAGAAATTACACATAATTACACATGAACTATAATCAAATTATACATGAACTATAACAAACTAGTATGATGAAGGTCCGTGAATGAAAATATAAAAAATATATCAGATTTATTTTCTGGGAAAACATTTTATTTTGTTTTTTTAAACCTATAATTTGCATAATCATGTGCTTAATAATAAGGAGTGCAACACTCTCATTGTTCTTTATTTAAATCATCTACACAACATCACCAACAAATGCCACCAAAACAGCACAGAGATCACGATGACTAATTTAGTCAAATCAAACAACTCATGAACCACGTATGGGCAGCATTTCCGTAATATCAAATGTGTTTCGTGATTTGTTTGATTTAACTGATTGAGTCATGATGATCTTATATTTAATTGATTTCTTTCTAAGGGGGATTGGGACCTATAAATGCCCCATTTACAACCTGCAATCTGTGCATTCCTATCACTTGTTGATAACATTTTCCGCGAATCTCCCCTGGTTGTCTTGTGAGTCACAGGGGGCACCATTAGTCACTGCAAAGGAACTTTTATGCATAATGCATGGCTGTTCTTTCCTTCCTACCCAACTTGTTTGCTGTCTTCCATATCACTAATTTTAGTACAAACATAGCTGGAAGGACAATTGTTCTGCTTTAAAAACCAAGAGAAAACATTCTGTTCCATATTCAATTGCGAGTGTCTTCTGCTTTTGAAAGTAATGGAGGGTTGGCAGGGGCTTTGAAAAGATTTTATATGAATGTACAAAATATATATATATTTCTAATCTAGCTTCAAAGGCAGCCATCTGAGGTCCGCCATCCTCTCGATTACTGCTGCAATGTACAAGGTTATCGGAATTATTGATTGGCGTCACTGCAACATATCTACTTCAGGCAGAAGTTTCCTCTTTCAAAATCATTGGTTTTATTCTTCAGTGCTGATACATAGAAACAGTTTCCATTTTCAAAACAAATGACTGGACTACAGAAAGTATTTTACACGGTAATATTATCATGGTCAATGAAGCTAAGTGCCTATGATAGAGCTGGAGGATGTGCATACATGCGTATGAGGCATATACAGGTACATCTCAAAAAATTTGAATATCGTGAAAAAGTTGATATTTTCTTATTTAAAAAGTGAAACTTTCATATATTTTAGAATCATTACATGTAAAGTAAAACATTTCAAAGGATGTTTTTTTTGTTTTTTGTTTTTTGATGTTTAAGTCAAGTCAAGTCACCTTTATTTATACAGCGCCTTTAACAATACAAATTGTAACAAAGCACTGCACAATATCAAAATAGGCCTGACCTGAACCCCATAGAGAATCTATTGGGTATTGGAATATGAGAGACACCAGACCCAACAATGCAGATGACCTGAAGTCCGCTATCAAAGAAACCTGGGCTTCCATTACACCTGAGCAGTGCCACAGGCTGATTGCCTTCATGCCACGCTGCATTAATGCAGTACTTCATGCAAAAGGAGGCCCAACCAAGTATTGAGTACATAGAAATGAACATACTTTTCAGAAGCCTGACATTTTTGTTTAAAATATCCTTTTTTATTGATCTTATGTAATATTCAAATTTTCTGAAACACTGAATTTGGGGTTTTCATTATCTGTAAGCCATAATCATTCAAATGTCAAGAAATAAATGCTTAAAATATTTCAATCTATGTGTAAAGAATCTATATAATATATGGGTTTCACTTTCTGAAATGAGTGTCAAAAAATATTGATCTTTTTCTTGATATTCATATATTTTTTAGATGTATCTCTAGAGGAAAGTGCCTGCATGAAGCTCTTTGTTTTGTCATTAAGAAAAGCTTGCTTCCCAGAAGTACCTTTGATCGTCAGGTTTTTAGTACACCGGGTCCTTGATTGCTAGTCCAGTTGACCTTTCATGTTCTCTGTTGTTGCACTCATCCAATTTGTTGCCTATTTACTGGGTTTCAGTCTGTGTTTTTAGTGTTTTCACTGCACAGATATTCCCCAAACATTCTGGTTAGGCTTTGTTTCAGGCTTTGTTTTAAGCCCACTTCCACTCTGAAGTCAAACGACAGCTAACTTGTAAGTGTCAGTAATGTCTGGTCCATGAATAAATAATTATTTCACAAACATACAAACATGATATTCATTCACAAATCAGATTGATCCGGTCCCCTGGTTCAACTCAGTGAATCAATGCAGTCACAGCAGCCCACCGAAGGAGAAGATTTTCAGTGAACAGCAACTTTCATTTTGGTTATATAATAGCTTATTCTTTGGCAAGCAGTGTTATTTCCTTCTCAAAATACAAGGTCTATATTTGTAAATCCAAGTTATTTTCATCAATTTTTTTTTTTTTTTTGTGGACAAGAAAGTCCACAGAGAGAGGGGAGATGATTCAAATCCAGACGTACATTCTGTACCACATCTCAGACAAACCTTATGCCTTTGAGTATGTAAATACTTGTCAGCTAATGGAAATGACTGTCATTTATGACAGTTTGGCATTTAAATCAAATTTGCAGGAAGATCTGCATATAATTGGACTAATGGGACTACTGGAAGTCATTGTTCATAAATGATTGTTCATTAGTTGACTTGGCCGTCTACTAATTTATTTCTGGAGAAAATTACAGCATATCATAAAACTACATGGCACAGATCTATAATGTGAATTGGAGGAGGCCCCACAGCTCAACTTGTTATATATGATTCAGTTTAGTGCACGCAAGGATGCTTGAGTTATAAATCAAACAGAGAAAAGGGACACTTCAGGCAAGGTTTACTTTAAGTACTGCTTTATTTTCCTGTCCTATCCTTTAATTCATTTAATTCTTTAAGCTAAATTATCAGACAGTTTTGAGTATGACAACTTAAATTTGTTGCTGTATTTTAAGGCTTTTAAATTTTTTTTAAATAAGGGTGAATACATTTTTAACCTGTTAGCCAACACTCCCCATTTTTGGACTCACAGTTGAAAAATACCTACCTGACTTAAAATTATAACAGTTGCTGACTTCAGTGTGCTGCACACACAGAATGATGCTGTTTTTGGAAAGACCCTTTGGGCTTTACTATCCATCATCCAGAGTTGATAATGCTCAAACAGATACAAAGTTATAGAGACTGAAGTGCCTTGAAAAAAGTGTACCACACTGAATAAAAATTACAAAAACATGTATTACATATAAAAATACATGAAATAAGTCATGGAGCAAACCAGAAAAGTAATGGGTTAAAAGTCACGTCTCATGAGTTTATATTTCAAATCTGAAGAATAAAACATGAAAAATTAGATTCCCCTCCATGGGAACTCGAACTGCGTCCCCTAGGGGTCGCTACGGGGAACGCCCTCAGCGTGACTCGGTCTGAAGATACATATGAAAAAAACACCACCTGTTGGCCGGCGACAGCCCATGACGTCACTACCGGCGTGCCACAATATAAGTGCCGCCGGGAGAATACATCATCAGCTTTTTCGTCTTCACTAACTGGTTTGTTTGAAGCGTGCAGAGTGAATCTGGTAAGAGTACAGTTTTCTAACTCTACTATGGCGAGCACTAGCAAGGCGTTTAGGAAGTGTGTGGATCCGTGTCCTCGTTATTTGACACCCGATGACACACACGACTGTTGCGTCTTTGTTTGGGCATGGAGCACGCACGATGTCCTTGAGGGGGCGGTTTGCGTGCATTGTGAGCGGCTCTCTATGAGGAAGCTCAGCTCTCGCCTGTCCCTCTTTTCGAGGAAAGAGGGCAGCCGCCTGCTTCCCGCGATTCAAGACCCACCGTTGCCGAGGCACGGAGGCGAATGAAATCGTGGGGTTCGCAGTTGGATGTGGCCGATAAGCTGGAAAGGGACCGCCCCTTTTCGTCGGCCGAGAACGAGTGAGCTGCTGGATTGTGATGATGCGATCTTTCTGACATCATTAGATACAGCAGCTAGTGCTCCGCTGCATATGAACGAGTTTTTGGAGGTTATGGATTATAAAATTAAATAACCCCCAGCTCGAGTGAGCCTTCCTTTCTTCATAAAATCTCGATGTGGAGGTTGAGAAGGAGTGGGAAAGCTAGTTTTGTCATATTCATAGGTTTCAGCATACTAGTTATGCTGACACTGAGGGGATGCCCCCTGTGCAAGAGATGATAACCAGCTTATCTCTATGGCGAGACATCCTCT
Organism: Gymnocypris eckloni scoliostomus; assembly: GCA_027564155.1. Classification (NCBI taxonomy): domain Eukaryota; kingdom Metazoa; phylum Chordata; class Actinopteri; order Cypriniformes; family Cyprinidae; genus Gymnocypris; species Gymnocypris eckloni. The sequence continues at coordinate 8,026,291 of CM050426.1, forward strand.
CTCAAGGCTCCTCCTGGCCATCTAAGCCCCTGAATCTCGCTTAAATGGCAGGGCATATGCAGCAGCAGGTCAGACCGTCGCCGTTGCACTGGCGTACCAGACTGACCTGCTAAAAGTCCTGGATAAGGTCCAGGTCTGAGCCCGAACAACCAGGGTTATAACCCATCTCGGTCTGAGGATCAGAGATGGGCTTAGAAGGCTAGTCTCGCGACTCATGCCTCCCTCCTGCGGCTAGGGTGAGACAGAGGCGGGTCAGAGAGAGGCAAGCCCTCTCATTCCTCTCTAATTCCCCTGTAACCACCGTAAACTCCACCGACCGAGGTTAGGTGGAAGTTTCCTGCAAGAGCGCCTAGAGGCGCTCCCTTGTGAGCGGCGCGGAGTTCCCTCTCATTCTGAGGAATGAGTTCTCCGCTCCTCAGAGCTCTGTGATAGGTCGCCTCCGTGCTGGTCGAGCTAGCATTGCTCCCCTCACTATAGAGGGTTATCTATGAGCATGCCGCTCCCTGCTGAGCGTCTGAGTTCCTTCTCATTCTGAGGAATGAGTTCTCCGCCTCCAGAGCTCGATATAGGTAGCATTATAGGCTCTCATTCTGAGGAATGAGTTCCCAACTAGAACTGCAGTCAGGTGGACCTATGATGACTTCAGGCAGGTTCTGTATTCTCGAACTGCCTTACTGATGGTCTGGACGTGAGTCCCTCGGAGGTTTCTGCGGATCCTCCTGGATCTTCAGTCATTCTGGTCACCACTGCAAGGGTAGAGCCAGCATTACTCCCTCACGATAAGAGGGTTACCTATGAGTATGCCGCTCCCTTCTGAGCGGCTGAGTGTCTTTTCATTCTGAGGAATGAGTTCTCCACTCCAGAGCTCGTTATAGGTAGAGCAAGCATTGCTCCCCTCGTTAGAGGGTCACCTTTGAGCATGCCGCTCCCTGCGGAGCGTCTGAGTTCCCACTCATTCTGAGGAATGAGTTCTCCGCCTCAGAGCTCTGTGATAGGTCGCTCTCCTTGCGGGTCGAGCTAGCATTGCTCCCCTCACTATAGAGGGTTATCTATGAGCATGCCGCTCCTGCTGAGCGTCTGAGTTCCTTCTCATTCTGAGGAATGAGTTCTCTGCTCCAGAGCTCGTTATAGGTAGAGCCAGCATTACTCCCTCATTAGAGGGTTACCTGAGTATGCCGCTCCCTTCGAGCGTCTGAATGTCCACTCATTCTGAGGAATGAGTGTTCCGCCTCCCAGAGCTCGCTGTTGGTAGAGCCAGCATTGCTCCCTCACCCAGAGGGCCACCTATGAGCATGCCGCTCCCTTCTGAGCGGCTGAGTTCCCTCTCATTCTGAGGAATGAGTTCCCCGCCTCCAGAGCTCATGGTTGGGCTCGACGCTCCCCTCTGAGTGGCGGAGTGTCTTCTCATTCTGAGGAATGAGTTCTCCGCTCCTCAGAGCTCTGTGATAAATCGCTCTCCTGCTGGTCGAGCTAGCATTGCTCCCTCACTATAGAGGGTTATCTATGAGCATGCCGCTCCCTGCTGACCGGGAGTTCCCTCTCATTCTGAGGAATGAGTTCCCCGCCTCCAGAGCTCATGGTGGGCTTGCCGCTCCTTTCTGAGCGGCGGAGTGCCTCTCTCATTCTGAGGAATGAGTTCTCCACCTCTCAGAGCTCGTTATAGGTCTCACTCTGAGGAGTGAGTTCTCCGCTCTAGAGCTCCTCATTGGTAGCTGAGTTTCTCTCATTCCGAGGAATGAGTTCTCCGCTCTCCAGAGCTCGCCGTCGGTAGAGCTAGCACTGCTACCCTCAACCAGAGGGTCACCTATGAGCATGCCGCTCCCGTCTGAGCGTCCGAGTTTTCTCCGCCCCCCAGAGCTCTGTGATAGGTCGCTCGCCTGTTGGTCGAGCCAGCATTGCTCCCCTCAACCAGAGGGTCATCTATGAGCGTGCCGCTCCCTTCTGAGCGTCTGAGTTCCCTCTCACTCCGAGGAATGAGTAGTTCTCCGCTCCAGGGCATAGAACGTTCTAATAAGTGCACACGCGAGACTTTGGGCACTTTTCTAAAATCCACTTAGTGGTAAGTCCGCACATTAAAGATTCTGCGTTCTTTCTAAAAATCCCGTAAGGGTAGGGTTACGCGCACTGCTTCGTGCCCTTTTTTGAGCTGGTTAAAGCCCCGGTTTGTGCCTTGGGCCCCGCTCCCCTGCCCCATATATGTTGGGTCCAAAAAAAGGGAAAGGGGGTGTACACTACAAGAGGTCTGTTGAGACAGTTCCCTCAGTAAGCTTGGGAGAGCAAGTGGTAACCCCTGAGTGATCGGCCAGGACCTAGTGAGCCAGGTGCCTGGCCATATCCCCTGAAGGAATCTTTCTGATTCCAAGACCTTGAGTTTCACCCTAGGCCCGGTAATCCCGGCGCCTAACAGGTAAGTACTAGGGTATGCAGCTCGGGCCTTTGGTCAAGGGGATAATATCACTGACAGCCATCAGCCGTCCGGGGAAACTTCCTTAAGCCGGGTATAGTTGGCTTAGTGCTCGCTTTTAAAATTGGCTTGCATTCCCTCAGCATGGTGAAGTGGGTATAACGTTCCTCGTAGCGACCCCTAGGGACGCAGTTCGAGTTCCCATGGAGGAACGCGTCTCAGGTTACGATGTAACCATGGTTCCCCGAATGGGGAACGAGACACTGCATCCCCTAGGCTTTGGACCATGCTTCGGACGCAAGCTTCAGACGAAGAAGCTGATGATGTATTCTCCCGGCGGCACTTATATTGTGGCACGCCGGTAGTGACGTCATGGGCTGTCGCCGGCCAACAGGTGGTGTTTTTTCATATGTATCTTCAGACCGAGTCACACTGAGGGCGTTCCCCGTAGCGACCCCTAGGGGACGCAGTGTCTCGTTCCCCATTCGGGGAACCATGGTTACATACGTAACCTGAGACGTTTTCCTGAGACTATATATAGCCCCACCCCCCACGTTTGATGCACAGAGATATGAACGTCTGACTCTACATCAAATGTGCACAGTGAAATCGATTAAATAAAACGTATTACATCAGTAAATGTAATAATTTAAGAATTTACTTGTTGAAAAAACAGCATAACCAATATGTGATGTGTTAGATTTATTTGCAATTTTTTTTTATAAGACTTGACATTCTTGATGAAATTGGGTTTTTGCTGTCTTTGAAATACACATGCTTTGAAAGTATGGGGATGAAATGACTGTGCAAACCCTTAAGTCGCGTCTTAGTTAATTTCTCAGAATTCTCTGGGTCTAGAGGTTAGAAATTGAGTGTCAGGTATCTTCCACGGCACTGTTTAATGTAACAGGATGACACTTGTGATGCCACCCAATCACAATAAGTGATTGTTTAGCATTGACTTAATAATGCTTCTAATGAAGTGTCACACAAATTAACAGATAGTGTTCTGCTTACATTATACTCTGTATTTTTGTCTTTCTGTCTATCTATGACATGCTAATAAGGACTACACATAAAACCTTAGTCAAAAAATTTTCGCCTGCAGACATGAACAATTCCCAGTAGTATATTTGCACGTTGGGCTTCTCTCATTTTGTGTGATTCTTGGTTTAATTTAGCCTTAAGTATCTCCCAGTAGTCAGTTGGCTTAGCCAACCTCTGAGTCTAAATGGAGCGACCGCAGTACCACTTTGTCCAAAACCACTTTGTTATCTTCTCTTTTCTACTCAGAAACACATGAATGAATTTGTATTTCACAGATATGCACCACTTCTTATATTCCAGTTTAACAAAAATAGAACAAAAAAGCACCATGCGGTTTTTACCTTTTTTTTTATACTGAATGAAATCTAATTTTGGTGGAGTGCCAGAAAGGTTTGAACCCAGGTCAACGCCGGTTTTGTGCACATCGAATTGAGCTCTTAACATAAGCAAGGAGTTCTAACCACAATATTCCAATTCAATTATCCAAGTTTTCCATTTGAACATGGCATGAATCTCAAGCTTTGAGGAGATAAAATATGAGCTCCTAGCCAGAGTCATCTCATGGATGAGCGGTGGAATTCTGCAAGAGACAGGGATTGATCTAAAGGCCCTGGCCAGAGTGCTGTTGATAGCTGTGTTCAGAAAGGGATTTTGGGGCCAAGGTCTCTCTCCAGAGTCAGGTGAACTCTAGCCTATCGAGTGGCCAAGACCCATTCATTCTGTTTCAAGCAATCTATTTGATGATTCACTTTGAAGAAAAGTGACATATTTTAAACTACTCCACATGAATTTAAAGTAGTTAAGTTATGTAACATTTTCTATTTATGTCTTCCGTCCTCATAGGACTCATCAGGAATCGGCTTTCACACCTAAATATTAATTGATGCTTCGTCCCAAATAATATTACTCACCATTTTTAACTCCTTGACAAATTCATCAGTGAGAATTTGGCTTGCCAGCTCAATGCCTCCGGGTCAAAATCTGTTAATTCTTGTTTAGGAGGCATTCAAAGCATCTCTCTGCCCATGGAGGAAGGGAGTAACACCTAAAGACAGGACATATGAGGTAAATTGTCATTTATTAGTCTCCTCTGGCCTTCGGTCAGTATTCAGCTCATGATGCAATTGACCCAGACATTTAATTAAACTCCCCAATTAAATTATCCTGTTGTGCTCTCATTGGGCCAATGCAGAGATAAGAATCCAAATTTCAGGGGCTGAAAGCAGGGCCATTGTGCTGGAAAATGAGCGGTTCTCTCTCCAGAGATCCCGGCTGCAAACATGCCCTTTTGTGGCAGACTATTGAGTGACATTAGGCCAAACGTGCGTTCAGGGGAATGCACAGGCTGCTGTGATCGTTAAATCGTTTTGGATGTGATAGATGTCTTCTCCATGTCCTCCAAAATGATAGCAATGCATAAAGGAGACTGGGGTTAGTTGTCACATGGGGACGTTGTAACAAGGGCGTCATCTTAAAAAAAATAAAAAATGCTAGTAGCCTAGTGGTGTTTTATATTGGATAATTTGGATGTATGTAAGAGATACACCTACATATTTTATCTTTATGTATAATCGATGACTTTTAAAGCCTCTTAAACCCTCTATGTTGTAGTATACAGAACTTGACAGTCAGCCCAACATAATATTGAGATTTGAGACTGAATGCACAGTTTGGGTTTTAGCAGAAAACTACATTTTTAATGATACTGTTTTGCATTAAAAAGAGGATGACCACAAACCAATTAATATTATTACAGGATTGGTAAGTTGTGTTTATAGCACTCCCATTACATTAAATAAGGTGGCAATCAAACATTGTGTCTTTTGATCAGCTGAGTTGGAGGTCAAATTAAATTTTAATTTAGGTAAGTAAATTAAATTATGTCAAGATATGATCTGGATGTTGTCTTCAGATAAATGAGTGCCTTTCTAGTTTCAGTGATAAGGCAAATGTCTAAACTAAATGATAAACACAGCTGCAAGCGGCAATTAGCTGCCCAAGCACACCAGGTGTAAAGTCAGGAGCTAAACAAGCATGGAGGTAGCATCACAGCATGGCTGTGATTAGACATATCAGGTGCCAATGCAATAGTCAGTAGTGTGCTCGAGATATTGCGATAAACACAATGTGTGCATTTGGCGATGAGTTATATGTAGCAAATTTTAGAATGTTTTATTTATTTTTTGTCACTATGGTCTGATGATTTGTACAAGATCATTTGATGTGATCTTGGTAAAGATCGGAAAACTGGTGTACAAGGAGTTAAAATAAAAAAGCAGGTTTTTGACAGACAAACTATATTTCTGACAGTGACAATTTGTATATTATTGGACTTTTCCAATAATCAGTGGTGGTCAGTAAGGAAGTAGTTTTATAGGAAGTAGTACATTTGAGTACATTTGTCAAGTATCTGTACTTTACTGGAGTAGTTTTATTTTGAGCAACTTTTACTTTTACTTCACTACACTCCATACCCCTTGTGGCGTGGCTGACACAGAACAACGTACGCCATTTGCGCTCAGTGGATACTCTCCAAAATGGCACTACGCTGACGCAGAGGAGACAAATTGTTTAATAAAGTTATTTTTATTTTCTTTGCATACAAACAAAATGTTTTTTTTTGTCGCTTTATAACAGTCATATTGAACCACTGATGGCAGATTGACTATTTTGACAATGCTTTTCATACATTTCTGAGCCTTGACAGTGTTATTTACTTGGCAGTCAATGGGACAGTCTCAAACCTCCCAGTTTTCATCCAAAATATCTTAAATTGTGTTCTGAAGACAAACCAAGGTTTTACGGGTTTGGAACGGCATGGGGTAAGTGATTAATGACACCATTTTCATTTTTGGGGTGGAGTAACCCTTTAAATTGTTGCTCATTTTTTTACACTTTATAGTTAATGTTTGCTGTAAATTATTGCTTATTGGCTTAAGTCAAAGATCATCACCATAAAATTTTTCTACATGCATGTTGAAGGTTTCTGTATGTAGCATAAACAGTGTGTGATAAGTTATATATTGATGTTTAGTTAATCAGCGCCTTGTTGAAATCCCTAATTCATAGCATGAACAATAGTAATGATCGTTGCCTTAACAAGCACCACACAACACAATAACTGTTATTGTTTAATATTTTTGTAAGCATCATGCTGCAACATTAATTATGTTCTTATACCAGCATCTCTAAATAAGTGTTAATTTTGAGCAGACAAAATGAGCCTGCTGAATACAAAGCACCAATGAATATATTTCAGAGCAAAATTAAATGCTACTTTCTTCTCTTTGTGACAATGATAAAAATATTATATATTCAATTTTCAAGGTGTCACTTTCTTGATCGGATATCTGCATAATCTTGAGTCTGACTGATTCTTAACTTATTGAACAATCTAAAAATAGTTGGCTGAAAGCCTTGCTTGAGGCGAACCTTCAAGAGACACTCTACGAGCATATAAGAACAATGTTATATTTACCGTGGAGTCAGCAAGAGCTGCACAACTTGTTTCAACTAGAACTAAGACATCACATGTGAAATGCTTTAATTGCCTGCAGCCAGTTACTACTGTTTTTGTTTAAATGTATGAAATGTCACTTGTGTCTTAGATTCTGCTTTCATGATTTCTTGCTGTGTGACTGTTCTTCAGGCCAGTGTGCATTAGGTAGGTGGAGAAAACCATTAGCCCTTCATGTCCTTTAATCCTGTCACACTGTCCTAAAAGCTGCTGGAAATACACTGTCACCCTTTAGAAAAGAGGCGGAGAAGCTCCTGGAAATGCCTTTCAGTGGCACAGACTTAAAGGAGCTCCGTATTAGTATCTCCCCCTGGCATACCAAGAGAATGGAGCTTTGGAGGTACACCAAACATTTTTTTGACGACATCTGATGAAGACAATTCACAGTCATCTTGTAAGATGAAAGCTCATGGTGTCTTATTAGTTTTGTATTATATTAGTTCTATTAGTACTACATTGTTTTAATCACAAAATGCTGTATTACAAATATTATAATCTTTGACGTGACCAAGGGGAGTCATTTGGATGTGCTTATATATTATGCTATTAAATGCATTAATCAGGAACTCAACATTCTACATTAGAGCAGTTTTGTTCATGCATGTTAAAAAATTGGCATTTCATATAATGTCAAGGATACATAGAACATGCTTTGATTAATTAAGTAATTATGACCTGTAAATGGAATACATCCATATTATGAAATTAGCTTTGAGGGAATGCATTATTTAATAAATATGTACTCTGATTTCATAATTAATTAATGCATTTTAAATAAGAACGCAAACTAACTGAAGTGTGCTTTTTTCACTTGCCTGTTTTTGCACATTCCAGACAGATTGCATTGACTCTACTTTGTAAAGATTTTTATAAAAAAAACTAAACAATAATACTGATAATACTTATGCTGATTCAATTAGAATGACTCTCTTATGAGTAAGTCATTTAATTATTCACTCAGACAGTGATTTATTCAGATATGAAAGTGTATAGAATATAAATAAAATAGAGAATACTAGAGTTAGAATGCCGTTAGTATTGTTATTTTTTATAATAAATAAGAATAAATCAAGTACGTAGAATATAAAAAAGAATAGAGAATGCTAGTGTTAGAGATACAATCTATCTATCTATCTATATATCTATCTATCTATCTATCTATCTATCTATCTATCTATCTATCTATCTATCTATCTATCTATCTATCTATCTATCTATCTATCTATCTATATCCATCCATCCATCCATTCTCATTACATGACACATTGTCTGTGTCCTATTCTTCTGTGCCCTGCTGCCCAGCCACACCATGAAAGGTAAAGGTTAAACTCAACTAAACCGAGATACATTTGAGAAAACCAGATCATGTTGTTTGCAAGACAGCTTCAATTCAACAATAAAAGCAACTCAAATGATAATAGACACAGAACAGACTGAAGCAAAACAATCTTTTATGAAATCTAAAAGACAGGGGGAAGGAGCAGTGCAGAACAGCGGGGGAAGAGAAAGAGTCGACGACTAGAAAAGGAACTTCCTTCTCATCGTACTATGAGGTTATTCACTGAGGTAGTTTGCAAACAAGGTTTCATGCTGTCATGGCACTGCTGTGTTTACCTAGAGCAAGCTACAAGCCACAGCAAAACAGATGTGTTTGTCTAATCATTCTAAGTGGAAATGCAAAGTTGAAAGGGAGAACACCATTCATTTCTCCAAATCCTCATTACACTAAATGGGATAATTGCTTAAACGATTAATTCACCCCAAATAAAATAATCTGCCATTATTTACCGTATTCACCATCTTGCTGTTCAAAATTTGTATGCTGTTTATATATATATTTTTCCATATACAAAAGGATAATTTGATGCATCTCTTTTCCATGTCAAAAATACCAAATAAGCATTTTGTAAGTTGTATTAGACTTAATATGAGAAACGGACCAAATTGAACCCTGTAAACATTGGTTACAATTTGATACATACATGTATAAGGCCTCTAAATTACCAAAACATGACCTTCTACATTCCACCTAAAGTTGTCTGATTGATAGTCTTTTTTTGTGAGCAATATGACTTTTACAATACTTATAAATAATTTACAACAATTCTAAATGTCTACCTAAATATTATATAATTATACAATTATATATTTTCTTTGGCTAGAAAACTCATTAAATTTTTTTTATATATATATATATATATAGTGGCAGGAAGAGCAAAGTACAGACACAGTGGGTGTGGCATCAGGCCTCAGAGAGGCTTTTATTGAACCGAAATAACAAAAATAAAGTGTCTAAAGGGAAAAATAATATCCTAAATAAACGGGATCTGGTGTCCTCGTCGTGCTGCGGGGTGTGTGAAGGAAGGGCAGTGTTCTGGAAGGAAGGGTCCAGGTAAGGGACAGAGTCCGGCGCCCACACGCGCTCCCCTCTGAGGTCTGGGGCGTGAGGGGCGGTGGCTTCTCCAGCGGCTTTGTCTACCTCATGGCCCATGGCGCTCGACGGGGCTGGTCGGCCCGGCATCCTGGTCCGACGGCCGTATCACATCACATGTGCAGAACTTCCTCAGCTGGCGATGGAATTACAGCCTCTGCTGGGCCTTTTTCACAATGGAGTCTATGCGATTATCCCACTTCAGGTCCTGGGAGATGGTGGTGCCCATGAACCTGAATTACTCCACAGTAGTCACAGTGCTGTTCATGATGGTAAGTGGGGGGAGAGCAGGGGGATTTTCCTGAAGTCCACGATCATCTCCACTATTTTGAGCGTGTTTAGCTCCAGGTTGTTAAGACCGCATCAGACAGCCAGCTCCTTAACATCCTGTCTGTAAGTAGACTCGTCACCGTCCTGGATGAGGCTGATGAGTGTGGTGTCGTCTGCAAACTTCAGGAGCTTGACAGAGGGCTCTTTTGATGAGCAGTCGTTCGTGTACAGGGCAGTGTGGAGAGGTGCTGGATGTGTATTTCCCCAGCCTCACTAGTTGCTGCCTGTCTTTCAGGATGCTGTTGATCCACTGACAGATGGAGGTGGGCATGGAAAGTTGAGTTAATTTGGGTAGGAGGAGGTTTGGGATGATAGTGTTAAAATCCGAGTTGAAGTCCACAAACAGTATCCTCACATAAGCCCCTGGTCTGTCTAGATGTTGCAGAACATAATGCAGTCCCATGTTGACTGCATCGTCCACAGACCTGTTTGCTCTGCAGGCAAACTGAAGAGAATCCAGCGAGGGTCCAGTGATGTCCTTCAGGTGGGCCAACACCAGTTTTTCAAATGACTTCATGACCACAGACGTTAGAGCCACAGGCCTTGTGTTATTTAGTCCTCAAAATGTGGGTTTCTTTGGGATGGAGATGATGGTGGAGCGTTTGAAGCATTGACATCTACGTTAATATTAGTCTGTTTCTTTCTTATTCCGAGGTCACCATAGCCACCCGATCCGGTCCTTAGCCGGTTTATCCTATTATATGCTTGTTTGTGTGTGTATGTGGTAATTTATGGATGTTATTTGTTAAACCCACGTGAGCTGTGTTACTGTTAATCTTGGCCTCTTGTAAAATTGATTTTTAATCTCAATGTGCTTTTTTTCCTGGTAAAATAAAGGTTATAATAATAATAATAATAATTATCCAGCCCAGATGGTCACTGCAGTCAACTGAAGCAGTCCGTATCCAGATCAGATACTCAGATCAGACAGATAAGACACAGCTCCAACGTCATCGTCAAATTTGCCGACGACACAACGGTGATAGGCTTGATCACCGACAACGATGAGACGGCCTACAGAGAGGAGGTGAGTACCCTGACTAAATGGTGTCAGGAGAACCACCTCTCACTCAACTTCGACAAGACCAAGGAGCTGGTGGTGGATTACATTAGACAGAGCAGAGAACACACACCCATCACCATCGACAAGACACCTGTGGAGTGGGTAAACAGCTTTAAGTTCCTCGGCGTTCACATCACCGAGGATCTCACATGGTCTGCTCACACAGACGCAGTGCTGAAGAAGGCACATCAGCGCCTCTTCTTCCTGAGACGGCTGAGGAAGTTTGGAACGAGCCCCAGAATCCTTAGATCCTTCTACACCTGCACTGTGGAGAGCATCCTGACCGGCTGCATCACCGCCTGGTTTGGAAACAGCACCGCTGGCAACCGCAGGGCTCTGCAAAAGGTTGTGCGAACTGCCCGCCACATTGTTGGAGGTGAGCTTCCCTCCCTCCAGGACATCTACACCAGGCGGTGTACAAGGAAAGCCCAGAGGATCATCAAAGACTCCAGCCACCCGTCCCACAGTCTGCTCTCTCTGCTACCCTCAGGGAGACGTCTCCGCAGCATCCGATCCCGCACTAGCCGACTGAGGGACAGCTTTTTCCCTCAGGCTATCAGGCTAATGAACAGTCAGAAATAACTCACCCACATCACACTCCCACTCACACAACATGCCATGCACTGCACTTTATCACAGTTCTACCGGACTACACGCACACACTGCACTAACACATCTGCTATCACTGGACACCATACACAAGCACATCCACGACATTGCATATGCATAATCTGTTGCACCTTTGCACAACTATCTGTTGCACAACCAATCTGCTGTAAATGTATAATCTGTTGCACCTTCACATTATTACTATGTATAGATGTGTACATAATGCAGATGTGTACATACAGTGTATAATGTGTATTGATAACTAAGTATGTCTTTATAGTACACTATGTGTACTGAGTATATGTATGTGTATTTTGCACATTGTCTTCTGTACAGTCTGTAAATCTGTACTGTCCATTTGTAAATTGTTTTGTTTTTTTGCACTGTCTGGAGCACGCTCGTAAGAATTTCACTCACCAAGGCACTTGTGCTGTGGTGATGTGACAATAAAAGTGATTTGATTTGATTTTGATTTGAGATGATGGATCATCACCTAGAGACAATCTCTACAGCCCCTACAGCCCTGAACATCAGCTGAGTCTAGGACACCTAGATGAGCCCCAGAGACAGATCCCCAGTGAGGACCCTGTCACCTAGACAGCCATCGGGAAAAGACCACTGGAACCAGTTGAGCCCTTAAAATCTGATGTTGTTGCAGTTGGAACAAACTGCTGGTTCGTCTGGCCAGAGGGGAACTGGCCCCCTGACTGAGCCTGGTTTCTCCCAAGGATTTTTCTCCATTTCGTCACCGATGGAGTTTTAGTTAATTGCCGCTTTCTCCTCTGGCTTGCTTAGTTGGGGACAGTTTATGTCCAGCAATATCATCGACTTGATTGCACAAATACTATTTAAACTGAACTGAGATGGATGATGCCATCACGAAATTCAATAGTGAAATGCCTGAAAATTTTACTCAAAATTGAGTGTTAAATCTTACATTTTACATTATTGACACACTATTTTCCTATTTTGATATTGTGCAGTTGCTTTGTTACAATTTGTATTGTTAAAAGTGCTGTATAAATAAAGGTGACTTGAAAAGACTTCGCACAGTTTTGTGAAGATGAGGGTCAGCTGGTCAGCACAGGACACCGTCTGGGCCTGGTGCTTTTTTCCTGTTATGCTTCCGGAAGACCTGGCACACCGTGTCTTTGCTGATCTGAATTGCAGGTGTGAGGGAGAGGGGTTGCTGTAGGTAGGGCTGTCACGATAACTACTTTTTGTTGTGCGATATATTGCACCAAAATTAATTGCGATAAACAATATTATTGTCATTTTAAGACAATTTTATTTAACTGATTATATAATTACAGTATGACAATATAATAGCATAATAATGCAAGTGCACTCTTTCAAAGAACATTTTATTCTTAAGAATAAAAAAGTTTGCAGCATATTTTTAAAAGCTGGTTTTTCGACCGTGTTTAATGGCTGCATCTCTTTGGCTATATAGCGAGTTACGCTATCTGTGAGTGTGCGCCATTTCGCACTGTCACGTTTATATTTACACTGTCGGGAAAAGGCATCTGTAACAGATAACTGTCTGGAAGACCCCTCTCCAGCTCCAGCTGCGGTTGTTGTTCCCAGATTGAAAAACTGGGTGGGATGGTTATGTTTTAAGTGAGATTTTAGGTTAGTTGTGTTGCCTCTTTTCGTTGCCACTGTTTTTAAACAAAGTCGACATACCGGCTCGTTCACGTTAATTGGCTCTCCTCTCTCATTCGGCTTAAGGCCAAAATGTTCCCACACCGGAGCTGAAGATTGCGGCTTTGAAACCAAGTCCATTGGGACTTGTTCTTCCTAACTGGCTGTAGTTGTCACGAAACACTTTAAACGCAGTGGGTTCACGCCTTCTTCACCTGTCGCTGTCCGCCTGTGCGCAGTGTGTGGGGAGACGCTGCCTAAGCCCCGCCTCCGCCACAGAGAGCAGACGAGATGACAGAGGTAGCGCAATCGACTAAAATGTTGGTGATATTCATTTTTATGTAAAAATTCATATAATCATTATGTTTAATTATAAAAAAATTATCAGTCGCAATATATCGCGGCACCAAAAATTATCGCGCTCATATCCATATATCGTGCGATAAGTCGATATATCGACTATCGCGACAGGCCTAGCTGTAGGTGTTAATGGTTGTGTGGAGAGGTGTTCAGGGCAGGTGTTTTTTTTTTCAAATCTGCAATAGAACTCATTCAGATTGTCTGCCTGTTTTTGATTCTCAACAGTGCTGGGGGATGGTGTCTTTTAACTGGTGATGTATTTCATACATTTCCACACTGAAGCAGTATCACTGGAAGAGAATATGATCCTTAGCTTATTTGAATAATTCTCTTATACTCTGATCTCCTTTTCCAGTGTGTATTTTCCAGTGTATATATTTTCCTCTTTGCTACTCTGGTCTCCTTTTCCAGTGTGTGTGTATATATATATATATATATATATATATACACACATGCTTTTGATGTTTGTTTATTTGTTCATCTCTCATTCATTGTTGTATTGCATTGCACACACAATTGGCCCCACAATAAAAAAATACATCTTACTAAGACATTATTGGGCAATATAGAGTGACAGCTGATGTTTAGCCTATATTTTATGTAAGTAGTCTGATGTTTTGTTTATAAAAAAATCTAATTAGGTTACATTTCAAGTTATCAGAATTTGATATGTTCTGATGTGTCACTTTTCAATGTTTGGCCATATAAATAACAACATCTTCGTCATCTTTTTTTTCCGACTATTATTTCATAAGTCAGTATTTTATAGGTTATAATTAATTTAAATATACAGCTGACACTTTAAAAACAAGTAACAAATCCTGTGACCAAACATGAATTACAGAAAACCCTACAGTAGCATCCCTTCCTCCTCATCATTTCCTCAACAATACAGTGATAACTAGCTGTAGGCTACTTTAAGGGCTTTACAGGAGTACTGATTGACATAAACAGAATGCACATTGTTCATTACTTTCCTTTACATGTTTTCAGTAAGAAGGCTATGTGTGCATTCGCTAACACACAGACAGACCAAACACATTAATTTGGACCAGTTCTTGTGTTCTTATAAATAAAAATTATACAAAAAACAGTGAAGGTAGATGGAGTCATTCGTTTGTTGTTTGTAATGGCAGGATTGTATTATTATTTATGTTTTTACGGGTTGGTTGTTAGCAAGAGATTCACAAACAAGATCAGGGCTGATTTTTCCAATAACGATGGATCTTATCTCTTAATAGCATTTGCTATGACTGAAGTTGATTTCATTTATTTTTTTATGCATTTTTCCACTTGTCTCTTATACGCAAATGTAACCCTTGAGATCAAACCATGCGTCACTGTATACTTTACCATTGTGTGTTATTTTCCTAAACCACAACCTAATTATAAGGATTGTGATTTATTTCACAAGTCACTGTTTTGCTCATTTGATGTGCAGTGTTTCATTTTCCCTGGTATGAGGCGCAAGCTTCCAGGGTCAATGAAGACATTGGTTATCCACTGACGCTCTGTGAATTATCCTGCCAATGACAAGGATATTCCATATAATGAGATTCACCTTGATACCAGGAATGTTCAGGGGTACACAATAGGAAGTTGGAAGCGGCATGGTTGGCTTTTATGCATGCCAGCATGTCATTGATAACCCCCACCTTCATTGTAATAGCTAATTTGAGAAACGTTTGGGAATCACTGTCCATGTGTAGTACATGATCCAACACTCTAAAATCCCTACTCCTAAAGGAATCCCACTGGAATATTCTGATGATCCTATTGTAAATGTTCTTAACCCTATACAGCCTAACATACCATATTTGATTCATAAATTTCTTCCCCTAAATCTAACATGATCAAAAGTGTAAGTATGTTGCACACCTGCTGTCTTCTTTCAAATGATAAAGTTTCAAGTTCATACTGTTTTGTCAAGTTAAAGGCATAGTATAATTCTAAAAACTACAGAACTTTGATTACAAAAAAATAAAATGTAAATATCATCTAAAAACACATATTATGGGAGATAATTGATATGTATATGCATTTTATGTAAGGATTACTTTAAAGAGCGTATTTAAATTTAATAAAATGCTTTCAGAATTTCAACTTTTTGGCCATATAACATCTGAACCAATTTGCTTATATATATATATATAGTATATATATATATAAGTTTGTGAAAAACTTTAATACATTGGAAAAAAGAACAAAACAAAAACATGTTCACTTAATATATTAAGCTGAAACTTTAAAATCAAGTTCTTGTGCACAACGATACATGACAGAAAGCTATGATTTCAAATAGGATCAAATAAAACGATGGATGGAATTTAAATTAAATCTTTCAGGATTTTAAAGCTTTGCATGTGATTTTCTTTAACCGTCCTATTGCAAGACATAATTTCAGTTCGACAAGTATATCTGATAAAGCTTGTACAATAACCAACATAAATCTCACATGTGAGAACACAAAATCCTGTAGGAATTTGGTTTATCCAGTAGGATCATGTTTGATTCTTTGAGGATTCTTATTTGATCCCATTAGGATCCTTTAAGCCCAGACGCACCAAACTGACTGTTTTGTCACACCATGTCACCTGCGACTGCGCCATAAAGTTGTACTTTAATGCACCGCCAAGATTGCAGCCTATGGCCAAATAGCACATGCTGCATCTGCATGAGAGGAAATAACTCTTTCGTCATTTTTTCTTTCTTCTTGTGCACTGGTTCACATGTCCAAATAGCTGCCAACAGGGGTTCAACTAATGCCAATGGTGCAGAACACACCACAAAAACTGTGCCAACAGATGCTCAAACATTGGTCAGTGTCTGACTATTGACTTGGTGTGTCATGGACTAAATCATATTCAAATTTAATTAGGAAACCTGTAACCAGTTCTTATGATTTTTATTTTATTTGTAATGTTTTGCAAGTATTTGTTGTGTTTAAATACTTTAAGAAAATCCTCCTACAATTGGCTTGCTTTCAGAAGCATATTAAAGTAGGATAGGAAGAAGTATTGTAACATTTAATAAATTATATATTCAGCTCTAAGCTACGACTAAACCATAACTTCACAGCGCTCAACTATAGCAATTATAGCATTTTGCTGTAGTAATCATTTATTTCCATTTAACCCACCGGTTTTAATCCTGAATCATCATTCAAAGTCCCGTTTTTGGAACACCGGATTATTGTGCACTAAATTTGGCTAGCATACTATTTTTGTAACTACTCTGAGAGAGACAGACAGTTTGTAATTGTTTCCCCCAACAGTTTACTGTGGTGGCAATCTCTCTGTGACTAATTGATTCCAGTACTATGTACAAAGGCAAATAATGACCAGACTCACACCATTAGTGGGTCTTTTAATGATATGTAAGGCAGCTAATCTTTTCTCATTACCTGGACCAAATGCCTGCTGGGATATAACAGTGTCTGCTGGCCGGAAAGCAAATTGGTCCCTGCTGCACTTTTTGGACATGCTTTCAAACTCCTGAAAACACAAAATAGTGTGCTGAAGAAAAGACACGTCTATGGTAACAGTTTCAGACTCAGAGGAGACCATGAATAATATGCATCTGTGAGCGTTGGCCAGGCACTGTGCAAAAATAAAAACATGAAAAATAGATAAGTTAAAAGATCCTGTTGCATCCTAGAAGGCTTGATTATTTTGTACACCAAGGTTTGAAATGTTTTTGAATTAATCATTTTAATTGTGTTTCCTCCTGTGCTGCGTATCTTATTAGTTGATTTCCTTTCTTTTTGTTTTTATTTTACAATATTTATATGCATGGTCCTCAGTGTCCCACAAACTGTACAAATATATATATAGCATTTTGAAATATGAGTTAATTTTGTCCTGTCTTTTTCCACAATCGATAAGAGAAACAAACAAACTAACTAACTAACTAAATAAATCAATATTATTGTTGTTGTTTTTTTGGGTTGGTGTAGGTGGTGTTTTGTAAAAAAATTAAAATAAATATACTTCTGCAGTAGTCATAATATTATACTGTGGAATAAAAAATATATTCAGTAGTACCAACCAACCAACCAACTAACTAACTAACTAAATAAATAAACAAATACATTTATAGTACGGTATTATATGTCTATCAAACAAGACTTTAGATAGAGCATAAATAAATAAACAAACAAACAAAAGCAAACCAAACTCTGTTTTTACTGAAAACTAAGCTTAAACATAGATAACAGCATGGACATTGCGCTTCAAGCCCTGAATATCTAAACTTATTATTATTATTAATAATACTCGTAATGCACACAGGTTGGCAGACATACATAACTTATCAAAAATACAAATATACTTTTCTGAAGGATACATTCAAAAACCTTATTTTAGCTCAGCAATCTGAGGGGCCACGTGTTGCTCTTCTTTCCGAATAATAGTTTGCCTGTGTCATGTTTAATACTTGAACATGTACTAGTGCTCCTCATGGTCTACAGAGGGGAAAAAAGGAGACTTGAGGTTTCAGTTAGCCTGACACAAAGCCCCTTTTCATGTTATGATGGATCGGGCCTGGGGTTAATGCAACTCTCCATTCACCTCCGCACGTCTTGCAGCAGCACCTGCCTGATTGCCAGGAATGATAAACAGACCCTCCAGGGAGGAAGGGTGCTCTTAACAGGCCTCTGCTTCTACAAAGCCATTAGGATGGAGAGACTCAAAATCAAGCCCTCGGTATATAACTCTAGACCAGTGTTTCCCAATCCTGTTTAGCGAGGCACACCAACAGGGCACATTTTGGATGTCTCCCTTATCTGACCAATATATTTCTGTTCCTTGAGTCTCTACTAATGAGCTGATGAGTTGATTCATGTGTGTTTGATTAGGAAAAGTTGGAAAATGTGTGGTGTTGGTGTGACTCCAGGAACAGGGTTGGGAAACACTGCTCTAGATCAATCTCGACAATTAATCTGATTGCAAATATTGAAATGACCAAGCCTGAAACTGTCAACAGGTTAAAATATAATCACAATAATGTCAAATGATTGGCATGTTGGCCATACCATAAATATTTATGATATTATAACAATTATTTTAAATTATTTAATCCACGCTGTTTCATCAGACACTTTGAGTGAAGGTGTCAGAAAGAAGAGAGCATTTCAAGAGCTATTACAACGAATTATAGATTAATTTTAGTTGGAGACAATTTGTAGCATTATTAAGATAAAATACACAACTTTCTTCACTTGTTTCACATTTTAATGGTCTCATGCTCAATGAAGTCTGAGGTGTTATTCACAAAGCTGAATGATTTTAAGACAAACAATAATTATTTGACTACACTAAGGAACATTTGGCACAGATGAAAATGAAGGAGGCTGTTTTCGGCTTAAATTCTTATGAAACACATTTCCTCTTTGCATACATGTATTTTTCCGTTTATAAAACCTAATTTGTTTTGGAATAGTGTCAGCTGATTGATCTCTGATTGTATTTATTTTAGTCTTATTTAGTCATTTCGAATTCCCTCAACCATTTCATAAACTCCTCTTCAGTTTGTATTATTGTATTTGATGTTCAGACCATTTTAGCTGCAGTATTGAATTACACAGTACTTAGCTTTTCATTTTAAGAACATTCATATTTAATTTATTTTGTTTAATCCAAATTTGAAACAGTGAAGTTGATGACAATTTCCTGAGACTTACAGAGAATCACTGCATGTTTAATTATGATTATAGCTACCTGGTCTCATGGGATTTACGTACCGGGGTGCACTTTTTAGCGAGACACCAAATTTGTACCAATAACTACATATTACTGCAGTTTCCAAAAGAAACAAACACTAGAGTTAGTAAAACTCTGACATCTTTTACTTCTTTTCACACAAATTTACAGAGTTTTGATTAATAAAGCATAATTTTCACATAATTACTTGAACAATATTATGTTACGACTTCAAAACAATATTAAAAAGCTGGGAGATTTGAAAACTGATGATTTTGAACGTTAGCATCGCTCATATCTATGGGTTTTCATAGACGGTAAGTTTGTTCGGTAGCTTACGGAGTACGGACACGGTTGCATCAACAAATACGTTTTTATTACAGTTTTGCATTTGTTAACACTATCGGGTAGGTTTAGGGTTGGGTTTGGTGTAGGGCATATTTCCAACACGATAGAGCATTAACTTTTAGGGACAGACCCTAAATATTTGAATTCTGAACCGCCGCAATAAGTTTCTATAGCTACGGAATAAAAACACAGCAATGTGTACCTATAGCTACGTAATAAAAACATGCCAGGGTTCACGTATTTAACCTGTGTTTAG
The DNA here is from genome assembly GCA_027564155.1 of Gymnocypris eckloni scoliostomus. NCBI lineage: Eukaryota > Metazoa > Chordata > Actinopteri > Cypriniformes > Cyprinidae > Gymnocypris > Gymnocypris eckloni. The sequence goes on from CM050426.1 coordinate 8,045,999, forward strand.
TGCCACACAGTGGACATTTCTCTAATAAACTGCTGTGAAACGTGCAGTAAGGTACGTAAAAGTACGTACGGTTTAGACATCTGTAATGTTCCAAAAAAATTGGATGGATGGATGGATGAATATTCTGAAGATTTCTGAAGCATCATGTGACACTGAAGACTGGAATAATAGCTTCAGCTCAGTTCAGCTCTGCATCACATGAATGAATTACATTTTTAAATATATTCTAACAGAAAACACGTAAAAAAAATAAACGTACCGACACCAAACCTTTGAACGGAAGTATAGTTGCAAAAAGCACAGAGATGGTTATATGTCTCCATTTCTCTACAGTATCTCACACAAGTAGTTGGTATTCCAGATCAAACGGTATATGTCAAAGGAACAAGACCAGCGGAGCAAAAGTGATTTCGCCTTGTCTCTGCTTTTACCTGCCTGATAAAAGGTGCCAAGTATGTGGAAAGAACATTTCTGGCAGATGGGCACCTGTCCCCTGCTGGCTCTGTCTCCAATATGAACATTCTATCCTGCAATCAAAAACGTTTTATTGCATCATTGTGGCGCTGACTGTCTAATAGTTTGTGAATGTGGATATACATAATGCATGATTATGCAAAATTTCCAGAGGCTTTATCTTTTTGTATGCAGTTTAATAGGTCAGTGTGTGTAACAGGAAGTGGTCCATAACAAAAAAAATTGGTACATTTTACATGACACACTCAACTTAATGGGGTGCAACAAAAATTTGATTAATTACCATCTGGAAGAATCATGATGCACAGTTGGTCACATTTTTATTAATTTGATATATATAGTGGGTGATATTATGAATGATGTAAAACATTGTCAGTTCTTTTCAAATATAGTTTCTTGTATCTTGCTTGCATTAAAGGTTCACCAGTGAATTATTTAAATGGCTGAGCTGTTAACAAAGACGCATATGAAATATAGATTCAGTGTGTGTTTATTGGCTTGCTGTTTGTGTTTAATGTGCTGGTATTAGGACACTGAATGCAGGAGATCACCGCTGACCTTTCCATTAATACTGCTGCTCATGGTGCACACACCGAGCTCGGTAGTAAGTACATCGTCTCATGTAAACTTGAAACTGTATTCCAGTTTTTTTTTTTTCAGTTCAACCTTTGTCAAAAGAGTTGATGCCATAGTAATATATGTTTTTAGATGCCAGCTGGTCTGTAAATCGTTGTACAACCACAAGCTCCCTATCGAGCTCCACAAGGAATTATATGTTTAGATGTAAGGTCATCTATTTAGCCTCTTTTTATACCATATGTATGTATTTTTCTGTCAAAATATATGTTGCACTGAAGTGATATTCACTATGTATTTGTATTTCAATGTGTTTCACAATATGCATTAAACAGAGATACTATTCATTATGTAAAATATATAAATTGTAAAATAAAATTGAAGTAAAATTTAAATTAAATTGTGCTCACACTGCTAAGAAAAGGCCACAAAACATATGTATTCATTCATCCATCCATTCATTAATTTGTTTTATTATATATGTGGCAAAGATATGATATTCACTATAACTTTATTTATTTCATTTAATTGTCTTTTATTGATGAAATTATGTTTTTTTTTTATTGTATAACCAATGCCCATGCAATTTGGATACATCACTGGACACAATCTTTCTGACACGTGGTTATTAGACTTTGATTAGTTATCAAATACAACCACTGAAAGTAATTTAGCAGTTTGTATCTCCGACTCACATACTTTTATGACTGTCTAATAGTTTGTGAATGTGGATATACATAATGCATGATTATGCAAAATTTCCAGAGGCTTTATATTTTGTATGCAGTTTAATAGGTCAGTGTGTGTAACAGGAAGTGGTCCATAACAAAAAAAATTGGTACATTTTACATGACACACTCAACTTAATGGGGTGCAACAAAAATTTGATTAATTACCATCTGGAAGAATCATGATGCACAGTTGGTCACATTTAAATAAATTTGATATATATAGTGGGTGATATTATGAATGATGTAAAACATTGTCAGTTCTTTTCAAATATAGTTTCTTGTATCTTGCTTGCATTAAAGGTTCACCAGTGAATTATTTAAATGGCTGAGCTGTTAACAAAGATGTAGTTCTCTTGTGGAGGGTAATAATCACTGTCCCCCACCATATGGCCCAGCGCATATGAAATATAGATTTAGTGTGTGTTTATTGGCTTGCTGTTTGTGTTTAATGTGCTGGTATTAGGACACTGAATGCAGGAGATCACCGCTGACCTTTCCATTAATACTGCTGCTCATGGTGCACACACCGAGCTCGGTAGTAAGTACATCGTCTCATGTAATCTTGAAACTGTATTCCAGTTTTTTTTTCAGTTCAACATTTGTCAAAAGAGTTGATGCCATAGTAATATATGTTTTTAGATGCCAGCTGGTCTGTCAATCGTTGTACAACCACAAGCTCCCTATCGAGCACCACAAGGAATTATATGTTTAGATGTAGGCCATCTATTTAGCCTCTTTTTATACCATATGTATGTATGTATGTATTTTTCTGTCAAAATATATGTTGCACTGAAGTGATATTCACTATGTATTTGTATTTCAATGTGTTTCACAATATGCATTAAACAGAGATACTATTCATTATGTAAAATATATAAATTGTAAAATAAAATTGAAGTAAAATTTAAATTAAATTGTGCTCACACTGCTAAGAAAAGGCCACAAAACATATGTATTCATTCATTCATCCATCCATTCATTAATTTGTTTTATTATATATGTGGCAAAGATATGATATTCACTATAACTTTATTTATTTTATTTAATTGTCTTTTATTGATGAAATTATGTTTTTTTTTTTATTGTATAACCAATGCCCATGCAATTTGTGTTAGGGATACATCACTGGACACAATCTTTCTGACACTTGGTTATTAGACTTTGATTAGTTATCAAATACAACCACTGAAAGCAGTTTAGCAGTTTGTATCTCTGACTCACATACTTTTAAAATTTAAACTGAAACATCTTAAAGTTGTGATAACACGTTCATGTTATAGGCAAATTGTAAAATGTAATGTAAAATAATGCTCTTTTGTGAATGATCTCTGCTGTGCTTAATGGAATATTGAAAGGCACTGAGCTCCTTTCTGAAAAACTGCCCTAGGAGTTCATATCAAATCAATGGCACCTCATGACTGAATACTTCAGTTCACTTATCAGTTTAACGGCAAGTCCCCAGCGCCCTCAGATCATTTCAGCTGTTTAGCCTCCTCGGTTAAGTGTGCTTCCTTAAAGTCTTTATCAATATTGAGAAATCATGCGCCATGTAATATTTTTATCTTTAAAATTAGATCAATTTGTATGACACTGATCTCAATAATAAGCCATTTATGGTCATTATTTTGACAGCAACTCTCTCTGAGGATTTATGGAAGCGATTTGCCGTTTCACACGTACTGAGCGGATGGATAGACGCTTTACCGATATGTAGAGACATCAATAATTACTTCACTAGTGACAAACAGTTCATGAAGTATAAATGACTGCCCTCATTTCCATGAAATACACCATATAGGGTTGTTTGGAGCTGGGAGGCCTGCATCATCTCGTCTGAGAAATCCTCACGATCTTTACAGTAGCTCTTTATCAGGTTTTGGGAAACCAGACACATGGTATTTTCAGAGCAAGAATTATACGGGACCCAATTAAGAAAATGGGAGGTCTAATGAGAGATTGTAATATGAAGGCTTGATTAAGGTGGTGACACTCAACGCTAAAGGGAGGAGAGGTATCAATGGTGTTTTGGGACTTTTTGGATATAGAGTTAGACATAAACCCTTGTCTTTGAACATTTGTGCATCGTGACTCACTTAAGGGGGAATTCGTAAAAAAAAATAGTTGCTAGTGCTGTTTATTTGCACTCACTATCTGTGTTGTTTTAGTGCCCTATTCACTAAAGGAATTATGCAAATAAGATAACAAAATCTGTTCTGAACATAATTTGCACTGCGCAATTCCCAGTCTTAACCGGCCCAGACACCTGAATCAGATTTTTACAATGTTGAAATTGTGCTAATTCTTTGATAATTATTAGACAATTCTCAATAATTTGAAGAAAGAATAACCATCTCTTTCAAATAAAACTCAGGTTACTGCCTGATTTCTGTGGGTAGTAAGTGTGCAATGGTAATTGCACCAAGAAAATAGCACTGAGTTTTGTGAATGAGACACAATTGATAATACGCCCAATTTACACTGAGAAATAGCCAAGTTGATTGACAACAAATGAAAAGAATGACAATGATTGACCTGAAATACTTACTGCTGTTTTATGCATTTAGTGTCTGGTTTTCAAGGTTGTTTATGAATAAGATACAGGTTATTGTGATAAAATACTGCATAAATATTGCACATTTTCCCCATATTTTTTTGACTACTGTAGGCATAATGTCCATTATGTCCTAGATCCATCCATTTAGACAGGTTCAATGCCAAATATACTGTATATATAAGTCTGAAACTTGTTTCACTGTCAAAATGAATCTTTCTTTCTTTCTTTCTTTCTTTCTTTCTTTCTTTCTTTCTTTCTTTCTTTCTTTCTTTCTTTCTTTCTTTCTCTCTCTCTCTCTCTCTCTCTCTCTCTCTCTCTCTCTCTCTCTCTCTCTCTCTCTCTGTCTTTCTTTCTTATTATTTTTATTTATTTATAAATAATAAATATATTTTATAAATAAATACATAATGGAATCAATGAATTAATTAATTAATCAATCAAAAAAAAAAACACAAGATTATGCTTAAGTAAATAATGTTTAGGTGAAGTATTCCTTTAATGCATGGCTAGTGAATAGAAATTTGTCAGCATAGGGCATTAATGTGCACAAAATTGGTCGATTTAACCAAAACGCATACATATTTTCTGCTCTGAGTATTATGGAGATAGCAGCAGTCAGGTGCGGTAAATGCAGCACCAAGTGCATAGTTGCAAAAATACAAATTCACAGCCATTGCCAATAATCACATTTGCTGAGCATACGAGTGCCAGATCATGAATCAATGTTGCCGCATTCACAAAGAGTGGTGTATGTTGCATTAACAAACGGGAATACGGTGGATAAAACTGTAGAAAGGCAGAACATAATTACCCGTGAGATAATGAAAGGCAGGTCAATTTCGTCTTCTATAAGAGTTTCTAAAATTACTCCTCTTAGATACTTGACAACAATGTACTGTAATTACAGACCTGGAGGCTTGTGCAGAACACCCTGAACCGCCCATTGCCTTGCACCAGGCACATACATGAGTACATTTATAAACAGCATGATAACACAGACGAATATCTCGGTTCAGTGTTCATTAAATCAGGAAGACTCTCTTGGAAACCGATACCATACTGCTTCCACTGTAGGTTATTTGCTTTTCATTAAACTGGTTTAGGACAAAATATATCTGGGTCAATGACAAGACACTCATTTTATGTCTGGATCTATTAATTCAGGGCTAATTTCTGTTGTGCTGAATGCTGGACTCTGGCATGAATAAATCATGAAAATTACCGCCTCATTGTTTGCTGTTTTTGGCTTTATTTGAACTGCTGCTGTTCTGTTAGTTGTTTTCCTTTGAGTTATGTGTCATATTCTCCCTTAAAGGGATAGCTCACCCCAAAAATTTAAATTCCGCGAGGTATTTATTTTAATTTTTTATCTTGTGATGTTCCAAATCAATCTATTGCATTTCTTTGCTTTTGCAGACAACAACAAAAATAAATTATAATAAATGGCAGAGTTGCTCCTTGCCAGAGAATAACAGTCGATAGTGATCATAAAAGTGAGTTCAGCTTTCCATGCAGCTGATGGCTTTCTTTAATGAATAAAACAAAATACAATTAATATGAATCTTTGTTCACTCTTTTTATACAATTCAAAAATAACCCCTTAGCATGCCAGATATTGCCTACCTTTGTATTAATTAATTCCAAAATACAGTAAAACTGCAAATAATTCAGTATTCTATCTATCTATCTATCTATCTATCTATCTATCTATCTATCTATCTATCTATCTATCTATCTATCTATCTATCTATCTATCTATCTATCTATCTAATGTTTTTAATAGACATATATTTAATGAGTTATATACAATAAAATAAGTCAGGGTGTTATAACCATAAGAAATGAAAAATACATTATTATTTTTGTCCTGGTTATTTTGTAGTTGTAAAAAAATAATGATACATATAATTTATTTACATAAATATTCTTGCCTAGTTTGATTTTATTATACAATTATTGTTATCTTATAAAAATATATATGTTTGTCAGATCAAATGTCATGGTCTCTGTTGTCATGTGAGACATAAGTAATAAAATATGAAATTATATATATATATATATATCCCCCCACTGGCATTTCAGTGTCACATTTACTTATGAATTTAGTAAGTTAGTTAGTTAGTTATTTGATAATTAGTCATAGTACTTGCATTTCAAGATTATCTGCACATTTTCTGGGAACAGCACTGATGGCCTTTAGCTTAAAACAGATGTGCTGTATGTTTAAGCAGAGAATACTATTATCTAAACCACTGTGATGGAGAGCAGGGGTGACAGGAGACACCCCCTAGGTACAATTGCTCTCCTCAGCTATTTCATTTGCTCGGGCCACAGACTTTATTCTGCTCTCTTAGTAATTTTCACAGTGGTATATAGCTGAACGACTATTCACCTCCCTTTCCATTAATTTTATAGACTTGTTCATGATCCTTGTGAAATTCAACTGCCGTGTTATATCTTATAGTCCCATGGTTTATATCAGACGTGTAATTTTGAACATTAACATCAGCATATATTTAAGACATGGCCAAAGAGAGTTTATCTGTATATAAACCACATGGTAAGAGAAAATAGTAATTTGAATAAAAAATATACATATATTTGTTAGAGGTTTTCTTAACACGCTGTACATCTGCCATTGGTTGGATAAAATCATCCCCCAAATTCACATTGAGTGGCTATTGCTGTGAGTTTATGCACAAATAAACAGAGCGATGTTTTGCTAAGACAACAGAGACTGGGGAATCGGTGTGCTAATGGATAATTCATATTTGTCTCTGCATATTAACACAGCACAGGATAAAGTATTTCAACACTGAAAAATGTATATGCTTCACATTTATAGCGAGTACAGACATATTAATTAAAAGAACCTAAGATGAATGGATGACCAATCCTCATTCACAACTGGAATTCAAGATGCAGCACTTGATAAATCCATCACCAAAAGTTAAGTCTATAAAAGCATTATCAAACATCCCGCTGTATTTCATCATTCTTGGCTGTTATCTCAGAGGGTATTTATGTCTCTTGGCAGTCATCCTTTGGTTTTTATCGCAATCATCCAATCAGCATAAACTGCACAGTGGAAATCGGCCCTGAGCAAATACTCCAGTTAGCCCTGTATCCATGCCAGACAGACAGTAACATGACAGATCTGCACCCCAAAATAAACTCCTGTCAGTCACTTAGAATTCAGCACATCCAATAATCTCTGTGGTATGCCTGTTAATAGAGCACAGAGAGCAACGGATTGTATCATGACACCCTAGAAATGCATTATGGGAGTATTCTTAATATTTGAGAAGGGTAATTCATAATATTTTAACTTCAACACCACAAGTGTTTTTGTAAGCAATTGAAGATATTGAAGTTAAAATAGTAGTAGTAATAGTAGTATGGCAAAATGGCAGTGCATGTGTAATGCTAAATGTTGATGTCATGGTGCTAAATAATATGTACTATGGTAATATCATGCTATAAGTTCAAAAAGTATCGTAATGTTGATGAATTTGTTAGTTGTTTGTGTCAAATTTGGTCAAGTTGTTTGTAATAGTAAAATGTCTAACTCATGAGCAAACCATTATTTTGAGACGGTTCTTTAAGAAATGAATACTTTTATTCCAAATAGATGCATTATATTGTTCAAAATGACGATAAAGACATTTATAATGTAACTTTTTTTCAACTAAATGCTGTTCTTTTAAACTTTCTATTCATCAAAAGAATCCTCAAGAAAAAAGTATGAAAGTTTTCATAATATTAAGCAACACAACTGTTTTCTGCATCATAAGAGCAGCAAATCAACATATTTGAACAATTTCTAAAGGATCATGTGACACTGAGAACTGGAGTAATGAAAATTCAGGAATAAATTGCATATATATATATCAATGTTTTTTAAGTTTTTTATGTAATAGTTTAAAAGAAAAATCTGTTTTTATAGTATTTCTGATCAATTTATGTTTTTGCAAACATTAACCTTCTTTAAAAAAAGTCATCCTCAAACAAATGAATGATAAAAAAAATAAAAAAATAAAATGTTGCTTACATTAAAAAAAGTATTTTTGGAGCTTTAAAATCTAGAGATATTGTGAAATTGTAAACACTTTCACATGGGTACTTTAGAGTTTGTGGACTTTACTCAAATGCACAAGTTGTGTAGATTACTTCATCCACCACTTATTGTTAAAGATAATTACAATAATTTGTTTGATATGTGGTCCATGCCTATAACTGCTCTTTTACAACATCTTAAAATCAGATTACAATCAGATTTTAAAGCACTCCGAAATTAAACATTTGATTAATGCAGTTGCTGCTGTCCGTACAAGGACAGATTAGATACTGTGCCAATGGGGCCAGTGCCACGGGACCTCTGACTGCAGCGAAGTTTGCGGTGCCCCGACACTTGGAATCAAGCCATACATATGGAAAATTGATACAGATAGACGAACAGCACTTGAATGTATGCCAATGACTGTTGCCACAATGTTAAATAAATTGAGAAATTAAAAATGGTTCTTCTTGGCCCCTCCTCAGTGCCCTCTGAACAACTTATTACAGCTTTAATGTCATACACAAGTTGTATGACATTGTCTCTTTTGCAAAAGTAATTTGTATATTCATTAAAGTGATTTTTTTATCATTTTTGTGATTTCATTTCTTCTTATTTGGACATTAAAACTCACCCCGGGGCTCACAGGATTATAATCCCTCTTTGAATCCATGTCTGACATGTTTCCATTTAAAAATATAATTGATATTCATGAATGGAACATTGAATCAACTATTAATACATCTGTGCAATAGGAGTTTTGGGAGTAATTCCATCATGAGCAGAAGGTTGTGTACCTCCCTGAGGCAAAAGCGAGTGAAACAGTTGGAGTAGTAAATTCCCCTGACACGTGGCAGCACCATTACCTTCATGACGAGCTTCCAAAGCACAGACCCTTCTCTGTTTCCCATCATCATGACTCACACTGATCAGTCTTCACACGACTCCAACCTGATTTTGCTGTGACTCAGAAACCACCAGGGACCCAGTGTGTGCACTGCAACTAAAGTGCTCAGCTAATGCCAAACCGTGCCTTCCTTCATTACAGTTAAAAGGACACGCAGCAGAGGACTGGCCTCAGAGCCACACACAGAACTGAGCAGAAGAAAAAAAACAGGGCTCTGTGGGTAATTCCTAATAGCTCCCCAGTGCATTGAAATGCAGCAGAGAGCTTGACTACTCTACTGATCTACATTCAGCCCATAGCTGGCATTCATCTATGTCTCGTTCCTCAAGCACAATATCAAAATGCAGCTCTGCAAGTCATCAACAATAACTTAAAGAAATTGCTTTTTACACTCTAATATGGTCTGAACAAATGGGACACTAAGGCAGGTGGCATCTTATTTAATGCTGATAACACCCAAGGTTAGGCTGCTTTAAAATGATCAAAAAAACAAACTAATCCAGTAATATAAACCATTTCCCAGACTTTCCATGCACTGGAATGTGCATTTGGAATGTGCTGTCGCTGCCTTTTTACACCCAATTTTCATCATAATGAAAAGCGAACTAACTTGTGACATTACGACTAAACTTGCTGAATGGACAAACAAGAACACAAGTAAGTGTTTGACTGAGTAGTTAGCATCACAACAGTGCTTAGTTATCTGGATGGTTAACATAAACAGTTAACATTACAGTTTAACAACTCACTGATTGAATGATCCGCTCTGAGAGAGTCTCCATTTAACATTTCGATAAATTGGTACAAAAAAGAGTCAGAAACTGAGAGAAAGAAAGAGATAGTGCATGCAAGATTCAGCAAGATTATTCAATAATTTAACCTTGTATTCAGCAAGGATGTATTATTTTGATGGGACAATCCAGACATTTTTTATTTTAAAACATATTTATATTGTGAATAAATGTTGTTCTTTTTAAACTTTATATTCATCAAATAATTATGAAAACAAAAATAATGATTTTCACAAAAAATATTAAGCAGCACAAATATTCACACTGACTACTTGCTGAATGGACAAACAAGCACACAAGTAAGTGTTTGAATAAGTAGTTAGCATCACAGCGTTGCTTGATTATCAGAATGGCCAACAAAATCAGTTTACTTTACACCTAGCAATTTACATTGTTAATTCGAAATCCATGTATAAAACTAGGGGTCGACCTATAGTGGATTTTATTGATACTGATGGTTTGACCTCACTGGACAAAAACTGAATAATCAACTGATAGTTTTTTTATGGATACTTAATGAAAACTAAAATAGTGCTTTACTGTAAAAAAATTACAATAAAATGTAATAAAAAATACGGTACTGAACCATACTTTGTAGATTAAGTAAAATATTTATGAATTATTATATTGATCATTAAAGTTAATAGTTTATTAACTAATGTTAACAGAAGAAACATTAAAATAAAACATTTATTCGTGATAGTAAATGTTGAAATTAACAAACTCTAACTGTCACAAATCGGCCAAGCTCCCACGCCAGCCAATCACAACACACATCATCACCTGAGTACTAATGGAGCACACCTGCATGTCATCTGAACCTCATCAACCAGCACCATAAAGCCACAGACCTCACTGCACTCAAATGTTTGGTCTTGTTTTACGAAGTGGACTCCTGAAGCTATCGCAGATATTTACCTGTTAACCTACCTGTTTACCAACCTCCTGTGTCCAGTTTATCCAGTGATCTCCTGTCTGTTCATCCAAGTCTCATATTGAGGTGTGTGGTTCCTCCTGCATCCGCAAGTTCCAGTCAAGACATATACCCTCCAGTTATCGACTCATCATCCCATTGATCCGCTACTTTGAGTATGATACTTACCATCCATTGATCTGCATTACTCTGCTGTCTAAACAAATTGTATTTTAATTAACCCTTTGTGTGAAGTCTGCTTCCATAACTATATATATACTATTTGCTTCTATAATGTCCTCATTTGTCGCTTTGGATAAAAGCGTCTGTTAAATGACTAAATAAATAAATAAATAACACTAACAAGTGACCATACTTGTACAGCTTTCATTCATCTTAATGTTACAAATTGACTTGTATTGTGAAGTTACTGTTTAATTTCAACAGTCATGCTTAAAGATTTTTTAAATATCTACACAAAGGCCATAGCACTTAACTTTCATATATATGGATATTGTGTGCATACTCTCACACTTTATTTGCTTATATTTTAGAACGCTTGATGATTAACTATTCAAAAACAATTTGAATGGTGCTCCGTGGCACTGCAGGATTTTCTGTCGGCTGCATTTAAATCCTCATCGAAAGTGTCCCACTCTGTGCAGCATGCAGCCTCACGTGTCAAAAATAACACGAGGTGTCAGTGATTTCTGCTTTGTACTGTATAATGACAGCGGACCCTTCTCAGCCGCTGCAGCAACGGACGCAACCCGGAAAACTATCGGTACAAATTCTTACCGATAATTGTTTTACCTCTATGTAAAACTAAGCTATGTGAAATTAATATGTAAAATTAGTTATTCTACAAACACCAGTAATATTTGCATGTTTAAATCTAATAATTGCTAGAACTGTTTTGTATTATTGAACCATATGTGTGACAAAGCTAGTACAATTTCCGGAAACATTCATGAAGTTAATTTCTTTAACAATTCATCATACCACAGTAGTTAGGGTTACATTGTTGTTTGGGAAAAGCATCCCATAATAGCTGTGATTTGTGTGGTGCGATGCAACAGCCTAATTTGGACACAGTATAAAATGAGAAACATGAAACTGTCCCAGAAGTGTAGGATATTGGTTGATTTGGTTTGTTTCCCGGTAAAAATGTATTGGCCGAGAGATGTTTCCAGAGTATTGATAAGTAGTATAAGAGCACCAAGACCCTTTAGTTTTTTTAAGATTCTGGGGTATGTTTACCATATGACGATGATAATTTGTGGGTAATCTACCAAATTATGAATCATCATTCTAGAAATGAACTAGTTATTTTCCCAAAAACTGTAATAACTTTGGTCACACATCTGCCTTTCGAACCATTTTGGTTCACCAGTATAGGTGGTCATTGACATCACACAGGTGGAGCAATAGCTTCTGCTACCTGCTAAACCCTAAACTGTTCCAGAACAGATTAATTTCAGGTTGTTGTTGTGTATATAATGGACATGTTGTCTAAAGACTACTTCTATACGAGTCCTTCTAAATGAGTCCTTAGCAGGTCAAGAAAATATCATCATATTACTCCAATTTTACAGTCTCTGCACTGGCTACCTATTACGTTTCGTATCAGTTAGAAAATATTATTACTTGTCTGTAAGGCCCTAAATGGTTTAGCTCCTGAGAAGAGATGATGCCAACCCCGCAGAGAATATACAGAATTAACCAAATTTTGTCATAAGTTAAATAAATTACGTTTCTGCAATATGTAAATCTATTGTAGAAACTTCATTTCCTGTGAAGCTGCTTTGTAATGATTGTTTCGTGAAAAGCGCTATACAAATAATCTTGAATTGAATATGAGCATTTTTTTCTATTGCTATTTTTGTTCTCTGTTGTTTTAGTTTATTTCAAGAAGTTTGATTCAATTGTGAAATTCTCTTATATCATACTCTGGGGTTCACAGGGGTATTACATTTTTTTATATATTCACATTATTCAAAAACAATTTTTGAATTAAGAATAATTGAATATTTATGTATACTGTATATATGGACTGAAAGATATTGATTTGCTCTACGTGTTTTTTATTTTGTCATGTTAAAAAAGCACCAGTTTTAAGCTGCATTTCCAACCACTGAACTTTGTGATGCTGTTTGTGAACACTCATTGTAACTGTGGTTTTGGGAAACACTGAATTGTTAAATTATGTTAGTACCAATGGAACTTGTAATAACCATAGTTGGTTTACGTTGATTTTGGGAAACGATCACTTACTTATTTGTAATTGTGGTGTCCCACACCAGAGTATATAAATGGTCTGTTGTGCATTTTGCCTTGAGCAATGGGACATTTTTTAAAAGTTGTAACATCTGTTTTCTTTTACTTTTGGATAACCCAGAGCAGGGTTTATCACAGATACAGTGTTTGCCACGATACTCAAAGCCTTGCTGGCATTCAGTTCAAAAGCACTCATGTAATAACACATCAACATGTTCCAAACAGTCAAAAACAGGACACATATGTCACCGTATTACACAGCTTCCAGCCCTGCAACAACCTGGTCAGCCTAAACAATTAAAATCCACAGACTCTATACATCATCTCCCTCCATCACTCGCCAATTACCATCTGAAAAAAAAAGCGGTCTGTTGTGACGTTCTCAGAACACAAATTTGAAGCAGATATCCAGTGATTAAATTATTTAGGCTTTCATTCTCGTCCCTTGTTCACCCAATATACTCATTTGAGTCGAGCGGCACAGACTGTAATCACATATCTCCAGGGCATTGCATCTGAGGTTGAGAGACCTGACACTGAATAACTCCATGTCATGTTTGCATGTTTTCCATTCTTAGGGTGTTGGCCCCATTATCAATGCAGCATCATCTTGGGTTCCAAGTGAGCGGTGTCTGGTACGCTGAAGCGACCGCACCCCACGTGACACTCTGGACGAGGTAGGATGACATGCTACGATATCTCCGGCTTTTATTACCTCTTCTAAAGGAGGTAGATTTCAGTTTGATCCATGGGGCTTGCAAGCTTTTGTTTGGAGGATAGGTAAGGAACAAAATTGTGTATAGACTACTGCAAATTGGAAAGGAAGTGATACTCTAGATTTTTTGGAGTGGGATTTTAATTAGATTGAAAGACAGGGGCTCTGGCCAGCAGCAGGTGGTTTTCCTTTCTGGATATTTAAAGCCCCTTTCAGTCAATCAATTAATGACAGTGAGGCTGAGAACAACAAAACAGGACCTTGTAATCCAGTGCAGCCTCCACGTCTGCACTTGGCAAATCAATTATATCAACTTGATATGTTGCGAACACAGTTAAAGTTTACAAAAGTTATCCTAGATACATTTGACACAGCTTGTTGTCATATAATGAATGTCAATTATTAAATTAAATTTAAATTATAATTAGAGAAAGGGGAAAAATTAAGTATTTGAATATTTCTAAATGTAAAGTCACTGGAAATCAATCAAACAAATAAATATAGCTGTGCTGCTGTTATATTAACCATTTATTAGAGAAAGAATAAAGAAATACAAAACAAACAAATACAATATGTCCTAATGCATGCTTTATATAGGAACGTACATAAAAACATATATTAAAATAAAATTTAAAAAGATATATGAAAATATAAAATTTTACAATCTATGATTAAAAAAAATAAAGGAAAATTACATCCTGGGCTTTTTTAATTGTCTGTTTTATTATTATGAATAATAATAATAATAACAATTCTAATAATAATATAGAATGCAGTGCAGCTGTTAGAACATCACAAAAATGTGAACCAATTTAAAATTTAGCAGTTAATTCACTTAATTGTGGTATAGTGATAAAATGAAAATAATTTGGTTTACAATCATTAATAATTTAGTGTTTAATAGTTAATTCAACATAGTAATACTGCACTAGAAATAACCCATAGGCATCAAATGCTCAAATCAAATGCTTTTTAAAATGTCCAAACAATTGAACAGAATTTTCCCAGCTTAAATGCGGAAGTTCCATTATCAAATGTCTACAACACTACAGCAGAGACAAAGGGAAGTTGTTATGAATAAACACTTGAAATGAATCCCATTAATGCTAACTAGAGTGTCTCATCTAATATACATTCCCTTTGATCAAAGAGTTATGGAGGAGAGAGCCTCCAAGTTTTTCTTTCATTATTAGAGGCTTATGTAAATTTGCAAGGATATTGAAGGGGAAAAACGATAAAGGCTTTGCAGCTTATCCTTCATGACCGCAGACCACTAGGACTATTCCAGTTTGTTCATTTATAAACAAAGTTTTCTGTGCTGGTTTTCGCATGATTGATTCAGTTGCAATGGAAAATTAAGTAATCAGCACACACACTGACTTACACATTATACAGTTTAATATGAAAACATACACCATCCGAGCAAAACAAAGATGCTCTGGGAAATATTTACTCAAAGACATCAACTATCTCAGTGTTATTAAAAGCTTAGTGAAATATGCGGACAATACACTTTGTGTTTGAAGACCATTATTTCAGTCACCATGTGCGTTCAAATTTGAAATCATACATCATTAAATGAAAAGTGTATCCCTGCTGATGTTGTGTATTGAAGTGATATAGACTGTCTGATAAGTTAAATGAAGGAACAAATAACTTCCCAGCAAAAGGTAATGATCTTGGTATGAAAGTTAATGGTGGAAATAGTCTGTCCGAACAGCCTTAAAGACAATGCATTTATTTTCTCTTAGTTCTGAGAGGAAAAAAAATTCATAAAAACATATATAATAAATAACACGCAACAATATAAAATAAAGCTACTCACATCTTCCTGGATAATAACTGTGGTTTTAAATTATGAATTTATAGAAACAATTAGCGAGGAACCCAATTTGTGAGGACAGTGTGCAGTGAGTGGAACAGCAGTCCAAAGGTTAATGTGCACATGAGTGCTGGTTCTTTCATATGTTACACTTGCAGATCATTGCCTCACACTGCCCAACCTTAGCAAGGCCCCCTAGTCACTTCAGAGGGGAAAACAAGTGATGTGTTACAGCAGTCAAATTTATTTATTTTTCTTCATTCCAATTGTAATGTTAGTCAAGGTTTTTGAATATGCTTTGATATGTGAAACATGGAAGAAGTAGTGGACAAAGTACACAAATTAAGTATCTGAGTAAAAGTATCAGATTTGTTTCAGTGTCTTAAAACTACTGGACAATAAAAAAGTAAATAAAATAAAATAAAATACTGATCAATGAATGTCTCGATTACATATGTAACCCTCATTCCCTGATGGAGGGAACGGAGACGTTATGTCATGACTCGACTTTATGGGGTCTTACTTAGTAGCCCGAATCCTCTCTGATTAATTTCCAATTAAAATGAAAATTGAAATTTGGCTAGTGGATTTTGCATGCCACTTTTGAGCCACTTCCTGTGCACACTAGTATAAATAGGTGACAGGTGCATCCACTCATCAGGTTTTATGCTAAGGAGCCAAGAACTTCCTTTCACCACATACATTTCTTAACAGGAGGTATTTCAACCTTCAATGAAATATTAATTCAAGCCTTTCCTATTTGTTGTTACAGCTTGGCAGTAACGATGGTGAGGCGAGCCTTCCAGAGAAGGGTGCTACGGAGGCCACATCCTACCCGTAAGGATGTTTCATGTAAAGACACTGATATGGACTGACCCATGCCTGGGGCAATACTACATAGAGAATGGACTCTGAGGCAGGTCCTATCTGAGAGTAGGGATGGAACGACAGAATAATCTGTCAAAGTGAAGACACGGGTTCACCGGGAGGGAAACCTTTCAGTGGAAGAATACACATATGGGATCGCCGCAGAGAATAAATCTATATGGACACCTTGCCCAGAACAGGGACTGACCGGAGACCCAGGCAAGCTAACACCAATACTGGGCCTGGCATTAGACTGCTCCGCCCAGTCTGACTGCCGGGGGTGCTGGAGGATACTCCACCAGGGATCACCGTCTGGGGAACTGTACTGCAGGAGGAGACAGGTGCTCACATCCCTGGGTGAAGGGGAATGGCGAAGCAAGTGTGACACCGGCCAGCTCTTCCCGCCACTTGCCTGTTACCCAACACATGGAAAGAAATTGGCTCAACGCGGAGATTGTAAACTCTCGCGAAGGTGTTCGCTGTCCCAGCCCACAGCTCTACAGCTGTCTGCCAGAGAGACATAGGACGAGGCAAGCCTTGCCCCCTGGGGGTGAGAGCTCACTCTGCACGGAGTGTTGCGGGATTGGTTCACCAAGTCGATTGTGCCCACTATCCTGTGGGCCAACATCTGCCAGGAGTCGCTTAGCTGAGTCAGACTGTCTGAATGAGCCTGCAGGACGGATTGGGCAGTGCAAACCATGCTCCCAAACTCTGTGCGAGTGGAAACGAATGGATAATTGACATACCCGCAGTGGAAATCAAAGTGGGAGATGGCCCAGAAAGCACCACGTTCTGGCCTCTCACGGCAGGACTCCCTGTGTCCCCGGAGGGACCGGCCGAAGATCCGTGGGAAGGCATTGAGTTCTCGAACTGCAATCTCTTGGCCGCTGGCGATTATGGGGCGTCATGGGCGAGAGTGAGGAGGCAGTGCGTCGCTCACTTTCAACCCATGAGCCTGATGGCCCAGAGGAAAAGGAACTGCTCTTTCTTTGAGAATGTGGTTACTGCTGGCCCATGGCCAATAGTAGAACAGAGCACAGGAAAGATTCTCCACCCAGCCCTCCTCCGGGACATGTGCGAGGATCGATGCGCCGGCCTCGACATTGTCTCAGCACGGAGCAGAACAACCACAGGAGGGCACCCTCAGTGACGGGCAGGCTGAGGATTGGCCCGCAGGCAGAGCAGTGGCAGGTGGAGGATCACGCTGGGGCAGGATGTGCTGGATAGCCTCAGTCTGCCTTTGTACTGCTGAGAACTGCTGGCAGAGTCATCGACAGGGTCGCCTAATAAACTAGACTGGGAGATGGGAGCATCCAGAAAGCGCACTTCATCAATGTCACTCATCTCCGCAAGGCTGTGCCATAGATAGCACTCTTGGACCACTAATGTGGACATCGCCTTCCCGAGGGACCACGCCATGACTTTCGTCACCCGGGGGGCGAAGTCATTTGCCGAGCACAGTTTCTGCATCAACCTTGGGTCGGTTCTACCCTCGTTTATTAGTTTTAGTGCCTTGTGCTTGCAGGATAGCCATGGTATGCAGGGCAGAGGTGGCTTGGCCCGCAGGACTGTAAGCTTTGGCGACAAATGCCGCCGTCAGCTTACAGACTTTGGACGGGAGATTAGGACAATTCCTCCCAAGTGGCAGCAACCACACTCTCCACTGGGAGCCACACAGAACAGCTGCTGCGGGAGGAGTGAGAGGTTTGCAGGGACTGTCCCAGCGGAGAGGCTCTAACTGTAGACCTCAGATCGCCCGGATCACTAGCCGATGGTTCTCTGCTCATGGCAGCGAAGCCAGCGCAAGTAATGACAGAGGGGGGCCTTTCCCATCCCCATGAGGAGAGAGAGGCACAATCGCAGCACTGCCATGATTATACGCTACAGTGAACACATAAACCATCCACGAACGCAGCTTCAGCAAGCTGGATGACCAGACACTGAAGACAATGATCGTGGCTGTCGACAGAGGATAAGAAATGACCACAACAAAGGGGACATGGACGGAACGGCATCTTTAAAAGGACGTGAGCCGTCGGCAATCAGAAACTGTTCTTTTAGATGAAGCAGCCAGGGAAATCGCTGAATTAACAGGGATGCTGCTAATTGGCTCTGAAGCAAAAATCTGATGAGTGCACCTGTCGTCTATTTATACCCATATACACGGGGAATGGTTCAGCATGCAAAATTAAATTTCCAGTTTCTCTTAATCAGAGAGGATTCGGGCTCCCAAGTAAGACCCCATAATAACTCATAGTGACCGACAGATAGGAAACCATGTTTTTTTATTCAGCATTTTTTGTAATACTTCATCCTACAATGGATGAAGACACTCAATATAATTTTATAAATAGTTTTATTTTATTAAAATAAGAAAATGTTGCAAATAATATTTAAAAATGAAGAACAAAAAATGTGTGTAAATATGTGGTTATAAATATACAATATAAAAACAGGCATGCAATTCACAAAAACAGTATACGGAAAAATTAAATCAGACAACACTGAACTTCTGAAAAAATTGAAAACCTTTTGTATAGGACAATTTGAACAATATTAACGTGTACAAAGGTCCATGACTTCAGTTGATTAAACATTACTTTTGCTTATTAAAATGTAAATGAATCATTCAAATATAATCCCCCCCCCTCCAAAAAAAAAAGAAACACAGATTTCAAGATCCATTGTGTCAACTTTAAAGTATTACGTTGACGGATACTGGTGTATGATAAATAATATTAAATGTATGCTGCAGTATGATAAAGAATATTAAATGCATTTCTGCATTTCTTGGGTTTGACACTATTAAGTGCTTGTATAATTCCATGTGAAAATATTACAAATACTTGTGTGCTCATCTCTCCGGTGATGATTAATAATATATGCTAGACAAAGTTACATGGTTCAAAGTATTTCCTTTGATTCTCTGAGCCCAGTGCACTCAGGAAAGTACAGTAGCTGCACTATAAGGAGATTGAAAAATACATCAAGGTAATATTACTCCTCCTATAATCCCTCAGTTCTCAGTTAGCACTGCGACCTGACAGGTCTGTCAGGCTTTCTTCATTTTGTATAGTTTGATCAACACGGTGACAGTCCCCGATGGCCACTCTCAATCATAGCCACAGCTGAACTCCTCTCATCCAATGGCCCACTCTCTACTGGACCCCACACCTCTCTGACACACACACACACACAGTAGCGCACACATTCTCATTGTGTGTTTTAGTGAGATAATGGCTTGGTTCTATAACCTACTGAGCTGTCTGTGGAGGCTATATTTGAAAACATCATAGATGTGCGTCTGACGCAACCACAGTATATAGTGTGCAGCATGATTACACTGTAAAATAAAGAAGTGGCTTTTTTCCAGCTTATGAGAGTCACAGGCACTATAATTTGTGATTACTTTGAATCTATACCACAGCAATATTACCCCAACTAGCCAAATACAGTTACACAGTCTGAACAAACAATTTTAGGTTGTGTTAAGGGTTTGTGATATCCCAGCATGCATTGCAACATGAACAAATGATGCAGTTATTGTTTAAGAATTAATGTCTTCTCGGCTGATTTTATTTTACAGTTGCTGATTTTGTCATCATTAGTTATTTTTGTGGTGGTCAATGTAATCAATTACTCACCCTCATGTCCCAAACCCAAAATGCACCTGTTCATTTTTAAAACACAAATTAATTTATTTTTAATTAAATCCTTAGAAATGTCTGTCCCTCGACTGAAAGTTAATTTGCTTAAAAATCGGGTGTGTCAAGCAAGTATGGTTGAGCTGCCATTTACCATATTTGATATGTTCTGTGCATGTGAGTTACATGTTTATATAATAATAAAACCCTAAATTAAATATGTTCATATATAGAGATTGTTTGATTCACATGCATTACTTTTACAATGTCTTTATTAACTTTTTGAAATTGTAAAATGTTGGTGTTATGGACTTTCAATAGAGGGACACACACTTCTGAGGCACATGTTTCATATGTGTGTATATTAAACAAAATAGTTTGAGTTTGGAATGACATTAAGTGAGTTTTTTTATATAGTTTTTATTTTATTTTGTTTATTTATTTATGGTCATGTTATGATGTCATTGAGGTTTGTGGAACCAATATAACTCTAAATTTAAAGGTAACTCAGCATATTTCCATGAGAAGTCAATCCCAAAATGCATGGCGAAGAGCTCATTGTAAGTTCCTGTAAGATGGCAGACAAAGCAAAATAATAGTTGTAATAAGTAAGATTTGTTTCTATGGATTTTAAGCAATTTTTTTTACTATTACGTTAGAAACATCATAACACTTTTTTTCTACTGGAATCGACTGTACACAATCTTAGTCCAGTCTTTCCATTTAATGTTATGGTGACCACATCTACATAAATATTTATTTTTTCAGATCTTTGTGCGTGTGAATAGAGGACCAACACATGACTATTATAGTTTTTTATGTGTGGTCATCAGCAATCTAAGGTAGATTTATGAACAACTCAACAGCAAGTCAGTGCCAAGATGTATGTCTGATGCACTAACATCTGTCTTTGTGTCATCTGTCATCGATTCTAATTCAACAGGACCGCACAGGCTCTAAATCTCCCCCTCTGTAGACATGAAACTGTCATGGAGGTACCTGACTCCAAAATAATGTATGAACCCCACCAGAAAGTGGATGCCAGTAAAACGGACCATATAGCACCTACCCAAAGTGTAATTGATTGAGAAGCCGTATTCCCTGATGTGAGGGATTGTACAGCTGGCAAATAATTGTTCAAGTAGGCATGGCTCAGCGTTCGCAAGTTACAAATGTTTTCCAACTGATATTAGTGACAACTAATTTTCCGTTTTGAGGGACAAATAGTTTTTATGAGTTTACATGTTGTACTGCAAAAGTAGCGGGCTCACATAGAACAGCAGGAGTAAGTTAAAGTGACACACCACAGGAGGTTATGTGTTACAGTGATTTTACCACACTTCAAGTAATATTCCAGGATCAATACAAGTTAAGCTCAACCAACAGCATTTGTGGTATATTGATACATAAATAAATATTTAAAAGATGCCTCATTATTTGTTTTCTTAAAAAAAAGAAACTGCTACAATTGAGAACTTTAAACAGTGTTCTTCTTGTCCTAAAATTATTAAAGATGGTTTTGTTGATTGAAATACAAATATAATATGAATATGAAATAAATAACTTAGGAAAAAAAAATATAGAAATTGTGCCTTGCAACTAACAGGACAATGTTTAAGTACTGCTGTCGCCTCTGGCTTGCTTAGTTGGGGACACTTCATTTACAGTGATATCGTCAGCTTGATTGCACAGATACTATTTAAACTGAATTGAGCTGAGCTGGATGATGCCATTACTAAATTCAATAATGAAATACCTTCAACTGAAAATTGAGTGTAAAATATTTTCATTTTACAATATTGACACACTATTTTCCTATTTTGATATTGTGCAGTTGCTTTGTTACACTTTGTATTATTAAAAGCGCTATATAAATAAAGGTGACTTGACTTGACTACTAAAATGACTAAATAAACATGTAAAATGAAAAGCAAACAGAAAACTTAACCTAAAATTAACTTGAAAATGTATTGTTTAATTTAACTTAATTCAAAATATTAAATCATTAATAGTACATAAATAATATTGAAATAACATTAAGGCACTTAATGTAAGTGAATGGGATTCGTTTGGAGGATTTATACTAATACAAAGCGTATACTGTAAAAAATAAAATAAATATATACATATACATATATAAATATATATATATACATATATATATATATATATATATATAGTTTTCTCAGAAATCATGTTATTTCATTGTTCATTCCAAATTAATCTCAATCCAACTGCAGTTTAAAAAAACGTAAAAAACATCTAACACAATAAAACATGATTTTTGACTATTTAAAAAACGGAAATCTGTTTTTGCAGATAAACTCTTCACACATTGTTGCTACATTTTACTGGTAATTTTGAATATAAAATTGTAGTAAGAGTTTATTTGGTTGTTTGTTTGTTACATGTTGCAGTTATTCTACTGAAATAGCGAGTATTTCAAAGTTTAAATGGGAACTAGCTCCATTCACAACCATTGTAAGTGCCTCATTTAGGGGTGGGCGATATGACTAAAGTATCGATATGAGTCATTTTATTTCATGGTGACCATATATATCACGGTATAGTTATGTTTGCTTTAAATAAGGTATTTATGATATCAAAATAATTGATACCATAATTATGTTCACCAGTGTAAATATAAAAAATATATAATATAATGATAATATTTGCCTAATTAAAAAAATAAAAACCTCAAGCTCACTGAGACAAGTGATTAAATTAGAGTAAGAATAAGACACTAATTACAAGCTATAAGACAAACAAAACTACAGTAGAACAAATAAATAGGGCATACTAAATATTGCATAAAGTCATAAAATGTATAAATAAAAGTGATTTTAGTCAAGAGCACTGAGAGATTTTCTCTCTTTTGTGGTTTGATTAACATGAATGACAGACAGCAGGAATATTAGACTGCTGTCACTTTAAGAGCTGCCTGGATCTAATATACTGTTACGCATGTGTTTTCTTTCTCAGCATTTTGACAGATACAAGTTTGTGTATTTAACCGCTAAGTCCTATAAAGTAGCTTGGTTCAATCTCCCTTGCTCTATGAGCACAAGTAGTCTTTCACTGCGTATTGCGTTTCAACGGCTTAACATCACTTGTTTTTAAACCGCAATGCTTAAACATGCATGCAAGAGGTACGTTTTTGTGACCATGTAGCACAACAACAGCACAGCAAAATCTCTACTGGTTGACAAATTTCTACTGGTTAATAGTGCATACAGGTATATCACCCATCCCTAGTCTCACTGTAACAAATCCTTAACTTTTTTTAAAGAAAACTATGTAAAATAATTTGTTGTGGTAATTAACATTGTCAGCTGTCGATTGCATTTATCCTGGAATTATTCCTATAAGTGTTGTTGTGAGGCAGAATTCAGCCGTGGCCAGTGGTGTACCATCTGACAGGATCAGATATTTTGAGGCTCATTTAATATGAACTGATATTTTACAACTAGTCAAGATCACTCAGCCATGAAAACTAACTAATGCTTTCAGCACACCCCTGTTTCGAACT
The DNA here is from genome assembly GCA_027564155.1 of Gymnocypris eckloni scoliostomus. Taxonomy (NCBI): domain Eukaryota; kingdom Metazoa; phylum Chordata; class Actinopteri; order Cypriniformes; family Cyprinidae; genus Gymnocypris; species Gymnocypris eckloni. Next base: position 8,069,856 of record CM050426.1, read on the forward strand.
CAGCACCTCTCTCATGTCAGATCCAGCACTCTTATTCTTTGGTTTGGACTATATTTAGATATTAGGGAGAGATATCTGCATGCAGTATCCAGCAGAGGTGGGGAAGACTCTTACTCAGGCATGTATTTGTACTTTATGGGGGAGACAGCGGGCTTCTCTAATTGGGCCGCTGTCAGTCAGCTAAAAGCAGTAGGAGACATGGATTTTTGCCGGCGTGTGCATGGTGGTCGTCCAATATGTTTACAACCATGACAGGAAAGGAGCATATGTGTGTGTAATCCTGCACCTCTGCAGGAGAGCTTTCTGGCACGGCAGAGAAGAAGAGAGAGACTGGGATATTGAGAGAGAGACTTTCCTTATGCTGAGCCGCAAGCAGTCAAGTGTAGCAGTTTAGCACATAATGGAATCTGCAGGGAGTCATGTGACGAAAATAAATAAACCTGCAGTAATCACGGTGCGTCTCTGTGCACACCTGTGCACGGATCCATTTCAGGGAACACAGATGCAGAACATGCAGACGAGAAACTCTAAGGTTATTGTCACGGGCGCATTCAAAGTGAGATACCATGTGCCGTTTTAATTAAATGGATATGAATGCAACCTTCAAAAAAGATGTTAAATTCAAAAGACAGATTTGCTCTTTTCCATATACTAAAAATGCATGCATTTCTGAAAGTCACTGAATGTAATATCAGCTGCAATTTTGTATGGAAAAAGTCCCATTGCATATTTTGCCTTATGCAGAAAGTTGTTGAAGGTCATATATATATATATATATATAACAACTTTCTGCATAAGTATGTCATTTTATCATTATTATTATTTGTTTGTCACATCTTAAAATGAGACACGGATGTAATTAAAAGTCGAAAGTTATTGGTTATCAACAGGTACACCTATGCATTGCAAATTTTATTTTGACTATCCACTGATTCTGATCATGCAAATAAAATCGGACCTATATGGATCCTAGATATTTTTCCACCTTAGCCTTTCCTTTCTTTTTTACACAACTATTTTTGGAAAATAAATTAAGACTCAAGAGGGACAAATTAGATGAAAATATGTGTGAAGTGCTCCATTTTTCATGAGTCAGCAGCAGGGCAGGTCTGAGAATTGCAGCAGTAAAGTGAAGAAGTGGGCTGCAAAGCAGCTGCTGCCAATGAAGTTAACTTCAAGAAAATTATTTTATGAAAGACGTATGAATTAAAATGTATGATATCCTAAAGCTGATCACATGATGTCCAATATGAAACTACTACCAAATACAAACCATAAAATACTGAGAGAAAAGTAAATTACAAAGGCTAGGTTTCACAGAAATAGTTAGCTGGAAAGAAAAAAAAAGAAAAAAAGGGGCAATGTTTCTTTTTCTTTATGTTTTGACCCTTATTTGATGACATGCATTACAATAACACATAGTATATATAATAGTTTGAAATCAATCATTTTAAATATTACTTTAGCCTAAATAAATTCAATGTGGAGTATGCGCTACTCGTGGCATGTTTTCAAACAACATTTGTAATGTCACATCTCCCCCAACTAAAACATCACAAACATACACTATATTGACAAAAATATTGGGTCACCCCCTTTTAATGAAAGGTTTGACTACTTTAGTAATTTCCATGAGTACAAATATTTATGTTTAAGCATATAATGATATTCTAGGGAATTTTGTGCTTCTAATTTTATAGCAACAGTTTACACAGGAGCCTTTTTATATTCTAACATGACAGTGCCTCTGTGTATAAGGCAAGGATCAAAGAGAAATTATTATTCAGTCAGTGTGGAAGAACTTGACTGGTCTGCAGAAAGACAAGTTCTAATCCCATCTGAACACCTCTGTTGTGACTTTAAATGCAGACCTTGAGCCAAAAATGAATCACCAAACACCAATGACATATGGGTACAGTCATTTCATACACTTCAAAACTGTTGCAACAGAGGTGAAAATACAATTGTTAAGTACATGAAATATGCTTCCATCTTTGTTGCCACTGTTTGGAAGTGCCTTTTTCTCTTCTAAAGAAGGGGGTGTCCCAGTACTTTGTTCACATAATGAATGTGCGAGTCATTGGTGTTTGGTGATGATGCAATAAAGTATAATTTACTTTACATTTACTTTACTTTACACTTAGTTATCTGCCTGCTTAGACAGCGTAATATTGAAGTCAACTTACTTATGCTGCCTTCTTTAAGGCAGCATTGGATGTTTATTTACATTTTATTTAGTAATGAAATATATTCATAAAATGCAGCTCACTGTAATAAAAAAATATATATAATAATTTATTATTTCTGTGATTTGTATATATGCTTATTAGGGTATCACACGACTAGTTTAGCAACATATTACAGCAACATATTTTGTACTTTATAAAAAAAAAAACGTTCGTCATAAAGTTTTTTTTCAAATATCATCGTAGCATGATGACAAAAACTGAGAGACTGAGGAGGAGCTTCTTCCACCAGGCCATCAAGCTCCTAAACTCAAAATCAGTCTCATAACACCAACATGACTCCATTTGATAATCAGTAAGATATTCATTATTCTCCATCATCCGTATTGCTGCTATGTATATACCCTGTACAAACTGTTTGCACATTCTTCTTGCATATTCCTGCCTATATTATTATTTATTAAGTCTACAGTATACTATCCTGCACATTTTATTTTATATTTTATAATTTTGTATTCTTATTTTCATTTTTTACATCTATATTTATGTATATTATCTTGTATTTGTGTTACATATAATTGCACTGTCCAAGGAGCAGACGTGACTTACATTTCACTGCTGGTTATATTCTGTATAATTGTGTATGTGATGAATACAAATCTTGAATCTGGAATATACAGATAATATTTTAATAATTGATTTAGGAAACTATTTATTTTAAGGGCTAATTCTTACTATTATGAAATATAGCTGCTTATTAGCATGCAAATTACTAGCATGTTGGCTGTTTATTAGTACTTCAGCAGCACATATTAAAGCCTTATTCTGTATGACCATATTTTAGATCCCTTAATCCAACCCCATATCTAAACTTAACAACTACATTACTAACTATTATTAAGCAGCAAATTAGGAGTTTATTAGGCAAAAGTCACAGTTAATGGTTAGCTCATTTATTAGTACTATTAGTAGTTATTAGATTCGGGTGAGCCAAAGTGTGGTACACTAGGTGAAAAATATATGCTAATATCATGAATGAACAAACAAATAAATAATTACATTTAATTGAATAGAACATTAAATTAAATCAAAATGTAAAAAAATATAAATGTACCAAAAACACTAATAATCATAATTCTGATTAGTGTGACATATGGTTTAAAGAAATGGCAAGGTTATATAACAGTCGCCATCTGACCGACTAGTAATTGAACAAATAATCTGTCACTCTTTGCCTTCAGGGAACAGTAATTACACACTTTTGCTGAGTGCAGTTTTGAGAGCAGATATCCCTGGTGGGGTTCTGCAGGGCCATACATTCTCCAGCTGATGACATTTTCAATGAATACATATCAGAGTTTTCTGGAAACCGACATCAGTCCAGCCTCACCTGTGGTCAAGTAGCCCACTTATCACCCACATTCACTTTTACCTTTATGAAACACCAAGGTTGTGACTGTCATGTGCCCTCAAGACAATAAACAAGAAAACTAGTGTGAGTGATTCAGAATTTATATAAGATAACTATATATAACATTCATGATAGAGAAACATTACAATATTGTATTATCTGCACCATAATAGTATCCCTATTTGATGTCAAAGTGCATGTGTCACAGTTGTGTCGGGAGGAGGAAGGCGAAGGAAATAGCTGGTGCAATCCCAAATCAGTTTAACAATAACAAAAAGGCAGAAGGACGATTGAGAACACAACATGGTATTATGACAACCAAAGGAGGAACAGACTGGGGCTTAAATATATACACAAATGAGGGTAATTAACTAGACACAGGTGAACAGAATTAACTAATCAGGGCAACTATGGAAAACTAGGTCACAGAGGAGAAGGCCAACTGAAAACACAATAGGGCTTTTCAGACTTTAAATTGTTAACCCTGGGTCATCCTAAACCCCGGATAAGTGGAATCCTGGGTATTCATTAACAGACGTTTCACACTGTACATTCCTAAACCCCAGATTAAAGTTCTTATTTGCGGTGTCACTGATTGGACGAACAGCAGGCAACCTGTTTACACGGCTTTTCCTGCGTCTTGCCAGTTATTAAAAACAACGTCGCCGCTTATGTTTTTAGATCAGCAAAGAAAGATTGAGGAACAGCTGATCATAGCTCTACAGGCAGGGATAGCCATTTTTAAATAAATTTAGTAGCAGAGCTACTGCAAGCGATTTAGAGCTGGAAATCCATTTATACTTTGTGAAACTTCTGCGTCTTCATGAAGAGCGCAGGTCATGGTTGCTTAGTAACGGTAGACGCGATGGGAGAACAAGCTACAGAGCGCTTTGAAAAGATGAATAAAGCAGCACGCTTAACGTTTTAAACGCGATTTTTAGGCGTGACGTGAGCGGCCTCATGAGCTGTTTTTATGCAGTCTATGCTCATGAGACACACAAAGGAAACAATGAGCAAAGTATGTGAATATTTCTTTGAATTTTTTTAATTGTGGAGAGCTGGAGACAATAACGTTAGTGCTTAAATGTACAGTAGCATCAGAATAATACTGTCTCCTATTCACTCCAGTTCACATGCTTTCCGTCCTTTGATATTTTTCTCACCGGAAGAAATATCAAAAATATAAGTTTTTCCCAATATCAGTGTGAAAAGCCCTAATGAAAACTAGGACAAAACATACTGAACATGTGACAGTTACAGCTTTATAAAAATAGCTGAGACAATTTTCTCTTAATGTTTTCTTAGCTAAGTGAACAAATCAACACGTTACCTCAGAGGCCTCTTGAGATATGCCTTTCTATTAACAAGAGTTTCAATTTAAAATATATTTGATCATACTGAGAACACACTGTACTCAAATCCTAGTTAAAAGCAGAGGCCTTTCAGTCTCTAATATATGTATTCCTTTTACATATCTTTTAAGATGGGTTCATTTGCATACAATACCACCAAACTCCACTATTTGTGATTTATCAAGGTTTGTGTACTAATAGTATTAAAATAGTCAGATATTTGTGTTTGACAAAAGCACAGAACAGAAGCTGTATTTTAAATAAGGGGCAGTTCAACTGTACATATCAGTTTTATTCAATTATATATTTTATTTTATTTTATTCTCATGTTAAACATCACTTGTCTAATCCTGCAAGGCAAAAGTCTGGTTATGCAATACTAACTGTTACCTAATATAAATTTAAAGTGAATTACAAAAATGTCAGTTTCTGCTCAAAGCAGATATTAAAAATGTAATAAACATTTATTTGCACTGCATATTTTGACAGTACATCAAGGTTTCTTCCTGGCTGCCACATAAGTTCAAGTAGTAAAAAAAAACAAAAATAAAAAATACATTCATGATAAGATAATAAATGAATATTATATAAAGCAAGTTTAGGCTAATTGTGAATTGTAGAAGCTTGTGCAGTCAAAGCTGAGAGGGATTGTTGGTACAGCCACTCACAATAATACATTGTGTTTTTGTTTGTTTCAGCAGAACAAAGAACAAATGTAATTTTTCCTCAGAAAAAAAAAATCCTTCTGTTGTCAGAAAGTTGTATTGGTGTAGGACTTTGATCTAGATTTCAGCCCGCCGAGAGAGTGAGAACTGAATTGCAAGCACAGATATGATATGAAAGTGTGACATGTTTGGCCCATAAAATTGTGCCGGTTTTGTAAGCTTATTTCCGGCATGATGTACATTCAGCAGATTTCAGTGTGAGTCAGGTCAATGGTGTGCCTATTCACATGGAAAATAATAGTCAAGGAATAACCGCTCTCTTACTCTCTGTGCATAGATTACGTACAGTGGTTATTTCCAGCTATTCACCATTAAGCAGTAACTTTTCAACTCAACAAACACACACATACATGCATGCATGCATCACAAATGCACACACTTTATACAATCTGTTTATGTACTATTTAACCTCAAGGGGATATGTGTGTTTAACTCTATGCAACTTAATCTTTTTTTTTTTCTTCTTCTTGCCTTATAAACGTTGATAAAATATTCAGAATCCTAGTTTTCTGTGATAGAAAAATTTGAATAAATAATTATAATAATAATAATAAATTTGCAATATTATCATGACACATTTTACTTACTACAGATTCTTGTTTTTATTTAACAAACAGTAACGGTAATAACTGAATGTAATTCCAAATATTAAATATCATATATCAAAATGATTCAAAAGTGCTTAGAGCTCCACTGAAAATGTATTCTGTCTGCTTGTATCACACAATAGTATGCAGTACACAGTTACTGTATGCCATGCAATTTCACTTCAGTGTCAACATACACATTTGTAGAGTGCTAAAACTTCAGTACCATCACCACTTGCTGCCAAATTAGTTTATGTGCTTGAAAAGCACATGCTAAGTAGACATAAAATGCTGAAGTATGTATGATCACTCATGACTAAACTGGGACTGACTTTAAAAATACTGTATACTTGATATTTGACATCCAGGCAAAGTGGTTTGGAATCACAGTAATCAGAGAAAATAATGTGGCCCTTCTTTGTAGGTTTTGTAGAAGCATTTCACATCTTGTGAAGTGACACAGAGCAAATGGTCACAGATGGCTGGTTTAATGTTATGAGGACACATTAAAACACAATGCCAAACAGCTGACACAGCCCAGCACTGTCAGAAGCAGACAAGCAGTTTGTTTCGAGATTACACGTTACAACTCCATCACCATGCTGTGGTGACTGCATGTGTGGTTCAAATTAAATTATTAAAAATCACACTTCATTTTTGTGAATGCCTCAGCGTTTACATAAACATGTATGCATATTAGCGTGTATGTGTCATGTGTAGGTGCACAGCCTTTCAAGTAATCAAGTTAATGTGATCTGCATTCACCGAAAAACACATTAGGAGGATAGATGTGCTTTATGAATCTGTTATGTGTAGAGATATCAGTTCTGTTCCACTTTATCAAGATTATGGGCATCTGGCGTGATCAATTCCCATCAATACACAAACACATATTACCCATTTATCAAGTCAACAAGCTTGAATGGTCAAATATTCATATGTTCATGCGTTATAATGGCTGAGAGCCATATACAAAACAAAAAACAACATATTTGACACTACACTGCACACAATGTCCACTTTAGATATTCTGCTGATTATAAGTAACTTTACAACTACATTTCAAATAATTTGCATTAATTTGCAACTACATGTAAGTAGAATAAGTTGACATATATTTGCAAAGTTTCTAATTGTCAGTATGTTGTATGTTGTGGACCCATCAAAATAAAATGTTAGAAGATATTAGGCAGACAGTCTACTAATATTCTAGTGACTGCTATATGAGATGCGGTTGCAAAGTTACTTACTGTTAGTAAAATGTACAGTGGACTATCAAAATAAAATATTACCCATTACTTTAATAATAAAGGTTAAAATTAAAAACATAGTCCAAACTTATTTTCAGATGATAATAGTAAATGCTCAAATAAATAAATAAATACAGAACAAAAAGTGATAAAAGGCGACATATGGCAATTTCTGTATCGGATTTTAATGATAGAATGATGTCTGAACAATAAACAATATGAACAATAATGAACAATAAACATGCAATCTGTGACTGTAATAAAACTTTGTTTTCATGACAGATTTATTCTGCAATATGCTTCTCTCTAAGATCTAAGATCTTATAATTTTAAGCTAATTTATTAGTTAGATTATTAGCTATGGATATTGAATGAGTTTCCTGAGGTAAATATCAAACATGTTGTTTACAAGCTGTTTTACAAGCATCTGCACTGTATCATTCAACATACTGATGTTCATTCATAAAAAAATAATTATAGTAATCATTTAATGGTAAGCAGGCAGGCAGGGTGCAAATTAATTTTAGTAATGTAAGGGTTTTGTTGTTGTTGTTGTTGTTGTTGTTGTTGTTGTTGTTGTTGTTGTTCATGCATGAACTGAAAACATTGATTTTGGGATTATTTAAGATTTAATAGTTTCAAAGACAGCCCTACTAAGAATACAGTGTTCAACAGTATGCATACTAAATAGCACAAATATAGAATATTGCAATTCTTTATTTATTTTATTGCATACAGTGTACACATTAATTTATCAATCTGGCAGAAATCTAGTTTATATATTTGTGTAATACAAAATAAAAAATGCATAATAGCCATTCAAAAAAAAAAAATCAAGCACAGCTGCATTCAAATACAGCTTAAAATGTGGAAAAGGTACAGTGTGTATATTTTAAACCAAAGGGTAAGTATTTGGCTGGTTAGCATAGCCCTGCTAGTAAACAATATTCGACTACCAAAACTCATATTTCTCCTTTCGAAAGCAAGATGACACAATTTAAAAATAGTTAATTACATAGATAAAAAAATCCAGGTCCACATACTGTGCAGTATTATTACTAGCATCCCATTCTGAACATAGTCCAGTTCTAATATTGGCTGACAATTCATTATCAAAAGAGAGGCTTGTCTCACTAAAAATACACTAATTAAAAACTGCAGCAGAAATGTATTTTATATAGACTCTGAATGTTTATATTAACACAGATGTAATAATTATCTCTATTAATGCTATTATAATCTCCTCCAGATGCCCACTCTCTGTCTAAAGTACTGAAATCTCACATTCAAACATTACCGAACAGCTGAATGTCAACAGCTTGATGCCACTGACTTTGTGAGGAAGCCAGACAAGTGTGGTTAAGTTGTTTTGATATGTGTACCCATTGAAAGCAGTCTTAGTGAGCGCCCAAAGGGAGATTAATTTGCGTTCTTGGTGAAGTCATATGATTGGGCGTAAAGTAATTACACGAGCGCCATTAATAGCACTGCAGACAATATGACACAGCTGTTATTGGAGATTAATCTGAGGAAGCAAACCTGAGTAAACAGAAATAAACAGCAAAGGCTGGAAGCGTGGCTCTGTCGAGACATCCCCACAGCTGCTCTCGCCACACTCGACTCAGATATACTGATATGCATTCACACAGAATGCCGATCCCTGATCACAATTTGCTAGCTCTGCCATCAGGTCGGGGTCTTTCTTGTAGCTGCTGGTGGAACATCCTGTCTCCAGATAATATGCCATTGTAGTTATGTGAACATCAGATCTGAATTTAGAGGGAAATAAGACCTGTGTGACTCATGATATGAAAAAGATCCAGCAAGGTTATTCAAGAGTCATAGTGGAGCTTATGGTTTTGTTTGCTATTATATATGCTGGCATTCAAAATGTGTTTGGAAAGGAACCCTATTCATAGAGAAAAACATTGTTTGGCCCCTTAATGTCATATTTCTGAATAGTTTTGGTAAAGATTAGGGTTAATCTTTTGGTAAAGATTAAGTGAGATGTATTTGGACACAGAATTGCTCTTAAAAAATTATGAATTTCATTGCAGATGACAAAATATCAAACCAAACTTTCTTTTTAAATCTTCCTTCACTTTCATTTTCTGAGACATTGTTGAATATACTTTTTATCAACTGGTCTTTTGGTGAGTTGTGCACTGGTATTCTGAAGGGATCATCCCTGTGACCTGAGCTTTGAAGGGATGAATGATGTAGGGGAACAAAAAGTGCTTCCTTGGAATACACACTATAGTTGCACAGTGAAATCTATGTAAAGAAGTGTAAATCTATGTAAAAAAAAGTGTCTCTATCAGTTGTACCATTCAAAATAATTTATTCCAAAGGGCTAAGTAAGATATGTAATACTTACTGTATTTTCGATCAAATATATACAGCTCTGCATGGTGAACAAAAGAGATTTACTTACTTACTTACTTACTAACTTAAAACATCTTACGTAGCCCTTTGGAATAAATTATTTTGAATTATTTGAATTATTTTGACAAACAGGATTCCTGGCAAATATAATTGTTTATTATTTATTAGGAATAACTGGCAACATACTAATAAATTATTTAAAAAGAGACAGTAATTGCACTGCATCCATGACACCACAGATGTCCATTATTTTTCAATAATTCAATATTCATCTTATATCATTGTTACAACCCCTCAAGATATTGTTCAGATGATTTGTTTCAAGACGTGATTTTGACATTGTTTTTATCCTTAAAATGCTCTTGTTGATAGAGACAGCAACAGCATTTCTATAAACAGCAAAAAGTGTATCTGCTTCAAGAACAGCAACGCTAAATTCTGTTTGTGTATTTGTCTGTACTGTATGTGTGTGCATAAAAAAAGAAAGCATGCTTTGCACGACATGTCATTTTGTAAGTGTTGGTTATTTTGCTGTTTTAGGATCAATAACTGAAATAATTTGGCATGGTGATATGGAACTGTTATGCAGTCAACACACCTGGAATTACTTGTGCACTTCCTGGAAAATAATGATATACCTTAAATTGTTCATCAACCAATCAAAATCGAGCATTTAAGCATTCAAGCATTCACTTTAATTTTTAAATTGTAAACATATGCACTCGCTGTTCTTTTTGTCTATTTTATTACCATATTATCAGAGTCATGATTTGAGCACATACACAGATCAGCTTATTGATATTGAAGCATATGACAGAACTGATGAGCGTCTCAGATGAAGGGTAAAGTGTCTTTTAGTCTGCTAGTGGTTGCCTGTGGCCTGCAAGTGGGAGACCGTTAAACACTGCTTCCTGCCGCTCCGCAGGACGAGCCCTTTAAATGGGGCTCTGATGTTGGACCTGAGCTCATCCATCTCTGTCACACATGCCATTTTGCAGCCCAAGCCTGTCCCGTTATATCCTGCTGCCTCCATTCCCCTTCCCGGCAGACACATCATAATCTCAGCCATACCCGGCGTTCCTGCTTCATTTCACAGACACACACACGCACACACACACACACACACACACACACACACACACACACACACACACACACACACACACACACACACACACTCACTCTCTCTCTTGAGTAAACAGCAAGAATGCTGCAGCACTGTTTGTGACAAGTACACTATGACTTGGTAAAAAGACACAATACAAGGTCACGCTAAGTTAGTTATTTCCATCATATCACTAGTCCTACATAGCCACACTACATACTCTGTATATATTGAGTTATTTACTATAGTAAGTCTGGGTGACCTTTTAGTTTATTCTCTCCAAAACCGCCCACACAGAGGCTCTTTCACATCATATGCAAACAAGATTATTTACTGATCTGCTCTGTAAAAAAAGACCAGCTAGAACCAGCTATCCTTCCAGCTTAAACCAGCCAATACCAGCCAATCAGGTGTGTGTTTCCCATACAATGATGTGTCTCGCTGACTTTACATAACATTGAAGACTTTATACAACATAATTATAAAGTAATTAAGTAAACACACATAAGCTACTTAAAATATAATGCATTTCTAATTACATTACAATTACATAATATTACACAAATATAAGCTACTTAAAATAAAGTGTATCAAGATTGTACTTAAGTGTACTTCATGTGTACTCTCCTCTCCACCTGTAGCTGGTGTGTGGTGAGCGTACTGGCGCCATTGTCCTGTGGCAGCCGTCACATCATCCAAGTGGATGCTGCACACCGGTGGTGGTTGAGGAGAGAGCCCCACATGATTGTAAAGCGCTTTGGGTGTACAACAATACACACTAAAGCGCTATATAAATGCATCATTCATTCATTCATTCATTCATTCATTCATTCATTCATGTGTATCTATACTGTACACCTTATCCAGTTGCACCTTAGTTTGATTTAACCTTCAAGTACACCGCTTAAATACATTTAATACCTTTCTAATTACTTTACAATTACAGAATATTAGGCAGGCATAAGCTACTTAAAATAAAGTGCATCAAGATTGTACTTAAGTGTAGAAGCAGCTGTGTAACAGACTTGGTCTGTTACATATGTGTAACATATGTGTACATATGTGTAACAGTAGCTGCATATTATATCTAGATAATGACAAACTGTAATTACAGGCTGTTCCATAACTTAGTTACAAGGTAAGTACATTTTATCTAATTTAAGTACGTCTACTACTAAGTACTTAATTAGGAAACTACTCTGTATTATGACACCTTAAAATAAAGTGCTACCGATTACACTGCATGTTAGCTTTCTTATTGTGGCCAAGACCATAATTTATTTAAGACCATATGTCTTACTAACTAGTAACTATAGTTCCAACCACCTGAGTTTGCGATGCTGTTTATGAATGTTGCATTTGACTACCATTTCGGGAAACACTGAATTGTTGAACTACGTTTTTTTTTTTTTCAGCAGCGATCCAGAGACAACATATGCTGTATTTGATGCCATGAGCCTTGCAATATTTGTCAAATCTAGTGATTTTTCCTTGTAAGTCTTCACTGTAGCAGCCTGGTAACATGTAAACACACTGGTTAATTCATGTGCATTCAGACACCCCTAAACTATGAAGGAGACAACCAGTCAGATTGGAACTGCTTATTTCAGCCTTTCAGCTACATGCATCAGACAGTCCATGGATAGTCTGTGACGAGTCAGTGGACGTGCCATCTGAGGCCGGGACTATAATATCCCTAACCCATCTATCCACCACATTATGGCTTCATTTCCACAATGTTCATCCACTCCATCCAGGTGGAGCAGTCTTACCCAGTGAGTAATGTGTCAATGAGAGCTCAATGGCTCGCTATAACAATTAGCTCACTGCTGTCTGTAGTCTACAGCTATTTGGCCTCCAGCAGATGCCCCACCCTCAATCTGTCCACCACCCCCACAGCTGGGTTTCACCATTATTCCAGCCTAATAGACCTCATGTGATCTAATGTGTCATTGAAACAGAGAGAAAATGTGAGCACTTCAAGACTTTCTCATACTCGCAAATTGTTCATGCTGCTCATTTTACAGTATTTACCTTTCTATTAGCACCATTCCCTGCTCTGAAAGCTTATTCTGTCACTTTTGCCATTTCACAGGCTGTAGGATCATTTTCAATAAGCTAATGAACCCTGGCGTGTAGTTTCTTGCCTGTTTAATAAGTCAAAATTGCGTTGGAGCCTGGTGGGTAGTGCAGGTGTTTAGCACGCTGCTTAGAAGTGGTTGTGTGTGGGTGACCCAAGATTGAGTATAGTTTGGGTCAAATTACCAACAACCCACATCCCCCACCACAATTGACAATTTAGTGACAAAAGTTGAAATCCTGGGAACTTGATGCCCTAAACAAGAAAAAAACAAGAATAAAAGAAAGAAAGAAAAAAATAATAATATGAATTTATTTATTTTTTCACATACTTTATTCAGTAAGAATAAATTGAATTAATCAAAAGCTGAATAATAATAATAATAATAATAATAATAATAATAAAAGCAGCACAAGTGTTTTAAACATTTCTTGTGTACCAAATCAGCATACAAAAATAATTTCTGAAGGATAATGGGACACTGAAGACTGAGGTAATACTTATTTGTTTAAACATATACAGTGCCCTCAACTAATATTGGCACCCTTTGGTAAATATGAGCAAAGGCGGCTGTGAAAACAAATCTGCATTGTTTATAATTTTGATCTTTCATTCAAAACATTCCAACCTAGTATTGAAGTAAAACAATTGAAAGTGTGTGAGGGGTGGGGGTGGGGTCTCATTGTGAAATAAAAGCTTTCTTTTGTTCATGTTGGCCACAATTATTGGCACCCAATTATTGCAACACCCTTTTTCCAGGGTAACAGCTCTGAGAATACAGAATCTTCCTTCATACAGAATCTGTCCAGATCCTTCAGAATCACAGCTCCATGTTAGTACTACTTCTCTTCAGTTCACCCCTCTTATTTTCTATAGGGTTCAGATCAGAGTACGGCAGAAGCATCATTTTGTGCTCAGTTTTGGTGTTGATTTTGATGTTTGTTTTGGATTATTGTCCCGATGTGTGTGTGTGTGTGTGTGCGCGTGTGTGTGTGTGTGTGCGTGTGTGTGTCAACTAATCTCTGCAATTCTCCAGCTGTGACCCTTGGAGAGTCTTTGGCCACTTAAACTCTTCTCCTCGCCTTGAATAAGGATGATATAGACGTATGTCCTCTTTCAGGCAGATTTGTAACATCATTTAATTGATTGGAACACCTTAGTTATTGCCCTGATAGTGGACAAGTGGATTTTCAATGCTTTAGCTCCTTTCTTACAGCCAGTTTGTATTTTGTGAAGCTCTACAATCTTGTTCTGCACATCAGAACTATATTATTTGGCTTTACTCCTTGTGATGGATGATTAATGCAATGTTGTCATGGCTGGACAATTCCATGTTCCTAGTCACACTGGTGTGCTAAAAAATGGAAATATGAATGGGAATACACTTCAGAGATATTTCACTTGTAAGAATTTATAGGGTGCCAATAATTGTGGCCACATGAAAAAAAACAACATTAATTTCATAATTTAATTCAATGATTGTTTAACATTTTGTTTGTTCTATTGTTCTACATTTAGTTTTTCTATTAACATTCACAAAGATAGTATATATTCCTGAAACATATTTTGATTATTTAAACAGCCATTCAGATTTTTGTTTTCTCACAATGGTGTCCATCACAGTGACAAATACTTAAATATTTAGACCTAATATGCTATTTATTGAATTATTATTTGTGGTCACACCAAATGTTGATTTAATTTATGTTATTGAAGTTAATTGATAAAGAAAATCAATTTATGACAGTATTTGTAAAACTAAAACGTTTAACAGTACTGTAGCTTTGCAGGTATGTTTCTTGAAGCGTCTTGGAGATGCTGCCACAGTTCTTCTAGATTTAGTCCTTCTCAGTGTGTTCTGTGATTTACAGAGAGACTGGATGATGATGATGAGATCAGATCTATTTGTGGAGCACTGGCTGTTGTCAAACTCCCTGTGCAAACCAAAATTTCACTGGATTATTACAATTAATGACGAAATGAATGTTTGTAATCGTAAAATGATATTTCCTACTGACACAATACAGCAAAAGATAGACATAACTGACTTAAAACCTTTTTAAGCTGGTGAAAATACTAGTGTTCTAATAATTTTGGCAACCACTGTATATGTATATAATATATATATATATATATATATATATAGCTCATTGTTAATTTCTTGCTCTTTTGACGTAGAACTGCAATGATATACATCTGCATATCATTGCTACTGAAGCATCATTGACACCACTATAATCTGTAAATTAATCATAACCTTCACGCATGAATATTATGTGTCCAGATGTAGAAATGGGAGACAGACAGCGGGTCTAAACGTTCCTGCGGTCCCATATGTCACAAAATGCCATTGCACAGACAGAAGGAGGAATTATGGGCTGTTCTCTCAGGAGTGTTCTGAACACCAGCACACATTAATCACAAGCACACAGATGGACACACAACATGACCTGATAGGGGCTGCTCTCACACATGTCCTGGAAATGACACAGGGAAGACCAACAAGCTTCTAGATTAAAATAACTGTGCTTAGAGGTGTGAGATGAAGCTCCGGCTGTAATTACCATGCTTTGGAGAGGATCAAGGAGGGCAAAGCTAATTGCTCTAAATCAGTGGTTCTCAACCTATTTTTTCACCGGGCTGCACTATGGTCCAAGTACAAGTCTCACGGGCCGCAAACATGTCATTTACACATTACGTCATCATACAAACCAACCAGATTTATAATATTATGTATAGCCTAAATATTATGATATCTAACCGACTACATTTATTGAAATAAATAAATAATTCTACTCACCACCATTAATAAAACACCTGATGCTGTCGGGAGCTGACCAATTTTGTGATATTCTGCTCGAAAGGAGTAACACTACAATGAAGTTGTGATTGTAAGTTGCAGTCTGTAAGATGCGCACAGAAGCGTGACTTGACATGTGACATTGCAGAAAGTGTACATTCAGAAATGTAGCCTATGTTGATCCAAATATGGAAACATTTTCGAATTTAATAATCAGAGATTCTCTCCAGAGATGTACGTTTTGCCAAATTTCTGTAATAAGGATGATTGCTGCGTAGTAGCCTATGTGTCAGACTTTGTCTTCCTTTTCCTTGTGTTTCCACACCCATATATGGTCCTTCCTGTTTCCTGTCATTAGTTCATTCATCCCCATCTGTGTTTGATTTTCTCCTCACTTGATGCTGTTTCCCTTGATTATGTTATGTATTCATACATTCATTCAACAAATTTGTCCATTTTGATGCTCAATTTTACAGAACTGATGGTTTCTGATGACTATTTGAATTGAATTCTGGCAAAGTGCACACTTGTAAGTGTTCGTTAAATGTGTAACATTAATTACGTGAGTACATATGTCTGCTCATGTCTATAATATATTACGTTTTTTTTTTTTTACATAAAAAAACATTATAGCTTATATTTGTTTAGTATATTTTTGAATTAATGTAAAACCTAAAATTAATTGTAAAACTGAAAGTTATTTTTTAATTGTGCTCAGCACATAGACTATAACATTCAGCATGGTGGGCCACATTTGGATTAGTGACGAGAGTGATTAGTGAGAACCACTACTCTAAATTATTATAGACCTGTGTTTCTCTCATCTAATTGCAAACAGGAAGTTTATGAATTTTACTGCTGCTTGCTCAGGAAAACATTCTTGAAGTTTTTTCTCACCAAAATGTGCAACTCATCATTTATATAATTTGCGTTTATAGTTCTCCCAAAGTTAAAGGAATAGTTCACCTTCAGTTGTTGGTCTCCGTTGACTTCCATAGTATGGGGAAAAAAATGCATGTAAATAGGGGACAGAAACTAAAGGTGAATAACCCCCTTGACCAACAAGAACCCAATGCACTGCCCAAAATACCTTCTTAACCAATCATATTGTTTTATTTTATGTATTTTACACAAATGACCATAATTTTCATGATTGATCACTTTTACTTGAAAAAAAGTAATCTGATTTCATAACTCACACTATTTTTCCTCCCTATTAGCAATCACCCAGAATACCAGGGCAACCAACTAATAATTAAACAGTAACAGCACCAGCAATGCCCTAGCACGGACTCCAGAACTCCCTAAGATTCACTTAAAAAACAACCTATCATCAAACATCATAGTAACTGACTTTAATTGCCCTAGAAAAGGGGTGAGCGATATTGAAAACAATTATATCTCAATTAGGGCTGCACGATATATTGCATTCGATGGTCATGAGCATCTCATCAGTAAAGACTGTTCTGTGATTACCTGTAAATCTCCATCAGCTGTTTTCAATTGGTGCAGCATTTAATACACAGAGCCGTAGATCGCTGACAATCTACGCAATCTCACGTTCACTATCGCATGCGATACATCTGCGATTCTGAGCGTGAATTGCGTAGCTTGTCAGTGAACTACAACTCTGTGTATTAACTGCCGCTCCATTTGAAAACAGCTGATGGAGATGTACGGCTAACCACAGAACCGTCTTTACTGACGAGATGAGCATGACTATCGCATGAAAAATATTGTGCTGCCCTAATCTCAATATATTTGGGGATTTGTGTTGATAACAATACCTACATAATAGTTTACTAAGTGCTTTAGTGCTGGTACCTTGGCTGATTTAGGCCTGTCTTGGATAAATAAATATGAGAATAAAACCGCCAGTAGGTAGCGACAAGTCACTGCATTAATGAGTGATTCTCTGAATCATTCATTCAAACGATTTGTTCAAAACAGCACTTAGAAATGAAGCAAGTGATTCTCATTTCTACTTGTGCATCTGCATTTTCTTTCCTTGCATCTTAGCTCCAATCATTTTCTCACTTGACATATTAATTCAGGAACAAAACAATGCAGTCTTGCTCTGTGATGCACAGATATTCTGCTAAATACTGCTCAATCTTTGTTTGGAACTATTTTTAGTGACAAAACAGAAAATTAAAAAAATCTACTTTTCTATTTAAATTGTAATTAACTTAGTTACCTTTTATTTGGTTCATTTTTTTTTCTAAAATCATTGTTACACTTGTTGCAATTGTGTGTGTACACTCTTGTTTGTGATGTTACTAAACAATTTCATAGCTCATAGATATGAAAACAAAAACATATACAGGGCTTTTTTTCATAACGTGTCTTCCATTATGAGCAGTTTAACTGCATTCTAACAGGCTTCTCGCAGTAAATGCTTTTGGACTCTCAAGATGTGTTTTTGTTTGTTTTTTGCAAAGTGAGTGACATACTCTAATGTCAGCTCACATATAGTTAAAAGAACAATTTAATATTACAACTGATAATCAATATCTAAGAACCAGCCAAATCATGTTCACAGAAATATAGCAACCACACGCAATACCTTAGAAACTTCACAACAATGCCCTGACAACACCTGACATCCAAACCTCCTGTGAGTTTTAAATTGGCAAACATTTCTCACATTTTCTTCAGAAAGTTAATTTATGCTGTTTTTCCAAAAGCAGACAAATGATTTTGGTGCAAAAAGCTGTGAAGCACACAATGTCACAAACACGAAAACAATCACTATGAACTTGTCTAACCTCCAAGTGTTGGCGTTATCTCTGCATTCATCATTGTTCACAAGAAACCGAAGTTCTCTTTAAGGACCCTGGAAAATGTATCAAACATCCTCAGAGTGTTGCATGACAGCTGGCTGGAGCTGTTGTGTAGTGTAAGTAATGAAGGCTCTAAACACAACATTCATCATATATTTATTGGTTGCAACTGAATCATGCATTTATATTTCATATGCTCTTACATGTTATTTCAGAACATGGTTGCAACACTCTAATGACTGTGGGGGGAGGGACATTTAAATAACCCAGCACTGCTCTGGCACCTCATTAGATATATCACTTATATCAGCAATCAGGTCTTAAAACGGATTTCAGCATCATTCACATGCACTTTTTTTTATCCATCGATCCGATTGGCTTATCATCATGTGCACAGATAAAGGCCAGGAGCTGTGTATCTGGTGAAGATAGACCTTTAACAGCAACACTAACAAATGAGCAACAAGACGACTGATAAGAGTGCTGCCACAAAAATGTCTGTTACGAAATAAGAAATAATACATTTCATGAGGTTAATGCTTAAAACAAGTGGGAAAATATACTGTTGTACTTAAATAGTATTGTCACACATGCTGTCATTAATTACTCACCCTCATTTCATTCCAAACCTGTAAGACCTTCATTCATCTTTGGAACACAACTTAAAATAGTTTTGATTAGAATCTGAGACCTCTCTGACTCTCCCATAGACAGCAAGGATCCTAACATGATCAAGGCTCAGAAACATAGCAAGGACATCGTTAAAATAATCCATGTCACCATGTGACATCAGTGGTTCAACCATCAATTTTAAGAAGATACGAAAATACTTTTTGTGCGCAAAGAAAACAAAAATAACAACTTTATTCAAAAATTGTCTCCTTCGCATCACCCTATAGCGCCATTTTGGAAAGTATCACATATGTACAACATATGCTGTTCTGTGTCAGCAGCACTGTATGCGGATGCATTGTTTATATTGTTTACACTTTGATCTGAACATAAACAATGTATCAGCGTGCATATGTTGCATACTTTGTTTTCGTATGTGATATTCTGCAAAAGTCCGCTACAGGGTGACGGAAAGGAGACAAATTATTGAATAAAGTATTTTATTTTTGTTTAAGTATTCTCGTAGCTTCGTAAAATTACCTGGATTATTATAACCATGTCCTTACTACATTTCTGAGCCTTGATCGTGTTAGGATCCTTGTTTTCTATGGGAGGGTCAGAGATGTCTCGGAATTCATCAACAGTATATTAATTTGTGTTCCAAAGATGAACAAAGGCTTTACAAGTTTGGAACGACATGAGGGTGAGTAATTAATGACAGATTTTTCATTTTTGGGTGAACTATGCCTGTAATATTTACATAATAATTTGGCAGACATGTTGCCACTACTTTGAACTGAACCTTTGGCCTCAGAATTATTACAATTTTAAATGTAAGTGATATGTTTCCAATATCTCTGAAAAATAAGGCTTATTAGACTAGATCCAAAACATTTTTACAGAAATATTTTATTGCATGTTTAAAATGTAGCAGTGAGGCTATACTAAGGTTTTGGTTGGTATGACACTTTGTGAATATTAAATAAAAATGGGTAACACTTCAATTTTCATTATTTAAATAACATAACTATATGTGTGAATGCATATTATATTAGGAGAATGTGTTAAATACTCAACTTCTCAAAACACCTAATGTGTGAAAGAGTGCTTAACCTCATCATTCATCTCACTTAGCATGATATTGGACAGCTACTACTTGAATTAATCAGGATTTTAGAGTATTTGTTTTCTTTACCGCACATGCACACACAGGCTATAATTCAAGCCTTTGAAATGTGCCAAACATAAAGATGATTAATCATTTTTATTATTGATTTTTTAAGACACAACAAATTAACTTTGGACCCATGAGATAATGTTTTCCCTAAAAAGCCAAGGAGCTAAAGGCTGTGTAGTTTCTTTCCACTTCTCAAAATGCATTTGTGTTCAGTCGATATGACCTTTAGAAAGCTCCTTGTATTTGCCTGTAGTGCAGGACAAAAGCAGACAAGATGGAGAGCTCTTTATCACATTGGTCTATATGAGCCTCATCCCTGAGCTAGCGCCAACTCTGACAGAACAAGAAAGTGAATGGCTTTGTCAGAGAAATTGTCTCTAATACTAATCCCATTTCATACTAGCTTGTTCCCACTGCCTAGAAAATTGGAAAGTTGCACAAAAAACTGCTTCTGAGGAAATTACACAATTGAAATTATCCCGCACAAAGTATATCAAAGCTGCAATTGGACATGGTAGACTTTGCAGGGCCCCTTTGTCGTGAAGACCTAGAGCTGCTACAGTCGGCTTCCATAACTTTTAATCGAGGTATCAGATAAGGCCTGTTTCACAGCAGCTCACATTTTTTTGAGCTCTATGTTAACAGGATGCACCATTTACACTGCCCTCTATAGCATAATCATAGTTGCAAGTCATTTCAGAACTGATTTAGTTTTTTTCTTCTGCATATAGCATGCTGAACATAGCAGAAAATCAAGAAAATCCAAATATATGCAATATAGAATTGTATGAAGCAATGACACATAAAACTGCTTATATGTAATAAATCTGACTAAATTTGGACAATTTAAGTTATTTATAGCTAAACTTTGAGGTTTGGGTTCTGCTCTATGTGGAAATGTGGTCTCCATCCTTATGGAATTGAGATTTCACAATTATCAAATTGGTTTAGGGTCAATTCTAAATAATAACTGTAGAATGTACGGCTATTATTAAATGAAATACTTGAGGTAACATAGAAATCATTGTACACTGCAGAAACTTGTGTGAGAGCAACTTACATGTGTGATGTGAAACAGGCCTAACTCAGTGCTCCTCAGATATAAACCAGTTATGAGTTTCTATTTCCTTTTGATTTTACAAAAAGAGTTTATTGCTGCGATATCGGAAACCCATTTGTACGTTCAAGCTTAAAAACAAATTTCTCCATCATCCTGCATTTGTCTCATTCAGCTCTGTATTAGCTGTGGGAATCTCAATATGTATGCATAAAAAATGTTTTTAATTTCCTACTGTGAGAACAGTTCTTTTCCGAGCCCTTTGGATTGTTTGGTGGCAATATTAGTTTGATGAAGAATGATGAAAACAAATGAGTGTTTCAGAAAGCCTTGAGCAAGATTGTAGATGTTATTTCATTATCAAAACTGCAGATGCTGGTTTAATACAAAACCAGTTCAGTGTGTTGCCCTGCAGGACAGGAAACAGATGTAATTCAAAATATATTTGCAAACTTTGAAAAACCTGAGTGTTGTAGATGGTTCCAGTAAGATGATGTCTTTACCTAACATTACCTAATCCAACATTTTCAATAAGAAACATTGTAATAAGGTTCCCTGTCATAAAATAGACCATTGCCTGCAATATACTGTCATATAACTTTTTTGTTTGTTTATTATATAACCATCCTATAGCCAGTAATCTGGGGTCTGTTCTTCGTACGTCGCTAACTCAGCTGGATTTGATTGTTGACGATTTGGCATGATCTTGGATTGTTTGGTTCTTCAAAGCTCATCCTGGAGTTGCTGTCATAGCAACGGGTCGGTAAGCTTAAACCTGCTCGGGAGCAGGCTTATTTCATATAAACAGGATTAGATCGCGGCTTTATAAGCGGCGGTGATACGGGAAGTCTGTTGCACTTGCAGCCATGTCTTGCCCGTTTTTACGAGAGCAACCTGTTGTGGAAGGTGCGAGGATAATTATTTTAGAATTTAGAGAATTTTAGAATAAATAGAGCTTTTAGAATTAATCGCGTTTTGCGACACAGACAGGATCCATTAGCACAGCGCGATAGTGTACTTTTGGAAAGATATCGTTTTTTCACGTGAGGGTGTCATTTACATAATTAATTTGTTAGAACCTCATATTAAAAGTTCGACTCGTCGGAGAACTTGGCCAAAAGTGCTGTCTGTCGTGCCATTTGTAAAGTTTACCTGGCGCTCAAGCAGTTTTTAGGTGTTTTTGTAGTCACTTAAGACCCCAAGTTGTAAAACAGAGCTATTTCGCAATTGCAGGTACATTCTACTTGTTAATGAAGATCGTGTGAATATGACCACACTAGTAAATATGAATCGATTGTCCCCCAGGCTTCCCTAATGTGATTGGTGCCATAGACTGCACACACACTCGTATCAAGGCCCCACCAGGCCCCAATGAAGGGGCTTTTGTGAACCGAAAGGGGGTTCACAGTATAAATGTGCAGGTGAGTTACTATCACAATTCTTAATATTTTATATTGTTAATATATACAATGTATTCCATAAGTATGCAGTTGATTGACTACAATGTCTTAGATGGTGTGTGACTCTGTGTCATTTCACAAATGTGGAAGCCAAATGGCCAGGATCTGTGCAGGACTCAAGAATTGTCAGAGAGTCACATTTATGCACATTATTTGAACGTGGTAAGGATAATATTAACGTCATGCTCACTGTATTACACACACCAGAACTGCATTTTACCATTGTACAGGTGATTACGATGGGATCCTGGTTGGAGACAGGGGCTATGCCTGTAGGCAGTATTTTATGACTCCATTCCCTTACCCCAACCCACAAACCCGTTACAATGCAGCTCTAGCCAGGACAAGGGCACGCATTGAAATTACCTTTGGGCAACTAAAGGGATGATTTCAGTGTCTGAAAAGTCTGAGGGTTGCACCTGACAGGGCATGCAACATTAATGTCGCATGTGCTGTATTACACAACATTGCCACCATTAGAAAGGAGAGGACCCCTGTGGTGGAAGTGCAGCCTGATGATGATCTCCAGCCAGTGCACTTGGATCAACCTAGTGGCAGAGCTGCACGGGACAGGATTGTGGAACACTATTTTTGAGAAGAATTTTATAAACATTAAAACAAATAAATAAAAAAAAGACAAGGCAAATATGGATTCCATGACTTTTATTAGTTGTTATTTGAGAAAAAACACAAAAAAAAATTCAACATAAAAAAACACTGAAAGTAAAAAAAAACAAAAAAACAAACACATGCAACACTGTCCACCTCTGTATCAGTTCTCTGTGCAGACTCCCTCTCTGCAGGCCTCTGTGCAGACTCCTGCAACTCATATTGCGGTCAAAAATATAAAGGACATTAGTTGATACAAATTTATAGGGTATATTATATAGTGCATTTTTATGTGTAGTTATGCACTTACAGGTACTTCCTCCAAAGGACACTCATCCGAGAGGGTCTCTTCACTGTCCTGTGCAATGAAAATAAATGGTATGACAAAGTGATACGGTGTCTCCACTATTGATATTGATTTCACTATTGAGAAAACAAAACAAAACACAACAAAAAAAGTACAAGTCCACTTACTGCACATGCTTCAGCCACCACTTGCATGGGAACAGGTAAAAGTGTGGGTGTGTTATGTAAAACTGCACAGAAATAGAGAGAGAAAAAAAAATAAAAAATCATTACAATGAGGTACACAGGAAAAGAAACAGCAAAAAACATTTTTTTTTTATTTACTCAAAGTAGGTTTAACTGCCTTCCTTTCATGTCAATGCAATTCAGCACTACTCAAGATTTACCAGTTGAAGAGTGTAGCTGACATTTGGATTACACCAAATGCAAGGTAGCTACCAATTATTTTACAGTAGCCTATACAAAGTGAATTAAAAACCTCTTTACCAGTAATGAAGGTGCTGCTGCTACTGCTTCCTGGCTGTGGGTCTAAGGAAGAGCTGCTCCCAGGGATGCCCTGAACATTGGGTCGGTTCACATTTAACTCAAGGGCCAGCTCTTCTGCCGGGGTGTGACGTGGGGGTGCAGGACCACAGCCTGTTTTTTTTGCTCTGCCTTTTTCCTAGTTGCTGATATAAACAAGCACATCATTTCACAGTAGTTTAAAACAAAAACAAAAAAAGACTAAGAACAACATATGTAGTTAATTTTTACCATTTTGTAGAATATTCTTGTATTTCACCTTTACTTGTTCCCAATTTCTAGTGGGTCCTGTGGTGGCTCTAATATGAAAGATTAAAGTATGAAAATGTTTAATGTACATATACTGTAATAACTGATTGAAAACATCTAACACAATCACTACTTACGCATTTAATCTCTCCTGGCTTTTGCAGACTTTGAGGTGTTCCCTGTCGTTTTTATTACATTTTGGAACTCCCCATAGCCCTCCATCAAGAGTTCTTGTTCTGCCACTGAGAAAAAGTGGGCGCGCTCTTTGGCCATTGTGGGCAACCAATAACAGCGTTGCTGATCAGTGTTTCTACTATCGATACATATCCCCTTTTAAACCAGCGCATGAACGCGCAATGATCTCAGATAACTCAATCCAGCCATACTAATCATCAACAACAGGTGCGTTCGAAGAACCTAATTAGCCAGATAATGAGTAGCTGGAGTGTCTTTTGATCTCGGATATAATAAGCGACGCTTAATACATCTGAGATGATTTGAGAGATGCCAGATCTTCTAATCGTGATAACTGATCTCTGGCTAATTTGGTTCTTCAAACGAATGTGGTATTGGATTAAAATATCTGGATTAAATTCTCTAGGATTACTGCGCGTTCTCGTGTTCCCCGAAAAGGGCAAATGTATCGAAACTCGAGACGACGATCAGCAACGCAGCGATTGGCTGGCGGAAAGACAGCAACGTAATGACATCATATCATTAAAAAAAGACACCTGACGAATAACTTGACACATTTCTGGACCTTTATAAGGAAACAGCCAAGCGAACAAAACTACATAAAAGCATATAGATACACATAGATAAATGAAATGTGCTCTGTTTCTTGTATTTTTCTTTTACATGATTCCCAATTATTTAAATTTATGATTTCAAGTATTTGTACAGGCTTTACATTTTTACTTCAGTGTTGTAATTAGCAATTCATTTAATTTATCTTTGAAACAGATTTGTTATGTGACAGCATTAATTCAAGTTTCTTAAAGATCATGTTATCTGCATCTTCTACGCTTCATCAAGCCACATCCCATAATATCTGTCATCACTCAAATTAATGCACGGCTCAGATTAACTGTATAGCATGTGTGTAAGACTCTAATACAATAATAAAGTCATTATTTCATCACTACTAAATATTTAAATGAGTAAAACTGGCTATGTCTATAGTATTATAGACTACACAACATTGTTAGCTTAATTTAAAATTAATTTTAAAATTATTATTATTTTTAATTATTGTCCTTGGACCAGTAGGATACTCTTATAATAAAGTAGCGGTGGCTGTGACAGATTTTAAGAATCGATTCTGCTTAAAACGATGCGATCTAATCCTGTTTACATGAAATACATGACAACAACTACAGGATGAGCTTTGAAGAACCAAAAGATCCAAGATCAAGCGAAATCATCAACAATCAAATCCAGCTAAAGGCAGTTCATTATTGAATTCAGTGATGTCATCATCCAGCTCAGTTCAGTTTAAATAGTATCTGTGCAATCAAGTCAAATCAAATATAAAAGTAATATACTTTTCAAACTCTAGTGTATGGGTAAATTGTAATTAAAATAAAATAAACAGGAAACAGATAAGGTTTGTGTGCAAAACAGCACATTTATAGTATGTATTCATTAAGAATTAATGTATCCAGTTTAATACAAATCACTTTGCACATTTTCTGCCAAAAAAAGAGAAAAGTCTACGTGTGATAGGGGTTTTGTAAAACCGTGGCAGACAAGCACAAGGACTGTTTTGACTGAACGGTAAATCCCATCATCATAAGTGAGTTAAACTCTGCCTATCATCTCCGCTCTGGTGCATGTGAGCCCCTGCAGTCTGTTATCTGAGCATCCATACTGTGCTTGTTGTGGAGATCATGGGCAAATGGAGCTGATGCTAGTTGGACCAAAAGACTCACCATGTTTGGGAACATAATCCTGAGCAGATTGTACAAGAGGCTGAGAAACAAATGATCAGTGGACATTGGCAGGAAAGGTTCAGCGGCTCAGTATGACCCAGCTCAAAAAGTGTACAGAAATTATATTGTGCATGTAAAGGAATGTAACATATACATCAAATAAGAACATAAGCACTAGGATTGAAAATAACTGGCAATAAGTGCTGTAAAATTTCCTGAGACCAATTTCCCCTCTATCATATCTGGAAATGAGTAAAGTTTAGGATTATAGAATTTTTAAAACAAACATAAGTAGTTATGTAAAAATATGATGCTGTAAATGACTAATCAAATAATTTAAATTGGGACGATTAAGAGAACATTTTACAGACAGTTACGTTTTATTGCTTCATTTAAGAAATATATTCTCTCTATATCATCTCAAATCATGTTCGAGACCATGATTATCAGGTTTTAGCCATACTTGTGGCTCGAGTATTGCTGTTATTAAAGCACAAGGGACACTCAAATCATGATGGTGAAATATATATGTATAATATAATACAGTATACACTAGATAGATACAGTATATATATATATATATATATATATATATATATATATATATATTAAACCTACATTAAACACTTCTCTTATAGAAAACTACAGACCTGTCTCTCTCCTTCCATTCATAGCGAAAACACTCAAACAAGATTTCTTCAACCAGGTATCATTGTTTATTCCACAGAACAACAAGCTGGACACTAAACAGTCAGGTTTCAGGAGTGGCCATTCAACTGAGACTGATTCCAAATCATCAGTCCTAATTCTGCTGGATCTATCTGAGGCTTTTGACACTGTCAATCATCAGATCCTCATGTCCACCCTCTCATTACTGGACATCACTGGGATTCCACTTCACTGGTTTGAATGGTGGCCTGGGGAGGGGAGGTATCCAAAGCACACCAATTGGTTACTGGGGTTCCCCAGGGATCGGTTCTTGGACTCCTTCTCTTCTCCACATACACTACATCACCGGGTCCCATCATACAGGCACATGGCTTCTCCTACTATTTCTACGCTGATGACACACAGCTCTATCTCGCTTTTTAACCAGATGATCCAACGGTAGCTGCACAGGATCTCAGGCTGCCTGGCAGACATCTCGGCATGGATGAAAGAACATCACCTACAGCTCAACCTGGCAAAGACTGAGCTTCTTGTCTTCCTGCCACTCAAACTTTACAGCATGACTTCACGATTCAGTTAGGTTCATCAACAATTACATATTCAACTTCGGTCAGAAATCTTGGTGTAATCTTTGATGACCAACTGACCTTCAAAGAGCACATTGTAAAGTCTGCTCGATCTTGCAGGTTTGCACTTCACAACATCAGAAAGATCAGGCCCTTTCTAACAGAGCATGCTGCGCAACTTCTTGTCCAGGCCCTTGTCATTTCTAGGCTGGATTACTGCAATGCTCTTCTGGCTGAACTTCCATCAAACACAATAAAACCTCTACAAATGATTCAGAATGCAGCGGCACGACTGGTCTTCAACAAGCCCAAAGAGCCCATGTTTATACCTATCATTATCTCCTTGCACTGGCTCCTAGTTGCAGCTCGATTCAAGTTCAAGACACTGATGCTTGCATATAGAACAACCACAGGCTCAGAATCTATATCCCCTCCAGAAGTCTGAGATCTGCTAGTGAGCAACGCCTTGTCACGCCATCACAGAGAGGCTCAAAATCAGAACATTCTCGTTCACCGTTCCTGGCTGGTGAAATGATCTTCCCACCCCCATCCAGAATGCTGGAATACCTGTCAACCTTCAAGCAACAACTGAAAACTAATCTCTTTCGACATTACTTCATCCAAAAAAAACGTATTTCTATTTCTCTTTCTCTCCTTTCCTTGCTAGCTTGTACTTATTTGAACAATGCCTTGGACTTGGTGTTATGAGCACTTAATCTGTCTGTTTGCCTCTTCAAGATGACTTGCTTTATGTATTCCCCAATTGTAAGTTGCTTTGATTAAAACTGCTGCAATATTACTAAATGCAAATGTGTATGTATATATATATTATATACTGTATGTATCTAGTGTATACTGTATTATACACTAAATATTTTGTCTAATTTAATTATGATTTAATCTAAGACTACAGCTGAAGACAGCTATTTAATACACTGTAAAGTTACCAAGAAAATAAAATGTACCCTATCCATCCATGTTAGATCTTACTGTGAATGATTCAGGGTTTTCTTTTTCTTTTTTATCAGAAACGAATCCCAATTTTTTATCAAAATGTTGCTACTGGATCTTTGGATCTGGATTTCTCGATCTCTCTGGTGATTCTTTGTCATTTAGTCTCTCTTATTCATTGACCTTCCATGACTGCTTGCTTGCTTTAATTATTTATTTATTCATTTTAATTGTTTAATGTATGCTTGTATGTTTTAATTCACTAATTCAATCAGCCCGATAAACTGTTACTGACGTAACTGTAAGTATAGGTAAGTATTTGAAGTGCTTAGGCACCAATTAAGACCTATATTGCTTGATTGGCACCCACAAAAGAACAAGAAGATAAAGAAAATGTGCCACTATTTCCAACAAACCAGGGCTCTTAAACGGACAGAGTCATGCCAGTGGAGATGAGGGTGTAGAGTGGAGGGGGGGAAGGGGGATGTAAAAAAAAAAAAAAGAAAATACTTGGCTGGCTTCACAGAGGCAATAACAAATTTCTCACTATTATGAAATGCGAGGCAGTGGAGGGTTTGGTCCCACGAGACATCACAATGTGTTTTCACTGCAGCTCTTTGACAACTGCAGCCACGTATCCAACTCTTCAGTTATAATTTCCCCCACCTTTTATTCACGCTGTATCAGTTTTATTGCTGGAAGGGAACATGGGATGCACAAATCTCATCTGTACCCTCGTGCAGTCATGCAAGACAAGTTTACTTTTAAAGCAATGCAATCCACTTCAATATGCAGTACATCTTATAAGATACGTCTAAATGATAAATGCATTGTGATCAGAATAGATCAATTATACTACTGCTTCTCAGTGTATGCTTCAAAATACACCTAAGGCATAGAGTTGGCAACACAACAAATGTATTTATTTATTTACTACTATTATCTTAACTATTTTATGATACATAACTATTCCTTGTAATATTTCTGCTCCCGACTGTGACAGTATGATTGTTTTACTATGACCCCTCTGAAAGCCGTATGTCCTTAGACTCAAACATTGGTACAAACTGCATAAGCCGAAGAATAAGCTTAATTAATGTGGGATCAGTAAGATGAATAGAAATGTGACTAGTGTGTTTGTTGGTTTCTAAATGTCTTTTGAATTTCAGTGGTGTCAGTCATCTCTTCAACCAATAATCCACAGTGAACAATGCATTATATTCAGCATAAATTATATTTATCCTTGTTGTGAGTTAACTTGTATTCTGTGTCTGCGGCATTATCTTGCAAACATTTCAAACATATCACTCCTTGCCCACATTGGCATCTGATTAAATTGGCGAGAAGGCTCAACAAATTTGAATTTAAACCAAAATAACTTGTTCACTGGAACATACAACCTTTTAAATAAAATAATATATTGAAAGTGTTTACTCATAATGTCTAAACATACATTTTTGTATGTTTGGAAATATACTAAAAGGTACAATATGAACAAATTGACAGCATTTAAATTAAGCATATTTAAATACACAGCTTTATAAATGTAAAACTTTGTGTGTGTGTGTGTGTGTGTGTGCGTGCATGCGTGTATTTGTGTGTGTGTAGTTACATTTTATACCCCTGACCCTAAACGCTTCTCAAAAAAAAAGAATAATTAATACATAAAACAAAAATATTTGCAGTATAAAATTTCCAATAATTACAGATAAATACATATACAATATTTTATTATATGGTTATGATAATTTTAAAGTGCATCATGTCATTTTTTAACTGCTGACAAAAGAAAGGAAGGAAGGAAAGAAGACGACATGACTAAATTATAACATTTTCATTAATTTTAACATTGTAGAGTTAGACTTGTGAAAAAGTTCTGTAATCCTTAGGAAGCTGAAATTGCACACAGAATCAAATTAAATATTTTCAAAAAGTCACATTAAATGCATTAAATAAATAGGTAAATGCATTAAATGAATGTTATATATAAATTTGTTAATAAATTCCATTGACTAAATGTCATATTCTATTTATTTTGTGATCAAATGCTATACATATAACTAGTTATTATACTCATAATTCATTAGCTGCATTTAGTAATGTTTTGTCTCTTCTGTCCACTATCAGAACAGACCCTGAGACCCACCAGTTGAGAACCAGGAGTTAAACTACTCCAAAATGAAAAATTAAACATGGAATCGCTTGGCATATACTGTTTGTAGTCTGCTGTCACTTTCTTTTTAACTTTTGCTGAATTTTATTTGAACATCTAACCTGAAATGTTCATTCTATAACGATGAATGACATCAGCGGGTGCTGATGGCAAAGTTCTTCCTTTATCACTCAATTTGGGCTGATATATCAGTGAACTGTCCTCCACATGATGAAGGAGAGGAGTTTGTCTGTGCCAAAGCAAGTGAAATGAATGACCTTCGCAGGAAGGAATGCTAATAGCCATGTTACTGCTGCAGGGGGAAAGATGTGTTTGTGTTGTCCATCAACATTAGGGTGAACGAAAGAGAGTAAGTGAAAAGACAAAGATAGAGAAAAAGAGAATAAAGTGGCTTCGCTGAGCATTCTTAGATTAGAGCAAAATAGATGGGGCACCAGAAGTTAAAAGTTGG
Organism: Gymnocypris eckloni scoliostomus; assembly: GCA_027564155.1. Lineage (NCBI taxonomy): Eukaryota > Metazoa > Chordata > Actinopteri > Cypriniformes > Cyprinidae > Gymnocypris > Gymnocypris eckloni. The sequence goes on from CM050426.1 coordinate 8,101,253, forward strand.
ACTTTTGAGAGAAACCAAAATGTAAAAAAATCAGCATCACGTCAGATTAAAATGTTATAGTGATGGGCCTTTAAGAAGGCGTTCTTCTTAAAGAGATAGTTCACCCAAAATTGAAAACTTGATGTTTATCTGCAAATAGAGCAGGGCATCCAAGATGTAGGTGAGTTTGTTTCCTCAGGAGAACACAAAGAACATTTTTTAACTCAAGGTATCGTCACAAGCTACAGGATTTAATTTGGTTTTGTCTTTGTGTGTTTTTTGACTCTCAAAGCCATGGTTTCCATTGAATGCCATTATATGACTGACAGACTGCAATGGTTGACTTTGTTTCTCCCTTTTAAAATGTCATATTGCATTGGAAAGGCATTTATTTTCAATAACAAATGAAGGAAATAATCAAAAAGTTGGAAATAAAGGATTGGGTAGGCTTTGGGTAGGTGTATTTGCTTTGTTTCAATAAGGTGGCATCCATTTACTAATTTGAATTAAAATTAAAACATACCCTCAATAAGTTATAATGTTGTACTTTTTTATAATGCACTACAATACTGCAATAGGTGCAGATAATTGCCTCTATTTGCAATAAGTAGTATAAATAGCAGAAAATCCTGCTACTTTAACATAGTGTAAATGGAATAGCTATTTTCACTTAGTGTAAATAGCATATCACTAAAAAAATTGCTGCTATTTTCACTTAATGTAAATATTATCCATCCCTATTTGCACTTAGTGTAAATAGCATCTAGCGCAAAAAGAGTATAATTTATATAGTATAATTTTAGAGTATAATGAATCATTATTAATCACCTACTTTTCTTGTGCTTTAAATATGTCTAATTATTTAGAAAGTGTGCAAATGTGCTATAATTTCCATTGCATATGCTTTGTGATAATCACATTACTTTTGTCCACAATTCATAAATCAATGACATGGATCTACAGCTGTGAGGTAAAACTCCCCCAGAAGTTAGACTCGAGAACTACAAACCGAATCAATTAAAAATAAATTATGAAGAGAAATACAGCTTGAATGAATTCTGAATGAGCTGTAGAAAAATAAGGCAATGTATATTTGTCATTCCAGATGTGAAATGTAAGTTATTCATTACCATTGGCAATGATATGGACATTATGTGTTTTTTTTTCAAGTACCTTAAAGTATCAATACCATGGTGTGACAAGTGACATGGCTGAGAGCCGTGGGAACGGAGCGAGGCCGGTGGAGTAAATGATAAGGAATGACACCTGCACCACTCACCGGTCTCGCGTCCCACGGAGGAGCTTCGGAAGAATAAAAGGAGGCGACGACAGTGAAAGACGAGAGAGGACCAGGCCTGGATTTTAGTTTGTGTATTGTGTGCGGCAGTCGTCCGTGAGGGGCTGCCGCTTTTATTTTGTGTTTGTTTATTGTATTATTAAAGTTTTGAATGTTCGCCAGTTCCCGCCTCCTCCTTCCCAAATCTAAGAACTTCATTACATTGGTGCCGAAACCCAGGACGAGGAAGCCGGCACGCCGCCATGCAGCCAGCTCAACCCACGCCACTTGTGGAGCTAGTGAAGTCACTCGCTGGTCTTCACCAAACACAACACCAGGCGCTGATGGACATGAAACTGGAGCAGGAGGATCGCTTCCGCATGTTGGTCCAAGTGCAGGATGAAGACCGGCGGGTCCTCCGGAGCTTGCTTGGCCCACCCCTGTCGCAGCCCCATCCGTCGCCCACGTCCCACTGATGAAGATGGGTCCACAGGACGACCCGGAGGCCTTCGTGGACCTCTTTGAGAAGACAGCGGAGGCGGAGGCAATGGCCTGTGCGCCTGATCCCGCTGCTGACAGGTGAAGCGCAGGTGGCAGCCCAACAGCTACCTGTAGCGAACCTCCTGGCCTACGACGATCTCAAGCGGGCCATCCTGCTTTGAGTCGGTCGTACCCCCGAACAACATTGGCAATGCTTCCGGTCAGTGGAGCTGGGGGACAAAGGCCGACCATTTGTGATGGCTCAACAGCTCCGGGACGCTTGCCGCAAGTGGCTCATGGCCTCGCTCCGTTCCCATGGCTCTCGGCCCCGCCCCACTCATCACACATGGTATGCAAATATGATAATGATTCAATATAACAAAATGACCATAGTGCTACTATATGATACATCACTGTCCCACAGTACTTTCACAGTGTTTTGATTTGGTAAGGACACTTACAAACCACAGGTCTGCAAGTTCCACCAAGATAATATGTTACAGTAGATTTTTTATGGATTTCTTGTTACAAACCACTCTGCCACTTCATTTTTGGGAAAGTGTCTTGCTTGCTTTGTAGTCAAATAATTGTCTCCCCGGTCTGTGTATGGAAATCCCAATCGTTTTTAAGATATGCACACTGAATCGCAGAAAGCTTCCACTTTCATACCACCTCCTGTGTCTGCTGCAGAGCCGAGTAAGCCAGCAACTCTTGCTATATTATGCTCTGAGTGACGGTAATTGTACGACGTTCAGCCTTCCCAGGAAATAGCAGAATATATGGAGAGAAGAGGGATAACAGTGAGAGGACTAAAGGTCAGTATAATATTGCTGGTGGAATGGAGTTGTTCTGTCTGTGTTTGCTCTGTGAAAGGGGACAGAGGTTGCAATTTTCTAACTCTTGCATATTTTTGCTGACCTCCATGCGTTATGTCTCATGGGAGATGAGACTAATATAAACTGTTTGTCATGATAAATATATCTATTAAAATTTTAAGCCATATTTAAGGTCTGTTTTGTGTGTGATCGATGCAGAAATATCTATGGATGCATTCTCAGCTTGTATGCCTATAAATTAAATGGCATATTGTCGAATGCTTTGAAATATCTGATGGTGCATAAATTAAATTTTCTCCACCAAAAGTGGTAATAGGGAATCTGGGCCCGTGAAATCCATAAAGTCTAAATTAGGGTTTCCCAAACAGGGTTGCGTGAGCTAATAATACCGTGTTTTCAAAGCTCCTCGGGTCACAGAAAATGTTGTTTCTCAAGAACTCCATCTCTACAAGTGCTAAGTGCTGGGTTAACTTTATTTACATTCACATTTGATTATTTCTCAGCATTTTAGCTGTTAGACATTTACAGCATTTTACTAATATTCTGCCAAAATTAAAGTAATATAAGTTGGTTCTTGTAAAAGGCAAACCCAAGGGTGAACAACATTAAAATTGATTTAATTTCCATTAGCATTCTTTGTTTTTGTGTCTAGATGCAGCACCAATACAGAATAAGCGCAATATAATGGCCTATATTTGCATTTGTCATTAAATTAATGAAATATTGATATAAAATCTAAGGAGGGAGCAATATTTACTTCAAGTAAATATTTTATGTCTAAGCGGTTACTGACTGTTATAATGCCTTCACACAATTTCTTGAGACTCAAGAAAATTTGCCTGTCACAATACAATGTATGCATACTGTCATCACACAGCGGAGTGTACAGGTAATAAGCTATATTTTTTTCAGTGAGCAAAACACAGGGCTAAAGCTAAACTTCAGATACGGTCTTTCTTAGAAGAAATTACTATTTATACAGTTGAATATGCAGTTGTTTAGTTTTTTTCCATTGCCAACTTCCTGTCATCAAGTTAAGCCGCTTCTCAATTTCCACATTTATAAAATCTGTTTGGCTTATTGTCAGCTTATTGTCTTCCTACCAAGCCTAACACCCACAGCCTGGGCAGAGGCGTCATTCCTGAGGTAAATTGTCGCTCAGTTTCCACGCAGGCAAACAAATTTGCATAACTTTATCCTGGATCCATTCTCCTCGGTATGCTAAAAAGAGAAGCATACATTTATATCCCAAGTCAACTCTTTTGAGTTCTCGTCTAGTTGTCTTTTTAGTGGAGGTTGTTGAGTAGATGGGTCTTTGGAGTGGCCTTGTCAATATTATTTACCTTCAATCAGCACCTTCCTTCCTTTTAATTGTTTCAGTGTGTTTTCAGAGTGAATATCGCAGCTTTGCTAAATTGAGCCTGTACTGCCTGAACTGATCCACTTAATTTTGCCCTCATTGATTTTGTGTCCCTTTCATTTAGATCATTCTGTCGCAGGTTTGCACATAGTTTACACTTCTATGGATGAGGACAGACCATTTACCACCAGCACCTCTTTTGATATGGGACAATAAAGTACAAAAGCCACTTTGAAACACAGATTCTGTTGTTGCAGTTTTTACATCTATTTTTGCAGAATTTTCACAAACCAAACAAACATACCCATGAAATTCCTTGATGTTCTGATGCAGACGACAGTTGGGGGACAATTAGTCTGAATTTGAACCAATCGTGTTTCTGCATTGCAACTGGTAACCAACGATTGTTACTTTAAATAGATTTGATTCATTTTTTTATGTGATTTAACACATATAAATTACTTTTGCAGGTATAAATGATTGTATATAGAATGGTTGGTCACACTTTGTTTTAAGGTTCAATTCTCACTATTAACAAACCATTAACTAATTTGCTGCTTATTAATATTTAATAAAGTATCTGTTAAGTTTATGTATTGTGTATGATTATATATGGAGAATAAGGTCATGCAGAATATGTGCTATATAAGCACAAACAAACAGTCAAAATGTCAATAATAGACATACTAATAAGCAACTAGTTAATAGTGAAAACTGGTCCCTATACTAAAGTGTTTTTGATTGATTCACTGATATTAAATTCTATTGTTGACCTGTTTTTAGTGTTCTAGGGATTGCCATTAATGAAAGTGCATTTTTCAAAAATACTTTGTTTGTTTTCTCAAAATGAAAATCCAGTCATTATTTTCCCACCCTTGTCATTCCTAACCCAGACTTCCTTTCATCTTCAGAACACAAATAAATATATGTTTAATACATATAATAACATATAGTCCATCCATTGAAAATCCAAGTAATCAAAACGTAAATTTATCAGAAGATTCATGAGACAATGAAAGACTTCTGAAGAGACATGATTGCTCCATGCCATACATTTAATGTAGGCTTTTATTCATTTTTAACGAGCATCACACAAACATAGAGCATATCAAATATGGATTAATATAGAATCATAACCATATTTACTTGACGAGAAAGAACAAACCTCAATGGTTCTCATGTATCTCAATGATTACTTTTGCATAATATGTATATTTTTTAATACAAAAAAATACTTTATTGTTAATGTTTTGGTTGCTTAGGCTTTCAATACATGGACAAACATGGCAAAAGGACATTAAAAAATACGTCTTTGTGTACCGAAGATGAATGGGAAATCTTAAGGGTTTGAAACAACAAAATTATAATTAATTTTAATTTTTTGGATGAATTAAAACAATTTGTACAGCTTTATTATTTTCTCTATGCTAATATAATGTGATTAATTCTAATAATATAAAATAATAATACAAAATATGATAAAACAAAACCAGAATTAATTATGCCCTGTGATCTATATGTAAATTTCGTAACAAGGAATTGCACTAACATTAGAGCGATTCAAGCGAAAAGTACCACCTTCATGTTTTGACAAGTTTACAGCTGCCTCAACAAACACAATTACCAAAGACGTCAGTTTTCACAAAATTGCTGACAGAAAACAAGAATGTATTTACATATTATATAAGGAATTCAATTAAAATGTTAAATCAGTTAACACCCCCTTTTTATTTCCACTCAAGACTTGGTAAATTGCTAAAAAGTTTTCAAGAACCTTCTGTAGTGAGATTTCCAAAGTAAAGGTGATATACTTACATTTTCTGGGATGTTGTGAGGGTGCAAAATTTTAGACTTTAGCTTTAACAATTATATCAAGTGGCAGTGAAACCATAAATCTCCTACAATAAGCTGTGATGTTTTAATGTGTGTGCAAAGGCGTGCAGGAGAGGTTGCCTACACCTGCCCCTTGAAAGGTTATCCACTGCTACCATGTGGAAAAAATAGCCCAAATAAGCCTGCACCGACTTGTCAAAGAGGTTGGCAACAGTATGCACAGAACTCAGTTATACCAAGAGAAAAGCTTTCTTTAAGAGAATATAAGTTCACCAGCAAGAAAAAAAAAAACTAAACTTAACAACTATACACTGAAAAAAGAGCAAACTTAAAAGTTTAAGGCAACCAGCTTCAGCAGATTTTTGAGTTCTCAACTTGTTTTTGTATAAACTTAAAACAAGTTGAGAAAACTAAAAAATCTGTTGAAGATGGTTGCCTTAAAATTTTAAGTTTGCTCAACTTTTTATTTTAACAGTGCTGTAAAAAATCAAAAGTTGAGAGAACTTAATTGTTTAATGCAACCAGCTTTAGCAGATTTATGAGTTTTCTCAACTTGTTGTTTTAAGTTGATGAAACTTAAAAGTTGAGAGAACTCAAAATCTCTTACAAAAATAAGTTGAGAAGACAAAACAAAAAATCTGCAGAAGCTGGTTGCTACCGGAATTGTATTTATGTTTACAGTGTACCTTACTAACTATTAAGCAACAAATTAGGAGTTTATTGAGCCAAAATTTGTAATGGTTTCTTAATGGCGAGAAATGGACCTCAAAATAAAGTTTGCCCCTTCTCAGTATTCCATATTCACTAAAAGAGCGATACAAATAATGTTTTTAATTCATTTATTAAATATTATCAACAAGCAATCTTACAATTAAAAAAAATACATTACATATTACATAGAACAAGTGACAGATCTATTAGTTTGCATCAGGTTTTTGACCCATCTGCTGCAATCACTGCCAATCATTGCAGTTTTGCATTAAATCCGCCATTTACATTTTCATTTTGTCAAAAAATCCTAAAGGATTCCGATAAGAGAATTGTGTGGGAACCAATAGGAAAGTCAAGTCCTATAAGAATCTCATTGGAATGGTTCCAAATGATTATGCACATTCTAATTAAAACTATTTTTCTAATTAGATTGTATTTGTTTATTTTTATTTTTTGACAAGGAACACTGTACACTGAATCTCTTATTTACATTGCGTGGCATTGATTTTTACAATGAAGGAATTTGCGAGTGTTCTGCAGCTGAACTCAGGGCATTTTCATTTCTGCATTTCCAGTGTTGTTGAGTAGATTCAGACCAATATAAGCACATTTTATACACATCTCACTGACACCGTTTACATGGACATAAGTAATATAGTTACTTAGCTTATTCTGAATAAGACAATATTATGATTAAGGTTTTTACAGGAGTTGCTTTTAGAATAATCCTTTCATGTTCCTGTTTTACATGTTATAGTACATAGATTGATTAATAGCACATGTCATTACGTCACCACGCGACGACATCTGAAGTCCCCTCCAGAATTTCCCGTATAAACATATAGTTTGTCTTTGTGATGATGCCATACACAGTTTTAGGTGTTTCATTTTTATGAAAGCTTCAAGTGCAGTAAATTATTTGTACGTGCATACAGAGGACAGCGCTGTTGAAGCTCTTTTATTTGCCGTCAAAACGGTTGACCACTGCCGTTTGTGTATCCTGTCGCAAAATGCAGCGAAAGGTCCAACACGACGGCAATGGTTTGACGAAGGTGTGTACATGTCTGTACTGCACTTTAATTATGCAACTAAAATAGGAATACACCATTAAAATCGTGTTCAAATCGGATTATTGATGTACATGCAAACATAGCCACTGTTGTAAAAACACAACAGTGGCTATCTGTGATGGCAAACAAAAATACACACATGATTGTTTTACCATTTGAAATATAATATATACACTAGCACTTTAACAAGTCTATTGCTAGTAAAATGTCTAAAAATGACTAGTGAAATAAAGTGTAATGAATGGAACTGTGTTCTTTTCTTTTTTTAATTTTTCACTTTCTTTTCTTCTTTTTCTAGTCATATATGTTTGGAACGACATTCTCAAATGATGGCATCTGAGCATTAAAAACGGTCTGCTAGTAGCCTTAACTTTGAGTGTGGTAAGAGATCTCCACACTGTCCAACAAACACATCAGAATGTACCCTGGTGATGAATAATATTGTGTATCATCCTCATTCAACTCTGTGTTAGTAAATACTTTATCCCTCTCATCCTCGATGTTGATTATGAAAAGTGTGTGTATGAGTGAGTGATTGTGTGAGTGTGTCTCTGCTAAGGACTAATAACCTCATCTATGAGAGGCAGTAGAGCATGTCTTTCTATATGAGGGATGGATCCATCTGTGTATTTTCCTAATATTGGAAACAGAACAACATCAATTTGTGATGCACATCATGATCTACCTAACAGAGTATACATTTGTGGATGTAACTTTTTATTTTGAATTACAGAAATAAGAAATCCTGTGATCCTAATATATATATATATATATATATATATATATATATATATAAGTTGCCTACAATTAATTAAATATAATCCAAAAACTCAATACGACTAGTCAGGAGTCTAGCAGATATAATATCCAAGTAAAATGGAAGTCTGTACCTTACCAAGAATAGGATGATAACAGAATCAGGCAGTGGTGTAGTCTAACTGATACGCAGGTATAAGCCATATATTGAAGTATTACAAATTTTATTTTAAATGTTTAATTTAGATACTTTTCTTTCTAAGAAAGTGTATCAGGAAATTCAGGTGTTTGAGAACGCTTCCTGACCATTTGAGCTCGACAGCTGTGCTTTTGTCTCTATGATAATGTTAAGATCAATGGGTCAGACTACTGAGAGATTCAACCTTTGATCTGCAAATGACTTTGTCCTGGCCAGATGTGGATTCGTTAGGTTTATTGCCCTCAGATGTATGCTTTCTTTGATGTTTTAACTCCAAAAAAGTCCCTCCTCCAATTCTGTCTATAAGATACCCTGTAAAAATGACTTAAGATGAGATTTCGATGACTGCAGCCTACCATCACACTGGGTTTTTTTTCAATAAAGAATCCTACGATCGAATCCGAAGTCTCCTGGTCTTCTCTTCTGAGTTTCTACACTTTAGAAGAACAGAGTTTTCAACAGATGCTGCCGTGAACCCGGATAGAGTTCCAGCTTCCTCACCTGAAAAACTTCAAGCTGAAACAAAGATCTGCATCTTTTGGAATCCAGCGAAACTTCAAGCTGAACAAGGATTTCCCAGACTGAATTTTTCTCTCTGGTGAGTGCTGTCTCTAATCCAAAAGAACCTAAGACCAGTGTATCCTCTGTGCCGTCAGAGAAGAGTTAACATACATCTGTAGGGTTTGTTTAACTAAGTTTATCCTCTAAAGTTTTTATTTTAGAGATGAAAGTTTATCCTCTGTTTCAGGCAGGGAAGGTTAGCATTATGTGCTAATTTTTGGTTTATCCTCTGTTCTTTCAGGCAGGGAAGGTTAGCATTACGTGCTAATTTTTGGTTTATCCTCTGTTCTTTCAGGCAGGGAAGGTTAGCATTACGTGCTAATTTATGGTTTATCCTCTGTTCTTTCAGGCAGGGAAGGTTAGCATTACGTGCTAATTTTGGTTTATCCTCTGTTCTTTCAGGCAGGGAAGGTTAGCATTACGTGCTAATTTTTGGTTTATCCTCTGTTCTTTCAGGCAGGGAAGATTTTGGCATTACGTGTTAAAAACAAGTGTACCCTCTGTTGATCAGAGAAGTGTTTGTTTTGTTTGTGTGGTATACCGAAGAAACTTACAAAATGGTCAGAAGGAATGCTAGGCTGATTCCAACCACAGAAAAGAGTGGTCTTGCGACTCCTCTGTGGTCAGATAGTGAATTCAAAACACTGTTAGGGGAACAAATGGACCTAATAGTCACTGAAAAAGTTAGACAAGAACTAACGCTGAAATATGAGATTCATCCAGACAAGACTTGGTCAGTAGATGAGTGTAAAAGGAACTAGGAGCAAGCATTCGTAAGAACAATGTGAAAGGCATTATCTGTTGTCACAGAGAATTCAGTGTAACGCTAGCGACAACAGTCTCAGCGTAATTCAGAGCTAGAGCAACAGAACAATGAACTCCCGTAGAGTATCCACTTTGACTAAGAAATTGAACCTCAAGAAAGTTGCAGCAAACACTGATGTGAAAGTAAGTCAGCCTGATAACATTTACCCTGATGTACAAGCGTTCTTTGAAACAGATGTAGCTCTCCAATCAGTAACTGATGTGCCTGTAAATTCCGTCAATGTGTGTGGTGCGAGGAGAAGATCTCAGGGGATTGAGGAAACTGATAGTGTTCCTCTCAATTCTTCTGTTGTGCAAATACAAACTGCTGCCAAAGCTTTATGTCCTAAAGATATAGAGAGACTATCTCAGAGTTTACCGTCAGCACGCACACATTTTTCTGAATTTAGAAGAACACTGATCAGTAAATGCGCCTTTATGACATGTCGTTGGCAGAAGTCACGCAGCTGATGTCACAAATACTAACTGAATCTGAATTCAACAGTTTTGAATCTGCTGTCACTTCTGAACTGCGAAATGCCAGTAAGGGTGATTTAAGAGAAGGTATTTTGAAAATCCTAAAGAATATCTTAGGACCCAAAATAGATTGGTCTAGAATTACTACCTGTGTGCAAAGGAAAGAAGAAACTGTGAGTGAATATACTGAGAGATTTTGTCAGTCAGCTGTAATCTACAGTGGAATTGTTGATGACCCTGAAAGTGTGCTAGATGACAAGGGACCCTTGGTTCGTATCTGGTCAGATGGCCTTGTAGCCGAATACAGAAAAGCTTTACCATTCTTAGATCTAACTTGGTCTAACAGAACTCTCAGAAGTAACCTAGACAGGTTAACTACATGGGAAAGAGATGCTGATGTCAAGGCAAAAGTAAGAGTAGCAGCAGCTACGTTTAACACAACGAAACAAGACAATAGATGGTCTAAAAGAGAAAGCAAATGCAAATACTGTAAAAAATTAGGACATTGGGAGAAAGAGTGTAGGAAGAAGTTGCAAGATAGTAAAAGAAATGCTATGCATAATTCTGCTCCTTCTCAGCCTGCACACAACCCTGAAGTAGTTCCGCCAGTGACCACTGAAACTGTGGTACAGCTAGTTCAGGCTTTTCTAAGAGCACAACAAGACCAGGAAAAAAACTAATTATTGGGGCTGTGAGTAGCTACCTTTCCCCTGTAATCCAACACAATGACCAAAGAATTTTTGTGAAAGGTAGCATAAAAGAGAAAGAGATTGATTTTTTTGCTTGATAAAGGTGCAGAAATTACAGTAATTCCTACAAAATTGGCACAAGGTTTAAACATCCCATACAAGAAAACCAAACTTTGTTTAACTGGTGTAATAGGTGAAGATTCTGTTTTGTATGAAACTCCGCCCATAGAGGTACAATTTGGCCCAAAAACTCTGACTACAAAATTGCTATGCGCTCCATTAAATACAGGTGCAATTTTAGGCATGGATCTTCTGAGACAAATAAATCTAACTTTAGACATGTCCTCAGAATCTACTAGCATAAAAATTTCCTCAGCACAGATTTCTACCAATAATGCAACCCCTCCCGAGTATGCTTTCTTACAGAATCATCCAATTTGGGCTAAAGACAAGGATGATTGTGGGTTGTTGACAGGTGTAGAACCAGTTAAATTGACAGGAACTCCACCTCCGGTCACCAAACAATATCCGATTAATAAGGAAGCTATACAGGAATCAAACTTATTGTAGAAAATTTGCTGACGCAAGGAGTGCTAGTTAAAACCAACAGTCCATGTAATTCACCCATATGGCCCATCAAGAAATCTAATGGGACATGGAGACTTACAATAGACTACAGAGTAGCCAATAAACATATTGAAAAAATCACCCCTAGTGGCAGATCCATCTACAATTTGTAATGGCTTACCATTAGATTGTAAGATTTTTTCAGTAATTGATATGTCTAATGGATTCTTTTCTGTACCGTTGCACTCTGACAGCCAGCCATGGTTAGCTTTCACAGTTGACTATGAACAATACCAGTGGACACGATTGCCACAGGGATTTCAAAACTCCCCAACCATATATCATCAGGCTGTCAGACGTGATTTGTGTGACCCAGAATGTCCGGTAAAACAGTCCACTATGATCCAATATGTCGATGATATTTTGATTGCCTCAACAGATCATGAGGTACATCAAACTGAATTGGCATCATTGTTGGACTATTTGCATAAAAGGACACAAATGCAGCTTTCACAAAGCTCAAGTTGCTAAAAAGCAAGTCACATTTCTGGGTCAAACAATTGGTGCAGGAAATAGATCCATTACACAGGATCGAGCGGCTTCAGTCAAAGCCATACCTCCGCCTAATACCATTAAAACACTCCGCTCATTTTTAGGAACAACAGGTTATTGTAGACCTTGGATTGAAGACTATGCCTCGATTGCTCAGCCTCTCTATGATTTGTTGAAAGGCCATGGTAAAGATTCAGATACTGTTTGTATGGAAGAACTTCATCTTAAAGCTTTTAATGATTTGAAGAGAGCACTATGTCAAGCACCAGCATTAGGAATTGCCCAATCGGATAGACCCTTTGTGCTTTATGTCCATGAACACTTAGGCTTTATGACTGCATGTCTAATGCAAGATCATGGGGGCAGCTTACGCCCAATTCATTACTATTCCGGTAAACTTGACATAGTCGCTCAAGGTATGGGCCCATGCCTCAGAGCAGTACAGGCAGTTCATCTAGCGCTTCAGGCTTCATCAGGAATGGTGTTAGGTCAGACTGTAAACGCAAAATGCCCACACGCAGTGTCCGCACTAATGAATCAATCAAAAGTCACTTCTGTCACCTCCTCCCGTTGGGGAAATTGGTTAGCAACTCTCACAGCCCCGAGTATTGTTATACAGCGTGCACCAATCACGAACCCATCCTCATGTATGATGTCTGCAATGACTGAATTTGTGTTAGAGGATGAAATGACTCATGATTGTGTTACGCTTACATATGCAGCGACAAGTGAAATAGCAGAAACTCCCATAGAGAACGCAGAATTGGAGTTGTTTGTTGATGGTTCAGCTCAAGTTATTGAAGGTAACAGACGAGCAGGATATGCAGTAACTTCCACCACTGAAGTAGTTGCTTCAGGTCGTCTTCCAGACCATTTTTCAGCTCAAGCTGCAGAACTAGTAGCCTTAACTAGAGCATGCACGCTAGCTTCAGGATCGGTTTCAAATATCTACACAGATTGCATTGACTCAGATCAAGGTACCCACTTCACAAGACATGTAGTCAAGGAAGGGTCTAGAATTGTTCCTCCCCCTGCAGGGATAGGATAGGGCAGACACAAGAACCAGTGAGGAGCCCAGGGAAGAACCGAAAGCAACAGGCTTCGGGGGCCAACCCTGAGGTGAAGATTTCCTCATAGGCCTTTTTAAATTAAATTTAATTATTAATTTAAATTATTCATTATTCATATAGTCCCCACCAAGCTAGCTGTCAAACTCTCAGACCTCGGCCTAAACACTTCACTCTGTGACTGGATTCAAGATTTCCTCACCGCCAGACCACAAGTGGTGAAAGTCGGCCAGTTCACCTCCAACTCCATCACCCTGAACATAGGAGCCCCACAGGGCTGTGTCCTGAGCCCCCTGCTCTACTCTCTCTACACACACGACTGCGTGTCCTCACACAGCTCCACTTCTATTGTCAAATTTGCTGATGATACTGTGGTTCTGGGCCTCGTTTCCAACAATGATGAGGCCGCATACTTGCATGAGGTGGAGAGAGACTCACATCATGGTGCCAGGATGGATAGTCTCTCTCTGAATGTGAGCAAAACTTCAGGAAGAGACAGCAGCAGCCCTACACTCCTCTTATGATCAGTGGGACCCCTGTGGAGAGGGCGAGCAGCTTCAAGTACCTCGGTGTAAACATCTCCGAGGACCTGACATGGACTGCACACATCCAAACACAGGTCAAGAAAGCCAGGCAAAGACTGTACCATCTGCGAGAGCTGAGGAAATTCAGGGTCTCACCAGCTATCCTGAAAACTTTCTATTCAGGGGCCATAGAAAGTGTTCTGACTCAGTGCATCTCAGTGTGGTATAATAATGCCACAAACCAGGACTGCAAAGCTCTACAGAGAGTCGTGCGCTTAGCTGAATGCATCTCAGGGTCTGCTCTCCCCTCTCTGCAGGACATCTACCTCAAATGCTGCAAAAGCAGAGCTGCTAAAATCATCAAGGACTCGAATCACCCTGGTAACCATTTTTTCATTTCACTGCCATCTGGCAAGTGCTTCAGGAGCATGATGGCAAAAACTGAAAGACTGAGGAGGGGTTTCTTCCCCCAGGCCATCAGGCTCCTAAACTCAGTCTCATAACATCATAACATCTACAGGACTCAATTTAATAAACTGTAAACACATGCATTATTCCCCATCATCCACACTGCTGCTATGTGTACATACCCGCTACAACCTATTTGCACATTCTCTTGCACATCCGTGTTTATATTAATATTTATTAATCCACAGTATACTGTACTGCACATTTTATCTCATTGCACATCTTACTCCTTATTTTATTTTATTATTTGTTCCTATTTTCATTCCCACCTATATTTATATATATATTCTCTTGTGTTATGTTTCATTGTTTTATTGCTTTTATGTTACTTTTATTTTTTATTTTGTTTATTTTGTTTATTTTTATTTTTGCACTTTCCATTGAGAGGACCTGTCCTGACCCACATTTCACTACTGATTATACCCTGTATGATTGTGTATGTGACAAATAATAATGAACCTTGAACCAACCTTAAGGTACATTTAGTACAGATAAAAATGTGCGATTAAGTTGTGATTATTCACGAGTTAACTCATGACAGTAATGTAATTCATTGTGATTAAATATTTTAATCGATTTACAGCCCTAAGTTAAATTGACTAAAATTAAATGTAGGCTTACTGGTAACTCATCAGTGGACTTTCCTCGTCAATATAGGCTATATTTTTGTTAACACTTGTATCATTCTTGCTAATTCAAGTTTTTTATGAATGAACCTTTGAGGGGAACCAATTTTCTTCAGAAAAGATTAGATGGAATTTTTATTTTTCTGATAAAGTATAATTTACAAGCTGAGCACTGCTTTGAGCACTGCTTTGTTTACAGCCTTTACCGTTTTAAATTATTTATACTTCTGACTCATTCTTTTTCTTAAAAAAGTCCCCCCCGCCCCCTGTTTGTGGAGTCCTAGGGTGCCCGTGTGGCCCAGAATCAGAAAAAACACAAATTTGGAACAACTGAATCCAAAATGGGAGATGAAAGAACAATACAATAAAAGAGCAATAACTGTTTCCTCTAGGCACCATTGTGCCGTTGTAAACATCCAAAGAAAGTATTATTTAAAGCACTCAGTGGCTTTTTTCCCAAGTTGTGGGACATGCCCCGGGAATGAAGGAACAGTAAACGGCTAGATGATTTCAAAACAATTTAAGCAAGCTCCTCGTGATATCAATATAATTAATCCCTCCCTGTCCTAAAATAACAACCATCAGACAACAGAGCCTGTCAGCAGAAGTCGATACAGATAAAATAAGCCTGATATCAAAAATCTGTGGAATTTCCCATTTGGATTGTGTTGTGGAGATTGTGAACAGTCTCACTACAATTTCAGTCCCTGCGCTGGCATCAATACCATAGATGGCTAACCTCGTCGCAGCCATCTATCTTCACATTCAGAAGGGGCTTAGAGCGTGCACTGTCGGTTGGGATCAATGATATGCAGGTGCATTGAGTGTGATACAAACATGCTTCATCTAAATAAGAAAAGACAAACTGGGGGGTGGAGAAAAAGAACTGGCACTCGTGTGCAGTGAATGAGTAAAGAGCTGTCAGACACCAAGTGTTCGGTGGAAAAAGGGCAGCGAAGATCTGCTAGCAATTCCTGCACTTCAGAAGCTTTTAAAAGAGTTGCACATCACTGATATCTGTTTAGCCACACTGGCACTCAGCTAGACTGCTTACTTTTCGACACACACACACACACACACACACACACACACACACACACACACACACACACACACATACAGACACACACACATACTGTATATTCTGGGCCTGAATTACTTTGTGTGAGGACTCTGAGTCTAAAAATAGCTGTCATTTACATACGCTGGTTCAAATATCCAAGGCTTCTTATATCTCAGCTTTGAGGTTGATTTACCTGTCCCTGTGGGGATAGGGAGTGTTCGTCCATTCAAGCAGAGCCTGGCGGTGGATGTGTGTGTGTGTGTGTGTGTGTGTGTGTGTGTGTGTGTGTGTGTGTGTGTTATCGCGGAAGCACTGATTATCGGATAGAGGATCAGGTGAGGGGTATCTCAAGGCTATTACTGTCTCAAATTAGGCAATCAAGCTTTGCTATGCAATTCATTTGAGCTAGTTCACATGCCGTCTGATGACAGGACCCTGTGCCATGTTAATGAAGAGCTAAATTCAGCTCATAGCTAAAACATGTAAATTATGAAACATGTTGGATGGCAAGATAAATAGAGAGAAGAGTATATGCTGAGAATATAATCATGAAACGAGTAGTTACAATTTCTTGATGCTGATTGGTCAATATAACATTTTATAAAAAAAGGGTACGTTTTTTTCTGCACTGCACTGCATTTTTGGCAAGCAATGGTAGCTATGATTTAGTTTTTTTTATAAATTCAAATTATATTCAGATGTTTGAATAATAAATCAAACTGTCAAAATGAATGCTCAAATGATGAATTAAATGCTAAAATGTAATGCTATCCCCCCTCATTTGGGATAGCATGAACTATAACAAACAAATAAATAAATAAATAAATAAATAAACTGTGTTTGATATTTAATTTCCAGTACAACCCTGCCAAAATCAAAACGTTAATTAAATATTCAAGTGATATAACAATAATAAGCACACAAAGCGACATAAAATTCTCGGTCCCACTTTACATTAGGTGGCTTTATATCTACGTACTTACATAAAAAAAAGAAGAATATACATATTGTATTGCAAAACGTCTAGGTTACGTATGTAACCCCTGTTCCCTGATGGAGGGAACAGAGACGTTATGTCGTGACGACATAGGGGATTTACTTGGAAGCCCCGATCATCTCTGACTAAAGAGAAAATGCCAATGAAATTGGCTAGTGGATTTTGCATACCTGAGCCACTCCCCGTACACACGGGTATAAAAAGGCGACAGGTGCATCCACTGATTAGGTTTTACGCTGAGGAGCCGAGACGAGTCCCTGGCAACCAGCGATGGTTCAAGATTGTGGCATGGGGACATAACGTCTCCATTCCCTCCATCAGGGAACGAGGGTTACATACGTAACCTAGACATTCCCTATCTGTCGGTCACTACGAGATATGTCGTGACGACATAGGGGTCCTATGGAAAGCGCCACAAGCTGAACCCCGTCACAACCTTGTGGCATGCAGATGTTGACAAGTGAGTGCGTGACAGACAAATGCCATGCAAGAGGTTGCAACCTTCCTACCGCCCCAACGCAAATTCGCTAACCTTGGTGCCCACCGGGACCACTGAGTACATCGCTGCTGGAGATAGCCAAGCCACTGTTCCTTTCCCCACGGAAATCGGAAGGGATTTCGACCTTCAATGAAAGACGGCTTCAGGTCTTTCCTATTTGTTGTTACAGCTTGCCGTAACGGCAGGGAAGCGAGCCTTCCGGAGAAGGGCACTATGGAGGCCACATCCTGCCCGAAGGGAGGTAACATGTGGAGATACTGATATGGACTGACCCAGGCTTGGGGCAGTACTACATACGACTGGGCTCTGGGGCAGATCCTACCTGGATGTAGGGAGGAGGTGCTGCCAGCAGAACCAGACAGAGAGCTCTGTCAAAGAGAAGACACGGGTTTACCATGAGGGAAACCTTACCGTGGAAGAATACATATGGTATAGCATATGGCATATAGCATATGGTGGTATAGCATATAGCATATGGTATTACCCAGAGGGGAATCAGGCCATACGGACACCTAGCCCAGTACAGGGGCTGACCGGAGACCCGGGCGAGCTAACACCAGTACTGGGCCTAGCGTCAGACTGCTCCACCCAGTCTGACTGCCGGGGGTGCTTGGAGGATTTCACCAGGGTTCACCGTCCGGGGAACTGAACTGGAGGAGAAAAAAAGGCGCTCGTATCCCTGGGTGAGGGGGAATGGCGCAGCAAGCGTGACACCGGCCAGTTCTCCCCGCCCATTACTTACCCAACACACGGGAAGAAACTGGCTCAACGCGGAGACTGTTGAATCTTGCGAAGGTGTTCGGTGTCGCCCAGCCCGCAACTCTGCAAATGTCTGCCAAAGAGGCGCCGTGCACCAACGCATGGGAGGAGGCAACACTCCGAGCGGAGTAAGCCCTCACCCCCAGGGGGCACGGCTCTCCTTGCGACGGCCTCCACTATCCAGTGGGCCAACCTCTGTTTGGAGACAGCCTTCCCTTTCTGCTGCCCTCCGTGGCAGACAAAGAGCTGCTCGGAGCTTCTGACGCTCCGGGTGCGGTCCACGTATATGTGCAATGCTCTTACGAGACACAGCAACGCCAAGGCTGGATCTGCCTCCTCTGAGGGCAGTACTTGCAGGTTCACCACCTGATCGCGGAAGGGCGTGGTGGGAACTTGGGCACGTATCCAGGCCGGGGTCTCAAGACAACGTGAGAGTAGACCGGCCCGAACACAAGGCACTCTTCGCTTACCGAAAATGCCTGGAGGTCCCCGACCCGTTTGATGGAAGAGAGCGCGGTCAGGAGCGCTGTCTTAAGAGACAGAAATTTCAGCTCGACTGAGTCCAGCGGCTCAAATGGGCCCCTCTGAAGTCCAGTCAGGATGATAGAGAGGTCCCAAGAGGGCACAAGGGGTGACCTGGAGGGATTCATCCTCCTGGCCCCCTTCAGGAACCTCACGATGAGATCATGCTTTCCCAGGGACCGGATGTCCACTGCATCGTGGTGAGCCGCGATAGCGGCTACATACACTTTCAAGGTGGAGGGTGACAGCCTACACTCCAACCTTTCTTGCAGGAAAGAAAGCACTACTCCAATCGTGCATCTTCGGGGGTCTTCTCAGCGAGAAGAACACCAGGTCGCGAACAGACTCCATTTCAGTGCGTAGGTTTGCCTTGTTGAAGGAGCTCTAGCCTGAATGATGGTCTCTACCACTGCCGGTGGTAGACCACTCAAGTCTGCCGTGTCCCGTCCAGGAGCCACACATGAAGGTTCCATAGATCTGGACGCAGGTGCCATATGGTGCCGAGCCCCTGAGAGAGGAGGTCCTTCCTCAGAGGAATGCACCAGGGAGGTGCTGTCGCGAGGGAAATGAGTTCGGGAAACCAGGTCCGGGTGGGCCAATGGGGCGCAACCAGCAGGACCTGCTCCTCGTCCTCCCTGAGCTTGCACAGTGTCTGTGCGAGTAGGCTCACTGGGGGAAACGCATACTTGCGTAAGGCCCGAGGCCAGCTGTGTGCCAGTGCGTCTGTGCCGAGGGGGCCCTCGGTCAGAGAGAAGTACAGCTGGCAGTGGGAGGACTCGGGGGAAGCAAACAGGTCTACCTGAGCTTCCCCGAATCGACTCCAGATCAGCCGGATCGTCTCTGGATGGAGTCGCCACTCTCCTGGGAATGTGAGCTGTCGTGAGAGCACTGCGGCCGCACGATTGAGCTTCCCCGGGATGTGAACAGCGCGCAGTGACTTGAACTGCGTGTGACTCCAGAGGAGGAGATGGCGGGCAAGCTGTGACATGCGGTGTGATCGTATACCTCCAAGCCGGTTGATGTACGAGACCGCCGCAGTGTTGTAGGTGCGGACTAGCACGTGCTTGCCCAACAGCAGTGGCCGGAACAGCCATAAGGCTAAATGCACTGCACACAGCTCTAGGCCGTTGATGTGCCAAAGCAGTCGGGGCCCTGTCCAGAGCCCCGAGGCTGCCTGCCCCTTGCATGTAGCGCCCCAGCCCGTGCTGGATGTATCTGTTGTGATAACAGTATGCCGGGACACTTGATCTAGGGGCACCCCGGTCCGTAGAAAGGCAAAGTCCGTCCAGGGGCTGAGGGAGCGGCGACACTGCTGGGTGATACCCACTCACATTGTACCGCGTCGCCATGCCCACCTCGGGACCCGGGAGTGTAGCCAGTGCTGAAGTGGTCTCATATGAAGCAATCCGAGCGGCGTGACTGCAGCTGCGGATGCCATATGCCCCAGGAGCCTCTGAAACTGTTTCAGTGGTACCACATTCCTGCCTCTGAAGGAACTCAGGCAGTTCAGCACTGCTTGGGCACGTTCCTCCGTGAGGCGTGCCGTCATACTCACCGAGTCTAACTACACACCGAAAAAAGAGATTCTCTGCACAGGGGAGAGCTTGCTCTTTTCCCAGTTGACCCGAAGCCCCAACTGGCTGAGGTGCCGGAGCACCAAGTCCCTGTGATCGCCCAACTGCTCTCTGGATTGGGCTAGGATAAGCCTATCGTCGAGGTAGTTGAGGATGCTGACGTCCACCTCCCGTAACGGGGTAAGGGCACCTTCTACGACCTTCATGAACACACGGGGAGACAGGGAGAGCCCGAAGGGGAGGACCCTGTACTGCCATGCCCAACCTTCGAACGCAAACCGTAGGAATGGTCTGTGTTGCAGAAGGATCAAAACATGAAAGTAAGCATCCTTCAGGAACGACGTTGAACTTGGGAGATCGCCTGGCGAACTGAATCGCGTAGCCGAGTCGAATTGTGCACGTGAGCCAGCAAGACATGATGGGCAGCGTGAGCCACACCTCCAGACGCTGTGCAAGCAGCTCCAATGGCACAATCGACATACCTGTGGTGGTGCAGCGAAAGGGAGTAGGAGTGGATGGTACAGAAGGCGGTGCGTTCTGAGGCATCCTCACCGAACTCCCTGGGTCCCAAACGGGACTCCTCAGAGGTCAAGTCAAGTCACCTTTATTTATATAGCGCCTTTAACAATACAAATTGTAACAAAGCACTGCACAATATCAAAATAGGCAAATTTGTCAATAATGTAAAATGACAGGATTGAACACTCAATTATCTGCTGAATGCATTTCATTATTGAATTTAGTAGTGGCATTGTCCAGCTTAGTTCAGTTTAAATAATATCTGTGCAATCAAGTCAATGATTGTGCTGGAAATGAAGTGTCCCCAACTGAGCAAGCCAGAGGCGACAGCGGCAAGGAACGAAAACTCCATCGGTGACAGAATGGAGAAAAACCTTGGGAGAAACCAGGCTCAGTCGGGGCCAGTTCCTCCGGCCAGACAAATCAGTAGTTTGTTCCAACTGCAGCAAAGTCAGAGTGTAAGTGGTCCACTGGTTCCGGGGTCTTTCCCGATGGATGTCTAGGTGAGGTCCTCACTGGAGATCTGTCTCTGGGGCTCATCTCGGAGGGGTTGTCATCGTCTCTTCTCAGGTGTTCGGTCATCTCTATCGTTTAAGGGTAGGATCCAGACTGAGGCTTGTGTATTCCTAACTACCACGGGATGTTAATCCCGTGGCAGTAACATAGAAACAGTAAAACAATTAGCGTAGAAGCTCCATCCAGGAATAACCCTGGATGAAATTATCAGTATAACCCAAGCTAAAGCATAATAATGTGCATGTGTTCAGATGGACTGGCAGTACAAGATTGTGAGATGCATTATATGAATGCTTGGCTAAAGAGATGCTTTAATCTAGATTTAAACAGAGAGAGTGTGTCTGAACCCGAACGTTTTCAGGAAGGCTATTCCATAGTTTAGGAGCCAGATATGAAAAGTTCTACCTCCTTTAGTGGACTTTGCTATCCTAGGTACTACCAAGAGTCCAGAGTTTTGCGACCTAAGGGAGCGGGTTGGATTGTAGCGTGATAAAAGATTAGTTAGGTACGCAGGAGCTAAATCATTTAGGGCCTTATAGGCAAGTAATAATATTTTGTAACTGATACGAAACTTAATAGGTAGCCAGTGCAGAGACTGTAAAATTGGAGTAATATGGTCATATTTTCTTGACCTGGTAAGGACTCTAGCCGCAGCATTTTGTACTATCTGTAGCTTGTTTATTGAGGATGCAGGACAACCACCTAGCAGTGCATTACAATAGTCCAGTCTAGAGGTCATGAATGCATGAACTAACTTTTCTGCATCAGAAACACTTAACATGTTCCGTAGCTTGGCAATGTTTCTAAGATGGAAGAATGCTGTTTTTGTAACATTGGAAATATGATTTTCAAAAGATAGGTTGCTGTCTAATATAACACCCAGATTTTTAACTGTAGAGGAAGTAACAGTACATCCGTCTAGTTGCAGATTGTAATCCAAGAGATTCTGTGTACTGTTTTTAGGTCCAACAAGTAATATCTCGGTCTTATCTGAATTTAATAGGAGAAAATTACTGGTCATCCAATCTTTTATATTTTTAACACACTCTGTTAGCTTAGATAGTTTCGAAGTTTCATCTGGTTTTGTTGAGATATATAGTTGAGTGTCATCAGCATAACAATGGAAACTAATCCCGTATTTTCTAATAATATTACCAAGGGGCAGCATATATAATGAAAATAATAGAGGAAAGAGGTGCGTGGGGAGGAATGTCATCTCCGAACCGTACTCTCTTGGCTACTGGCAAAATGGGTCGTGGGCGAGAGTGAGGAAGCACGGCGTCGCACACTGTCGTCCCATGGACCTGAGAACCCGAAGGAAAAGGAAATTGCTCTTTCTTGAGAAAGTGGGTACCGCTGGCCCTTGGATCAGCGGCGGAACAGAAACGGAAGATTCTCCTCCCGGCCCTCCACCGGGGGAAGGAGCGGCACTGTTCTCCCCGTCTCCTGAGAAAGAGCCAATTCCAACATCTCCGGGTTGCCCGCGTCAGGGCCGCTTCGTCGACTTCCTGGGCGACTTGGGGCCTGGCTGGGACGCGGGGGGCGCCGCTCTCCTGCGAGAGGTTCAACACGCCGGCCTAGGTATCGATTCGGCCTGGGGCGGAGCAGCGGTGGATGGTCGCGGACGGTTCCTCTAAGTGGCGGCGTTTCGTGGGCACAGGTGCACCGCGATCGCACTCTCCACCTGGGGAATGCCCGCGTACCCCCTGGCCACTCCGCCGTCGAGGGCAGTGAGGATGGAGGAGGCGGACGAGCGGCTTCTGGCCGTGAAAGGGGCCATCCACGACTTTTTCAACTCCTCATGTACCTCCGGGAAGAAAGGCACCGGGGCAGGGCGCGGTTGTGAGCCGCGCCCCGCTCCGAGAAATCAATCGTCCAGCCGCGAGGGCTCGGGACTGGGCGGTCTGTTGACCTCCAGCCCGATGCTCACGGCTGCCTGGGCAAGCATGGCCATCAGCTCTGGGTCCGATGTTGCGATCGACATCCTATCTACAGATGGTGCACCGAATGAAATGCTGGGTGCCCCATGGGACAGACCAGCGAAATCACCCGGGAACCGGACGGGATGTTAGCTGCGTGAGGAGTAAGAGGTCCGTGGGTGCGTGCCCGGCGGAGAGGCTCTTAATGTAACCCTCAGATCTCCCAGAATGCCAGCCGGCGATCCTCTGCTCGCAGAGAGACCAGCACGGGTAGCGGCAGAGGGTGCCAATCCTTTCATAAAGGAAGGTGAGATCGCAACGAAATCATGCTCATACGCCCACAACAGGCGCATGAGTCATCCAAGAACGCATCTTCAGCGTGTTGGAAGCCCAGACACTGAAGACAACGATCGTGTCCGTCATCCGCAGACAGGAAACAACCACAACCAGAAGGACACAGAAGAAACGGCATCTTGAAAAAGAGGCGATCGTCCGTGATTTGCTCTTTTAGAATTTGCTCTCTTAGTTGAAGTGCCCAGGGGAATCGCTGATGAGAGGGACTCCGCTGATCGCACCGTTACGCCAACCAGGAAAAAAAACAAAGATGAAAGGCTTTGGGGAGATCAGCACTCTTCTCATCCACTCGGCTCCGAAGCAAAAATCGAATCAGTGGATGCACCTGTCGCCTTTTTATACCTGTGTGCATGGGGAGTGGCTCAGGTATGCGAAATCCCCTACCCAATTTCATTGGCATTTTCTCTTTAGTCAGAGATGATCGGGGCTTCCAAGTAAATCCTGTATGTCGTCACGACATATCTCGTAGTGACCGACAGATAGGGAACACTTCTGCTGCTATTTAGGTTTGATATGGGTAGGGTTAAGCACATGTTTGGTGGTATGGGTCAGTTTAAGGGTGGTTAAAATGTAAGGGATTGGTCAACAATATAACTATAAATGTAATTACATAAATTAATTACTGATGTTATTACATGCAGGTTATATATATAATATATAATTACAATGTAAAAACATGTATGTACACAATAAGAGTGTTGCATTCAATTATACATTTATATGTAAGTACAATGTAGTACAGGCCACATAATATAAAGTCGGACCAAATGCTCAAACTGACATCGCAATTCAAATGCAAAATGAATCAACCTAGTCTCATGAGAAAACAATGTAGTTCATATGAAAATGTCTAAACCTTAAACATCATACAAAATCATACAACAATGTACAAATGAGATCATTCAAATTCATACATATAAAGTATGAATTTATATGTGACCCTGGACAACAAAACATGTCTTAAGTTGCTGGGGTATTTTTGTTGTAATAGCCAAAAATACATTGCATGGGTCAAAATTATTGATTTTTCTTTTATGCCAAAAATCACTAGGACATTAAGTAAAGATCATGTTCTATGAAGATATTCAGTACATGTCCTACTGTGAATATATCAAAACTTAATCTTTGATTAGTAATATGCATTGCTAAGAACTTCATTTGACAATTTTAAAAGCAATTTCCTCAATATATCGATTTTTTTTTGCACCCTCAGATTCTAGATAGTTGTATCTCGGCCATTACTGATTCCAGATTACATGACAACAATTGTAGTCAGTAACGTAATCCGTTACATTACACATTTTAGGTAATATAATCAGATTACTTTTAGATTACTTTTGATTTAACTTGTTTTATCACATTGATTAAAAAAGCATTATCTTGAACCATAATGATGTCAAAAATGCAAAGAGTAAGAAAACTTGTTCCATTCAATGTAATTTACAACATGAAGTGCATTAAACATATTACACCAAGGTTTCCCAAATTAGGGTTCATAAAGGAACTGCAGGGGGTTGTGAGTTTAATGAAAAGCTGACAAATAATTAAATAATATATATTTTTTTTTTATTAAAATAAATAATTTTCAAACAAACTCCGTTTAGAAGGGAAATCTCGTCACACAGCGGCCATATTTGAATGCCTCTGGGCAGCTCGTACAAGACCTAACTTACTGAATGGAGGAATCCTGAAATCTCAAAAACTGCTTGCTGAACTCACAACTAAACAACATATGTCAAACCAACAACACAAATCTGAAATTAATTGACATTTATGCATTTAGCAGACGCTTTTATCCAAAGCAACTTACAGTGCATTCAGGATATACATTTTTCTTTTATCAGCATGTGTGTTCCCTGGGAATCGAACCCACAACCTTTTGCGCTGCTAATGCAATACTAATGCAATACCACTGACCCACAGGAATACTATTGCCCCAAGAATTGTTGTTTCTTATACTCAGATAGCGTTTAAAAAGCATATTTTTCAGGCTAGATACCAGCCAATGCGCATGCCGAGTCATAACATGTTTACACAGCACATGTGCATTGACTGGTTTAGTCAGGTTTCTATGGGACATTTGGTTATTTCACTTAAAAGGTGGGACTATTACTGCATATTGCGTGTTGCATTTTCTCCCATTCATAAATATAGGAGAGAACCATCTTTGTATTTCTTAACTCTTTGTTTTAATTAAAACATTTACTAAAAAAGAGGAAATATTTGTATTTACCTGCATGCCATGTAATCATAATCAAAGAAACCGTGAACATGCAAATTTAAAACGTAATTATTGAAATATTTATTTTAAAATATCAGGGGTACTTAAAGCACATATATTAGCTGATTAAAGTTTAGATGACAAAACATTTTGGAATGCCTGAATTACATGTAACTAAGAAATAACATTTTAATTAGTTATAATTAATATGACATGGTTAAAAAACCTACAGGGTAATAATACAAAAAAATGAATGTGTTCATCAGTAGTTGATGCAAAGTTGAAACACTTCTTAAGCCTGAAATTATTGTTTGTAAATTTAGTGGTCAAATGCTGTCACCACCTGACTAATAATGACTGATCTTTGTGTGAATGTCCACAAAACTGGACCATATATTCTGTACATATATAATATGTATATAATCGGTAGTCTATTTTAGAAAGGAAATGTAAAAGATGAAAAGAAATTGGGGAGAATCAATGAATTATGAATAATGTATAGCGATTGTGTGAATAATATGTACTCATATAAACCATAAAAAGGTTCCTTTCCTTTCCTTTCCTATCCTCTCCTTTCCTTCCATTTAATGTAATTTGTTTCATTCAATGTTTATATTGTGGGTTCAGTTCCATCACATCAGCAGTTTTGAACTAATCAGCTGAAGGATAAATCAATGTATAAAATCAGTCGATTCGCTCCTCTGTGAATCAGCATTTTTAAATGAACCATTTGAATAAGAGTCACTCATGAAGACAATTGCTTTCCACAACTGGCATAAATATGTAACCTGATGCACAGACTTGACAGTCTGCCTGGAAGGAACACAATAGCATGCTGAGTCATATTCTAAACAGTAAAAATTCCCAGTGCTGTTATCATAGCACTCTTGGAATGACCAATGCTTGACTAATCATATGCAAGGAACGGAACACAGTTTTGTACGTAAGGAATAATTGATGACGGGCCATTTAATTATTAGAAAAATAATGCACACCCGAGGTGGTGATGCGGTCACAATGCGAAGCGGAGTTACACTTTGGGTGTGCATTAGTTTTCTAATAATTCAACGGCTCGGAGTCAATTATTCTGCTTATACTGCGGTTGCCACACTTCAAGAGATCGATCAGATGATATATTTCAAGGCATTTGTTTTTATACTTCAATCACTATTGTGAGTAGGCTTATTTCTTCTGCATCTCATCTAACGCCTCCCTTGCTAATTCCAAAACATAATTTTAAACCGTAATGGAGGCTTGAGCCGTTGATAGCACACTAATACAGTTAATAACTAAGTTATGAGACAGAGAGAGAGAGAGAGAGAGAGAGAGATTAATGTTACCTCTGTGAGTCAGTGATCGGCAGCAATGAGACTTTAAGTTCATTTTCTTCACAAACAGCGCCGTTGTTGCTACCTTGCTTGTGAGAAGTCATGTTGTTTTTTAAGTTCTTAAACTATGTTACTGATAAAATCATCAGAGTAGTGCTAACTACATTAGCGATTATGTTAAGGTGTGTGCAAACTATGTGTGTGTCTGTGAAGGAGAGACCGAGAGCGGGAGAGAGAGAATAGGCTATGTGCTTTTCGTACATAATAAAACGTAATATTGTGAAAAAATATGGACAAGAGCTGTCAATGTTATACTTTTGTTTACTGTATTTATTTGTTTGGCCAGTGTCGTTATGGGTTTTGATAATTTTTCTGTTGTAAGACCTTTGAAATAACAGAAATCATTTGGCGAAGTGATACGGATCTGTAATATGGTCAAGAGAGCTGCCTTGAACTATGTTCGCCGTGCTTTTCCCTGAAAATAATTGACACCTCAAAACGTTCGTCAGCCAATCAGATTGAAGTATTCAATGGCCCCATAGTATAATGTATAATAACTATATGCTGTTCAGTTATTGTTTACATGTCAGGGAATGTATCTTCTAGTGAAAAGACAGAACTTATTGAATTTCCTAAATAAAATGAATAAACAAATAAAAACATTCAAATGGATCGGTGTCCTTAATATTTCTATCATGTTTTACCTGTTTTATTCAGCAATAAGGCCCTGAGGGCCATATTGAAAGCATGTGAAAAGTACTCCTTGCTAAAGGGGTTTCACCCACATGTGTATTGTGCCTCGCAATGCCCTTTAGCCATGACTGTATTCATAATTTACACCAGTTTATTGCTTGATTTAACTTTGATGCAAAATGTAGCATTATAACAAAGTTATTAGCATTTAAATTTGACAATTAGCATTTCCTAAAACATTACATCAAGTTTGTTTGTCATTGAGCAGAGTACAGAACACTGATTGCAGGTACTGTCCCTTCAAGATGAACTTGAGGTTAAACGCGACGCTCAGGAACAAAGCAGTGGTAAGACGGGATGGGATGAAACCCACACACTTTGAATAAGATCCTTGATAAGTTGACTGAGCATGAAGATAGAGCACATTGTTAATTAAGTGTATCATTGAACTGCTGTTTTTCAAGTGCATGCCAATAAAACACAGGCCTTGAAATAAGGTTAAAGCTGATGTGAACAATATTTCACGTTAAAATACTTCATTTTATCCCAGTTTAATGTGCAGAGTCAACTGTAAGTACACTGTGTCAGCCATTTATAGGTTGATTTCCCCGAAAAGTGTAAACAAATCCCAACACAGCAACCTTAAGTAATGAGTTTTGAAGTCATGATGTCAATTAAACAGCTCTGCTGTATGCCAGTGAAATAGTGTAAGCGACTTGGGATGCAGCCTCAGTTTATTCACAGATGAGTGGGGAAAAAAATTCACAAATCACATGTCAGCTTTATTTGCCAATGGTCAACAGATTTTATAATGAGACATAACCTTTCACATCATGTAAATGAAGTGTCATTACTTCAAGAATCAGTCAGCATAACAAAATAATCCCATTCAAATGTCAGTGCGCATTATATATTAAAGCTATTTAGTGTTAAAACACATTAATACAATTAAGAAAATAGCGGAATGTGATATGAAAGCTGCAAACTGCACGCCCATTAGTGTTAATTTAATCTATTTTTGACTAAGTTAACATTTCTCAGCTTTTTTTTATGTATAATTTTTTATGATTTTATTACATTTAAGTATAGCACTTAGAAGTAAGTGCTTGTGATTGTAGTGTACTTAGAAAATACAATTATGCATAACGGTAAAAATTTTGTCCCTGCAATTATGGTCACTTACCAACTTATTACCAGTTCAAGTGAGATAAGTGTGAAGCAAATCAGGTGTGTATGTGCATGTCAACGTGAGAAGACCTCCATTTTAATTTTGGCCTGCAGTTCAACTGATAATGAATCTGTCAGTATTGTCATTACTAAGGAGCTCTGACAATGCTGAAACGGAAGGTTAATAAACCACAGACTTTCAAAATTAGCAGCAAAGAATGATTTGTATGTGTTTATAATTCAATAATACTTCACACTGTTGTGTACAATATTACATTTCTGGACCAGAGGCAGCCACTAACATTCTCATAGAGGTCTGAAATCAACTGCTTATGAATTTGCTTCTGGCAAAACTAGAATGAAAGCATAATAAGATGCATATCTGTGTGATACATGAATCATAGCAGAGGCTTTAGAGAACGCTAAGGCACATAGGATGTCCATGGATTAATGAATTAAGGCTAGGCAGCTGAGACATTTGCAATTACCTCCTCATAAAATTAAATTTAAATAAACGTGACTAGAAAAAATAATAATAATAAGACTGGCTATGTGAACTTGTATTTGCCATACAAAAATGCAGGCTTACACTTGCCGTAAAGTCATTTTAATGCAAGATCAAATCTAAAGCTAATATACTTCTGAATGCAAATACATTTTTAGCCTCAATTAAACAGGTAATCAGGGCTTAGCAGGCATAAGAAAAATAGCATCATTTAAAGCAGACTTCTAAAGTTACAAGAATTCCAAGTCACTCGTTGAAACATTTGACATTGAGGTGTATATGCGTGACACACAGAGACAATGAAGTGTAGATAAAAAGAGACATGTGAAAAAGACATATGGACGTGTCCTTCAGAGGACACCTGCATTTATATCACTGACCTTAGGATATCATTTCACTTATTGATTCAGCTATTGTAAGCTCAAGCATAGTTTCAGATTTATCCGGACTAGTGCATTGAACTGACCTACACTGTGTCATTTAAAATACATTTATAAGTTGATTCTCAGATTTCTTAGGATGTACCCTTAAACATTATTTTAAATAATGCAACACGGTTTTCAGGTTGCCTTAATATTGTTTGGCAATACTGTCTGGTTTAGAAAATAACCAGTGGATCCTATTTTATGTTTTATCCATTATTTATTAAGTCATAAATAATTTATAGAATACTGATGGTTTATCTTAGGACAGAAAATATCAGATATTTTAGAGAAGTGTTTTAAGAAATGCTGATGCAAATGTCAAATGTTTTCTATTCTCCCTCTTTGGAATAACAAACACGTACAGAATAATTACGTTGTGTTCAGCTTTTATTTCAGGCATGGCTGCACATCTCTGTCAATCTCAAAACTGAGCCCAACTTCCTTAATGGGTGACATCATGATTGCCAAACTAAAATTAACCTTGCCTGGCGTTAAGAAATCCGAGCAACACTGTTATGTCCTTTAGTGCAGAAAAAAAGAGGTTTATAGACAATGCGGCGCTTGGAGGTTGCATTAAAAATGCATTTTAACGGCCGTGTTTAACAGAGGAGCTCTAATCTAGAGCTATGATCTACTCATACATGCACTCAAGGTCATCCAGGCTTGGCAAAATGCTCAAATTGCTAATGATGAGTGTGTGCTACTCTAATTCCAAATCATTTATAACAGGTGCTGGGTTAAGATGTGCAGGTTTAGCCGGATCACCATGGCTGACTGCGAGTGCGACTAGCTTTTTTCATATAAACCGCACTTAAGGGGGCTCAGAGCATAGCACTGAATGTGGTACCAAATGCTCAGTCACGGCCCACAGAACTCTTATCGCTTGTCCATCCCTGGTGACTGGGCCTCCACTGTCTGTCACATGCAACAACTAAACATTAGGAAATGCAAAAAATGAAATCTGGGAAATGCACAATTCTATTTAGATTTCCAATTAATGCAGTATGGCCTATTCTAATTCTAGTTATTACTGATTCTCAATTTCTTATGATTCTCCTATTCTATCTAATTCTGAGTTTTCTCAATCACATCTCATTGTTACGCATTCCTACTTCCCTTTGAATTCTGTATAAATGTCGTCCAGTCTTCTTTTTATCCAAATTTTTTATATGTATTTATGAGCTTTCCTAATTATAATTTGTCCTTCTGCCTTACTAATTTTAAAGGCAATAGTGACATAACATACATACCCTCTATAAGATAATAGGCTCATTTGAGAAGAGCAAAAACTGCACAGGACCGATCACCAATGCAAGGTGCATGCCGGCTAGAAAAGTGTCTATGGGCAGTCCAACTTGCTCTGATGTCATGCTGACGTATGCCAACAATCTCTCACGACAGCATGACTGTCTTGACATCGAGCGGAGTTGCTCTCCCCCAGATATGCTGAATTTATGATAAATGCAATTTTTTGATTGGAATTAAAATTTCAAAAACTTTGAGTGTCTTGAGCATCATAGTTATTTCCGTATAACAGTATCAAAACTACAATTCTTACATTTTTATCAGCAACACAGCGTGTGAATGTGAATTATGCGGTATCTGCCTTTGATCTTATAGGTATCTGTTCCACATCGAAAGGTCAGAACTGTCCGTCTTGACTGTATTTTTTTCCTGCAGACTGTCACGCCCCTGTACTGTCAGTGTGTGTGTTTTCCTCCCCATGTGCTCTCAATGACCCAGTTTCTGTCTTATGTTGATTGTATGATTTGGTTCAGGTGTGTCTTTGCAATTTCTCTCATTACCCCATGTATTTAATGCTGCATTAACTTGCTATTGGAATTATCGTAAATACGAGTTTTCTAGTCAGAAATTTGCCATTTTAGGCCTCTCTAAGGCCGTTTCATGTCCAATTTCCGCCTAGGAAGCCGGTACAGTATTTACGATAATTCCGATAGGACGTGAATGCTGCATAAACCCCAGTCTGTGTCGGGCAGAGGTGGAAAGAGTACGAAAATACTTTACTCAAGTAAAAGTACCATTACATTAATTAAATTTTACTTAAGTACAAGTAAAAGTACCAGTCTAAAAATCTACTCAAGTAAAAGTAAAAAGTAGCTCATTTAAAATTTACTCAGAGTAAAAATTACTTAGTTACATTTTAACAGTGGGAGGGACGATACAAATGGGATAGACCAAGCATGTCAAACTCAGTTCCTGGGGGGCCACAGCCCTGCACTGTTTATAACCCTAATTAAACACATCTGATCCAGCTAAACTAATCATTTAGGCTTATTTGAAAACTACATGGAATGTGTGTTGGAGCAGGGTCGGAACTAAAGTCGGCAGAGCTGCGGCCCTCCTGGAACTGAGTTTGACACCCCTGGGATAGGCCTATACATCTCAAACTAGTTGTTTTTAATTAAAGGAATCAGTTATTTAGAATAATAACACATTTGGGCTGTTACCAGGCAAATTAAATCAGTTTCAACTAAATTAATATTTGCAATGCAGAGGAAATGCAGAAGCTTCATCTGAAGTGGCATTTAGATGTAGCCTATATACACACTGACATGAAGGCATTTAAAATGCAGAAATAATGTTTTTATAAATAAGACATAAAATGTTGAATACTCGTTGGAAGTTATTTAAAAAATAAAAATAAATCAAAAGATTCTTTAAATATGAAATTAAAACAGCCAGTAGGTGTCAGCAAGTCACGTTAAGAGAGTCATTATGACTAATCATTTAAACAGATTCATTGAAGAATCATTGATGTTGCTCAGAGGCAAAACTGTGTATGGGGGCTGTGTTTGGAATTATTTTTGTTGTCGAAATAGAGCAAAAACAGTATGTATGTATGGTGTCTAAAACGCAAGTCTCTTAATTAACATCTTGTTTAAAAAAAAAATGTATCATGCTGATTTGTGGAGAAAAGCGGCACTCAACGTGTGATGTTGATTTACTATATGAAATTATATACATATATACATTTTCTGCCCCTATATCTTCAAGTTTGTGATCATTCTAAACGTATTTTAACAGACTGAATCACACAGTGAAAGAGCACACTCTAAATGCATGCGGACAAGTCTAATCTACTAGATTTCACGGCACACTGTTTAGAGTGTTTTGTTTTGTTTTTAGCAAAATACTGATAATGTCAAATCACACATCGTTAAAACAACAATTACTTTATTATTGCAAATTATATCGCACACCCTGCACCACTGTCTTTTTGGCTAATTTGTGCAAAACCTTTTGCTAAACAGTCAAAGCTTTATTTTAACCACCAATGCAAGTATTTACCTTACCTCTACATGCTTGCGAAGGGTGATGTCGAGATTTTATAAGCTGCTAGTTCGGTCTCCCGAGGCAAACACAGCTAACACTGCATAATAGATCATAGCCAGGGGTTCACTTCATTTCCTTCGAGTTCAACTTCAGCAGAATATGACGGGGTTTGGTTTTCAGCTGGGTCTGCACCATAATGCCTGTCTTGTCCGTCTGCATCTTTCTTGTGACTTTAGCGCCAGTTAGTTCTTCTGCCCATTATTTGCTGCAGTAACTTACAGGGAGCAATTTTTTTTAATTTGATTTGATTTTTTTACTCAGTAATTAATGTGTTTTAAAATGTAGCGAAGTACAATACTTCAAGCTAAATATACTTAAGTAAAAGTAAAATTACAGATTAAAACATTACTTTAAAAAGTAGAAGTACACACAAAAGCTACTCAATTACAGTAACGCGAGTAAATGTAATTTGTTACTTTCCACCTTTGGTGTCGCGTATTAATGTTATGTACGTGTGTCTTCAGCCGTCCCTAGTGTGGTTTACATTAAAGACTATTACTTTGAGCCAGGTCTCTGCGTCCATTTTGTTTGTATATTATAGAGTTGTTTGGAGTGGGGATAAATTAAATGTGATCTGCGATAACATCATAATCTTGTTGCATTGTTGTCTATGGAGCGGACTGAAGTGTTCATATGAAGCAGAGTCGCTCCCTCGGTCAAAATCGAGGGGTTGAGGGTCTGTCCGTATAAACTTCCCTTGTCCACTTCACGAAGTAGAATGCACTTCAAAATGGCAGCAGAGATTCCCCCGAGGGAGGAATTTTGCGAGTGTGTGTGTAAAAGTATAGTGAAACACAGCCTATAGGTGCATCTCAAATGATCCTAATCTCTGGTGCTACCCTGTTACACTAAAACTGTTAAAAACTGTATAAACATGTAGTACAGTCTGTGTAAAAGAGGTAGCAACCTCATGGTATATACGCACCTGGGTGCACTTTTTAGCAAGACGTTTCATTGCAGTTTCAAAGAGAAATGTCCACTGAGCGGCACTAAAACACGGGTTCAATATGTAAACCCTACGTAAACATTTTATTACGTTGAAATAGGTACATATTGTTGTGTTTTTATTACGCTGCTTCAGGTACGTATTGCGGCAGTTCAGAATTAAATTTCCGGCGACAGTTGCTAAAGAATTAATGCTCTATCGTGTTAGAAATATGCCCTACACCAAACCAACCCTAATCCTACTCAATAGTGTTGACAAATGCTAAACTGATATAAAAACACATTTGTTGATACAACCGTGCTATTTGAACTTACATATATGCAGATTTGAATTGTTTTGTCGAACCGTAGTTACACGATATTTGAACCGGAGCTCCTCACCTCTCAAGTACGTCTCCGTACTCCCGAACAAACTTACCGTCTATGAAAACCCATAGATATGAAGCTGAAATGTGTGATTCTAATGTTCAAAAGCATCAGTTTTCAAATTCCCCAGCATATTAATATTGTTTTTAAGTCATAACATGATATTCTTCAAGTTATTGTGAGAAGATTACGCTTTATTAATCAAAACTCTGTAAATTTGTGTGAAAATGAATAAAAGGCATCAGAGTTTTACTTCTTCTAGGGTTAATTTCTTTTGGAAGCTGCAGTGATATGTACTTATTGGTACATATTTCACATCTCGTTAAAAAGTGTGCCCAGGTGCATTTATGCCATGAGATCAGGTAGGAAAAAGTACTTAAAATATGTTCTTTTCCATTTCAAGCATTCCATCTATATAAAAAATTGGGTTCACCCAAAAATTATATATACTGTATACAGGCATAATTATATTTCGATTTTGAACATTAAATTAACATAAAAAAATATATTTTGGTTGGTTCTACACACAAACTCTTGATCACAAATTGCATAACTTTATGCTAACTCTACGGGGCTTTTTGTTTCAGTTTTTGAGCTTTACAATACCTGATCGCAAGTATAGTGAGAACACCCTGTCAAACTTCTCCTTTTTTGTACAACAGAAAGTAATAATAGCATACAAATAGGTCATACAAAATGCATGCATAATAAATGTTCACCATCTTGTGAATAATTTAAAAATATATGTTTTTCTAAAAAAGTGTTTATAATCTTCCATCAAAATGCAACATACCTTTTAATATTTTTATTATCATTATACATTTTATTGAATAATATTTTTCAAAGCATAAATTAAATTCTGTCCGGAGGTATCCCTGACTTCGCCTGAGCCAATGAGATAGGCTTCAGTATCCTCATGACCTTACATGGGAGGATAAGCAATTTGAAAAATGAATGGATGGATGTTTCTATTTCTTTTTAAGTTCTATTTGAAATAATCATCCTACACCTCTTATAAGTCTCTTACATTGTGCAGTTCCACTCCATTTTCATACAGTAATATTTTCATATTTCATATGTCAGCAAGAAGGTGCAAATGAGGCCATATGAATGGGCCAAATCCCAGGTATAAATCTGTACTGATGTTAGCGAGCCATTGGAAAAGGCCTTTAGAAAGGTCAGGCATGATTCAAGATCACACCGGTGAAAATAACTCCATTTAGCTGCCTCACTGCACTACAGTATATGAGGACGATTTGAAACAGTCAAGCTTTTGCACTTCTCTAATATATATAAAACAATGTGTAACATACTTAATCTTTTTAAAATTAATTGTTGGTAAGATTAAGGGTAATATGTCTTATTTTAAGAACCATAGAGACTTGTTCTGAAAAATGATTGTGAGTTGAAAACTTATTTAAAAAATGCTCAAAAATTACTTATACAAAACTTTTACCATTCAAAAGTCTGGGTCAGTACGATTATTTGTTTTTGAAGTCTCTTATACTCACTAAGGTGGCATTTACTTCACCAAAAATATGATTGTATTATTATTTATGTGAATATATTTTAAAATTTAATTTATTTATGTGATTCAAATCTGAACTTTCAGCATCTTTACTCCAGTCTTCTTCAGTATCACAGGATCCTTCAAAAATCATTCTAACATGCTGATTTGTTGCTCATTAAACATTTATTAAAGGGGCCACCGGATGCAAAATTCACTTTTCAAGTTGTTTGAACATAAATTTGTGTTGGAAATGTGTGTACACATCCATTTTATAAGTATTAAATCAGGCTGTTCTTAGATTCCAGTCAGAATGGCATAGTTCTGTACAGACCACTCCCACGATAGTTGATTGACAAGGCCGTCTTACTTTAGACCCGCCCTGAGTGAGCTATAACAGTCCGACCGCCATTGTGTCGACTCCGGTGCAGGGGAAGACAAGATGTCTCAGATTATGCAATTGAGGTTCTTTGTTGTTGGATGTAATAATGAATATAGCAGTTGTCATTTACTCCCGACTTCCTACTTCTGAGCCGCTGAAGAAGCAGAGGATTAACGCTACTTTCGCTTTGAATTGAATGTGTTGATTCTCAATCTGCTTAAATGCGTCTATGTTCGTGCAAATCATTCGTAATCTAGCTTTATCTACAAAAGAAGTCAGTGTAACATTTTTTTATGAATCTTTGCAAATCGCCTTTCCTAATAGAGTAATAGTTAGCCAGTTCCGCGGCTGAAATTTACAGTCTGTTAGTCACCCCAGTGGGAAGAGAGGGGCGGAGTCAGCAGAGTCATTAGCATTTAAAGCAACATGGACAAAAAAATGGCTTGCTGAAAACAGAGCTGATTTTGACAGGGTAAAACATTTTTTACACTACATTGAGAAATTTTAACCAAAGTATGTTTTAGACTTTTAATTAAGACCCTAAATAATCATATCAACTTGTGCAAAATGGGCATTCGATGACCCCAGTTGTGCTATGTCATGTTTTAAGGAAACCGGGATTCTTTGATGAATAGAAAGCAGAACCGAACAGCATGTTTTTAAAACATAAATAATTTGTAGCTTTGACTTCTGCTGCCACATTTGATCAGTTTAACGTGCCCCTGGTCAATAAAACTATATTTCAGGCAAAAATAAATGTATTAATTAATTATATACATATAATTCATATAATTAGAATATCATCAAAAAGTTGATTTATTTCACAAATTCCATTCAAAAAGTGAAACTTGTATAATGTATACATTCATTCCACACAGACTGATATATTTCAAGTGTTTATTTTAATTTTGATGATTATAAGTGACAACTAATGAAAACCCCAAATTCAGTATCTAGAAAATTAGAATATTGTGAAAAGGTTCAATATTGAAGACACCTGGTGCCACACTCTAATCAGCTAATTAACTCAAAACACCTGCAAAGGCCTTTAAATGGTCTCTCAGTCTAGTTCTGTAGGCTACAAAATCATGGGGAAGACTGCTGACTTGACAGTTGTCCAAAAGACGACCATTGACACCTTGCAGAGGAGGGCAAGACAAAAGGTCATTGCAAAGAGGCTGGCTGTTCACAGAGCTCTGTGTCCAAGCACAGTTGATAGAGAGGCGAAGGAAGGAAAAGATGTGGTAGAAAAAGTGTACAAGCAATAGGGATAACCGCATTCCCTGGACAGGATTGTGAAACGAAACCCATTCAAAAAATGTAGATTCACAAAGAGTGGATTGTCAGCTGGAGTCAGTGCTTCAAGAACCACTACGCACAGGTGTATGCAAGACATGGGTTTCAGCTGTCGCATTCCTTGTGTCAAGCCACTCTTGAACAACAGACAGCGTCAGCACCGCCTTCTGGGCTAAAGACAAAAAGGACTGGACTGCTGCTGAGTGGTCCAAAGCTATGTTCTCTGATGAAAGTAAATTTTGCATTTCCTTTGGAAATCAGGGTCCCAGAGTCTGGAGGAAGAGAGGAGGCACAGAATCCACGTTGCTTGAGGTCCAGTGTAAAGTTTCTACAGTCAGTGATGGTTTGGGGTGCCATGTCATCTGCTGGTGTTGGTCCACTGTG
The DNA here is from genome assembly GCA_027564155.1 of Gymnocypris eckloni scoliostomus. Taxonomy (NCBI): domain Eukaryota; kingdom Metazoa; phylum Chordata; class Actinopteri; order Cypriniformes; family Cyprinidae; genus Gymnocypris; species Gymnocypris eckloni. The sequence continues at coordinate 8,139,383 of CM050426.1, forward strand.
TTTTCTGAGGTCCACAAGGTCAACACAGCCGTATACCAGGAAGTTTTAGAGCACTTCATGCTTCCTGCTGCTGACCAACTTTATGGAGATGCAGATTTCATTTTCCAACAGGACTTGGCACCTGCACACAGTGCCAAAGCTACCAGTACCTGGTTTAAGGACCACGGTATCCCTGTTCTTAATTGGCCAGCAAACTGCTTGATCTTAACCCCATAGAAAATCTATGGGGTATTGTGAGGAAGATGCGATATGCCAGACCCAACAATGCAGAAGAGCTGAAGGCCACTATCAGAGCTACCTGGGCTCTCATAACACCCGAGCAGTGTCACAGACTGATCAACTCCATGCCATGCCGCATTGCTGCAGTAATTCAGGCAAAAGAGACCCAACTAAGTATTGAGTGCTGTACATGCTCATACTTTTCAGTTGGCAAAGATTTCTAAAATCCTTTCTTTGTATTGGTCTTAAGTAATATTCTAATTTTCTGAGATACTGAATTTGGGGTTTTTATTAGTTGTCAGTTATAATCATCAAAATTAAAATAAATAAAACTTGAAATATATCAGTCTGTGTGGAGTGAATGTATACATTATACAAGTTTCACTTTTTGAATGGAATTAGTGAAATAAATAAACTTTTGATGATATTCTAATTATATGGCCAGCACCTGTATATATATATATATATATATATATATATATATATATATAGTGGGAAAAATGATCTGCTGATTTTGTACGTTTGCCCACTGACAAAGAAATGATCAGTCTATAATTTTAATGGTATGTTTATTTGAACAGCAAGAGACAGAATAACAAAAAAAAATCTAGAAAAAACACATTTTTATAAAGTTCTACATTTATTTGCATTTTAATGAGTCAAATAAGTATTTGAAGTCACAGAGGTCAGAGGATTCTTGTAGTTGGCTGCCAGATTTTAAAATAATAATATACAAATATACAAAATAGATAATGTACAAAATAACAAAACACAATATATAATATAGACAATTATGTATGTACAGGTATGATATGTAAATAAATAAGTATGTGTGTTAAATAATTAATTTATAATAGTGTTGTATGTTTCACATTTCACTATTATACATTATTTATATTTAATAATATATTTATCGTTTATATTTAATAATATTTTTCACTTTCATTAACTGGTTAAATATGAAACACATTTTAGGTTAGCTAAAATTCCCTATATTTTGTTCTATACTGTACAGTATAGGCAACATAGTTATCTTCATAATATTTTATGTAATATTTGACCTTTCAGCAAAAAGAAGTAAATTCCTTTGAGAAATCAGTCTTATTCTCCAATTTTCGCCACGGATGCTTCATGGTAATCACCTCTAATTTATGTAACTCCTTGTAATTTGAAGGATTGTACGATTTCAGAGAAGACAATGTTTGTTAAAAGTCTGAATACATTACCCACCAGAGCAGAAATAAAACATATGTTCTATTTCCTCTGGCGTCTTCAAAAGCCATTCATTCAACTCAAAATATAATCCTGCTGTGCTCCAGAGATTACGATATATTTGCATGCTAATACCCTCCTGTGCAATTTTAAGCATTAATAACTAGAGATTATGTGACATGCTTCCGGTCTCTCTCCTCTTACAATCTGTCCTCCAACAATACGCATCCAGTCTGAGATGAGCTGAGCAGCCCAAGAGCACTTTAGGTCAAGCAAAGTTTGAGTATTGCTTAAGTTTAAGAGCCCTTCATAATATAATACAGTGTGTGTAGAGCCCTTCTGCATATGTGTGATATAGTGGGATAAGGATCTGTGATCGATAATGCTCATATAATGAATGCATATGACTATTGCTTGCAATGCTTAAATTGGATTCAGATTGAATAAAATTGCTTCCTGTCAGGGATATTTATATCACTTAAATATAATTTAATATAAACAAATTACATGCCTTTGTAAGTTTAGATTCATGCATGCTATTCAGCCAGTTGACTGTACACTACTGGTTGAAGGTTAAGGTCGAGGCGAGTTTGCTGGCCAATTAAGAACAGGGATACCATGGTCCTTAATTCAGGTACTGGTAGCTTTGGCACTGTGTGCAGGTGCCAAGTCCTGTTGGAAAATGAAATCTGCATCTCCATAAAGTTGGTCAGCAGCAGGAAGCATGAAGTGCTCTAAAACTTCCTGGTATACGGCTGTGTTGACCTTGGACCTCAGAAAACACAGTGGACCAACACCAGCAGATGACATGGCACCCCAAACCATCACTGACTGTGGAAACTTTACACTGGACCTCAAGCAACGTGGATTCTGTGCCTCTCCTCTCTTCCTCCAGACTCCGGGACCCTGATTTCCAAAGGAAATGCAAAATGTACTTTCATCAGAGAACATAACTTTGGACCACTCAGCAGCAGTCCAGTCCTTTTTGTCTTTAGCCCAGGCGAGACGCTTCTGACGCTGTCTGTTGTTCAAGAGTGGCTTGACACAAGGAATGCAACAGCTGAAACCCATGTCTTGCATACGTCTGTGCGTAGTGTTTCTTGAAGCACTGACTCCAGCTGCAGTCCACTCTTGTGAATCTCCCCACATTTTTGAATGGGTTTTGTTTCACAATCCTCTCCAGGGTGCGGTTATCCCTATTGCTTGTTTTTCTACCACATCGTTTCCTTCCCTTCGCCTCTCTATTAATGTGCTTGGACACAGAGCTCTGTGAACAGCCAGCCTCTTTGCAATGACCTTTTGTGTCTTGCCCTCCGTCAATGGTCGTCCTTGGACAACTGTCAAGTCAGCAGTTGATTGTGTAGCCTACAGAACTAGACTGAGAGACCATTTAAAGGCCTTTGCAGGTGTTTTGAGTTAATTAGCTGATTAGAGTGTGGCACCAGGTGTCTTCAATATTGAACCTTTTCACAATATTCTAATTTTCTGAGATACTGAATTTGGGGTTTTCATTAGTTGTCAGTTATAATCATCAAAATTAAAATAAATAAACACTTGAAATATATCAGTCTGTGTGGAATGAATGTATACATTATACAAGTTTCACTTTTTGAATGGAATTAGTGAAATAAATCAACTTTTTGATGATATTCTAATTATATGACCAGCACCTGTGTATATATATATATATATATATATATAATCACACACTTTGGGGTCCAAGCAACAAACAAATTGAGGCCCAGGTTGCACCAGTTACTTTGGATTAAAAACATCCTAAATAACCATTTACTTAAAATGAAATGTAAAATAACTGGTATGTGTTAAACAGAGATTCTATTGCTGTCATCAGGGTCATTCTGAGGAAGTTAAGAAGGCTAGGGATTGTGATTGTATTGCTTTCAACCGTGTACCCTAGTGAACTTGCAAAAGGTTTGTCTTTTTCTCTCACCTGACTGCCTCCTCACTAGTTCAGCTGAACAAGAGAGAGGGTTTCTGGGAGCTCCGGGTCCAGATGGCAAAAAAAGTAACATAATTATTCAGCCCATTAGCCAGCCTAATTAAACAGTCACCTCACACAGCTCCATCAGCATCACACACACACATATCTCAGCCTGCATCATAGCTTATGGTCTGCACACTTTAATCACATGTTATTTATTTATTTATTGGTTTTATCTCTCAATGGACTTTAAGTTAACATGCAAAAAGAGTGTTAGGAAAAACTGTAGCTCGCTAGGTTAAAAACTAGTCATAATTTAGTAATACAATCAAACTGCACTTTTGCAAAACAACAGCTACACTACAACTTACTACACTTGCACTAGTTAAGTAAGTTATATATTTTAAATTAGGTGCACTATATGTACAAAGTTTTGGAACACCTGACCATCACCCCAATTGGGGATTTAAAGGCATTGCATTATAAAAACAAATACATTAATTTACAGAGCTTCCACTCTTCTGGGAAGGCTTTCCACAAGATGTTGGAGTGTTTCTTTAAGGTTTTTTTTTTTTGTTTTGCCCATTCATCCTGTAGAGTATTTGTAAGGTCAGGCAATGATGTTGGATGAGAAGGCTTGGCTCGCAACATTTGTTCCAGTCCATCCCAAAGGTGTTGGCTGGGGTTGAAGTCAGGGCTCTGTGCGGGCCAGTCAAGTTCTTTCACACCATCCAACTCATTCAATCTTGTCTTTTTTTGGACAGTGCATTGTGCACTGGGGCACAGTCAGGCTATAATAGAAATCATTCCCCAATCTGTTCTTACAAAGTTAGATGCATAGCAGTGTCCAACATGTCTTGGTGAATCATTAAAATTCCCCTCCACTGGAACTAAGTGGCCTAGACTAATCCCTGAAAAATTGCCCTATCATTATCCCTATAGTTGGCTCAGTGCAATCAGGCAGGTGACAATCTCCTGGTGTTTGCCAAATCCAGATTCGCCCATCAGACCCTCCAAATGAGAAGTGTGATTCATCACTCCATGGAACAGGTTTCCACTGCTACAGAGTCCAGTGGTAGCATGCTTGACATTGGCATTCCTAATTTGCAAACAAACATATGGTTGATAAACAAGCAGGGATGAAATTTCACAAAATGATTTATTGTATAGGTGGCATCCTATCACAGTACCATACTTGAATTCACAGAGCTCTTCAGAATGAACCATAACACCACAGGTTAATAATCTTGTGGCAATATGTCGGATTAAAACACCTGAATACCATGGCCATTTGAGAGAATACTTTCAGGATAATTAATATAAGTATGAGAGTGTCTGAAGCGTTTGTCATAGCAAATCAGCACATACTGTTGTGAATAATTAAAGCATCTTCTCACAGGATAATAACATGATAACAAGATAGAATAGCTTAAAAAGTTAAAAATAGCACAAAAAGCTTAACAATTTGTATTTTGTATTTGTATATTAAATTAACAATTTTCTCCAACAGTTAAAATTATCGGATGCTAAATTGTCTTCTATGTTGTACAACACAAACACCTCGGCTAAAATCTCAGAAAAAGTAGTTTTGGTTTAAATGTACCTTTTTTGTTTCTAAAATGCTTATTAAATGATTTTAAATGTATGTAATATTGGAAACTATGCTGTATTCACCCAAATAAATTATATCAGTCTTGTATTTTGTCCATGGGTGTTTTTGCTTACTAATAAATTATCATATTTTGATTATTGATATTGCCTTTAGTAATTATGTGTGTGATTTTTTAATTTCCAGCCAATTTTAAGCCAGTAAATGGTTAAACCAGTATAATTTTTTTTAAACAATAGATTACTTAAATTAAACAACCCAGTATGGTGGGTAAAAAAACATTTAACCCAACCAGCTGGGTCAAAATAACCCAGCATGTGTTCTGTCCAATATTTACCCAGTGCTGGGTTGCCAAATAACCCAAGTTGGGTTGTTTTTAACCCAGCATTTTTTAGAGTGTATAGGCCTAATATACAAGTTGAAAATGTACTAATTATATAATAATTTTTATTAAACAAATACTTGAAAAAAATGCTTCATCTGAATTAATCGATTCACAAAAACAAATCAGACTTTTCATTGAAAGATGCCATTTCAGGACAGTGTGTATTGATATATGTAAATTTGTGTTTTATTGACACTATTTGTTGGGAGGGGGGGTTGCTTCTCACAGGAAAATTATCAAACAACATATTGCTACTGAATAGTATGCATGCCAATTGTTTGAGTCCAGGGACTTTACAGTGTTCATTGCACCATGCAGCAAATTGAAGATTGACTACCACTTTCAAAGGGAAAGGCAACTGACAAAGTCCTGGACAGCTCATAAGAAAATAAACAAAGAAAAGTAAATGCCAAGTTATCAAAGTTACCTTTTTGAACAATGTCAACTGCACAAACAGTGAAGAGACCCTTTTAAGTGTTCCCCGAAGACTTGTGTTCAATGTTATCTTTCAACACAGAGACCTTCTTTCCTCAATGGTGTTGTTTCTATCTCATTCTGTTTTACTTTGTTTTGTTGGAACAATAATGCCTTGTGTTGCATTTGAATGCAATTTGCATTAAATAAACATATTTTTAACTAAGCAATACAAATTATAAGTTTGAAGAGAAGACAAGGTCATTAAACAAAGTGATTCTTAAAGAATACTTTAATAGTAACAGTTGTTTTGTTTTGTCCCCGTAACATTGTTATGAAAGAAGAAGAAGCAAAACACTACCATCAGGCTAACACTACAGTAAAATTGACATTGTATTAGTATTAAATTAGCAAAGAAATTAAAGCACCCTCACGACAGCATCAATACAATACAATATTATATTAACCTTAAAGGGATAGTTCACCCCAAAAGACGAAATCACACCATGATTTACTCACACAAGCCATACTAGGTGTATATGACTTTCTTCTTTCAGACGAATCCAATCGAAGTAGTATTTAAAAATGTCCTGGCTCGTCCAAGCTTTATAATGGCAGTGATTGGCTCTTATTTTCCAATAGTCCAAAAGAAGACATCCTATGTCATCCACCGGAACGGCATTCTATTGTGACCATGCGTACAACAGTTAGCGGAAGCTAGAGATTGCTATTTATAACATTTTAAATATGGATATTTTTCTTACAAAAAAGCATTGATTCGCTACAGGAGGGCTTTATTCATCCCACGGAGCCGTGTGATAAGTCCTTTATTGGACTTATTTTGGACTATTGAAAAATATCAGCCATTCACTGCCATTACAAATACTACATAGAAGCAAACATTGATTAACACTGTCAGTGAAATAGAAACAATATAATTAAATAAAACACTAAATGAAAAGAAAAATTCCAAAATACGTTTGTGTATCATCAACTTTTTTATTTTTTTTCAAACAAACAAACCATTCTAGAAATTATGATTCAAAGTTGCTATTTCCTTGACCGATTGATTGATTGATTGATTGATTGATTGATTGATTGATTGATTTCATTTTAATTGTATATATTGGAGAAATAAAATAGAATGCTTCTATGCTTGCACATGTTAAAGCTTTTTAAAGCACAGCATATCCATCATGTATTAGCTGCATTGTGATGCAGTCTGTTTTGTCTAATTAGCGTACAATGACTGTGCTCTAATCAGCACTGAAAATAACCCCACAAAATAATGGAGAGTTAAATAGTTAATTTTCTGACACAAGCTGACAGAAGCCTACTTTTTCAGCTCGAATGACTTTCCCCTAAGTATTCCAGCTAATGTTTACTCTTTCAACTTCTTGACACAGGGCCAAGTAAATGAATGTCCAATGCCTTTGAATTTCATTCTTAGCTTCTTTAAAAAATACCCGATGCAAGTTTAAATGAACTGGGGATAGATATTAGTCCACTGCACACTTTTAAAGTGTCAATGAAATGGATAAAGTGACAGATATATTCTTCCATATTGTGACATACATCCAAGTGTACCAAATTATATATAAAAAAATAATTCAGGCACTGGTAAATATCTTCTGTGCAATATTGCAATGTCGTTTTGAAAAAAATAAATGGTCACAGTTTATATGATGTAGCCTTAATTATTTTGTGTTCATCAAAGAAATTAGTACAATGTACATATTGTGTTCATATTGAATTGCAAAAAACTTTTGCTGCTATTGAGGTGGGATACGGGTAAGGTTAGTGACAGATTTGGTAGTATGGGTAGGTTTAAGGGTGGGTTAAGGTGTAAGGGATGGGTCAACGATGTAATTATAAATGTAATTACATAAATTAATTACAGATGTAATTACATATAGGTATTTTAAAAATATATAAGTACAATGTAAAACATGTATGTACACAACAAGTGCATCGTACCCAATTATTAATTGAAATGTAAGTACATAGTAGTTAAGGCCACCTAATATAAAATGGGAGCAAATAAAAAAAACAAAATGGGGGGAAGGGAAATTCAGTCATTCACAGTAAGAACAACTTAAACAAAATAATAATAAACAAAGGGTGAACTCTCTCTTTCATTTTGTCATATATATATATATATATATATATAAACCCTTATAAAGGCCCTTACTGTATAGTATTGCTATTAAAAAAGGGTTGGCTACATTGCTAATTATGAATAAATATCTAAATATTGAATGGGAAAAGATGCTTTTCAGAAGCATAGAAAGTAGTCGTGACATCTGCTAGCAGAGGCTAATGGGGCCATATAACCTGCCAGCTCTTGACCCTTTGAAAAAGCCTCCAGCTCGTCCATTTACGCTGATGTTTCCACTGTGTGCCTGAAGTGAATAATCAATCCAGATCACAACACGCTAATGTAGAGCACACACTTTAGGGCCCTTCCATATGATGAAGCGATCTGAGATTGAAATAATCAGTCTAATTTGATTAGGCCATATTCCCGTGGGCCGTTCTGAATGATGTCAGAATGCCAGGGATGACCTTGGAGAGTCTGTGCTCCAGACCTTAAATGACTAATGACAGAGTGGGTGGTTTTGTGTGGTGATCAATGCTTAATGCAGATGAGCTGGGATTCCGGAAGGCTCTTTGGGCTACTGTGTTAGACACAAGTTACAAGTATCTGACAGTATTAGTCAAATTACATTTAGGTTCAAAATAAAATACAATTAAATTCAATTATAGACTGAATATCTATTCAGCATGTCCTCTGCCTACAATTGCATTAAGTTAAATTAAATTTAATTGAATTGTTTAAGTTATTAAAATACGTAAACAAAAAAATAAATGCAAGGATAACAAAACATTTAAATTGGACTCATGCTTCAGCCAAGAAACTTATATTTAGATTAAATGTTTAGATGAAAGGGAAGACAACATTCTCCAGGTATTATAGACTTCCCTTTTTCTCTATCCTGTTTGCTCTTTTTTCATGTCTTTTGTTCTTTTAAAATGTCTTTTTAATGTCTAGTTGGACATCCTTCATTATTATGAAGGGATTTAGTGAATTAAAGTAATTATTCTTTGATTCTTAGAAACTTGCAGTAATATATCTTGAAATTGTGACACTAAGCGTTTTCTTATGTAAGGCTCTGTGCCATATGTAACATTTCAAAGCAGCGTGAGATTCCATGAAATAATGGCATCTAAGGAAAGTTCTAACCCAAAGGAAACATCTTCTGAAAAACTTCCCAGAATGTTTTGAGCCATAAAAGCATCAAAATGTTGGCTTATGCCCGCTTTATAATCTGGTAATGATTTGATCCCTGGTGCTGGATTCTTTAAATATCCTGCTAAAGGCAAGAGAAATAATGCATCGGAGCGATTACTGCCAGCCCCTTCTTATCTACTATTAGACTCCTTAGCATTTTAGTCCATACATAATCCAAGCAGACTGTGTTAATCATGACACCTTAAGACATCAAACATATTTAGATTTCAGTTGTCTTCATTTGCTATGCTTTCTTAAATCAAGCATGGAGAATAATGTGCTGCAGGCATAACATCCAGGCATTGCCGGAAATTGCTAAAGCAAGCAATCGCAGATGGATTGTAGAACGTGGGATACAATAGAAGTGAAAATGTGCAAATATTCTATTGAGTAATGGAGGATGTCAATTCATACTCAAATATAATGTGACACGTGCGGTAAGTGCTGGTGAGGGGGATATACTGCTCCATGCTTTTCAGCATGTCTTTGGCAATTCTCCAGGCAACGCAGCCAAGCCCAGGAAAGGTAATGCGCTTAGTGCTCGAGTTGCACCTTCCATGTAATCAGAAAAAAAAGAAATTCTTCAAACACCTTCTTTTTGAAAGGATGCAAAATTATTAAGACGCAGTCAAAAAGCACCAATCAAAAATTTAATTTTCATAATAAATTATGGGTCAGGTTTTTATTTGGGGTTTTGTGATTTGTCACACCACAATGTACAAACACGAAATATCACATATATGTAAGGATTTAACATTGTAAATCATTTTTTAAAGCATGAAAGCTAACATTTAGGTTGAATGGCAAAGTGATTAATCACAGTATTATATATATTTTTTCCGATTAAAAATCGATTTTACACATCGTTTAAACAATTTATTTTATTGTTACAGTAAAATGCATTATCAAAATTAGTAAAAAAAAATCTATGGAATATATACACTACCCTAATTTATAATTTATAATGAATTAATAAATTAGTCAATGTGTGTATTTGTTTGTTTATTTTTTAAATAAGTATATAATATATGTTTACTGTCACGAATCTGGTTGCCACTCACCACACTACAGCTGCACATCACCCATGGACTACATCTCCCATCATTCACTGCACTTACGACACAAACATTCCCATCCACCATTGCACCAATCACACAGCTGTCACCAGTCACTCATTAACCCTGATTGTCTCACCACACCCGCACCTCATTCACACACACACATATAAGCAGCACAATTCCTTGCACTCACCGCAAAGTCTTGTTTAGCCCCGTCTGACATTTCCGAGCGGTTTCCCCAAGTGTATTTCCCTGTTGTTACCTGGACTGTTCTCACGACTCTGACCATTTGCTGCCTGCCTTTTTGACCCTGCCTGCCTTGTGATATCCTCTCTGTCTGCCGCCTGCCCCGACCATTGCATTGCCCCTGTCGATGATTCTGCCTTGCCTTTGTGTCACCTGTTCTCGTTACTGAACTCTGCCTGTCTGACCTCCTCTTGTCTATCAATAAAGCTGCAATTGGATCTAACTACACTGCCTCTTCATTACATTTACAACTATGACTGCATTTATTTAAAAATACATACATACATATTTAAATAAATAAATACATATAACAAACAGTTATTTTAAATAATATTTCACAATACTATTAATATTATTACTATTTATTTATTTGTTTATTTATTTGTTTTGTTTTATTATTATATTTTTTGTTCCTGTAGTTTAAAACTGAATTTTAGCAGCCATTACTCCAGTCTTGACTGCTTCATGATCCATCAGAAATCCTTCTAACATGCTGATTTGTTTCTCAAGAAACATTTATTATTATTATCAATGTTGAAAACAGTTGTACTGCTTAACATTTTTTTTCAGGATTCTTTGATGAATAGAATGTTCGAAAGAGCAATTTATTTGAAACAAAATAAGAATATGTGTTTGTTTATTCATTCATTCATTCACTCACTCACTCACTCACTCACTCATTCACTCATTCACTCACTCACTCACTCACTCACTCACTCATTGATTCAGTCATTCATTCATCTTTACTTACTCATTCATTCGTTCGTTCATTCATTCACTTTTTTACATTGTAACATTTTATAAATTTAATGCAACCTGGCTGAATAAAACTATACATTTATTTCAAAGAAAAATCTTACTGAATCCAAACGTTTTAAGAGTACACAAAGAATGTCAATAAATAAATATCAATAAAATTAAATAATAAAGGTTGCCCCAGATTGCATCTAATAATAAATACCCATAAGCCCTCACATTTAAATAAGGGAATTATGTGTGCGTAGCTAATCCACTGTGGCTTTCATCAAGGGAAGAGTGGTAGTAGGTATATAGTCTACTGGCTGGAGGCGACCACCCATAAAAATGTCCTGAGTGCCAGTCCTGGACAGGGTTTCTCGATAACGATTGATCTTAGAGCTTAAGAGCATTTTCTACTAGTCATTTTATGAACATTCTCTATTGTTTCATGTGCATTTCCCAAAAATGCACTTAACACAATCACATGTAGCTGTGCTTTAAGAGCTACTTAGGAGTCACTATCCGTTGGTCTGAAATGTCAATGTATAGAATGGCTCGTATGTACACGTTCGTTTATTGAACCTAATGCTGCGTTCCAGACAGCTCAGATAATATAATAGAATTTACATTTGCATTTACATTTAGTCATTTAGCAGACACTTTTATCTGACAAATGAGGACAATAGAAGCAATCAATTCCAACAAAAGAGCTACAACAGGCAAGTGCTATGACAAGTCTCGTTTAGCCTAACGCAGTACATGTAAAAAGGTTTTATTTTATTTGTTTTTAAAGAAAACGAGTAGATCGAATATCGAAAAAAAAGAAACATTGTGTTTTTTTATAGTTTTTTTTATTATATAAGAAACAAGTAGAATAGAAAAAAAAGAAAGCTAGTGTTAGTTTTTCAAGAAAAGATAGCAGTTGGATAATAAATGTGCAATTGATAGAGGGTTTAGTGTGTGTGTGTGTGTGTGTGTGTGTGTGTGTGTGTGTGTGTGTTATATATATGTATATATATATATATATATATATACACACACAGTGCTCAGCATAAATGAGTACACCCCCTTTGAAAAGTAACATTTTAAACAATATCTCAATGAACACAAAAACATTTTCCAAAATGTTGACAAGAATAAGTTTTATATAACATCTGTTTTACTTATAACATGAAAGTAAGGTTAATAATATAACTTAGATTACACATTTTTCAGTTTTACTCAAATTAGGGTGATGCAAAAATGAGTACACCCCACAACAAAAACTACTAAATCTAGTACTTTGTATGGCCTCCGTGATTTTTAATGACAGCACCAAGTCTTCTAGGCATGGAATGAACAAGTTGGCGACATTTTGCCAGATATATCTTTTTACATTCTTCAAGAATGACCTTGTTTAGATATTGGATGCTGGATGGAGAGTGATACTCAACTTGTCTCTTCAGAATTCCCCATAGGTGTTCGATTGGGTTCAGATCAGGAGACATACTTGGCCACTGAATCACTTTCACCCTGTTCCTCTTCAGAAATCCAACAGTGGCCTTATATGTGTGTTTAGGATCATTGTCATGTTGGAAAAGTGCACGATGACCAAGGGCACGGAGTGATGGTAGCATCTTCTCTTTCAGTATAGAGCAGTACATTTGTGAATTCATGATACCATCAATGAAATGCAGCTCCCCGACACCAGCAGCACTCATGCAGCCCCACATAAGGACACTGTCACCACCATGTTTCACTGTAGGCACCATGCATTTTTCTTTGTATTCCTCACCTTTGCGATGCCATACAGTTTTGAAGCCATCAGTTCCAAAAACATTTATCTTGGTCTCATCAATCCAGAGTAGAGAGTTCCAGTAGTCTTCATCTTTGTCAGCATGGGCCCTGGCAAACTCTAGGCGGGCTTTTTGTGCCTGGGCTTTAGAAGAGGCTTCTTTTCGTGGATCGGCACCCATGCATGCCATTCCTCTGCAGTGTCGCCGATGTGTCACGGAAATAGTCACCCCAGTTTGGCTTTCTACTTCTTTAGATAACTGCAGTGAACTTGCATGTCGATTTTCTTCAACCCTTCTCATCAGAAGGACGCTCCTGACGAGGTGTTAACTTCCGTGGGCGACCTGGGCGTCTCTGTGAGATGGTTGCAGTTCCATCTTTTTTAAATGTTTGTACCACTTTTGCTACAGTATTCTGACTGATAAGTAAAGCTTTGCTGATCTTCTTGTAGCCTTCACCTTTCTTGTGTAAAGAAATTATTTTCTTTCTCAGGTCTTGTGACATTTCTCTTCCATGTGGTGCCATTGCTGACAGCATGAAATGGGAAGGGGTTTTCTTTAAGTAATGCGCTTTTGTAGTCAACTGTCACCTGTGTAATGAATAATTAGACTCACCTGTGGTTGAATTCTTGTTAAATTAGACATTTGTAGTCTAAAATTTAGCTTTGCTCCAGAGACTTTCAGTGGGGTGTACTCATTTTTGCATCACCCTAATTTGAGTAAAACTGAAAATTTTGTTCTCTAAGTTATATTATTAACCTTACTTTCATGTTATAAGTTAAACAGATGTTATTAGTCTTGTCAACATTTTGGAAAACGTTTTTGTGTTCATTGAGATATTGTTTAAAATGTTACTTTTCAAAGGGGGTGTACTCATTTATGCAGAGCAATATATATATATATATATATATATAAAGAAGACAGATAGATAAAATAGCATTAGAATTGAGAGTGCTAGTATACAGCAATATAATGTAAGTGTAATAGGTATATAAGTAATAAGTATAATATTAATCTACTATAGCCTAATAATATTATAAAATATATATATATATATAGTACATTAATATTATATTTGTAAAATAATAAGATTCTATATAATGTATCTTTAGAGACGTCATTTCCGGGTCCAGTACATGGCTGGTTTTCAACATTGACAAATGTATTTATTTTTGTTTATCCCTATTTATCCCAGTCTGTGAAGCGTATTTCCTACATTATTATATATATATTTTTTTCAGTCATTTAATTTAAATTATTTTTTTCTGACATTTTTATTATTTAATTTATAAATGTATTTAAAAGACGAGTAATAATGTGTACAATAAAGCACAATCAAAAGCTTGAATTATAATCACATTGCACATGGATAAAGGTAAAAGTGTAATCTGCCGACTCTCCTGCAGGTGACCTCATAATTCTGTTTTACGATGCATGTAGGGATTTAAGATTACTCCAGAGCACTCGTAGATCTACGAAGATTGTCAAGTACTACTAAAGTTACTTTTGGTTTTGGGATATGGTCCGCAAATCTAAGATGATTTGTGCGATAATTTTTACGATCAACTTAAGCTTACGATGCTTTTGGGAAACGAAGCCCTGATTAGTACCTTATGTGTACAAAACTTGTTATTCAGAATTAATTGAGGTTTAGTGTTGTTAATGTTGTTTTGTTGTGGATAGCTGTTTCATTTAATGGCACCATTATGGTGATTAATGCTCCCTTTTGCTGGGACCTTGGACCTTGTTTACATTTAATTAATTATCTCTACTACTTTAAGACTGTGAAATGAAAGCAGCTTGAGCGTGGGTTTGTTTACACATGGTTTCTAAAAACAGAGAAAGCAGCCTATATATGAATTTATTCAATAGATTGCAACTGAATGTCTCAGATGGTCATCCAGCATATCAAAAACAATAAATATGGCATGCGTTTACTCTGTGTGTATACTTCAAAATGTGGTAGAAGGGTCTGGAGTAGTCATGTCTACCCACAAAATATAAGCAGCTTTTGGCACATCCATTTAAAAACCACAAAGCACTTCAGTGATAGTTTTATTTAAATCCTCTTGGCTTGGTTTTAAGTAGATATCTCTCATATTCTACCACTGGATCTTTAGTGAGAAGGGCTGTGTAGTAACGCCCTCGTCAACTTATGTTCTTTTCAGTGATTAATCTCTCTTTACAAAATAATATATTTCTGTGCATTACAAGGGTAAGTTAAGTAGTCATCAGGTTGAAAAATGGCACTTAATAATGACTATTGTTCAATATTTACTTATCCAAATGCATGTCATTTGCTTATCACCTTTAGAAACACTTCTAATGTGATAAACATAAACTCATTATTTTGTAATTATACAAACTCTGACCCATTCTCCTTGTATTGAATCATAATAGATAAAACCTGTTGTCACATGTTGTGGTTGCTTACATTATTACAGCATTAATATAAAGTTGTTTTTTTTTTTTTTTTTGGCTAAACAGAATCCTCCAAGTGCTGACTTTATACTTTGTGACATTTTTGGGGCTTTGTATTTTATAAATTATTAAGAAATTCATATTTTTTATTTAGCAAGCAAACATTAACTTGAAAAAATAATAATAATATTAAATACATTTATAATGTACCAAAATATGTTTTTATTTGGAATCAATGCTGTTATTTTAAACTTAGTTTTTATTAATAAACCATAAAATGTGTCCACACACACAAAAAAATAAGAAAGAAGAAAATCACAACAACTGTTTTCAAATAAGATTGATGTAAATTGAAATTATGTTGACATACATTTTTTTTAATGATTGAATTTAATTATTAGAATAATTTATATGGAATGGATCATTTGAAGAATAAGATTTGCCAAAAATTCAGCTTTGCTTTCATAGTAATATTCTTTTTAAATAAATTAATATATTAACAACAAAGTGGATATCTAAAACCGTAGTTTTGTTTTGTGTGTGTCTATATATATATTTTTATTTATTTTTTATTTATGACATATATATATATATATATATATATATATATATATATATATTTTATTAATACATTGAATGAAA
Source organism: Gymnocypris eckloni scoliostomus (assembly GCA_027564155.1). Taxonomy (NCBI): domain Eukaryota; kingdom Metazoa; phylum Chordata; class Actinopteri; order Cypriniformes; family Cyprinidae; genus Gymnocypris; species Gymnocypris eckloni. The sequence continues at coordinate 8,155,333 of CM050426.1, forward strand.
CAATGTATCCTATATGATGTGCTACAACTAATTAGCATGACTATATTTTAATTCTTCTTATTATAGTTTTTTTGAGCATTTAATAATTATAATATACCTGTTTATTTTCTCTCAATTTGCCCGCATTCTTAGTTTTATTTACCCACTGAAATACAAGACATCAAAGATTAATGAATGAATGAATGAATGAATGAATGATTCATTTATGTAGCACTTTATTGTGTATAGCTGTACACCCAAAGCGCTTTACAATAATTTGTGTTGGGGTCTCTTCTCAATCACCACCGGTGTGCAGCATCCACTTGGATGATGCGACGGCTGCCACAGGACAACGACGCCAGTGCACTCACCACACACCAGCTACAGGTGGAGAGGAGAGAAAGTCAGAGCCAATCAAGTGGATGGGGATTATTAGGAGGCCATGATTGAAAGGCCAGTGAAGGGAATTTGGCCAGGACACCGGGGTAACACCCTTACTATTTATGAGAAGTGCCATGGGATTTTTAATGACCACTATAACCAATATAATTGTATTAATTTATTATAATTTTAATGTAATTAATATTAGTATATTATTAATTACATTTAATTTTAATTATTAATTTTATTTTGCTTGTCAACAACTTGGATCTATTTTCTCTCTGACCACTGCACAATGCAATCTGAGATGGGCTTTCTATGAAGGATGCCATCTCAGAGTTAGTTATGAAGCAGCACAATTAAGATCCCTGCTCTCTGGAGGACCTGTGATGCTGTAGCATATATTGTCCCTGTAGGCAGCTCACTAAGCTTTGGGAGATGATCTTCTCTCTGTGCTTGACAGAAGGTCGTATCTGTCATATAGGTTAGATTAGACAATTGATTGTTCTATCCTTTTGTGTGCACCCCATTTTCTACTGTTACAGGTATAATTATAATCACAATGAAAATAGGCAGAACCCCTACCGCGACACTCTGCGGAGGCCAATGATTGTAATTAAGTAATGAGCTTGGTAGAGTTGCCCTTATCCCCTGTCTCCTCTCCAAGTTCACAGTGACCTATTTAACTTTTGTTCCCTCTCCTTGCATCCTAGCTTATTTGCATAAGGTAGTGTGTCAATGGGCCTCATTAATACATGCATTAATGTCAGGAAAATCTAATTTAGAGAGCTGAATTATTTAAGATCCCAGAGACACCCACTCTACTCTTCTGTGGAGTGCCGTGTGCCGAACAATACATCTGCCCGCTGTCTATACGAGGACCGTGCCATAGATTTGAGCTTGTCTGACATGTATAATGTGTAATTAGAAATGGTCTGTTTGCGAAGCAGCTCGTTGTTTATCATATCCAAATGTTAAGCTTCACATAATTGCCAGTGATGTTCATGATTTCTGAGGACAGTAGCCTATGCAAAACCATGATTAAGTACAGGAGGAAAAAGGTCAGGAATTATTCACAGTACAAACGTCCTGTGACATTTCAGCTTTCAGAAAATGACTGGCATAAATAACAGTTTATTGAGAAATGATCGAGTTGCCTCTGATCTTTGCTTTGGAGTTTCAAAATACTTCCTTCACGAACACTGTATACACAATTATTGTTTTAGAGTAATAGTGGTTTTAAACGAAGGCTGCCCTTCCATTATGAAAATGACGACGTAACATGTAGAGACCTTTCTTCAGATCTAAAGGGTAGGAGCAGTTTGCCATTTTATTTGCAGCAGTGAAGTAGTTGTACTTGTTATACATCATGTAGTCAGGATAGAAAAATTACACACAACTTTAAAGACAACTACTATGCATATTAAAACTTTATCCAATGATATTATATAACAGAACTGGAATTTAAATTATCTGAATTCCACATGACTGTTAATTTAAATTAGAATTGGAATGATAGGAAAAAAATCAAAAGGTCAATGTACATCTTTCATATGAATTTACATGCCAATGTTTTATATGTACACGTATAAAAACAATTGTATTATTATTTTTTACTATATACACTGAACAAAATTATAAACCCAACACTTTTGTTTTTGCCCCCATTTTTCATGAGCTGAACTCAAAGATCTAAGACTTTTACACAAAAGGCCTATTTCTCTCAAATATTGTTCACAGATCTGACTAAATCTGTGTTAGTGAGCACTTCTCCTTTGCCGAGATTATCCATCCACCTCATAGGTGTGGCATAGCAAGATACTGATTAGACAGCATGATTATTGCAGAGGTGTGCTTTAGGCTGGCCACAATAAAAGTCAACTTTAAAATGTGCAGTTTTATCACACAGCACAATAACACAGATGTCACAAGTTTTGAGGGAGCGTGCAATTGGCATGCTGACTGCAGGAATGTCCACCAGAGCTGTTGCTCGTGAATTGAATGTTCATTTCTCCACCATAAGCCATCTCCAAAGGCGTTTCAGAGAATTTGGCAGTACATCCAACCGGCCTCACAACCGCAGACCACGTGTAACCACACCAGCCCAGGACATCCACATCCAGCATCTTCACCTCCAAGATCATCTGAGACCAGCCACCCAGACAGCTGCTGCAACAATCGGTTTGCATAACCAAAGAATTTCTGCACAAACTGTCAGAAACCGTCTCAGGGAAACTCATCTGCATGCGCGTCGTCCTCATCGGGGTCTCGACCTGACTGCAGTTCATCTTCGTAACCAACTTGAGTGGGCAAATGCTCACATTCGATGGCGTCTGGCACTTTGGAGAGGTGTTTTCTTCACGGATGAATCCCGGTTTTCACTTTACAGGGCAGATGGCATACAGTGTGTGAGGCGTTGTGTGGGTGAGCAGTTTGCTGATGTCAACGTTGTGGATCGAGTGGCCCATAGTGGAGGTGGGGTTATGGTATGTTATAGGCAGGCGTATGTTATGAACACAGGTGCATGTTATTGATGGCATTCTAAATGCACAGAGATAACGTGACAAGATCCTGAGGCCCATTGTTGTGCACAACCACCACCTCAACTTGCAGCATGATAATGCACGGCCCCATGTTGCAAGGATCTGTTCACACTTCCTGGAAGCTGAAAACATCCCAGTTCTTTTATGGCCAGCATACTCACCGAACATATCACCCATTGAGCATGTTTGGGATGCTCTGGACCGGCGTACACGACAGGGTGTTCCAGTTCCTGCCAATATCCAGCAACTCCGCACAGCCATTGAAGAGGAGTGGACTAACATTCCACAGGCCACAATCAACAAACCGATCAACTCTTTGTGAAGGAGATGTGTTGCACTGCATGAGGCAAATGGTGGTCACAGCAGATACTGACTGGTTTTCGGATCCCCCCCCGGATACAGTAAAACTGCACATTTTAGAGTTGACTTTTATTGTGGCCAGCTTAAGGCGCACCTGTGCAATAATCATGCTGTCTAATCAGCATCTTGAAATGCCACACCTGTGAGGTGGATGTATTATCTCGGCAAAGGAGAAGTGCTCACTAACACAGATTTAGACAGATTTGTGAACAATATTTGAGAGAAATAGGCCTTTTGTGTACATAGAAAAAGTCTTAGATCTTTGTGTTCAGCTCCTGAAAAATGGGGGCAAAAACAAAAGCGTTGCGTTTGTAATATTGTTCAGTGTATATACAGTGGGGCAAAAAAGTATTTAGTCAGCCACCAATTGTGCAAGTTCTCCCACTTAAAAAGATGAGAGAGGCCTGTAATTTTCATCATAGGTATACCTCAACTATGAGAGACAAAATAAGAAAAGAAATCCAGAAAATAACATTGTAGGATTTTTAAAGAATTTATTTGCAAATTATGGTGAAAAATAAGTATTTGGTCAATAACAAAATTTCATCTCAATACTTTGTTATATACTCTTTGTTGGCAATGACAGAGGTCAAACGTTTTCTGTAAGTCTTCACAAGGTTTTCACACACTGTTGCTGGTATTTTGGCCCATTCCTCCATGCAGATCTCCTCTAGAGCAGTGATGTTTTGGGGCTGTTGCTGGGCAACACAGACTTTCAACTCCCTCCAAAGATTTTCTATGGGGTTGAGATCTGGAGACTGGCTATGCCACTCCAGGACCTTGAAATGCTTCTTACGAAGCCACTCCTTCGTTGCCCGGGCGGTGTGTTTGGGATCATTGTCATGCTGAAAGACCCAGCCACGTTTCATCTTCAATGCCCTTGCTGATGGAAGGAGGTTTTCACTCAAAATCTCACGATACATGGCCCCATTCATTATTTCCTTTACACAGATCAGTCGTCCTGGTCCCTTTGCAGAAAAACAGCCCCAAAGCATGATGTTTCCACCCCATGCTTCACAGTAGGTATGGTGTTCTTTGGATGCAACTCAGCATTCTTTCTCCTCCAAACACGACAAGTTGAGTTTTACCAAAAAGTTCTATTTTGGTTTCATCTGACCATATGACATTCTCCCAATCCTCTTCTGGATCATCCAAATGCTCTCTAGCAAACTTCAGACGGGCCTGGACATGTACTGGCTTAAGCAGGGGGACACGTCTGGCACTGCAGGATTTGAGTCCCTGGCGGCGCAGTGTGTTACTGATGGTAGCCTTTGTTACTTTGGTCCCAGCTCTCTGCAGGTCATTCACTAGGTCCCCCGTGTGGTTCTGGGATTTTTGCTCACAGTTCTTGTGATCATTTTGACCCCACGGGGTGAGATCTTGCGTGGAGCCCCAGATTGAGGGAGATTATCAGTGGTCTTGTATGTCTTCCATTTTCTAATAATTGCTCCCACAGTTGATTTCTTCACACCAAGCTGCTTACCTATTGCAGATTCAGTCTTCCCAGCCTGGTGCAGGTCTACAATTTTGTTTCTGGTGTCCTTTGACAGCTCTTTGGTCTTGGCCATAGTGGAGTTTGGAGTGTGACTGTTTGAGGTTGTGGACAGGTGTCTTTTATACTGATAACAAGTTCAAACAGATGCCATTAATACAGGTAACGAGTGGAGGACAGAGGAGCCTCTTAAAGAAGAAGTTACAGGTCTGTGAGAGCCAGCAATCTTGCTTGTTTGTAGGTGACCAAATACTTATTTTCCACCATAATTTGCAAATAAATTCTTAAAAAATCCTACAATGTGGTTTTCTGGATTTTCTTTTTCTTATTTTGTCTCTCATAGTTGAGGTATACCTATGATGAAAATTACAGGCCTCTCTCATCTTTTTAAGTGGGAGAACTTGCACAATTGGTGGCTGACTAAATACTTTTTTGCCCCACTGTACATACGTTCTCAACGTGTTTCTCAACATAGAGAACATAACAAATGTTTATACTGATACATTTGACACTTTTATACACTAAATGAGCTCATTTCAAAATGTGACGCCTAGTACAGGTCTCAAAAAACCTGACAAAAAAGGGGGAAACAATGGGCTAAAAAGCAATATTTTTTTGAAAGATTCAGCTGGAAGTTCATCTAGCAACTAATTGACTTAATTAACAACAGGTATTTAGCATGATTAGTTATAAAAGATATGTCTTAAGAGAGGCAGAGTCTTTCAGAAGTAAATATGGGCAGAGGCTCTCCAATCTGTGAAAAGTGTGCATAAAAATATTGTGGAATACTATAAAAACAACGTTCCTCAACATCAAATTGCAAAGGCTTTGCAAATCTCATCATCTACAGTGCAAAACATCATAAAAAGATCCAGAGAAACTGGACAAATCTCTGTGCGTAAGGGAGAAGGCCGAAGACCTTTGCTGGATACCCATGGTCTTTGGGACCTCAGACGACACCGCATTACTCATCGGCATGATTGTGTCATTGACATTAGTAAATGGCCCCAGGAATACTGAAACCAGAAACCACTGTTGGTAAACACAATCCGCCGTGCCATCTGTAGATGCCAACTAAAGCTCTGTCATGCAAAAAGGAAGCTATTTGCGAACAAGGTTTAGAAGTACAGTCATGTCCCGTGGGCAAAGGCTCATTTAAATGAGTTGCTTCAAAGTGGAAAAGTGTTCTATGGCCAAATGAGTCCAAATTTGACATTCTTGTTGGAAATCATGGACGCCATATCTTCTGGGCTAAAGAGATGGGAGAACTCCCAGCATGTAATTAGAATTCAGTGCAAAAGCCAGAATCTCTGATGGTATGTGGGTGCATAAGTGCATACGGTATGGGCAGCTTTAATGTTTTGGAAGGCACTATGAATGCTGAAAGGTATATACAGGTTTTAGAGCAACATATGCTCACCTTTAGACAACCTCTGTTTCAGGGAAGGTCTTGTGTATTTCAGCAGGACAATGCAAAACCACATACTGCAGCTATTACAACAGCGTGGCTTTGTAGTAGAAGACTGACTCACGTGATTTGGAATTATTTTATTTTTCATTTTATTCAAATTTAAAAAACTTCCCAACATTTCCGGAATTTGTGCTCTATATATATATATATATATATATATATGTGTGTGTGTGTGTGTGTGTGTGAGACCTATCCAGTAATTCACAACTCCTCTTCCGTGTCCTCATGGGATAGTGCCGTTTTCCTTTTATTGAGGATTGAAAGAAAAAAAGGATGACTGCACCAGTCAATTTCCTATTCACCTAAGTGAGCAGTCTCAGAATAGACTAAAGAGCTTTGAAGATCCCTCGATGCTCTTCCAGCCATGTCAAATCCCACAGCTGCCCATATAGTATGTGCCTTTATTGTGGTGCTGTCCGTGGTGCTGAAATCACAAGCCTGTGTGTATTGGAGCATGAGTGAATGATGTGCAGATTCCTCCGAATGGATCAATCAATTAACAATTTACCATTAGAGGTATGCTTGCAAAAAACATTCATTTTCATTAATTTGGAAAATTGAAAAGTCCTGTTTATAAGAAACCTAAGTTTTACAATCCGATTCACATATTCAGTTACATGAGCATTACATGTTTTCTGAACAAAACTTCAGCATATGCAGAAGAACCACACAAAGCCACTGCTATTATGAGTATTGAATTATTGTTACCTTTTGCCTTCATAAAAAAAAAAACATTAGAATAGGCTTTTTTAGCAAATAATTAGTAAATATTCAATCTCTTCTAATGATCCAGTTTTTTCATATGGAAATTAACAAGCCCATGTATAAGATGTAAAATGTATGTAAACACATTTTATTTTAAAATGACTGTGTAAAAATACACATCATATTTTAGCACAAGGTATTTTTGAATAGTCAGATTCAAACATGTGCATGCTTATTCTACCTATTGATTAGAATATTTCAGGTCACCACTCCTTTCGATCCAATCAAAATTTCATTCAGATCAAGCTAAATTGGATCAGATCTTGGAGGTGTTTATATGAAGCCTTTTCAGTCTAACTGAACCATCAATCTGATTTCTACCTGATCATTTGGGTGCATGCAAACATATTGTTTCAACAAAGATAAGTAAATGCAACATTCAATTTTTGAAATGCGCAGTACTTTTGGATATTTCCGCAAAATATAACCATCCCAACCTCGTTTAGATCTCAAAGCCAGTTTTTTCTGAGAACTGTAGTGCTTTAAGGGCATTTCTCCTCTGTTTGCTTGGCAGAGGTGGAAAGAGTACAAAAATATTCTACTCAAGTAAAAGTACCATTACATTACTGAAATTTTACTTAAGTACAAGTAAAAGTACCAGTCTAAAAATATACTCAAGTAAAAGTAAAAAGTAGCTCATTTAAAATTTACTCAGAGTAAAAATTACTTAGTTACATTTTAACAATGGGAGGGAGGAGAAAATGGGATAGACCAAAGGTGTCAAACTCAGTACCTGGAGGGCCACAGCCCTACACAGTGTAGATATTACCCTAATTAAACACATCTGATCCAGCTAAACTAATCATTTAGGCTTATTTGAAAACTACATGGTGTGTGTGTTGGAGCAGGGTTGGAAATAAACTCTTAAGGGCTGTGGCCCTCCAGGAACTGAGTTTGACACACCTGGGATAGGCCTATAAATCTCAAACTAGGTGTTTTTAATTAAATGAATCGGTTAATTAGAATAATAAGACATTTGGGCTGTTACCAGGCAAATTAAATCAGTATCAACAAAATGCATCTTTGCAATGCAGAGGAAATGCAGAAGCTTCATCTGAAGTGGCATAGATGTATTACACACTGACATGAATGCATTCAGCCTGCAGTTACAAATGCAGAAATAATGTTTTGATAAGACATGAAATGTGACCCTGAACCAGAAAACCAATTTCCTAAATTGCGATTTATACATCAGCTGAATAAATCATATTTCCATTGATGTAGGGTTTGTTATGATCGGACGATATTTAAAAATCTGGAATCTGAGAGTGCAAAAAAATCCAAATATTGAGAAAATCTCCTTTAAAGTTGTTCAAATTAAGCTCTTAGTTTTGATATATTTACAGTAGGAAATTTACTAAATACATTAATGGAACATGATCTTTACTTAATATGCTAATGATTTTTGGCATAAAAGAAAAATGTATAATTTGACCCATACAATATATTGTTGGCTATTGCTACAAATATACCCCAGCGACTTAAGACTGGTTTTGTGCTCCATGCCAGGGTCACACATGTTAAATAGTCATTTGAAATTAAAAAATAAATACATCATAAGATACTTTAAATGTTAAATTAGAACCACCAGTAGGTGTCAGCAAGTCACTCATAAGAGAGTCATTGCGATTGAACAGAATCATTTAAACGGTTAATTCAAGGAATGAAACACCGTCATTGCTCAGAGTCAGAGACGCAAAACTGTGTAAGGAATTATTTTTGTTGTCGAAATAGAGCAAAAACAGGCAATATGGTGTCTAAAACGTAAGTCTCTTAATTAACTTCTTGTTTTTTAACTGTGTAAAAGAAAACTACAGGCCTATGTAATCATGGTGATTTTTGAGAAAACGGCATTCTTCATGTGATGTTGACTTACTATATTAAATTATATAAATATATAAATTTTCTGCTTCTATATCTTCAATTTTGTGATCATTCTAAACGCATTTTAACAGACTGAATCACGCAGTGAAAGAAAGCACTCCAGATGCACGCGGATTAGTCTAATCTACTAACGTTAGATTTCACGGCACACTGTTTAGAGTGATTTGTTTGTTTTTTGGCAAAATACTGATAATGCCAAATCGCACATCGTTAAAACAACAATTATTATATTATCGCAGATGATATCGCACACCCTGCACCACTGTCTTTTTGGCTCATTTGTGCAAAACCTTTTGCTAAACCGTCAAAGCTTCATTTTAACCACCAATGCAACGATGCAAGTATTTACCTTATTTCTACATGCTTGCGACGGGCGATGTCGATATATTTATAAGCTGCTAGTTCGGTCTCCCGAGGCAAACACAGCTTACACTGCATAATAGAGCATGAATATGGCCAGGGGTTCACTTCATCGCTTCGAGTTCAACTTCAGCAGAATACGACGGGGTTTGGTTTTCAGCTGGGTCTGCAGCATAACGCCTGTCTTGTTCGTCTGCATCTTTCTTGTGATTTTAGCGCCAGTTTCTTCTTCTGCCCATTATTTGCTGCAGTTGTTTCCACGGAGCGATTTTTTTTACTCAGTGTGAATGTGTTTTAAAATGTAGTTACAATACTTCCCACAACATATACTTAAGTAAAAGTAAAATTACAGATTAAAAATATTACTTAAAAAAGTACAAGTACACAAAAAAGCTACTCAATTACAGTAACGCGAGTAAATGTAATTCGTTACTTTCCACCTCTGTTGCTTGGATTTCCAACTTTCACACACAACTTTGATGACTCATTTAATAAGCTCACTTTTAATGGACTGTTTTGTAACTGACAGACTCGGGAATCCATTTGATTCACAAATGAAACATCTTCATTAGTGCTATGATGTAAATTGGAGCCATCTCAAAAACGTTGTCAGACACCGGTGTACAACTTAATTGGAGCCCTCTACATCATTACAGCCAATGGCCACTACTCTGGCAAGATTAATTGGGAGTCTGCCTAAATATTACGGCTTCATCCGCCACAGCGGTCAAAGTGTTTCCAGAGTTAACCTTTATTAAAAGGCAAGACCAGTCAGCCAAAGACACTCACGCAGCAGCGGTAGCAAAGGAGGAGAACAATTCTATTTACCCCATGCGCTCCGAGGCAGTCGCTCTGTAGTGGGCGTGGTGCTTTGGTGAATTTCCTAACAGCTCCCCTACAGTTAAATGAGTAGGCGGCCCTGTTGGATCATGGATACTTCACTTGACAGCATGTCTGGAGGGGTGAACATGGGTTGTGCTCTTCAAGTCACTTTAATTATGGCACAGCGACAGACCCGGCAGCCTTTAAGGGATGGTGAACTTCAAATCACAAACAAGATAAATGATAGATTACCACAGTGAAAAGTTATGAATCATCTCAAGTCAAGGACTATGACTCAGATCACATGAATGTCAGCTTCTCTGGGCTCACACAAGTTGAAGGACTTGCGTACAAAGAGAGCGTAAAACACCAACATGTGAATTAACATCACAGCCTATGTAACTCTATAAATGTGAAAGTGGAGGTTGTGTGAATATTATATGCATTACACTCAAGGTAAGCATTGCTGCACTACATATCCACACACATTCTCTAAGCAGTCACATTAGTTTATTTATCTTTACAAAACAAAACAAGTACATAAAATCCTTGCGTTAATCTTTTTCAGCTATGGTAACTTATAGTTATGAAAATAAAATAATTCTGATTTTCACAGTTTAATATTACAATTATGAGTCTGTGACAAGGTTATTACAATAAAAACGAAATGCACAGATTATAATGTGCACACAGTTGTGCAGTTCAATTTATTTTTGTTTGTAAAAAAAATATATAAACAATCATTTCTTCATCTATTGGTACATTTGGTCCTGTGGCTGTTGTAATGTAATGTGAAACAAAATTAACTGAAATTAAATTACAATGGATTATTATAATTTAAGACTGTAATTCTGGTGTAGGACAAGCATAAAGCATTACATATATGCATGAAATTATGATAGTGTGGAAAAAAGTTTCCAATACTAGACCAGATTTAATGCAACTTTCCTGTAAAAAGCAAAAAACAATACAAGGACATATACCCCTGGCCTGACCTATGAAAATGCCAGAAGATGAACCACAAATGTATAAAGCATTTTAATGCAACACAATTTTGTATAACACTCATGTTCTGACACATCTAACAACATTTCCAAGAACAGAGAATGATGTTTGGCTTTCACATCCATAATATACTGTTCTCTGTCTGAGATGACATCCGTTTCTATGGCAACCCCTTGTGACGCTGTAGCAAACTCTAGAAGCACTCAAGACAACAATACATTAGCCTGTCAGAACTATAAAGGCCCACATAATAGCACACACTGGTGAAATACCAAATTTGCCATTAGTAATAAGACCATTAGTAATAGTGCAGAGTCAGTAGTCGTTTGTGTGCACTGGAGAAGGAACAAAATGTAAAAACACTAACACATCAAGAAAAAAACATAATATTTAAGGAATTTAGCATGACAATTAATACAGTTTGAATGCAGAAGTCCACACTTGCATGCAGAAGGGCACACTTTGTTGAGAACTGCACCCCTGACCTACCATCAATGGATCACCTCAAATTGTACCTGCCTCAGTGCCTGAGTATGTGATCAATTGTGTTGATAGCACTCATTTGCAGTTGGTGTATGAAATGAAGCCTTTCAAATGCAGTACCTACATTTTGGGATTCTATGAAGCAGAACTATTGTGTGTATAATTAATCAAGGAGCACATATGTGACTGTGTGTGTTTGTGTGGATGGAATCACACTGAGAGCAGGTGGATGGTTACTCAACTTCTCTTTACTGGAGCCTGTCACAGACAAACTGGGACAAACACGACCAAAAGCTGGTTAAAGGACAGTGCATCAACGCATCAACGTTGCTCAAAGTCAGCAGCAAGAGATGTGAAACTTTGCTGAAGATACATTGTTATAAAGTGAGCGTGAACATAGTGGAATAAAACTCGAAATAAAACATACATTAAAGAAATAAAATATAAAATCACTTTGTCTGTTCTCATTTCTCATCAAATCACATAAATGCAGAGAAATTATAAACTTAAGTAACCATCTTTTACATATTTTGTATAAATGAAATACCAAAAGAGAAAAACGCACACCTAAAATGGCGCAGTTACACAGTTCAGCGTGCACGACACATAGCACGTGTGTTAATGCTTATACTCAACTCGGCTAATACATTTTTTACACAGAACATGACAAATCTGAATATAACACATACCTGGGACAAACACGACCAAAAGCTGGTTAAAGGACAGTGCATCAACGCATCAACGTTGCTCAAAGTCTTGAATGAAATAAACAGAGATACTGAGTTCATAAGCAGGTTACACACACACTTCATTTTATCAATCGCAAATAACACATATTTGCCTCGACTGACAGAACTAGGAACTGACAGACATATGAAGTAAACTGTGTGTAGTATAAAAGTCCAACCGTACACTTGAAAACAGTCTAAACTCATTGTTTATGACGCAGCGCTTATTGATGCGACTTACCAGCAGGAAGAGATGTGAAACTCTGCTGGTGGTGACGTAGCTCGCCTTAATATCACGCATGCCAATGCAAGCGACGCAACAGCCAATGTCGAGTTTTCCCAATTAATGCATGAATTTAACAACATTATTTAAACTCCGTTACATACACCCCCCTTAAATTCTGCTAAATTGGGCTAGAACCAGAATATGTAACAAACTAAATATACAGAAAATTGAGAAAAGAAAAAAACAGGTGTGAGTAAAAGAGCTTTGCAATACAGCATGTCAGAATTTATCTCTTCCCCAGGAAGTGTGTAAGAATGGAATGGTACCGGGTTCCACACTTAACACAGACTATAGGAGGTGCAGTCTACACGCTCCTAGTGGTTACAAATGTATCTCCGCTCTTCAAATATCTTTTGATGCAAATAAACTTCTCAGACTCTTTCTCAGAGAAGAAAAACTCGCTTCAAAGTCATTCTCTTAACATCACAGTTGACTCTTAGATATGAATCATCATTTAGACAGACATTTTAAACAAAAATATTCCTTAACAACTCCACTACGAAGTTGTTTCCTTGAAAAATAACTTGTGCATTACTGTGTGAATCACTCTCCACAATTTTCTGACTATCAATTTCACAAATAAGTCTGTTAGGGGGCTTAACTGATCTCCCTAATCGTGTAGTGATGTGGCCTGTATGTGTGCTTGTGGGTTGTTTGCAAATGACAGGGTCAAGTCTGTTATCAGGTTCTTGCAAACAACTGGGGTACTCATTTGGCTTGGATGCAGGTAAACTTTTTATACTCTCAGCAGGTTCAGGAACATGCTCAGGTTCTGGACTGTAACGATCATTGCCAGAGTTCTCAGGAGTCATCTCATCAGAAATGTCCGAAACTCCACCACAAGTGGCATCCTGCATATCGTCACGGTCATGTGTTCCATCCATCTGCAATAACCATTCTGATGTCTTTGAAACAGGATCAGGATCATCCATCAGAGCGGAATCGAGAGCACTGCCACAGGTAGCACCAGTGGAATCTGATCGAACTGATTCTTCCTCACCATCATCCCAGGATAAGAAATTCACTGGAAGCAACAGATTTCTGTGCACCACTTTTTCTTTGCCAGTCTGAACATCCTTAATCCTGTACACATTAATCTCTGGTCTCACTGATTGAATCTCATACAAAACAGAGTCCCATTTGTCCATAACTTTCCTCTTGCCTTTCTCTCCACGGTTAGCCAGCAAAACTCTATCTCCCACTGCTAAGGGTGAACCTCTGACCTTCCGATTGTAAAGAATGGCATGGCGGTTCTGCTCTTTGAGACTGTGTTTCCGGCAATTTCTGCCGCTGTGCTCAGATCTCTTCTCAGCGCAGTGACAAACTCATGGTGGCTGACCACCCTCTCATCACAAAGGACATGCTGAAACATGATGTCGATCGGCAGCCTCGGGATACGCCCAAACATAAGATAAAAGGAGCGAACCGGTTGTTTCATGCACCGTACAATTGTAACTGAAGGTTAATGTTCTAAGAAGCTGTGGCCACCTCGCCTTGGATTTCACTGGGAGAGCTCTGATCATATTACCCAAGGTTCTATTGAAACGTTCTGCCAGACCGTTACCCATAGGGTGGTATGGTGTGGTGTGCGATTTTTGAACACCAGCCATCTCAAGCAAGTTCTTAATGATTTTGCTTTCAAAATTTGCACCCTGGTCTGAATGTATTCTCTTTGGAAATCCATAAATGCAGAAGAGGTCATTCCAAAGGCGATGGGCAACTTGCTTAGCTGACTGGTTGTGACAAGGGAAGGCATGAGCCATCTTAGAAAAATGATCTGTCACTACTAGGACATCAACGACCTTCCCTGAAGTCTGTTCAGCACTCCAAAAGTCTATGCATACTAGTTCCATAGGCTCAGATGTGCGAATATGCTCAAGGGGCGCCGAGCATTCGGCTCTGGAGTTTTCCGACAACACACCTCTGGCAGTTTTTCACATAAAGCATGATGTCTTTACTCATTCCTGGCCAAAAGAACCTTTCAACTGCGAGGGAGAGCGTTCTTGCACTACCCTGATGTCCAGCTGAGTCATGAACACCACGGAGAACCTCAAGTTTTAGAGAATCTGGTACAACATATTGAAAGATTTTCTTATTCATCAGTCGATCTTTCTTTACTCTGTACAGCACATGATTACGAATCTTTAGCTTTTCCAGTGCTTCAAAAGTCTTGTCACAGAGCTAGATTCCTTTGCTTTCTCACTCTTTGAAGGACGTTTATATCTCAGAACATAGTTGATGACTCTACCGACTATGTTGTCCTGCTCTTGGAGATTTGCAATTCTGGAAAACGGGATTGCAACAGATGGATCTTCATCAGGGAGCTGGAGTGACGTTGGACTTGACACGGGCAATGGACTAACTCCACCATCGCAGTGAACACTCAGAAAAGCAGAAACTTCAGCAGCATCAATGGATCCAGAACATGAGTCATTCACGTCATCCTGCAACTCGTTCTCAGTTTCGTCGTCACTGGTAGCCTGCACGTTCTGACAGTTGTTAGTGACACGGAAGGCATCTTGCACGGTTCCAGTAACAACACCATTTACCTCATCCAAGAGAGAAATGTATGGTTCTTTCAACAGACGATGGCTGACACAAGACTTGACAAAGGGCTCTCTGCTCAAGGCATCTGCAACAATGTTTTTCGCGCCTGGCACATACTTCAGGTCAAAGTCGTATGCAGCGAGCTTCGCCACCCATCGTTGTTCACACGCATCCAACCTGGGTTTGGTAAGAATATAGGTCAGGGGGTTATTATCAGACCATGCAGTGAAATGTCTCCTTTAGCCAGTGGCTAAACTTGTCACTAAACAGCCCACTTTAAAGCCAGAAATTGAGTCTATGTGCTGGGTAGTTCATCTGAGACTTAGAGAGTGTTTTGCTGGCAAAAGCAACTGGACGTGCAATTTTCTCTCCAGGGGGCACCTGAGATAACACAGCTCCTATGCCATCAAATGAAGCATCAACAGAGAGAATAAAGGGATGAATGAAATCTGGGTGAGCTAGAGTCACACTGTGCAGTAAGTCTTGCTTTAAAGTTTCAAAAGCAGTACGACACTCACTAGTCCAATCCTCAGGTGAAAGCTTCACGACACTGAGTGGCTTCCTCATCCGACTACACTTCCTCTGAGCTCTTTTCTGTGACTGACCTGATAGGAGACTAAAAAGAGGTTTTGCCTTAGCTGAACAGTCTATAATGAAATGCTGGTAATATAAAATCATACCCAAGAAAGATCTGATCTTCTTTTGAGAAGGGGTTATGCCATCTGCCTCCATGAGGTCAGCAGTCTGGATGTCACTGATCACCTTCACCTTTTCCGGTCTGGACACCATTCCCAGTAACAACGTGTCCCAAGAACCTGACAGATCTCCTGAGGAACATACACTTCTTTGGCGCTAGCTTGTGCTTAGACAGGCGTGAGAAAACAAGTTCCAGTCGGTCAAGAGCTACTCGCTCACTTGGAGCAAAAACCATCAGATCGTCCAAGTAGCAGAGAAGGCTTGTGAAATTCTCATCACCGAAAATGGACATCATCATCCTCATAAAGGTTGCTGGACTGTTGGTCAAACCCTGAGGTAGACGATTGTACTCGTGGAGGCCAAAGGGAGAGGAAAAAGCAGTGTACTTCTTATGCTCTTCAAACAAGGGAACATTATAAAAGCCAGAAGTCAAGTCCATGGTCGAAAAGAAAACATTGCCTCCCAAAGCTGCGAGTGCATCCGCTTGATGTGGGAGTGGGTGATCCTTCACTGTCTTCGCATTCAGCCATCTAAAATCTGTACAAATCGAAGGTCACCATTCTTTTCCACACTAAAACTAGCGGAGATGCATATTCACTCTGAGACTTCCTTATAATGCCTTTAACTTCCATCTCATTCAAGGCAGTGCGCAGCTTATCATAGTGGCTGGGGCTACACGATAAGGGAGTCGAAATGGCTTCTCGTCTACCAAGTGGATTTTGTGGACAAAGTCGGTGGCTTCTCCAATCCATTTTTCCACGTGAAAAGGTTGACTCGCATACTTCTCAATGAGGTTAAGAAGTCCATCCTTCCACCCTCTGACACTTCACAATCATCCAGGTCCAGATCCTGCAGTTCTAATTTATCCAGCACGTTTCTCCTTTCATCACTGGTCCGTACATGCTTTACATGACTGGCAGCACACTGAACGTTACTCTTCAGGGACTCGGGTGTAGACAACTCTTCCACAGCAATACAAGTAAAAACATCCACAATCTTCGTGTTTTTCTTAAGAATGATTACTTTGTCTGTAGGGTTCATTATTTTGAATGGCACCCATCTACTGCCCCACATAGGTGTGATGACTCTCCCTATGATCACATTCCTCGGACGGCATTTACAGAGGGTTGGCTCAACAATGACTGTGCACCCCACAGAAATAGCTGTTGACTCAGGAAGCTGAGCCCAAGCGAGATGTTCATGGTGCGGTTCTAGAATTATTTTCTCCTTTAACTTAGCTGTACCCACTTTATCAGGCATGTCTCCACCCTTCCATCGTTCCACATTTGAAAGTAGAGACAGGAATTGGTGACATTCAACATCTTCTGAGTTAACCGGGCTGGACACGAGTCTCCAGTATCCGTCAGTCTCTTTCATTTTTTGAATCAGCCACTTGATAGCATTGCTGCCCAGGATCAAATCGTCGGTTTGTCCTGGAACCACTAAAACTGGAACAACCATCTTGCAGGCATAAACTGAGAGCTCAAGCTCATACATCACTTTTGGTGTAACACGCTGTCCGCCACAACCAATTATGACAACATCACTGGCAGGGAACTTTTGTAAATTAGGCTTGTATTGTAACAAGAGACGTTCAGCAGCTTCACTCATCGTGCATGCCATAGAGCCACTGTCAACCATAGCTTTCAGCTGAAGGTCACCCCATACTGTCGCTGGTGTGTAAAACAGACTATCAATTCGCTCTACTCTGTGCGTGTTCTGAAAAATTAAAGTTTTCCCTGCAGGCTCAACAGAACTAGAAAGACTATAAACTGAGGTTGGGTCATTCATACAACACTGGTTTGGAGGAATAAACTCACGATCCACACTGTCCTCCTTCAAGTGCAGATCTTCTAGTTTCCCAGCCCTTGAGAAGACAGAGATGTCACCCTCTCAGGACAGACAAAGCGGGAATGGTCAGGAGAGTGACACTGGAAGCACAGCTTTTCTCAAGGCAATGCGTGAGGCCAGAATGATCAGGGCTCGAACAGACAGTGCATGGCAGGTCATTGAGACCTTTTACTCGAGGTAGACTCACTTTGGGCTTCACACGTGAACTTGGCTCTTTGCTGGCAGATTCTTTTAACAGGACTTTCCAATAAGCTCATGACTCGCTCTAATGCAGACGCTTCCAGAGACCTGGATTGCTGGACATCAGAAGGAGCTGGAAGTACTGCAGACGATAGTTCCACTTCAGTTCGGTTCACAGGAATTTTAGTGGGTGCTGCATTTCTTACTGCAGATACAAGACTGGAATCTGAGTGATATTCATTCAAAATATCTTGAACTTCTCGCACAGACCATGCGGCAATCGCTTAGATCGAAAGGTGATGGCAAGCTCTTTACATGGACAGTGTCCGTGATGAACATGCGGTTACCTCTGTTCCAGGACAATCCAGTACTTTACCCTGTTCTTCAAGCGCTCAGCAGCGGCGTCAACTGCACGGATTCAGCCTGATCCAGTACTCGTAGGCATCCTCATCTGGTCTGGGTAAGGTGGTATAAAAGTCAGCCAGTGGGAGAGGAGAACAAGGAGCAGCTTCGAAGTGTTTCCTGAGAACACTAAAGATTGCATCAGGGTTATGCACAATGTCAATGTCACAGTTTCTTATGCCAAACTTGACCACGTCCCTTGCTTTGCCTCTTAGATGGACCATAATTTCCTCCGCTTGATGCTCTTTCCTCAAATTATTGCGTTTTATATAGTCTCTCATGATATCAATCCACTCATTTAAGTCAACAGAATCAGAAACTTCTCCCCTGAAGCTAGGAGGTTCTCTCACATTCCTGGAAAAGGACAACTGGCTTTGTACCAGGTCCAGCATTTGTGAAGTTGATTTATCTGCAATTACATTTTTTGAGGAATTGTCAACTGAATGTGCGTCAACTTTATGTGTTGGACTTAGTCTGGTGACTATGCTATCAGCAATCTGCTGACCAACTTGGCTGATTATGTCAGTCATTGCAGTGATTACATTTGGTGGCTGTGAATTAGGGTATGGAGTAGACGAAAACACACCCTGCTGCCCTCTTGAAGCATCTGACTCATAACTTGTGGATAGGCCCTCACAAACTAATGGATCTGAAACTGAAGTGTTACTGTCTATGACCACATGGGCATCACTCAGTACACCAGGCCCACTGAACTGTAATGTCTTTGGCACTTTCAATAAACCCCATCCTCTACCTTTACTACCACAGACTGGAGTGTGATAGTTATCAAAATCACTCATAATGAATATCAGTACTTGTAAAAAAAAAATACAATAAATCAAAAACCTCAAATGTGCTGTTGTCTCAATAGCAAATTGTCCTTAGCAAATGATGCAAATAGTCTCTTTTTTTTTTTTCCTTAAAAAAAAACAGTTCCCGAGCAAGATATTGTCCACCTGACTCCAGCGGAAGCTTTAAGATGAACCCTCGGCCGCTTCAGGAAACATCTTGATTGAAGAAACAACGGGTCACGGCACCAATGTGACTGTGTGTGTTTGTGTGGATGGAATCACACTGAGAGCAGGTGGATGGTTACTCAACTTCTCTTTACTGGAGCCTGTCACAGACAAACTGGGACAAACACGACCAAAAGCTGGTTAAAGGACAGTGCATCAACGCATCAACGTTGCTCAAAGTCAGCAGCAAGAGATGTGAAACTCTGCTGAAGATACATTGTTATAAAGTGAGCGTGAACATAGTGGAATAAAACTCGAAATAAAACATACATTAAAGAAATAAAATATAAAATCACTTTGTCTGTTCTCATTTCTCATCAAATCACATAAATGCAGAGAAATTATAAACTTAAGTAACCATCTTTTACATATTTTGTATAAATGAAATACCAAAAGAGAAAAACGCACACCTAAAATGGCGCAGTTACACAGTTCAGCACGTGCGAGTATAATGCTTATACTCAACTCGGCTAATACATTTTTTACACAGAACATGACAAATCTGAATATAACACATACCTGGGACAAACACGACCAAAAGCTGGTTAAAGGACAGTGCATCAACGCATCAACGTTGCTCAAAGTCTTGAATGAAATAAACAGAGATACTGAGTTCATAAGCAGGTTACACACACACACTTCATTTTATCAATCGCAAATAACACATATTTGCCTCGACTGACAGAACTAGGAACTGACAGACATATGAAGTAAACTGTGTGTAGTATAAAAGTCCAACCGTACACTTGAAAACAGTCTAAACTCATTGTTTATGACGCAGCGCTTATTGATGCGACTTACCAGCAGCAAGAGATGTGAAACTCTGCTGGTGGTGACGTAGCTCCGCCCTTAATATCACGCATGCCAATGCAAGCGACGCAACAGCCAATGTCGAGTTTTCCCAATTAATGCATGAATTTAACAACATTATTTAAACTCCGTTACACATATACCACACCAAAATAGGTAACCATGGAAACCTGGTGACAAAGAAGTGTGTGCATAGTATATGGTGCTGACTGTGGGGGGTTATTTAAAAACAAATCTTTTTTTTCTCTCTCTCTCTCTGTAACTTAGAAGATATGATTGGGTACAGGTTTAAGGTTTGAGTTGTACCTGCTGTACTATCCAGCCACTGAATAGTTAACTTTTTGCAATGCTAAAATCTGTTCCCTTTCAAGGGAACTCCGTTGTGTCAGAGACGCTTTGGGGAATGCTTTGGGTGATAAGTCTTGAAGCACATGTGAAATCAATCCAATGTGTAATTGGGACGTCAGAGCGGGTGACGTCATGAACCAGGAAGCTATAAAGCCTGCCCAAACGAAGCTGTCACTAGCTTTTTGTGTCTTCACAAGCGCTCTGTGTTAAATTGTCTGTCCTATTTGGTGTTGTCTGTCATTACTTTAATACAAAGAGAACAGATATGGCGAGCAAGCAATGGCAAGCTTTTAGAATGTGCATTCTTCTCTGCCTGTTATCTAAACGGGTGGGGATACACACATTTTTTTGTTGCCTGTTTCGGAGAGGAGCATGCATAGTCAGCGCTTGAGAGAACTGCGTTGTGCTTCCCTTGTGGACACTCCGATCCCGCCTGGCGTACTTTCACAAAGAGGATGCTCAGGCTCACATTCCCCGGGGCTCTGGTTCTACTGCTGCAGAGGCACAGCAGAGGCTACAGTCCTGGGGTTCGCAAATGGATCTGTAAGGGGGGTTAGGGATGAGCACAGCCTTATCTCGACCTTCATCTGACAGGTCCAGTGCCTCTTATCAGGGTTGGAAAGAATGTGCTGCGGTTTCTTCCACCGCGATTGAGGCACAGACACGTCAACTATCTGATTCTGAGGAATTAGATGTTGTTAGTGTCAATGCAAAAGACACTGAGGATTCGCTACCCCAGTCTCGAGCTTGTTGAGGTTGTAAAAAGAGCGGTCGATTGGCCAGCAGAGATGGAGGACATTTGTTCTAAAAAATAATAATAATAATAATAATAATTAAAAAGGACGAATGCTTCTTGCCTTCTCGTGCACTACCTCAACTACGGGGACAGACTTTTTTTTTCCTGATCTCCACACCGACGTGTCGAGATCGTAGGAGATCCTGGTTCCCCATAGAGTTTATAGTACACAAACATCTCACTATTCCTCTATAAATAAATAAGTCCCCAGTTTTTACCCATTAAGCCAGTGAGAACTATATCAGCTCTGGTGGGAAAGGATAAAGAAAAGAAAAACAGTGGCTGGTCAGGCAGCAGCGTGTTTACACTCAATGTATCTGCTGCAAGCCTACCAGGCTGAATTGTTAGGAGATCACGATGAGGGCGGAGGTTGTGGTCCGAACGCATACTTCCACATATCCATCCTTCCATGTCACAGGAGGTTCCTGAGGTTTGCTTTTGGGGGCAAAGCATACCAATATCTGGTTCTTCCGTTCGGCCTAGCATTTTCACCCCGCACTTTCTCAAAATGCGTAGATTCAGCCCTGGTGCCTCTTCGGCTTCAGGGTATTTGCATTATGAACTACACCGACGATTGGTTTATTCTAGCTCAGTCGCATCAGTTGGCAGTGTGACATTGAGATGTCGTTCTGGCCCACATGAAAGAGTTGGGGTTGCGGCTAAACGCCAAACAGAGTGTGCTTTCTCCACTACAGAGGACCACTTTCCTTTGCGTGGTATGGGACTCAACGTCGATGCAGGCGAGCCTGTCACCGGCACGTATAGAGTCCATCCTGTCAGGTGTGAAAAGAATAAGGCTAGGCCAGTCGATGCTAACGACAGATGCCTCTCTCACGGGCTGGAGAGCGATCTTAGAGGGACACTCGAGTCAGGGTCTGTGGAAGGACTATAATCTCTCATGGCACATCAACTGTCTGGAGATGTTGGCTGTATTTCTTGCTCTCAAGAACTCCTAGCAGATATCAGGGGCCACCATGTGCTTATCCACTCAGACAACACATCAGTGGTCTCCGACTTAAATCACCAGGGGGGTTTGCGGTCACGTCCACTTTGCAAACTGGCATGCCAAATCCTCCTGTGGTCCCAAGGGAAGTTGTTGTCTCTTCGAGCAGCTTACATCCCGGGGGCCCGCAATATAGGAGCAGACATCCTGTCGAGACAGGGGCTGAGTCCTGGGGAATGGAGGCTCCACCCCGAGGTGGTGGAGCTGATATGGAGGGAGTTCGGCTATGCTCAAGTGGATCTGTTTGCGTCTCGAGAGACGTCTCACTGTCCACTCTGGTTTTCCCTCACGCATCCAGCTCCTCTCGGATGGCGATGGTGCAGACATGGCCGAGGCTTCGTCTGTATGCTTTTCCCCCGATCGCTCTGCTCCCAGGAGTCCTGGAGAGAGTTCGCCGGGACCGGGTTCTACTACTTCTCATTGCCCCGCGGTGGCCGAGCAGAGTATGGTTCTCAGATTTAATATCCCTTCTCGACCGGCCTCATCTGGAGCTCCCCATCAGGAGGGACAGTCTGTCCCAAGCAGGGGGCTCAATATTTCACCCCCAACCAGAATTCTGGAAACTGTGGGCTTGGCCTCTGAAGGGGCCTAGCTCATAGACTCAGGTCTCTCAACCAAGGTAGGTGAGACCATTCTCCTCTCCAGAGCTCCCTCCACGAGGAAACTTTATTCCTTTGAAGCGGAAAGTTTTCACTTCATGGTGTAGTGACCATCAGCTGGACCCAGTTAACTGCCCAGTCGGTACAGTGCTGGAGTTCCTGCAAGATTGGTTCACTGCAGGGCTAACCCCGTCCACTTTGAAGGTTTATTTGGTGGCCATAAGTGCTTACCACATTCCTTTGGGTGGAATTTCATTGGGGAGAGATCCCCAATGGTATCTCATTTCCTCCGTGGTACTTTGAGGCTGGGGCCTGCTGCTCGCACCAGGGTGCCGACATGGGATCTGGCCATTGTCCCGCAAGGCATTTCCCTGGATCCCTTCGAGCCTTTAGAGGAGGTGCCGGCCAAGTTTTTGACCTTAAAAGCATTGTTCCTCCTTGTTATCTCATCTCTTAAGAGGATAGGAGATTTACAAGCACTGTCGGTTGCACCGTCGTGCCTGGAATTTTCACTCGGCATGGTTAAAGCATTCCTTCATCCTGGACCAGGTTACATTCCTAAAGTCCCCGTTAATGTGGCGAGGTTGATTATGCTACAAGCCTTCTGTCCTCCTCCTTTTCAAAATGAGGACCAGGAAAGGCACAATTTACTTTGCCCAGTACGGGCATTAGATGCTGACGTTCTCAGAGCTGCCCTGTGGCATAAAAATGAACAACTGTTCGTATGTTTTGGACCTCTTAACAATGGGGTTCCCTGCATCTATGCAAAGGATGAACAAGTGGGTGGGGAGCAAGTTTTTTTTTTTACAAAACCGATATCCGATTATGGCAAAATGCTTAAATATCGGGAAAAATATCGGTAAACCTATATATCGGTCGATCTTTAATTATTTCATCAAAAGATTCAGAGAAACTGGATAAATCTCTGTGTGTAAGGGACAAGGTCACAGACCTTTGTTGGAGACCGTGCTCTTTGGGCTCTCAGATGACATTGCATCACTCATCGGCATTATTCTGTCATTGACATTACTAAATGGCCCCAGGAATCCTGAAACCAGAAACCACTGTTGGTAAACACAATCCGCCGTGCCATCTGTAGATGCCAACTAAAGCTCCATCATGCAAAAAGGAAGCTATTTGCGAACAAGGTTTAAAAGTACAGTCATGTCCTGTGGGCCAAGGCTAATTTAAAAATGAACTGTTTCAAAGTGGAAAAGTGTTCTATGATCAGACGAGTCCAAATTTGACATTCTTGTTGGAAATAACAGACGCCGTGACCTCCGGGCTATAGAGGAGGGAAACCTTCCATCAACCTGACATCAGCATTCACTTCAAAAGCCAGCATATTTGATGGTATGGGGTGCATAAGTGCATACTTTATGGGCAGCTTGCATGTTTTGGAAGGCACTTTGAATATTTTAGAGCAACATATGCTCCCCTCTAGACGACGTGTATTTCAGCAGGACAATGCAAAACTACATACTGCAGTCATTACAACAGCATGGGTTCGTAGTAGATGAGTTTGGATGCTGAATTGGCCTGCCTACAGTCAATATCTTTCACCTATAGAAAACATTTGGTGCATCATTAAATGAAAAAAAAATACGTCAAAGATGACCACGAACTCTTCTGCAGCTGGAAACATATATCAGGCAAGAATGGGACCAAATTCCAACACAAAACTCCAGAAACGCATAACCTTGATGCCCAGATGTCTTCAAACTGTTTTGAAAAGAAGAGGATATGCTACACCATGGTAAACATGCCCCTGTTCCAACTATTTTGAGACCTGTAGCAGGCATCGACTTTGAAATGAGCTCATTGTGTGCATACAATTGTAAAATGTATGAGTTTAAACATTTGTTATGTTATCTATGTTCTATGAATAAAATATTGGCTCATGTGATTTAAAAGTATTTTAATTTTAATTTTATTCAAATTTAAAAACTGTCCCAACATTTCTGGAATTTGGGTTGTAATAGTGAGAATTAACTAGTTGTACCCCTTTTTGTTTTGCTACCAGTTTGAAAGCAAGCGCATGCATGTAGCCTACTGTACCCCCCACCCAAGACCCATGCTGCAATCCCAGAAAAATGAGTTCACTGGACTCTTTGCCTCGTCTGTTTCATCAAATTCAATAGCCCAGTTGTTTTGAATAAGATCTTCTGTTCAGCCTTCTATGAGTGTACATGTCTGAACACAGTGCGGAGTCTGATTTACAACAATTTACAGTCTCAAGTATAAGCTCCCTTGTAGTTTTTCAAATGTGTTGCTTACTGACGATCTTACATTTATAAAGTTGGCTTTTTAGGCTGTGAAGTTCTGAAATATAGGTCTGCAGTATTTATTAGAGATCCATATAATCTACAGAGGGCTCTCTGCAGTATAATCGATCTAGCTGGCTGCAACCAAAAGTAAATACTAGAGATACTGCAGCAACAGGCAATTATGGGTAGTACGTTTTGACAAAAATTGAACTGCAGAATTAGTTTTAGGATTATCACTTGTGGGAACATATATACTGTATATCCAGGGATGCACATAAGTGGTCCGCAGGTCCGCATGCGCGGCCAAAATGTAAAATTCTCGATGTAAATAAGTTCTGACAGGGCATTTGCGTACCGACATGGATGACAGCTGTTAATGCACAATTACCGTTTTGGATCAACAAACTGTACTGCATAAGATTTATATTCAAACTGAAAGCATAATCTAGGCTAGCCACTGCCGTTTTTCAAAGCAATACTGTGACATTTCAATTAACTGACGCTCTTATTTTTTTATAATTATATTGTATGGATCACAGTTCATGCTGTGGCCCGTGTGAGGACCAAATCTCCAGGTTCTCATATGAGATCCAGGGTGAAAAACGTATGTGCACCCCTGTATATATCTAATTCACATGTCATAACCCTGTGTTGAGGATAGTTGGGCAAGCAGTTTCCTTTCAGATCCGAAGCAATTAGTGCAAATTATTATTTGTTAATTAGTCTGTGCAACGTGATTATTGAGCTGAACTCAATGAACATTTTTTCAGAGATGTGACTCTTCGTTGTGGTGACAATTTGCCAGTTGAATGGCAGGCACAAGTTATTCGTGGTGTGATGAGGCTGTGGGCATTGCTGTGAACATCCTCAACATGTATTACACCCAGCCTCATTGTTATAAAAATGGAATACATGATGGTAATTCTACGCTTTGAAGAATAACCAAGATAGATGTTGAATACAGAGGAGTCCAAAAGTATGAGGCCACTAGAGAAAATAGCTTTTTCCCAATGCAATACCGAATAATAAAGAATTTGCATGACAAATTGATATGAAATTCAGAGTTTAATTTATTCAGCTTTCATTACTCCATTCACACGATCCTTCAGAAATCATTCTGATTTGGTGCTCAAGCCCATTTTTATTGTTGCTCAAATATTAATAATTGTTGTTGTTATTATTATTAATCCATTATTAACAACAGTTTTTGCTGTTTTATATTTTTTGTGGAAATCAAAATGCATTCTTTGATTAATAGAAAGATCAGTAACACTTCAGGATAGGTATCCATTTTTACTTTGAACTAGTTGCATATTAGTATGCCTACTATTAACAAATAGGCTGTTTATTAGTACTTATAAAGCACACATTATGCATTAACATATTCTATGTCCCTAATCTAACCCAATACCAAAAAATTATAACTACCTTACTAGCTATTAATAAGCAGCAAATTAGGAGTTTATTGAGGCAAAAGTTGTAGTTAATGGTTTGTTAATAGTGAGAATTGAGCCTTAAAATAAAATGTGACCAATTTCATAAGAACAGCATTATTTTTTTTCTTAAAACAGACTTTTAAATTGCAGAGTATAATTTAGTTTCCAAAATAATAATAATGATTATATATATATATATATATATATATATATATATATATATATATATATATATATATATATATATATATATATATATATATAATCATGCAAATCATCATATTAGAATGATCATGTAATCAGAATCATATCAGAATCACACAACACTGAAGACTGGCGAAATGATGCTGAAAATTCAGCTTTGACATCACAGGAATAAATACAATTTTAAAATAAATTAAAACAGAAAATAGTTATTATTGTTTTTACCGTATTTTTAAAGGGGTCATCAGACACCTATTTTCCACAAGATTACATGATTATTTAGGGTTTTAATGAGAAGTCTGTAACATAGTTTGATTAAAATTGATCAATGGTTGTGTAAAACCACACAGTTTTTATCTCTGTCTATAGCAAGCATGTCGCTTTAAATGCAAATGTGCTCTGCTTATGACATCCCTCTCTTCTGAGCCGCTCTCTGGGAGATGGTAAACTTTAGCCACAGTCATCGAGAAGCTTGATAGCACATTATTAAGAAAAGCGATTTGCACCTTCTTCTGGAGCTTGATCAGGGCGCATTCCCTTCAAAAACAAAGGTAATCAACTGCGTCTTCAGCGGCTCAGATGTCAGGAGCAAATGACAACTGCTATGTTCATTATTACATCCAACAACAGAATACCTCATTTGCTTAGAAGTCATTCTTGTGACCGGCTAGATTTGAGAAAGGGTAAATGATTTGACCAAAAAAAAAAAAAAACACTGGGTGGATCTTTCTTATTATAGGGTGGTTGTGTACAGACACTGCCAACACACATTTCAGTTCAAACTACTTGTAAACTTGCATGTTGCATCCGATGACCCCTTTAAAACACACACAAAAAAGAAAATCCTAATTATTTTAAACTTTGAAGCTTACAGATTACGGTTGTTACTTTTCGTTTTCTTTTTTATCCTCGAAACCTTTATTTAAAGATTTAAACCACATTTTGATTACTATATTTCTAGAATGGTCTCAGACTTTCAGATCCGCTGCTGAGCACATTTTTTGAGTTCATGCCATCCGGACTGGCAGCTTTTTGAACGTTTCACCTTCAGCAAGGTTTCTCTGACCTCGACTCTGGCTAGAGATGTCTTGTTTTATATTTTCAAATGTGTAAATAAAAAGCAGTATGCCAATTTGCACTAAAAAGTTATCTAACACTAAACCCAAAAATACACATCCTTCAAGGCAGCAAATTCAACTGAAACACAATGCAGGCATTACATGACCCCACGATATATCCTACATATTTAATAATAAAATATGAAAATATATTCAGGATTTGCAAGCCAACATGAGAATATTTAGGCAGTCAGCTCCTGGTTGCCTGAAGAGCAGCAGTGTTCACAGCTGGCCTGGTTTTGAATGCTTCAAATGAATGCATAATGTTCATAGCTCTAAGTGATAACCTTTTTAGAATGTTCTAAAATGAATTTAACACTGTTTATATTGTTATTCAAGTAAAATTTGAGTATGCACCTCAGCTAACATTTTGGAATAAAATAACAACTGCTATGCCTCCACTCTGTGATAAATGTGCATTTAAAATCCATAAAGTGGCTTAACAAAGAACATTTTCTTTCCTATGTTGATACCTAGCTTTTGAAAGAAGAAAAGAGGGACATCCATTTTTTTTATAGTAAAAAGCTTTTAGTTTATCTCACAGCCATTGATCGTTATTTGCTAAATGCTAAAGCTAACAGACATGGAAAAAAGGAGGAGATAACATAAATTGCCATGTGTTTTTCAGCCTTTTGAGTCCTTTGTAATTCATACTATGTGTGCCTGTGTGTGTGTGTGTGTGTGTGTGTGTGTGTGTGTGTGTGTGTGTGTGTGTGTGTGTGTGTGTGTGTGTGTGTGTGTGTGTGTGTCCGTGTGTGTGTGTCCGTGTGTGTGTGTGTGTCCCCGTGTGTGTGTGTGTGTCCGTGTGTGTGTGTGTCCATGTGTGTGTGTGTGTGTGTGTGTGTGTGTGTGTGTGTGTGTGTGTGTGTGTGTGTTTCAAAGCACTCGTGTGGTCACGTTTAACAGCCCCCTTTATTTCCTAGCATGCAACATGTTTGCACTAATGTTTACAGCTACTGCACTTATTTAGTGAAACAGAGTGGATTATGCTGGTATTTCAACTACATTTAGAGGTTAATTGAATGTGGGTACAATTCTCATTCTTGAGTTGATTATTTTAATGTCGCATTGCTACAGGCACTCGTCTAACAAACATACTTCACTTCCCCTCCAGCCACTTTCTCATTATTTGGGTGCATTAGAATCAAACCTGTTTAAGATCACTTTCACATGCAGGGGATTATTCAGTCATTGTGAACTAAAGCGCTAATGATTGGTATTTATATGGTGATTTTTTTTTGACAATGCAACATTGTAATGAGCAGTTGTGCTTGTGTGATGGGGAAACATTCAGATATGTATGCATTATTTGTTTATTGTTACATATTGTAAAAAAATGACTGTTCTGTATAATACAAAAATATATATAACGTTGCTTCTTATGCATTTCACAACACTTTTAAAGTTAAATGTTTAGTGAATGGTGCTAAAAGCACATTTAGTTTTATAAAATCTGATAAACTTGAATCTGGTCACACTTTAGTTTTGGGACCAATGCATTAACTAACTATTATATACACATTTGCCTCAACATACTCCTAATTTGCTGCTTATTAATAGTTCATAAGACAGTTAAGTTTAGGTATGGGGTAGGATTAAGGGATCTATAAAACGGTCATGCAGAAAAAGGCATTAAATGATTAGTTCACTTCCAGAATTAAAAGAAAAAAACAATACTGATAATTTACTCGCCCCTATGTCATCCAATATGTTCATGTCTTTTTTTATTCAGTCAAAAAACGTTCCAGGAGTTCCTTTTTAGTGGACTTCAATGGGAGCCAATGTGTTGAAGGTCCTAATTGCAGTTTCAATGCAGCTTCAAAGGGCAATACACAATGCCAGCTTTGAAATAAGGGTATTATCTAGCGAAACTATTGGTCATTTTCTAAAAACAAATAAAAATGTGTATACTTTAACTACAAATGCTAGTCTTGCAGTATCTTGACCTCACGCATTACGTAGTCATGTTGAAAAGGTTGTGTGTGATGTTGGCGTATGTACCGACCCAGTGTGTACAAAGCGAACATGCAAAGAATGTTTATAATGCAAGGTAAAAAAAGGCTTGGCCCTTGGGCTTGGATCGCATAGAGCCCTTTGAAGCTGTACTGCAACTGCAATTTGGACCTTCAACCTGTTCAATTGGACTCCATTGAAGTTCACTATCTGGAGAAAAATATATGCAAAAATGAATATATGCAAAACAAATGTGAATATGCAATATGCAAACAAATTTGAATATCCTCAGAATAAATATATGCTAAAATGATTTGGGAAAGCCATTTCATTGAATTATTGTAAATGCAAAATAATTGCAATGCTTGGGCAAACCACTATAGAGTTGGCGTTGCTATAGAGTTGGAACTGGTGAAAGCGGTTTACAGGTCGCTGTAGAAATTGAATATTTGAATGATCGAGGACAAAATAGCTCAACTTGAAAGCCAACACAAACAATGGAATGTGAATTAAAATGTCATTATGCTTTAAAGAAGAGTGACTTGATGAAATGGTGGAAATAGCGGATGATGGGCACAGAATGGTAACAAACCTCAGACACAGTTACACACAGGTGCAGTAGTATGCAAACTACACTACATGGCGATGTTTTTATTATTAAAATTCACAAGTTCATGACTTTTAGATAATTTAGCTGAAATATCTCAGTTTAAATGCTTAATTGTGTGTTCTATTCCATTCTATCCAATTGTATTCTATTTTATTATATTTAGCAATGCCTACTGTGAGGAAGCGAGGAATGCAGAGATGAGGGATAATCTCAAACAACATTGTTTAATAAACTTCCAAATGGTAACAC
Organism: Gymnocypris eckloni scoliostomus; assembly: GCA_027564155.1. Taxonomy (NCBI): domain Eukaryota; kingdom Metazoa; phylum Chordata; class Actinopteri; order Cypriniformes; family Cyprinidae; genus Gymnocypris; species Gymnocypris eckloni. The sequence continues at coordinate 8,185,977 of CM050426.1, forward strand.
AGACAGGCAGGAGTCACACGTAGCACATCTAGACGTATAAAATGGCGTTAACACCGGACCAAATGAACGCAATCAAATGAGGGAGAAACTGGGTAACGGCGAGCACATGGGGAGAAAAACAACAAAACAGGAAAACCAGTCTGACATTACCTTACCCTCCCGGAAGGCGTGTCCTCGTGCCACTTAACTTCCAGAGGGAATGGGGGTGGGTGCCTCCATGGCGGTACTGGTTCCGGGAACCATGACAGAGCAGGCAGTTCAGGGAACCATGGCAGAGCAGACAGTTCAAGGGGCCATGGTGGAGCAGACAGTTCAAGTCAAGTCAAGTCAAGCTTTATTGTCAATTCTTCCACATGTACAGTACATACATACAGAGAATTGAAATTGCGTTACTCTCAGACCCTTGGTGCATACAGTTAACATTAAACACTGACAGTAGACATTCAAATACAGATAAATACAGTTTAACCATATGTACATACAAACTATACAGATATACAATGAAGACATTGTAGAAAAATTAAAAATAAACAATAAAAAGAGATAGATAAAGTAAAGTGGCATAATGCACATGGCAGATAGAGTGCAAACCAGTTAAATAAAACAAAACTGTGCAGATGTGAGTAGTGCAAGAAAAAGAACAGTCTTTTCTCAGACTGTCAGAAGAGGTAGATTATAGACAATGCTGGATGAAGTAGAGATCATTCCAGTGCTGCATAAAGTGACTGGTGCGGGTCACAGTTGTAAGGGGGGACCTGGGGGTGTGGACATTGGGGGGGGGTTGTAGTGTCAGAGATCAGTGTTGCGTGGGGTAAAAGAGGGGAGGGGGGGCAAAGACGGGAGGGAGTTCAGCTTCCTGACAGCCTGATGGATGAAGCTGTCCTTCAGTCTGCTGGTCCTCGCCTGGAGACTCCGCAGTCTCCTCCCTGATGGCAGCAGACTGAAGAAGCTGTGTGTCGGGTGGGTGGGATCACCTGCAATGCTGAGGGCTTTGCGGGTGAGACGGGTGCTGTAGATGTCCTGGAGGGAGGGGAGAGATACACCAACGATCTTCTCAGCTGCTCTCACTATCCGTTGAAGGGACTTGCGGCAGGACGCCAGCAGGCGCCATACCACACAGTGATGCAGCTAGTCAGGATGCTCTCGATGGTGCCTCTGTAGAAAGTGCACATGATGGGGGTCGGGGCTCTGGCTCTTCTGAGTTTGTGGAGGAAGTAGAGGCATTGCTGTGCTTTCTTGGCCAGTGCTGCAGTGTTGTTAGTCCAGGAGAGGTCCTCTGTGATGTGCACACCCAGGAACTTGGTGCTGCTCGCTCTCTCCACAGTCGCACCGTTGATGGTCAGAGGAGCATGCTGAGTGTGCACTCTCCTGAAATCAACAACAATCTCCTTCGTCTTCTCCACATTCAGAGAGAGATTGTTGACCCTGCACCACCCAGCCAGGCGGCTCACCTCGCTCCTGTAGTTTGTGTCATCTCGGTTGCTGATGAGACCCACCACAGTCGTGTCATCCGCAAACTTGATGAAAAGGTTAGAGTTGTGTGACGGTGTGCAGTCGTGGGTCAGCAGAGTGAAGAGGAGGGGCTCAGCACATCCTTGGGGGCCCCTGTGTTCAGTGTGATGGTGCTGGATGTGTTAATGCCGACCCATACTGCCTGAGGTCTTCCGGTCAGAAAGTCCAACAACCAGTTGCACAGAGAGCTGTTGAGCCCCAGCTGGGCCAATTTGTGAGTGAGCTGCTGAGGGATGATTGTGTTGAATGCTGAACTGAAGTCTATGAACAGCATCCTGACATATGAGTCTTTTTTGTCCAGATGTGTGAGGGCTGGGTGGAGGGCAGTGGCGATGGCATCATCGGTCGAGCGGTTGGACCTATATGCAAACTGGAAGGGGTCCAGGGAGGGGGGGAGGACAGACTTGATGTGTTGCATGACTAGCCGTTCAAAGCACTTCATTGGAATAGGAGTGAGTGCTACTGGACTGTAGTCGTTGAAGCAGGATGGAGATGACTTCGGGACTGGAATGATGGTGGTAGCTTTGAAGCATGTGGGGACAACAGCCTGACTTAGTGAGATGTTGAAGATGTCTGTGAAGACATCAGTGAGTTCCACTGCACAGTCTCAGTACACGCCCAGGAATGTTGTCAGGACCCGGAGCTTTGCGTGCATTGATCCTGCTGAGGATCTCCTCACGCTGTCCGAGGACAATGTCATCACCTGGTCGCCAGGAGGAGGTGGAGTCTTCTGTGCAGTGGTGCTGTTTTGTGCCTCAAAGCGAGCAAAGAAGGCATTCAGCTCATTCAGCAGGGGATGGTGCTGTCACAGGTCTGTGGTGGGGGCTTGTAGTCCGTAATGGTCTGTATTCCTGCCACAGGCTCCGAGTGTCTCTGCTGTCGCTGAAGCTGGCGATGGGCTATCGTCCTGGAGTACTGTCTCTTGGCCTCTCTGATGCCGCGGGATAGGTTGGCCCTAGCTGTCCTCAGGCCCTCCTCATCTCCAGCTCTAAAGGCAGCGTTCGAGCATTCAGAAGTCTGTAGACCTCCCCTGTCAGCCACGGCTTCTGGTTGGCCCGGACAGTGATAGTCTTTGTGACCGTTACATCATCAATGCACTTGGTGATGTAGGCAGTGACCGTCTCAGTGTATTCTTGGAGGTCTGTAGTATTGTTGTATGTGGCAGCCTGCTTGAACATATTCCAGTCAGTGGTGTCGAAACAGTCCTGAAGTGCCTCTGACGACCCTTCCAGCCACACTTGAATCTGTTTGTGTGTTGGTTTGATGACTTTAACGAGCGGTCTGTGTGCAGGCATTAGCATGACAGTGATGTGGTCTGAGGCTCGAGATGGGGAGGGGAGGGCCTTGTATGCTCCTCTCTGGGTGGTGTAAACAAGGTCCAGCGTGTTTTCCCCTTGTAGGGAAGTCAACATGCTGGTATATTTTCGGGAACACACTCTTTAAGTCTGCGTGATTAAAGTCTCCAGCCAAGATGATAAAAGCATCTGGGTGGGCTGTCTGCTGCTCACTGATGTGCTGGTACAAATAATTCAGTGCCTCACTCCTGTTGTTGTTGGAGTTAGGAGGGATGTATACAGCAACGAGAAGAATGGCTGTATATTCCCTCGGTAGATAGAATGGCCGGCCCTTAATAATCATAAGCTCCACCAGGGGTGAGCAGTGTTTGCAGACCACAACAGCGTCGCAGCACCATACATTATTGATGTAAACACAAAGCCCGCCGCGTCTCTTAACTCCTCGACGAGAGCTCTGTCTGCTCGATAGCATGTTAGCTGCTCGAGCTGAATGGCGCAGTCCGAACGCTGTTGTTAAGCCATGTTTCCGTAAATACAAAAACACAACAGTCTCTTACAGTCCTCTGAGTAGAGCAAAGTAGTCGGATGTAGTCCAGTTTATTGTCCAAAGAGCGTACGTTCGCCAGTACAATGGTGGGGATAGCTGGCTTGTGTGGGTTAGCCGCTAGCCTAGCTCGGATACCTCCGCGCTTACCCCTCTTCAGCTTCCTCTCACGCCGCTTGTAGCGCCTCCGCTGTGGGCGAGATGCAGTAGTGGGGGTCGGTGATGGAGTAGGCCTCCGGAGCAGACCGAGTTCCTGCAGCTCTTCGGCGTGCGCGGAGTTTAACTCTAAAAATGTGGTTCTGCCGACATCGAGCAGAAACTCACGACTGTATAAGCGCTTTAAGACAGTTAGACGAGACGAATATGTACAAAAACATTGCGACTTACAAGACAAAAAACACGAAAACACCATTCTGTCGGGAGAGAGAGAAGCCGCTGCGACTGTTGTGCGCGCCGCCAAGGTGTGTAGGCGCGTTGTGCGCGCCGTTCAAGGGGCAGTTCAGGTAACCTAAAATGTGCATCACTTAGTCACATCAAGAGTCAAATCAAATATAAATAGCATGTTAAAGTTAAAACCTGTTATGAATCCAGCGGGACACCAAGTGGTGTTAGTGCTAAAGTCGTCAGACACAAAAATAAAAAAAATAAAAGCTGAACATGCCATATATCTTTGAAAAGCTAAGATTATTGTGATTCGAACGATGCAACCTATTTTAAGATGTAATCAACACAGCAAGTACAATCAGTATCTTTGTCAGACTACCAACAACAAAATAAACAACAACAAAACTGAAGGAACTCACCTATGAAGCCTCATGATAGTCCACTGATCCATCAAATTTAAAGTTAAATTGTGTTGTTACACTGAACAGGGGCCAGGCTATCCAATTCAGTGCAATATTTAGTCCATAACACATGCATTTGTTGATAAACATCCACGGAATGTAGTAGTATCATTTCAAATTAGCCGACAGAGCTATCAATTCTTCTGCATTTTCTATAATGTTGCGTTTGGTCACATGTAAACAAAGCAGAGTTTCTGGTGTCAAGATGGCCGCTGAACTCTGCCCTTTTGATAGACACATTATTTGAGCCAATAGGTGCATCTTAGAGGGGTCTACATTCAGCTGTAGTCAAAGAGCATCCATCCTTGGAGATGGGGCCGCCTCTCTTTGACGGACAGTATATCAATCCAATTGCATTAGAGTCTGCAAATTACTATCGTATCTGAGAGCCAATGAGCTTCTGAACAGATGGATTTGACGCATTAGGGGGTCGGCTCAAGTTAGCATGCTCTAACGTGTGTGCACAGAGATCACAGTCACCAATGCATCAAGTGCGCAAACATGCGCTCCTGGAGAGTTTACAGGTAAACAAGCATAGGCAAATTGTGGCGAATAAAGAGAACGAGAACGAGAAAAACTAACTGTTTGCACTAAGAAGTTGTTGAACAATGTGCTCGGCATGACAGAGATGACATTTTTGATGAAGAGAGCGATGTTTGCACTAAGAAGTTGTTGAACAATGTGCTCGACATGACAGAGAGATGAACATTTTTTGATGAAGAGAGCGATGTTTCATCCATTGCATGATATATTTATATATTATACATGTGATTATGTATCTTATACATATTTTACAGTATTTGTTGTGGAATGTGTTTGTTTTGAGATCTTTTGGCTAACTTCTGGTCTGTGCGTGTTTGTGTTTGTGTGCATTTTAATGTGTGTGTGTGTGTTGTGTGCATGTTTATGTGGTTTATGAGGACACAAATGTGTATAATGACATGGGTATGACAGGTATTACAAGGATAAGGGGATTTATGATGACATTTTCGGTGTCCCCATAATTCAAAACGTTTATAAATCATACAGAACTAGTTTTTTGGGGGGGAAAGTGAAATGAGAAATTGAATAGCTCTAAGTGTGACCTTTCATTAGAGCCCATAATCATGACTGTACATTAAAGCCTTCAAGAATTACAGCATTTTATGTGTTGTTGGCTACAATGGGTCGTTTGAAGTCTCCAATTGTCTTTTTTTGGGAAGCACCTAGACATAAACTTAGATAAACGTGTGTATAACACTCATTTTCTAATATATTGTTTATCAAATGGTAAATTTGGCTTGGTAAGGCTTCATTCTGTGATCCTATTGTATTTTTCAGCTCATAGTTCCCAGCTATAGTCATCTGCAGGCTTCTATTTACAAAAAAATGTAGGTTGATGTATTTATTTTTTTCAGTGTTTTCAAAGTGCTCAATTACTCAATATCAGTAAGACTTACAGTGATTCTGACGTTGAGAAACAAACCTCAGACAGTCACCTTTTAAAAGAGACCAAAACCATGCATATAATCCAAATGGTGCAAGAACAGCATGCAATTTACTTTGGGTATGCCTTTTCTAGGCGTTTTAGGCTAACTTTACAGGAATTGTAAAGTTGTTGTTGTGTGTACACTGTATAGATCTGGTATAAATAATGTTTTTTCTCAAGTGGCCGAAATGTGCATACAATAGAGAAAAGTTTTGCTCAGCAGGAAAAAAAATAGAGGGAACAATGCTGGTAATATGCATGCTAATATTACCAATAAGCAACGATTAATAGTAAAAATTGATCCCTAAACTAAAGTGTTATCTATTTGATTACTTTGGTTGTTGTATGTATTACAGCAGTTTGGAAATTAATTGTCTAGTGAGTGACACTAAAAGGTTAATGTTCTGTTGCATTTAAAAATCAAATTGAACTACACTTAAACCTAACCAATATTAACAACAGCATACATAAGCTAACCACAGCTTGATTCAATAAATATTTGAGCACTTTTATCATGGTTCGTACTTCAGAGAATTCGTACCCAGCGCTCTGCATCTTTGCAATGCTACCGAGTATATTTTCTATGAAAAAAATATCATCCATATTGAGCTGGTTATGTGATGCACATTTACAAACCCGATTACAAAATAGTTGGGACACTGTACAAATTGTGAATAAAAAAGGAATGCAATAATTTACAAATCTCATAAACTTATATTTTATTCACAATAGAATATAGATAACATATCAAATGTTGAAAGTGAGACATTTTGAAATGTCATGCCAAATATTGGCTCATTTTGGATTTCATGAGAGCTACACATTCCAAAAAAGTTGGGACAGGTAGCAATAAGAGGCCGGAAAAGTTTAATGTACATATAAGGAACAGCTGGAAGACCAATTTGCAACAATTATTATTATTATTAGGTCAATTGGCAACATGATTGGGTATAAAAAGAGCCTCTCAGAGTGGCAGTGTCTCTCAGAAGTCAAGATGGGAAGAGGATCACCAATTCCCCCAATGTTGCGGCAAAAAATAATGGAGCAATATCAGAAAGGAGTTTCTCAGAGAAAAATTGCAAAGAGTTTGAAGTTATCATCATCTACAGTGCATAATATCATCCAAAGATTCAGAGAATCTGGAACAATCTCTGTGCGTAAGGGTCAAGGCCAGAAAACCATACTGGAAGCCCGTGATACTGTAATGGAAATCACAACATGGGCTCAGGAATACTTCCAGAAAACATTGTTGGTGAACACAATCCATCGTGCCATCCGCCGTTGCCGGCTAAAACTATATAGGTCAAAAAAGAAGCCATATCTAAACATGATCCAGAAGCGCTGCGTTTTCTCCGGCCAAGGCTCATTTAAAATGGACTGTGGCAAAGTGGAAAACTGTGGTCAGACGAATCAAAATTTGAAGTTCTTTTTTGGAAAACTGGGACGCCATGTCATCCGGACTAAAGAGGACAAGGACAACCCAAGTTGTTATCAGCACTCAGTTCAGAAGCCTGCATCTCTGATGTTATGGGGTTGCATGAGTGCGTGTGGCATCGGCAGCTTACACATCTGGAAAGGCACCATCAATGCTGAAAGGTATATCCAAGTTCTAGAACAACATGCTCCCATCCAGACGTCGTCTCTTTCAGGGAAGACCTTGCATTTTCCAACATGACAATGCCAGACCACATACTGCATCAATTACAACATCATGGCTGCGTAGAAGAAGGATCCGGTACTGAAATGGCCAGCCTGCAGTCCAGGATCTTTCACCCATAGAAAACATTTTGTGCATCATAAAGAGGAAGATGCAACAAAGAAGACCTAAGTCAGTTGAGCAACTAGAAGCCTGTATTAGACAAGAATAGGACAACATTCCTATTCCTAAACTTGAGCAACTTGTCTCCTCAGTCCCAAGACGTTTGCAGACTGTTATAAAAAGAAGAGGGGATGCCACACAGTGGTAAACATGGCCATGTCCCAACTTCTTTGAGATGTGTTGATGCCATGGAATTTAAAATCAACTTATTTTTCCCTTAAAATTAAACATTTGATATGTCATCTATGTTGTATTCTGGATAAAATATTGAAATTTGAAACTTCCACATCATTGCATTCTGTTTTTATTCACAATTTGTACAGTGTCCCAACTTTTTTGGAATCGGGTTTGTAATAATGCATTGGTTTACAATAAGTCAGTATTAAATTATAATCTACCCCAGTAATTTGTGTTAAAAGGAATACAATTTGTTATTGTTTTACTGCCTCTAGGATTCATTTTATCTGAAAACGAATTTGTATGTATAGATTTCCAAAAATGTAGGCATGTTTTTTTTTTCTTATTTCAATAAGCTTGTTTTGCAACTATTGGTCACAATTATGATATGCTATAATTGACAGTTATGAATATTAAATATTTAATAAAATCATCCTGTCAAAGAAGGCTTTGATATTCACTTCAAAAACAAAAAGCTCATTCCTAGATAACAAAAAAACTAGATCATGTATACATTAAATATATAATGTGTATCTTTTGTTTACAAATTAAGACAATTCTATCCTCAAAATGAATGAAACCAAATTAGATTCTCGAAACAAGCTTTGCTGCACTGAAATACACTTCTTCAAGCCACAGCCATATCACCCTGCAGCCCAAGTTGCCCTGTTGCCCACGGAAGCTAAGCAGTGCTGAGCCTGTTCAGTACCTGAATGGGAGACCATCCTGGGAAAACTAGCTTGCTGTTGGTGAGGCCAGCAGGGAGTGCTCACCCCGATGGGGACACTATACTATCAAAAAGCCCCATGTTTCAGATGAGAAGTTAAACCAAGGTCATGACTCTCTATGGTCATTAAAATCCCATGACACTCATCATAAAGAGTAGGGGTGTAACCCTGGTGTCCTGGCCAAATTCCCTCCACTGGCCCTTGTCAAACAAGGTCACCCAATAATCCCTATTCACTTGATTGGCTCTATGACTCTCTCTCTCCTCTCCACCTGTAGCTGGTGTGTGGTGAGCGCACTGGCGCCGTTGTGCTGTGGCTGCTGTTGCATCATCCAAGTGGATGCTGCACACCGGTGGTGGTTGAGGAGAGACAACCTCATGACTGTAAAGCGCTTGGGGTGTATAGCAATACACAAGAAAAGTGCTATATAAATGATTCATGCATTCATTCATTCTCTTCCTATACGTGGCATATTTTGTAGTTAAGAGGCATTACTTATTTAACTTTAATGGGGACAAGGCAAATTTTCCTTCCTTTGTGTCACATTATTGTGCTTTACCAACATTGTTATCTAGCAGACTGTGAAAAGACAGAAGCCTGAATCCACCAGGGATTGCAGCAGAGAAAACAACTGATTCTAAATCTTTCAAAGCTCAGAGAACATTGCACAGGTGTTCCACTGGGGCTTGAAATGGACCTCCATGTCCTTTTGGATCATTTCAGAGACCAGTGAGCAAGTAAGTCCAAATAAACCAGCGTCTAGTAACTCAATATCAAGCTACACAAAAAAACACTTCACAACCTGCTAGAGATACATTGCATCGGTAATGTTTAGTGTTTATATTGCTGACAACATTTGTATGATTAAAAAAAGGAAATAACTTAGCTAAGATGAAAATGTACTTTTAAATTTGCCAACAAATATGCCTGATTGACTTTAGAAAGCATAGTCATAAGAAGCAGATATCAAATCATTGGCACCAAAAGCAGGTATTATTTAATATTATTTTGTTCCTCTGAGCATTAACACCAAGAGATAACAAGTACATGTGGACAAATTATTATTGGACATACATGACACGTAAAAGGAAGTTCACAAATAACACTCAACAATTGCTGGAATGGACATGGTGGGATAGATAAAAGAGTGAGTAATACAAGAGTGTATAATAGCTAGCAATTTAACAACCATTTACAGAAGTCATCACATTCTTTCAGTACGTTGAGGGTCTTTGTTTAGGCAGCGACACTGCACAGCCCTGAAAACTGCAGTAGTTAGTAATAGTAACTACTGCACACAAGACTGTGGGCTATGAGCAATCGATTAGATTACACACCTCAGAAATATGACGAAAAGGCACAATAGCTTTTCTGTACAAAATCTGAACATGGTGCATTACAAGAGATACCAATGGAAAAAAAGGAATCTGTCTGAGAAAAGCAGCACTCAATAGATAAGCTGTTCAATTTTGAAACCAGTGAATACACCTCATGTGATATAGCATACTGTATGATTTATCAGTATGATCATCTAAGAATCAGGTAAAAAAAAAACTTGGATTGGTACCGGAGGACTAATTGATAAAAAAATAAATAAAGAAAATAAACACTTTGTCAGTATATAGTAAGTTTTATTTATTTTTGTATTAATTAACTTGTACTTTTCTATAAATTGCAGCTAAAGTTGACATTCAGGGATCACAATGCATTTTTGTTGGATGTTAAAGAGCAGCTTTGACATTTTGATACCGTAACCTTTGTATGGGAACAAGTCATATGAGTTTGAAGTGATATTTAGGTAGACAGAGTTGATGACAGAATTTTAAGGTTAAAGCACATGATCTGTAGGAGGTGTGACGTGACTAAATTTAGATATATCAACTTGCTGTCTTAGCAATAAATTAATAAATTGAACAATTATTTTGTTTGTTTGTTTCACAGTAGGCACGTTTGCATGAGCATGATTACTGGTTGTTGGCACGATGATCTATGGTCCAATACACTTTAATTTTGGTCATCAAAGCATGCCAAGCCTCGGGCAAAGCAATGAATGCAGAGTTTTGTTTTGCCTCTAAATTATGTCATATGTAGTTGTGTCATTTTCATAAACACTGTGTATCACAAACATATCACTACAAACTCAATCCAAAGTTTGATCAAAGTGTTAGTGCTGTTCAGTGCTAAAGGCTATGTGACTTATTGATTTGACTGTTCTTCCCTGATAAATAATTGCCTCTGACTACCATAATATTGTGGCTACCAACCAGCAGATACAGCATTTGATATATTTCTGTTGGCTATTACAACACTGCAGAAAGTGCTCACCGTTTAAATGGTAGAACTTATTCCATTTGAGATTTGTTAAGATATAGAAATCTGACAGCATGAAATATATTGCACTCTTTCCTTTGATACTTGGTTGAAGATGGTGCATATAGAAAACATTTTCTTAGTCATTCAAAACATTTATTTTAACTTTTGCATTGAATAATAACAATCCAAATAAGAAACAGACAAAATACACAGCAATCAGTCAGGTTACAAAAGTGAACATTTAACCGAGATCTTCTTGTTGATTGACACCAAAGGCCTTTGCCTTGATAGAGCATATTTGAGATCATGTGTCCTCATCCTGAAGGTTTCCACACCAAATACCTCCAAATCATCTTATCTACCCTCTTTACACCTCATATGATATATCCTTCAAGTCACAAAAAAGAACCACTGGTGTGCCTCAGGGTTCAGTGCGTGACCCACCTTCTTGTTGATAAACAAAGTATCACTGGGACCTATTATCCAGGAACATGTTTTTTTCTGCCACTGCTACGCCAACAACACCTAGTTCTACTTGCAATTCAAGCCCAACAACCCCACAGTAGTTGCATGGATATCAGCCTGCATTGTAGATGTCCTACCACAGATTTGTCTGGCGCACTGCCTGGCAGATATGTGCTTTACAACATCTGCGTCGTACTTTAGAAATATTCAACATGATCTCATGAGTATTCCAATATATTTTATGCAAATGTGTTTGCTGGTATATATATATATATTTCCTTACAATTGCAAGAATGTTGGAATGTATGATACTGATGTATTGACATTTTGTTGCCAACTCATTTCAGGACTATGTTATTTTAAATGAGCCACCTCTAAATGAACAAAATTTCTGTAATCATAAATTGTCCAACAATTCCTTAAGCAATATGTATTTTGTTTGCAGTGGGACACACATTTTAAATAGGCTGGAATATATGCTGAAAAAGACAATAAAATATACCTCAAGTGCAATTATTAAAAAAGTAATTCATTTTATTTGCCATTTTTGGACTAAATTATTATGATGATGTCTGTTATTTTGTTTAGTTTTTCCTCCACTCAATCTTATCTCTCTTTAAATGTATGCCCGGTTACAAATATATATGTAATGGTATATTGTAAACAAATTAATTGTAACCTGTTTGGTTAAGGGACCGAAAATCTATTTTTAATATAGATCTGTAAGTATTTTAGATTTCTACAGCTTTATAATTTTAGATTTTAGATAATAAATATTTGTCTCATCATTTGAAGGACCTAATGCTTGCATATAGAACAGTTATTGGACCTCATACCTTCTGCAAATCAAAATTCACTCCAGAAATCTGGTGTTATTGGGTTAGAGGTACTTCATGGTACCATCACAAAGAAGTGACCCTAAAATTACTAAAATCTTTACATTCAGGTCAACTTAATGGTGGATTGACCTTCTCAACTCCATCAGAACAGAGTCCATCTCTTTCTACCCTCAAAGTACACCTGCAGAAACAACTTTTCCGTGAGCACTTGACTCACTGGTAATGCACTTTCTCTTTCTCACTCTTAAAAACATGCTTTTCATTCTGTTTCTATTGTACCAAATATGTACTAAAGTAAGTTATACTTTTGTACTTTTTTGAGAATTATTTGGAACTTTATATTGTGCCACTTCTCGAGCCATTGTTTCCCTTCGATGAATCTCTTCTGTTGTAGTATTCCTTATCTGTAAGCTTCTTTGTATTAAAACATAACTGTGAAAACAAAACAAATGTTCCTTTCATGTTTTTTCAATAACCCATGGATGTACTTAATTGTCTCCTTTCTGCATGTGCGTGCACCTCATGCGAAGGTGGCAAATCATGTCTCATTAACAGTGAAAGTGTCATAAAAACTGCCTCAGCATAGACTACACGAAACCTGCTCATGAAAATGACCTGGCCTCCTGCTATGAGCTTGTCTAATTATTTTGTGCTCCTCTAATTTATCAGTATTATAACTTATGATGTGCCTTAGCGGGGAGGAACAGGTCCTTAGGGAGTTCACAGTCAATACACTGTATCACGACTGAAGTGCAGAGGGAATAAAGCACCCGGTCAGAGCCAGAGCTGCAGTGTTTCTAAACTTCCCTTCCCACAGTCATATTAGTTACCCCAGGAGAGACACACCATGACTAAGCTGTTTGTCATATTGCTTTTCTACAGCAGAGGGCCAAACGGCAGCCCAATCCAACTTGCCGGGTGGTCATTATGGGTAAAAAGCATTTCTCCCTTTTAATCTACTGCTTAAATTGAAACACAAGTTAAACAATAAACACGCCTGAGGGAAACTGCCTTTGTTTTATCTAGTGAAGTTGACATTATCTGTAAGTAAAATACAAAATGTGACAAAATAATAAGATGACATTAAAAACTAAGGCAGATAAGTGATGAAACAAGTCATATTTATACACTGATAACCGTTTGGCAAGTCCCATAGGAAGGTGCTGTCTAAATTATCCTTGTTTTATCTGATAGCTGCTTTGCCAATTCTTTTTGTGTATATTTGAAAGAACTTACTTTGCGATTCCTGAAGCAAATGGAAGGAAATGTATTTTTGTTTCGAGGCAAGAAAACAGTGTTAGTTTTAGGTAAGCTTAAGTTCAGTTTTTATCTTTTATTTTTATCTCAATCATAATGTTAAAATACTTTGAATGTATATGTACAATAGCTCATAACAATATCAAGTATGTTCTTGTGAACTGGCCTTAAATTGCACATCGAATTAAGCAATATCAAGATTACTGTTGTGCCAAATAGCAACATTTGGCTATAATTACATTTGTGCTGATATTGCATACAGCGTGATTGTGATATTGTTTTTATCCATCAAAATTGCCCAGTTCATATGCATCTCTGCGAATTAAAATATATATATATATAAAAAGTTAAAGCCTCAAGCTTCATCTGTCACCAAGCAACATTGTTTTTTGTTGTAAAAAATAGATATGATTATGCTTTCTTAATGACCTTTCATTACAACTATGACAGGACTTGTAAACTTTAAAACAAAGCAGTGTTGATTGACATATTTGTGTTTATATTTTTCTTCATAGAATTGTGGTAGCAATATTAACGACAACAACTTTACAGTAATTTACAGTAAACAAAAAAATAATGAACTGCTAAAATCTTAAATTCTGGTATCTTCATAAAATACTGACAATAACATTAATATACTGATTATAATATACTGACAACCACCATGATTATAAGGTGTTGTAAATAAAATACAAATCCCTATTATTTTACTCTCCTCAAATTATTTGTTACCTGCTTCACAAACACATTACTGACAGATAGCTCATTCTAGAAGGCCCTTTGTGTCTCAGATGTGAATTCATACTCATTGTCACTCCCTCGCAGAGAGGCATTATATCACAAAACATATCTTACAAATGTTAAATTATTGTAATATATTGTTTTCTGTGAATGAGTAAACATGATGATTTTCACATAATTTTGTGGCAAAATCTGTAGTCTACCACATGCAGTTGACAATGTTCTATATTAGTTTGATGGCCTTATTCCAGTGACTTAAACATTTACGTTTTTTGCTACCCATGCATAAACATTGTTTTTTGTCAAAATATGTACTTTCATGCTGCTCACATATTATTGTATCCCAGTTTGTGCTAATTCATTTGTAATCAGATTTTAGCCATTAATATGTTTTTTAAGATACTGATAAAACACAATTGTCAGGGCATGTCAAAACTTCTTCAGTGCCCCCAAACCCTTCAGACCCCAGAGGATTAAACCAGGTAGAACTTTTTTCTTCCTTTGCTTTTTCTCCATTACTACATGCAGCCTTATGTGACCACGTGTGGGTTATTTTTTATGTTGTTGTTTTTTTTTACTGGATTTTACTTTTAACCAATTAACATGTATTTGCCATATAATTTTTTTATATATAGCTGTAGAATTAGTCTTTTACAATTTGTCTTCTACAATTAAAATTACACAGAGCATGCCGATTTTTGAAGAAGAGTGTATCTCTTCTGAAGCCCTTGTCGTATCAGCATAATGAGACTGCAAGCCAGGGTAGATCTTCAAGATTAAGCAAAGGTCACTGTTCTACAAGCAAATAACTCCTCAAATCTTTAGAGAGAACCTTGTTTTAGAAAGCCGATATCTGCAGATGCTCTGCTCTGTATTTAATTTCAATTTAGATGATATTCATGCATTATGGAATGTCATATTATATCTAAAATTAACATGATATAAATGACCTGTCAGCACACAAATAAAGTTGATCTCTATTGTTTCTAGAATGAAGAGCAGTTCACATCAACTTAATCTCAAAACCAAAACCCCAAAAAAACTTTACAGTATATAAAGAACATTTTAAAGCTTGTTTTAGGACCACTAAGATTATGTCTGTGTGTTTATGAATGAATGCATGAATGCAAATTTAAATGAAATGGATAGATAGATAGATACACTATACACAAAATTATAAACGCAACAATTTTGTTTTTGCCCCTCATTTTTCATGAGCTGATCTCAAAGATCTAAGACTTTTTCTATGTACACAAAAGGCATAATTCTCTCAAATATTGTTGACAAATCTGTCTAAATCTGTGTTAGTGAGTACTTTGTACTTTTCCGAGATAATCCATCCACCTCATAGATATGGCATATAAAGATGCTGATTAGACAGCATGATTATTGCACAGGTGTGCCTTAGGCTGGCCACAATAAAAGGCCACTCTAAAATGTGAAGTTTTATCACACAGCACAATGCCACAGATGTCGTGAGTTTTGAGGGAGCGTGCAATTGGCATGCTGACTGCAGGAATGTCCACCAGAGCTGTTGCCCGTGAATTGAATGTTAATTTCTCTACTATAAGCCGTCTCCAAAGAAGTTTCAGAGAATTTGGCAGTACATTCAACCGGCCTCACAACCACAGACCACGTGTAACCACACCAGCCCAGGACCTCCACGTCCAGCATCATCACCAAGATCATCTGAGACCAGCCACCCAGATAGCTGCTGCAACAATCGGTTTGCATAACCAAATAATTTCTGCACAAACTGTCAGAAACCATCTCAGGGAAACTCATCTGCATGCTCGTCATCCTCATCGGGATCTCGACCTGACTGCAGTTTGTCGTCGTAACCGACTTGAGTGGGCAAATGCTCACATTCGATGGCGTCTGCCACTTTGGAGAGGTGTTCTCTTCATGGATGAATCGGTTTTCACTGTACATGGCAGATGGCAGACAACATGTATGGCGTGTGGGTGATTGGTGTGCTGATGTCAACGTTGTGGATCGAATGGCCCATAGTGGTGGTGGAGGTATGGTATGGGCAGGCATATGTTATGGACAACGAACACAGGTGCATTTTATTGATGGCATTTTGAATGCATAGAGATACCGTGATTAGATCCTGAGGCCCATTCTTGTGCCATTCATCCATGACCATCACCTCATGTGGCACCATGATAATGCATGGCCCCATGTTGCAAGAATCTGTACACAATTCCTGGAAGTTGAAAACATCCCAGTTCTTGCATGGCCAGCATACTCAGCGGACATGTCACTCATTGAGCATGTTTGGGATGCTCTGGATCGGTGTATATGACAGCGTGTTCCAGTTCCTGCCAATATCCAGCAATTTTGTACAGCCATTGAAGAGGAGTGGACAAACATTCCACAGGCCACAATCAACAACTTAATCAACTCTATGCAAAGGAGATGTGTTGCACTGTGTGAGGCAAATGGTGGTCACACCAAATACTGACTGCCCCCCAATAGATAGATTAGTAGATAGATAGATAGATAGATAGATAGATAGATAGATAGATAGATAGATAGATAGATAGATAGATAGATAGATAGATAGATAGATAGATAGATAGATAGATAGATAGATAGATAGATAGGAAAAAATGAGGAAAAAAATATTCATGCATTACAGTAATAGGAATTTTTTTGCAAAATGCACTGTCATCAGAATAATTACATGATATATAAGCATTAATGGTCATAAAACATGTCTGCATTTTTTGTGGATCTATCTTAGACCTTTAACTTAGACCTTAGACCTTAAATGCCCAGATGAATAATTCCGGAGATCAGAGAATCCCTGATTGCATGTTTAGATTCTAGCATGACATGTTCTTGTCCACAATCCATGTGTGCAGTCAACCACATATCATATCAACACTATATATTACAGGGGAAGTGCTGCCCTTATTAAGGCTGCAATGAGTTTGCATAATAAAATGTTACATGAGCATAGCCAATTATTCCTGTTTTCTGCTGTTTTTATCAGACTCATATTTTCATGCTAAGAGCAAATGTAAAATGCACATGCTGTTATGTATGAAACATGGGCCTTGCCTAAGTATATTATATATGTCCCGGTAAATCTGAATTATCGATCTGTGTGAGGTTTTCTGGAACACTAATGAAAACAGCACATTACAGACAGACCATGAATCTATAAAGAAGGCCAAGCCCAACAGGACACCTCTCTGCTTTACACAACAAACATACCTTATTCACCTAATCATGACCCACTGGATATCTGCAAAACTGAGTCAGATGTTTCAGATTAAAAATTTAGTGGGGCGTTGGATTAGAAATGAGCAACATAAGCAAGTACTTCTTTTTTTTAAAGGTACACTTCACATTTCAGAAACCAAAGGATAAAATAATTAGTCAAAATTATTTTTGTGATAATTAGCCCATCATCAATTTTGTACAGATTATTAATTTTAATACATATGTTTTGCATGAAATAATATATAATATAATAATACAAATTGTAATGAAATAGGCCCATATGATTTAAATTCAAAATGAATACTGTTCATATAATTATCTAAATGTCATAATAATATAATATAATATAATACATTAAATGACTTAATCCACATGCCTTTATTTTATATGAAGACCTTTAACAATCTTTCTGTGCTTTACAACAATGAATCCCAATTTTTTTTTTATTTCATCCTTATGTGGACTGAAAAATGTGATAAAAACTGCACAATTATCAAGATTATGGCTGAACGATATTGAAAAAAAACTCACATTGCGATATATATATATATTTTTTTTTTTTACTTTTTTTTTTACTTTTTCTGCAAAATATACATATTGCGATATGAAAAACAAACAAACACCAGATGACTTGAGCAGGTCTGTTTAAAAAAAACAAAATAATAATAATAATAATAATAATAATAATCTATGATTTGGGTGATTTTGTAAGTGAATAAATCAGAATAGAAAATAATCATATTACAAACATAGATAAATATAATAGAAAACATGATACAAATTAAATAAACAGTGCTTAATATTCTTCAGGTAATAAACAGTATTCAGGTAGAGAAATTGAATAATCAAATGTAAGCAAAATGATAGACTAATTGTAAGGGTCTAAGAGAGGCTGGAATGAAGTCTAATTGCATAACTAAAATGATTCAGCAATATTACAAATTAGTGATCATGTTTTTTCCAAGAACTGTAGGATATTTTCCTACAACATATGTGATCAAGATGTTTCATTGGCCTCGGCCAACAACACAAACCATTAACAAACCCAGAGGGCAATGAAAAGGTTAGTTGGAAATTCACAATCTTTAACCCTAAAATATATTTGGATAATAAGTATGTTCTTCCAGCAATACCTGGCACAATCATGCTCACCTCACACTGCATGTAAAAAACATCAAAAGCTCTAATACAATAATACCGCCTTTAAAATTACAGAATTCAACACCCACACAGTAAGGACCTCATTGCAGAGTGTGAAGCAAATCCTCCTCAAAGCATTCATCCTCCCGTCCAAAGCTTACATTGATCACTTGATGTCTTTATCCCACATACTCAAAGGCCTAGGACCTTTAGGGCTTCCTGACACCTGACTCAAAGGACAGGGAGAGAGTGATGCTGAAACATCATCAAAAGTCTTATCTTTGTTTAGCTGAGTGCAGCACGTCCAAGCACTCGCTGATAAACTGGAGCACGGTGCTGTCATGTGAAGGCAGCTTGTTAAACAGATGATATCCCAGCAGAGTTCGCAGAAGCTACAGCAGCATGATACTGTTCTACAAATGGCTTAGTGACAGTAAAAGCCAGAGACAATATTATTATACATACTTAATCAACACTGTGATTTACATCCCTACCAATATGCAGGCTGAAAAGCAAGCCACGAAGATGACTTTACAAAAAATAAAATACAAATTTAAATGCTGGAATGTAGGGAAGGTATACTATCGCACAGACATTTTAAATAAGTCATGAGCACCCCCTTTGCAGCCACCGATTTAGAAGCCAATAAACAACTAAGCATCAGGATTCGGGTTGTACGATTATTGTGTTTAAAACCAGAGACGGCAGTTTTGGAGTCCGTGTCTTATTCTGGTGATACTCTGATCATGACAGGTCAGGGAACAGTTCAGTGAGCGATGTGAGCCTTCCTGTGGGAAGTGCTCTGCCTCGAAGACTCTAATGTGATCAGTGATGGGAGTGGGATCTTCTTAGATGTGCCAGCTACCTTTGAAGCTCTGTTAGGCTGGGTTGGATATTAGTTTTCATTTAATTATGATATTCTTATCTTTCATGCAACCACTTACAGCATTTAATCAGGTTACGTTGGCAACGGCTATTAAAATCTGAGAACTAACAAGATGATCCGCCCTTCACGCTTGGTTTGTGAGAAACAGTGCTCAATCTGGTTTCAGTTATTCAGCTCTGTTGCTATGGAAGCATCCAATGAATAAATCTTCTAAAAAAATGTCTGATGATATTTTAGCTCATACATCATTGATCTTTCATCTATTAACTATCCTTTTGTGTATGTTTTTTTTATGTAACTAAATTATGAAGTAGTTTACTTGTTTCCCTAAATAAATAAATACAAAAATAAATTATACAATAAACTTTCTTTATTTTCTTCAGTTAACCAACTGCTAAAACAATGAGAGTATTACTGCTCTGACATGTGCACAATTATTGCTTTTCAAATAAAGCAACACGTAGCATATATCATTTTCCTATTTTATGACACATCATTGACCTAACCACAGGCTCTATTCTCCAGCACAAAAGTAACCTTCAAAAATCTTAACACAGTTAAATGAAAAGCACGCTGGGAGCTAGAAATCTGTTTAAACTGTCTGCTGTGTTAATGTAACCGGTTACGGAGTTCGCATAGTTTTATATATATATATTTTTTTTCTATTAAGTGCAATTAACCATAAGTTGTATTTGAGTGAAAGGAACTTGTTTCATTTTGTAAATTTCATAGTTCTGGCTCTAAAATCTGCACATTCAAAGACTTCACATGCAAATCTGCACATTCAAAGACTTCACATGCAAATCTGCACATGCAAAATAGGTAGTATACTGCATGCAGTTTACATGAACAATCAAGTGGGGAGAACAGTGTCCTGCAGACACAGTCGTCATCGAACTCCATTTTAATCAACTATATATTTCTTGCATAATTATTTTTCATGCCGATTTCATGACCTCATATTAATTGAGAGACTTTTAAACATTAATTTGTCTCACCACAGGAGTATTTAAGTAAACTTCAGAAAAACTAAAAGCAAATCAAAATTGTTGCTTAATTTGTGAAATTAAGCAACAGTGGGTAGTCACCAGCACCTACAATACACATTTGCACTGAAACCATATGCACACGCACGCAAACAGGCACACATACAGTCTACAGTTGATTTTACTGAACTTGTTATTATTTTAATTGTATTTATTTGGGGGGGGGGGGACACTGTATCTAACAACATCCCTTCACACCACTGTAAAATTACTGCAATACACAGTCTCTTGTGACTTATTATTTTATACCCACTAACACAGAGAAGAAAAATTAACAAATCCTGAGAATTCCTCAGAATATGTGAGATGCTGGTAAGAGATATTCTCGCATTCTCTCCACTTCTAATCAGACAATACTGCCTTGGGAGGCTGCAGAAATTGCTCTGAAAGACTGCTATGGCCATCGGGGGGAAATGAAGCATGGCGGGGACACTCTCCGGGCATGTCATTCCCTGCTCTCCCTCCGACTCACAATCAGTCAAGGAGAATTAAACGAGCAAGGCACTGTGTACTTCTGCATGATTGATGGTTGTCAACAAGAGTAGCCCAGGGCAGAAGAATCACCTTCAAAGACTCTTTTACATTTTGATGCCAAGAACGATCCTCCCACTTCCCACTTGGTGGCTGATCTTAAACATGTTCTGACTAGTGATGCTGGATCAGTCACAGAAGGGCAGGGCAATGGTTCCCAAAAATTATTTTAAAGAATACTCAGGGCTGTTTTGTTGGAATGAAAATCATTTTAATCATGTCAATCTTATGAAGAGCTCGATCAATGATCTCCCTGACAGCATATAATTATTCCTAAAATATGGCAACTCTGTAATTCAAATATTTAAGAAATACAATTCTGAGCCAAATTACATCCAATGCAAACTGGAAATAGCAGGGTACAGATAATAATTATTTAATATTGTTTGGTTGCATGGACAAACTTTGGAATCTGAAGATAAACTTAATGTAACGAGGGCAAACGTACAGACAAATGAGAGCTGAAACCAAATGCAGATGACGAGTAAAACAAAAAGACAAGACGATACAAGACATTATGAAGCTACTTGAAAACTGTTGAAAATAAAAAGACATTTAGAATAGAAAGATTATTATTACGTTTTATACATTTGTGTATAAAAAAATTAAAAAGGTAATTTTGACTTTTTATCTCACAATTCTGACATTTGGTTTCTCATAATTGTGTTATACAAACACAATTGCGAGTTAAAAAGTCATAGTTGTGAGATATAAACTCGCAATTCTGAGAAATACAGTCAGAATCGTGTGATATAAACTCACAATTCTAACTTTTTCTTTCGCAATTCTGACTTTTTCTCAGAATTGGGAGATATAAATTATAAGAATAAAATTTTCAGAATTGTGAGATAAAAAGTCACAATAAACTTTTTTTAAATTTTAATCCAGTGGCGGAAACGGGCTTCCATATAAAATGCTTAAGTACAAACATATGTAAAAATATTTATCATGCCAATAAAGCATCTTGAAAAAAAAAGAAAAGGACAGACAGACACTACACATAGTCAATATAGTTATGACAACATAAAGGTTTCTGAAACGAGAAATATTGTTTTCACAGCTCTCAACCCCCTGCAGTTAAACAAATACAATTTTCCCTGAAAATGAGTGAATGGATGTGTTAGCATTGCCCTCGTAAACCTGCTAAATTGCTTTGATCCTCTTTCTAATCAGACACAATCTGCTTTTTAGAAACTGGAAATTGTATTAGGCGATTTCATTGTGAAAAATCCTGGAATGTTCCCACGTCTCCTGCTGAGAGTAAGCTGGCTCTCCAAAAAGCCAGTTCATACCCACGCATATGGGAGACAGAGATGCAAGCAATAGGCCTGCAAATCCTGCCAGTATCTGCATTATGCATTTTCCTCCTTTTGAAGCCATTTAATTGATTGGGCCATTGGAATCAGAGAATGGAGAAGAACTAGAGAGCTTGTAGACAGATGCTAGGATCTCTGCAGGCCAGGAGATGAAGGAAACAGCATCATGACCATATTTGAGATGTTGAAGTTTAGTGCGTTCATGTATATGTGGCTTTGTTACATAAAACGACCCATTTTTGGATCAGACCATATGGGAGAGACGGAAATAGATTTTGTCTCTTGAGCCAAGAGGGAGCCAAAAAAATTCCCCAGATCGACTTGACTCACTCATTATCAAAGTCCCTCAAGTGGCCCTCTGCCCTCCTTTATTCAGGAAGTGGGGGTGATAAAGATTCCACATTTGCTGAGGACAGTAGCCCTTAACGCTGACACCAGACCAGTTTTACTTTTCTATTGGTGAAGGATTAGACTGGGCTCCAGATCTGGTCCAAGATCAACACACAGAAACACACACAAATCTCAAATAATGATAATGTATGCTAATTGCAGCTTCCAGGAAAACAGCTTTGAGATCTAAATTGCACTATCCAATAGCAAAATTATGCTTCTAAAACATAATTTTAGATGTAAAGTGGATAAAGTTAGGGTAGGTATAAATATGTATAAACCTTTATATAATCAATTATTAAAATATTAGTACAAATATTGTTACAATTTAAAATAACTGCTTTCTGTTTTAATATATTTGACAATTTAATTAATTAATGTGATGCTAAGCTGAATTTTCAGCATCATTGCTTTAGTCTTCAGTGTCTCATGATCCTTCAGAAATCATTCTAATATGCTAAATTTGCTTCTTAAGAAATGTTTTTGTATTTTTTTGTGAAAGTAAAAATGTACCAATTTTTCCTGTAAGTGTTTAGGTGTAGGGTTTATGTAGGTGATAGAAAATACGATCTGTACAGTATAAAAACCCTTATGCCCATGGAATGTCCCCACAATTCACAAAAACAAACATGTGTGTGTGTGTGTGTGGGGGGGGTAATCTGAAAGATAAAACGAAAAAATCCAACAACAGGCCTAAAAAAGTCTATGCAACAGTCAACAGTCTTTTGAGGTGATGTCAGTTACCTGCATGTGAACTCTTCCACAATTTGAAAAAAATAATATTTGCAACACACTTCATTTTAATACCAAATTGCATAATTAAATTATAAACAATTATATACCTGATAAACTGAATAATTATAACAATATAATTATATTAGCATAAATACATTGCCCTATATTAGACATTAATGTTAGATCACCAGGGTTATTTCCCACTGAAAGTAATTCTGTGCACTCCCATGTGGAAAAACTGCTATTCTGAGTCTAAGCATGCAAGTTGTTTGTGATTTATTTTCCATTTCACTTCTTTAATTAAAATGTGTCATTAATTTTCCCTCTTTAACACTTTTATTTTCACTGTTTAATGGGAAGATCAGGGTTGTTCTCTTGATACTGCGGTAAACAGAATTAAAACATGATGTCAGGCCTCTAAAATCTGCTATTCATTATGTGCCATCAGTTTAGGAATAAACAGGTATTTAGAGTCACAAGCACTGGGTACAGAGGGATTTTAGCAAGCTCTGCCACAGCATGATTGCAATGGCCTTTTTATCTGACACAGTTTATGAGACGACTTACTGGAAGAACCTCCTCAATGGATTTTATTTGCATTGTATCATCCTCAATTATTAAATGACATATTGAGATGGCTATCTTTTGATTTGACAGACAGGGTATCATATATTTAAATCCGGTCTGATACTTTTATCTGTATGAACTTGTGTCTGTTCACAGACTCACGGGAAACCAACAATGCTGCAAGTCAATTCTTGATTGAATCACTTGCAATGTGTGTTAGAAACCACAGGGGACTAGATTATGGTATGTATAATCTAGATCATGTGCCTTTGTATTTGCAGGTGTCTAATTAGGAATCACTTAAAGTCCTCTTCATTAATGCCTATTGGATGGTGAATATCATTAGCAAATATTTTAATTCAATGTGTGGGTTTGAGAAAGTCAGTTTGGAATGATATCTATATGTGACCCTCTGTGAAATCCAGGTTAAAGTCTCAAAATATAATTGTGAGATAACAAGCATCAAAATTTGATTTCTTCCATTAATTTAATTATAATTTTAATATTTGACATGACCTTACTCAGTCAATATTAAATATGTAAAGGTTAAATATCCACAGAATGTTCTTTACCATATGAAGGATGATTTTTGTAGAAAGCAAATCACAAAAAAAAGACTTTAGCTGGGTTCTCACAGAGAGGCTCACATATGTTTAAATATTTGAAAGACATGTTTCCAAAATCACATCCAAAAATATGGATGTTTTTCAGGGTTGTTATTATCTTATCCAAGGCATTCCTTGTTATTTTGTTTCCCCAGTGGTGCACCTGCAGTGTATGAAAACATTTCAAAACATATAATTTAACCAATGACACACCGGCATCTGCATCTACAATTCCTGATTTGACCCACAACCTCCCACACGTATGATGCTTCTGAGAGAATAAAAAAAAAACTTTTCAGAAGCAGATCGCCCCATACTCATGAGCTATTTTATGTTAATAGCTCATGATCAATTCATGAGCAATTTGGTTCATTCTAGCTAGGCAGCCTTGTTAGAGTACATTTCAACTTCCTCAAATTACCTCCAAGGCACTTTGCATGCAGTTGATTATTCTGAGGTCATGAACCTTCAACACTGAGTCAAGTTAATAAACCTGTTGTGCTCTAGGGAAATGGGGTCAATGCTTGAATCAGCTATACACACATTCATTTTTATATAGATTGTGGCAAACATTGTGAAAATCCACTCAAGGCTACATTTCTAAACATAGTTTGCCTATTTTCTAGTGCATTTATAGATTTTTCATTGAGGTTTATATTTTTGATTGCACTTACTGGTAATTATAATAATTTGCGCCTCCATTGCTCCTTGGGCAAGGTATTAGTTTTGTCTCAAACTATTAGCACTCTGTTAGGCTATTGGCTGGGCTAATCAGAAGCCGGTCACAGCTGTTTTCACTCTAGGCTCTTAGACTGTGTATTTATTTGATGTCCAAGCGCTGACGTGGAAGCGTCTGCGGAAGCGTTCAGCCTCCTCGTGTGAAGACAGACAACTTTTTCCTGCGCGACTTTACCAAAGCAACGACACCGAGCAACACACTTAAGTATCATTTCTATCTTCCCTCACACACTCTCCTTTGCTATCCTCTATCCTTCCACCTCTATCATGTGTTTCAAAACCATTCCGGTTGTCTCTCGACCACGCTCTAACATCACACGCAGACAGCAACGTAATTCTGCTAACCTACGCCCTATCTCTACATCTTCTACTACACCTCTTTCTTTCTCCATGGCTCTCTGGAATTGTCAGTCAGCTGTCAACAAAGCAGACTTCATTTCAGCTTTTTCTTTACAATCCACACTCAGCATCTTGGGCTTGACTGAGACCTGGATTCGTCCAGAAGACTCAGCAACCCCAGCTGCCCTCTCTAACAATGTATCTTTCTCTCACACCCCACATCAAGTTGGCCGGGATGGGGGCACTGGTCTGCTCATTTAAAATAAATGGAAATACTCAACCCATTCTCCCCTATGCAATTACAACTCATTTGAATCTCATGCGATTACTGTAATAGCTCCTTTAAAACTCCAGATTGTGGTAATTTACTATCCCCTAGCCAAATTCTAGCCCCCTTCCTAGAGGAGATGGGTTGCTGTCCTCTTTCATGGAGAATGGCACTCCACTCTTAGTTTTTGGCGATTTCAACATTCATCTAGAAAAGCCTTATGCTACAGACTTCATTCACTCCTAGCTTCATTTGGTCTCAAACGCCTTACCACTACTAGCACTCACAAATCAGGCAACCAACTTGATTTAATTTACACACGCAATTGTACTGCAGATAACATTCTGGTACAACCACTACATATCTCTGACCATTTCTTCATTAAATTTACATTAGACTTTGCTACCCGGGTGCTGCCAACCCCCTTACCGGTTACTTTTAGACGAAACCTATGCTCCCTTTCTTTCTCCCATCTTTAATCTGTAGTATCTTCCTCTCTTCCCTCATCTACCAATTTCTCATCTCTGGATGTGAATGCAGCTACTGACACTTTATGCTCTACCATAACCTCTTGTCTAGATGACATTTGTCCTCTCTCCTCCAGGCCAGCACGGACTGCCCCTTCTAACCCCTGGTTATCTGATGTTCTTCGTGAACATCGGACCAGACTCTAGCGGCAGAGAGAAAATGCTGAAAATCAAACGATCCGTCGGACCTGAGTATGTATCAATTAGGGGTGCAACGGATCAAAAAAATCACGGTTCGGATCGTTTCTCGGATCAGAGTCACGGATCGGATCATTTTTCGGATCAGCAAAAAAAAAAAAAAAAACTAGACAAATAAACATAAGTTTTGTCTTTTGTTTATTAACACTTTTAAATTATCAAATTAAAATATATAAAATCAACTTAAAGTGCACAAGGCATAATATCTTATTTTTAGCATAATTAATAAAAACAACTTAAAGTGCAACATAAAAAAGGCATATCTCCTTCCTTTAAACATGGATAGGCTTTATTTCACTATGTCCACATCATCAAAGAAGAATAAAAGAAAGAAAGCAAAGCATACCTGAGCTTATAATTTCAAATTCTTTTTCAAAAAGACAAGGATGTCTACATTGTCTGGGGAGAGTGTGGACCTCTTTGCAGTCACTATGTCCCCTGCTGTTGAGAACACTCTCTCGGAAGGAACTGAAGAGCCTGGCACAGCGAGATAGCATCTTGCCATCTTGGCAATATGAGGGTATTTACACTCATTGCTTTTCCACCATGTCAGTGGATCACCATCCACTGTAATGCCGCTTGCTGCCAGGTAGGATGCCACCTCCTCTTTGATGATGTCAGCAGGAGTCTTGCTGTCCATGTCTTTGCTGGCAAAGGTCTCTCCAAAAAGCTCTGCAATCGCCGACTTCTTTTGTGGATGAGATGTGTCCAAGTTTGCTCCTGTTGGCTCTGCAGCTTGACCCTGCAGAAAAAAAAATGTTGATTAATTAAACCTATTATTTATTTTCATGTTTCATAGACATGAAAATGTGGCAATAACATTTAATAAAAGCCATCATTACTGAAAATAAAAAATTTATTTAGATTTAAATTTAGCATTTTTAAAGAATATTCTTTTTCTTTACCTCATCACAGTCTTCAGTGCCCAGACTGCTCACAATCTCAGTGGTGAGGTCCCTGTATGTCCTCTGGCGTAGGGCAGGGTCCATGTGAGACAGGGACTTGAACCTCGGATCCAGGGCAGTAGATCTGTGAAGGTAGTCCTGTAGAGTAGGGGGTGAAGTGTATCTGGGCTTCAGGTCCTCTCTAATGGCAGTCTTGACATCTCGAGTGATGGTGCTGTCTTCCACACTTGGAGCCATGGATTGTAGAATCCTTGTTTTCAGCGGCAGGATCATTGACACAGATGGTGAAGTTTCAGTGCTCAGCAGAGATGTAACAGTTTTGAGGGGTTTAAGCACCTGGAGGACCTCCTCTGCCACTCTCACATCATCATCCGACAGGGTGATGATGTCTTTGACATTTTTCTTCAGGGTCTTGTCGGTCAATGCAGAGTATATAGCTGCCTGCTGCTCCAGATAACGCTCCAACATATCATAAGTGGAGTTCCACCTTGTTGGGACATCATGTATGAGCTTATGAGTAGGCAGCTTTAGCATTTCTTGCTTTGTCTTAAGCACATGAGCAGCTGTTGTGCTTTGGTGGAAGTAGGAAACCACCTTCCTGATCCTCCCAAGGAGGCGGTCCATCCTATTGACTGAGATTCCCTTCTGTGATGCCAAATTCACTGCATGTGCAAAGCACCCTATCTGTGGGCCCAGTCCTGCCTCATTCACTGCATTTATTCGATTTTTGGCATTATCAGTTGTGACTGGGATATTAGTACTGGGCCTCTTTTTCTTCCATTCCTCAACTGCTTGTGTCAGTACCTGCGCAAGATGAGTGCCTGTGTGACTCTCGTAGAGGGGGCGTGTCTGCAGCAACGGACTTCTCATCTCCCAGTCTGCTGTGATGAAGTGAGCGGTTATCGTCACATAGCTCTCCGTTCCCCTGGACGTCCACCCGTCTGTCGTGAGCGCAACAGAGGATGCTCGGGATAGTTCATCCACAACTTTTTTCTTCTCCTGCTCATAAAGATCTGGCACAATCTTTTCGCTGAAGTGGGTGCGCGACGGGATGTCGTAACGTGGCTCAAGCACTTTCAGCATGTGTTTAAAGCCCTCGTTTTGCACAACCGAATATGGCCTCATGTCTGCACCTATAAACACACCGATAGCGTTTGTGATGGTTTTAGCCCGGTCTGATTGTGCAACAAGGGGCTGCTTAAATGCCGCGGTGATAAGCGGTTGTTGAGCAGCCTTCGTTTTCACTCCTGTTAGTGAAACACCGGTGTGATGTCGCTTCAAATGCGTGGCCATGCTTGATGTGTTTCCACTGTCATATGGCTTTCTTGTGCCACAGTGCCTATACACCGTCACGGTTTTATACACTAACCTCTTTCCTTCATCATTATATTTGACAGGGAAGCCAAAATGCTCCCATACAGGGTATTTAAATGACGCGGGGCGTTCAAGCTCCTCCTCAGTGTGTGGACTGAACATGCGCACAACTTTTTTTTTCATAAATGAATCCGCGGATCACGTGTGTGCCGAACCGAAGATATTGATCCGAACGGATCACGGATCAATGATGATCCGTTGCACCACTAGTATCAATCGTTGCTTTCATCTTTCTCCGCTGAAGTCCACACTGCCAAATCGTCACATTTTTATAACAAGATCAACAGCGCTCCAGATATGCGTAATCTCTTCAGAACATTTAATTATCTCCTTTGTCCCCCTCCACCACCTCCCACCACTTCTATAACAGCTGATGACTTTGCAACTTTTATTTACAAACAAAACTAAAACAATCAGTAGTCAGTTTTCACCTCCACTCACAGATGACCTCCAACCAACTAGATCCACTGCTCAAACTCCCATCTTCTCCTTCCGTCCCCTCACTGAGGGGTGGCCTGCGGAAGAATCCAAACTTCTCCTCTCCAGCCATCCTACAACATGTCCTCTAGACCCAATCCCCTCGCACCTTCTCCAAGCAATCTCTTCCACACTCTTACCAGCACTCACACATATCATCAACACATCTCTCCTCACAGCTCGGGTAACCCCACTACTCAGAAAACTTACATTAAACACTTCTCTTGCTTTAATATATGTTTAATAGGATAGGCCAAAAGACAATACTCGTACCCATGGTTTCACAGACAAGACTTAAGCCTAGTCCCAGACTAAAATCTAAATCTGAGCTGTTTCAACTAAAATAAACTTGCTCTGACTGATCTTAAAATATATCAGTGCCTTTATTTTGTCTCAAAATGCAAACCAGTAATGTTATTTTTAAGGCACGTTCATAGAAACTACTTAAATGTCCTAATTGAACTATGGCCTAATGCTGGCTTAGTCTTAACCCTGTCTGGGAAACCAGGCCATAGTATTATTAACACTGCTTAGGGCTGGGCAATTTAGCTAAAGATAATTCTCAGAAAAACATCCCTTGTATTTAATGAAGCTGTCAACTATGTGTCTCTTATTTAAATAGTGTTTACATTGTTTTGATTATAATTAAAGGATTTGCAAGTGTGCAGAACAGTCAATGCACTCTGAATAAAAACTTTTGGATTACGTTGATTCTGACTAACTTAAACATCCATTACTATTATTTGTAGTGACTCGGTCATATTGCAAGACATGGCTGGTCAGATGATCTCAAAATGTGGAGCCCTAGGTGATCAAGGTTGGACTGTTTAGTTTTGTCAGTTATTACATCATTAACTATTACAGAACGGGGGCAAAAAGGATATTTCATCATTGTCGACCTTTCAAAGGTAGTCATACATTTATGTGAAATATTCCAACCGATGTCAAATAGTTGATTGCAGTTCATTGACACACTAGTTTGATTTTCAGATAAGCATATGAACATAATAAAAAGAATGTAATGGATGTCTGTCAAGTGAGTATTTGTTGAGTTAAACATGTTAATGACATTTGCCATCACCAGATGCAGCCCACCCCGACCCTTAAACTTGAGGCAAGAGATACTTCATCAGCTTGGCCTAGTTTTAATTCAGTGCTGCACCTTTTCTCTCTTTCTATCTCACTTTCATTTCAGAGAAAGAAAGAAGCTTCAAAGGCCACTGACTATATTTCAGATTCATTAAATCTTGCATAATGGTGAGTCATGTTTAAAGAAGAATCACTGTCTGGACTTCCATGAAAACAGCTCATATTTTACCTCATTATAGCCTCCATATTTGTGGGAGCCTCTGAACTTATGCATTGAAGCTACACAATGTTTAATGAAATGTCGAAACTAATTACTCAGGGCTTCGTCTAATTCCAAGCTCAAAGATTCTCAGTATAACTGAAGGGCATTGCTTGGCAGCATCTTTGTCATTTCCTGCGTTTTTTACACTTGAGGTTATATGCTTGTGTTTGTCTATTTTTGCGTTTTCGCTTTCAAATGCCTCAATGTCTTCATAATCTTGTTTTCAGACATTCAAATTAAAACGTTAAAGTGAAGTAATTACTAGAAGTAATGAACTCATCCTTTAAACGAAATAAATGCAAGGCAAAGCAGAGAAACAAGTGGTAGTCTAAAGCGAATCTGAAGCAAATCGAAGTCTACAGAGGATGGTGGCAGTCACCTTGTGAGGTTGTGCCTGGAGTAGTAAACACACGCGAAGCATACGGTGTCTTCAGTATCCCAAAGATGCCGTGGCAGATGGCCGCACATCTCATTACGGAATGCCAGCACCCTTGGCACTGGCGCTCTAAATGCCATTGTTGCTGCTCATGCGAGAGCTGTGCAGGGTCAGCGCTTCTAACCTTGCAAAAGCTGCCATAATCCCTTGCTCAATAGTCTGTCATTTCGCCCTCTTACCTGGCGTTGAAGTTAAGAGGGTCCTCCATCTGTAAGAGCTGATACTATGTCCAAGTTTTCTCAGCTCTGCCTTCCTTTTCCAGTCAGCCGGGCATGCAGTATGAGAAAGTATGGAGACCCTAAAAAATTCTGGGAATGTTCATGTTGTAGGATTTAAGTGTGTAATTTCCCCTCATTATACTTGGATTATAGATCATCATGAATCTTACAGAGGATTAAATATTTGCACTATTTAAAAGTAGCCAGGATACTATCTAGTTCATTCTCACAAAAAAAATGTGATCACATTTTATCCTAAAATTATTACAATATTGTGATGAGTGGGGCGGGGCCAAAAGCCGTGGGAACGGAGTGAGGCCGGTGGAGTAAATGATAATAAAGACACCTGCGCCACTCACCGGTCTCGAGTCCCATGGAGGAGCTTCGGAAGGATAAAAGGAGGAGTTACGACAGTGAAAGACGAAAGAGGACCAGGCCTGGATTTTAGTTTGTGTTTTGTGTGCAGCAGTCATCCGTGAGGGGCTGCCACTTTTCTTTTGTGTTTGTTTATTTTATTATTAAATTGTTTGAATGTTCACCGGTTCCCGTCTCCTTCTTCCCGATCTAAGAACTTAATTACAAATATATATAATATAAATATATATTTTTTAAATATAAGTATAAATTAAGTATTAAGTATAAATTAAAGATAGTTATTTGTTTTTACCGTT
Source organism: Gymnocypris eckloni scoliostomus (assembly GCA_027564155.1). NCBI lineage: Eukaryota > Metazoa > Chordata > Actinopteri > Cypriniformes > Cyprinidae > Gymnocypris > Gymnocypris eckloni. Next base: position 8,217,932 of record CM050426.1, read on the forward strand.
ACCATTATTAACTGTTATTATTACCATTACATTTACATTTACATTTAGTCATTTAGCAGACGCTTTTATCCAAAGCGACTTACAATTGGTGAGTACATAAAGCGATTAATCTTGAAGAGGCAAACATACAGAGGAAGTTCCAATAACACTAAGTCTCAGGCATTGTTCAAATAAGTACAAGCTAGCAAGGGAAGGAGAGAAAGATAAAGAGAAAGATGAAGATTTTGAAAAAGTGAAAGAGTTTTTTTTTTTTTATGTAGTCAAGTAGAGTTGAAAGAGATGAGTTTTCAGTTGTTGCTTGAAAATTGACAGGGATCCAGCATTCCGGATGGGGATGGGAAGATCATTCCACCGGCCAGGAACGGTGAAAGAGAATGTTCTGGAGAGTGATTTTGAGCCTCTCTGTGATGGTACCACGAGGCGTCGCTCACTAGCAGATCTCAGACTTCTGGAGGGGATGTAAATTCGTAATAGTGAGTGGAAGTAGGTGGGTGCTGAGCCTCCATTATTTACTTTTAGTATCTCAGTATCTTAATATAGCTACAGCACACTGTAAATTGCTGTATATTTTTGGCCAATATCTATAAGCTTTTTAATTCTGCTTGTGCTAGCATACTGCTGAAAGGACTAAAACTATTGATGACCCATCATGTACTAGAAAGATGTTGTCCAATTGAAAGCTCTCTGGCTGATTGTTCCTTTCTATAATACCACATTCAGCAGTCTAACATACAGCAGTAAAGGCATGGGGATGAGCCTTTTGATATGCCCTGTCTTAACGTATGGCTTCAATAGGAGATATGTCAACACGGACATAAAACTACACCCAGCAATACGAATAAGGCCCATTATTTGATACAGGTTTTACTCCGAATGTCCTTTCTGACGCCACTCAGCACTGAAAGGGCAATAACTTGTGCAACCCTATTGCTGGGACACACACACACACACACACACGCACGCATGTATATAGTTTTTTAGCTGCCCTCCTTCTATATCCAAGGACTATTTATTTTCCTAATGCAGTCAAGTATAAGGCAAATCCAGGCTTTATCCAGCTCTAGCAGATTCATTATGAATAGCTCATCACTGAATGTGCATAACTTGTTTTACTCAGCATGCCTTATTCACATGGTGCTCTTCATTAACACCACAGCTAGAATCCAGCATAACTGTGGAAATATCACTACACAGTCACACGCCAGATGTACAAGTGTGTCCGTGTTTGTTTCCTTTTACTGTTGCTGCTCTGTCACTACAGATTGTTTATCATCCTTCTGTTCCTTTTCCATCTGTTCTGGTTGAATATACAGTTTAAATTACAAAGAGGAAAAAAGTGACTTCTAAATAGGCCTTACACATTAATAAAACATGTTGGAGTTGTTTCACCTATTTGTTTTCATTTTCTTTAAGACATAAGTGAATGTATTAGAAATACTGATGCATTTGAATAAATTAAAATGCATTCATGTGCTTACACTTTGACCTCTGTGCAAAACTTGCTGCCTTTATGAACAACATGCCAAATGTACAGTTAAACTTTGAACTCTTAAATTAAATACGGAGGTAAGCAAATTCTAATATATACTGTACATTTGAATATAAATGTTTTAAAGGTATGCTAGCAAAAAAATAACAAATAAATAAAAAAAATCTTGAAAATACTCCGATAATTCACTTGTTGTCAGCCCAACTGGGAAAATGCAGTGTGTCTTGTTATTTCCATGGTTTTGTTAAGTGAGCAGACTGCACTTCAATGACAAATTCTTTCAAGGACTCTTTATAAAAACAGTCAGTGTAATTACATTCTCTACATCCATACACTGCTCATCCACAATGGCTATAACATCAGTTTCAAATCGGTTCATTGGACCAGCTGAGGAACGAGAAAGGAAGTTGCTGTGATGCTGTGTAAAACATTGCCTCACTCAGCAGGTATGGTGTAATGGTATTTCACAGTGTAGCCAAGCACTTGCAGGGGTTTGATCACATTTTCTGTCTCAGGCTACGACACATATTCCAGAACACGAGTCTCTATATTTTGAATAACTAGACTTTGTTCAACCCAAATTGAGTACATGTTTAAAGTTTGGTAAAGTTTTTACTAAATAAATATGTTGTTTATTTAGAATCAGAATCAGAAAGAGCTTTATTGCCAAGTGTGTTCACACAAACAAGGAATATGACTTGGTGTTAGGAGCTTCTGGAACAGAAAGTACAAACATACATAAAGTTAAGGTAATAAAGCACTACTATTAAAGATAACAAACAATACATTATAAATAACGTCCCAGGTTACGTATGTAACCCTGGTTCCCCGAGGAACGAGGCGCTGCGTCGAGACGCTAGGGGAACGCCATCAGCGTTGTCCAGCTCTGAATCATATGTGTAATCAGTCAAAATTGACGGCCAGACGTCAGGTGCGGTGGCGTCATGACCAGGATGCTTAAAAGCACGTGATGTGCAGCCGGGCGCCAGCTTCCAGGAATGAAGCATAGCTCTAGTAGGGATGCGGAAGTATGGCCCTGCGACGCGGCGCCTCGTTCCTCGGGGAACCAGGGTTACATACGTAACCTGGGACGCGTTCCCCTCCGGGAACATCGAGCTGCGCCGAGACGCTAGGGGAACGAGATATCACGCCGCCATACTTGCAAATCCCTGCTTAGTGTGTGGAATGCACAGCTATGGCAAGGGAAAAGACAAGCCAGGGGTGGTTTCGCAGAGCCAGGTCGTAGAACCTGGAAAGTTAGGGGCGTAGACCACCCACCAGCGTCACAGATGTCCTGCACAGGTATACCTGCCAGAAGGCCTTGGAGGCTGCCATACCTTAAGTAGAGTGAGCCTTGATTCCCAAAGGCGAGGGAGATCAGAGGACTCGAGGTCATAGGAGAGCATCCAGATCCACTACTTAGCATAAGCACCCTGGCCTCCACCGGAGGAAACGCAAAAGAGAGTTTGCCTATTGAAAGGCCACCAAGAGGGGCGTGGTAGGTGCTATAGCCGCCACGTAGACCTTCAGGGTGGAGTGGGCTAACTCTGCGGAGAAACGGGCCTGCGAGCTCCAGCACTGTCTCAGCAGGCAGTTAACTGGATCAAGCTGGCGGTCTCCGCACCCGGAGTCTCAACTTCAGGGCGTACAGTTTCCTTATTGAGGGAGCTCTAGATTGGAGGATGGTCTCAGCAACCTCAGTTGAGAGACCAGAGGCTATGAGTTGTGCCCCTCGGGAGCCACACCCATAGTTTCCACAACTCCGAGCGGGGTGAAAGATCATGCCCGCTGCCAGTGAGAGGAGATCCTCCTGACGGAATCCCCATGGAGAGCCGTCGAGGAGAGAAATCGGGTCAGAGACTATACTCGGCCCGGCCAGAACAGGGTTTTTCAATAGAAGGACCCGTCCATGCGCACTCTCTAGAACTCCCAGGAGCTGAGCGATCGGGAGGCGTACAGGCAAGCCTCAGCCACGATTGTACCATAGCATCCAGCCCCTTAGCGGAGCTGAATGTCTGCCTCGACAGGATGGCTGCTCCTTCTACGAAGGAAGAACCCGATATTAATACGCTTTGCCCCCAAAGCACATTTCAGGAACTTCCTGTGATGGGGAAGGAGTATGCATCTTTAGATCGCTCGTGACCACCAGTCCTCGGATCTGGTGAGAGACACGTGCTTGAAGAGAGCTTTCTGAACTTCAGTCGTGTGACTGAGCGGTTCAGTTAGCTTAGATCTAAGACGGACGCAACCCTTTCCCGGAACAATGAAGTACGGCTGTAGAACCTGGACTCTTTGTCTAGAGCAGGGACCACCTCGATGGTCTCCTCCCTCAGGAGAGTGCTCACTTCTTGTTCCATTACCAGAGCCTGCTCGCCCGTAGAAAGGCTGCGGCAGAGCGCCACATAGCCTTGTCTACAGTGCGTGACCCATCGAGACACATTTGGCAGCAGTTCCACGCTGCCGAATAGTCTACTAAGGGAACCAGTCTCGAGACTGGTCTCTGGTGTACTTAGAGCGGCTAGCTCGGTGCCCTGGAGCGGAGGACCGGCAGGGGCGGCCGATCTAGCTGCTCTAGGGACCCCTCAAGGGGTGGCGAGCCTCCCAGCTCCGCTACATTTCTGGGCGGAAGAGACTGAGAGAAGCGCTCGCTGGAAACCGCTGCGCCCTGGAACACTGGCAGGGTTAGCAGACTGATCTCCTGAGGGCACTGAGGAGAGACGGGCACCGTGTAATGCGGTGTAAACCGCTCTTCCCAGAGGGGCCTGCCCTCATAAGTCCTGGGATGTAGCATCAGGACTGCCTTAGAAATCTCCTATTGGAAAGCGACGGTCCTCAGACCCGCGTCATCTCTAGGAAGACTAAGGAACCAGAGTCTGCTCAGGCAGGACCCAATAAGACACGCTTGGCAAGGGCTCCCACAGCCAGATGACTTACTAAGGGAACCAGTCTCTTGAGACTGGCCTCTGGTGTACTTAGAGCGGCTAGCTCGGTGCCCTGGAACGGAGGACCGGCAGGGGACGGCCGATCTAGCTGCTCTAGAGACCCCTCAAGGGGTGGCGAGCCTCCCAGCTCCGCTACATTTCTGGGCGGAAGAGACTGAGAGAACGCTCGCTGGAGACCGCTGCGCCCTGGAACACTGGCAGGGTTAGCAGACTGATCTCCTGAGGGCACTGAGGAGAGAAGGGCACCGTGTAATGCGGTGTAAACCGCTCTTCCCAGAGGGCCTGCCCTCATAAGTCCTGGAATGTAGCATCAGGACTGCCTTAGAAGTCTCCTAAGGAAACGACGGTCCTCAGACCCGTGTACTTAGAGCGGCTAGCTCGGTGCCCTGGAACGGAGGACCGGCAGGGGACGGCCGATCTAGCTGCTCTAGAGACCCCCGAAGGGGTGGCGAGCTTCCCAGCTCCGCTACATTTCTGGGCGGAAGAGACTGAGAGAAACGCTCGCTGGAGACCGCTGCGCCCTGGAACACTGGCAGGGTTAGCAGACTGATCTCCTGAGGGCACTGAGGAGAGACGGGCACCGTGTAATGCGGTGTACACCGCTCTTCCCCAGAGGGCCTGCCCTCACCAGTCCTGGGCCTTGGCCTCAGGACTGCCTCAGAAGCCTTCTATTGGAAATGACGGTCCTCAGACCCACGTCATCTCTAAGGAAGACTAGGAACCAGAGTCTGCTCAGGCAGATCCCAATGAGACACGCTTGGCAGGGGCTCCCAAGCCGCCGGGTGGCCTACTAAGGGAACCAGCCTCTCGAGACTGGCCTCTGGTGTACTTAGAGCGGCTAGCTCGGTGCCCTGGAACGGAGGCCGGCAGGGGACGGCCGAACTAGCTGCTCTAGAGACCCCCGAAGGGGTGGCGAGCCTCTCAGCTCCGCTACATTTCTGGGCGGAAGAGACTGAGAGAAACGCTCGCTGGAGACCGCTGCGCCCTGGAACACTGGCAGGGTTAGCAGACTGATCTCCTGAGGGCACTGAGGAGAGACGGGCACCGTGTAATGCGGTGTACACCGCTCTTCCCCAGAGGGGCCGGCCCTCAAGGCCCTGGACCATGGCATCAGGGCATTCTGGCCGAAGACTATCGATCCGCAGATCCGTCTTCGGCCCGGCGCGTCACTCTGACTCGATTCTGGCGAGTACAGTGACATTCCCGAATAAGGAGCTGGAACACAATTGGGGCTGCTCCGCCCAGCAGCCCAAGCTGACCACCTCAACCTCCTTGGAGGAAGAGAGGTAAACATTGTGCTCTCACTTGAGAAGTATCCCAAGAGGCTCTTGTAGGTCATATACAATATATAATTGTATATATTCCTGTACAATATATATATATATATATATATATATATATATATATCTATATATGTATAAATATATATCTAACTCTCATAGTCGGATAAAATGCATAGTTAATTATTCAAAATTAAATGCAGTCAAACACCCAGACAAGTAAACACGGTCTGAAAGTGCATAAATGAACCGAGGATCACCATAATGCGCGCTGTTTCGGCAACGCGCGAGCCGCCGGAACAAAACAAATAAATCTTCTTGGAGAGAAACTGCTGCAGATTAGCGCACTCTCACTCAAGGGGAAGAACTATAGCTTAGGCTTCCGCCCGGGAGAGCGCTAGACCTGGGGAATACAGGTGGAAATAGGGCGAACCGTCTCCAACCCGTCCGCCAGATCTGTAATGCGCTCCGTGATCTCACTCGCCGCGGTGCCTCAGCAGCAGCGGGACCGCAGATCATAGGCACGGACACACTTCTCGGAGCGTGCCGGCGGGAGCACAATGCATTGCAGCGGACGCTGGATCTGATGGGAAAAGAAGATAGGGGATCACCCGTCTTAATCTTCCCATCTAATCCATCTCTGCGCTGAGCGCAGGTGAAAACTCCCTCCTCAAAGAGAGTTTTCGCCTCCAGCCAGATCATCGCAAAAACTGTGTGTATCCCGAGAGCGCTAGACCTGGGGAATGCAGGTGGAAATAGGGCCAACCCGTCTACAACCCGTCCGCCAGATCTATGTGCGATCCCGTGATCTCACTCACCGCGGTGCCTCAGCAGCAGCGGGACTGGGAGAGATCATAGGCGCGGACACACTCCTCGGGCGTGCCCGGCGGGGCGCTGGATCTGATGGGAAAGGAAGATAGGGATCACCCGTCTTAATCTTTCCATCTAATCCATCTGCGAGCACAGCCACTGCTCCACCTCAGCGGCAGCGTGGCAGGTGCTGCGAGGACGCAGGTGAAAACTCCCTCCTCAAAGAGAGTTTTCGCCTCCAGTCAGAGAGGAACACACAGTCTGTAACGTGATCTACTTTCGCCCTCATTGGCCTTTGATATGTCTGCTTCTAGTCTTTCTTTGCCTATCTTTTTAAGAATAAACTTTCTTATTTCCTATCTTGATAGTAACAGACTCACAGAACACATTCGACTGACACACACAGAGAGCTTTGCTGAATGACAAAAAGCTGGCGCCGGCTGCACATCACGTGCTTTTAAGCATCCTGGTCATGACGTCACCGCACCTGACGTCTGGCCGTCAATTTTGACTGATTACACATATGATTCAGAGCTGGACAACGCTGATGGCGTTCCCCTAGCGTTTCGACGCAGCTCGATGTTCCCGGAGGGGAACAGTAGTAATACAATTATACAGAAAAAGGAAAAATGTCCAGACAAAACTGTGAATATGCATATGTGCTAAATACTGAAGAAGATTTGTTGAGTTGAATACAGATGTCCAGTCCTGAGGTGTGTTATGTGTTGTTCAGGTGAGATAGTGCTTGGGGGAATTTTTTTTTCTTGTGTCTGGCTGTTTTGATGCACAGTGCTCTGTATCGTCGGCCAGAGGGCAACAACTATGACAATTCTATTGTGCTTTGCTTTGAGACCATGTGCCACTAAGGGTTATAGCTTCCAACCAAATGGTCATACTTACAATATACAAAAACACAATCAACCACTTTTCCACCCTAAATGTGATACTAAATAGTCTCTACCTATGTGAACATAGATTTATTTTGTTGTTCTCATGGTGCCTCTAATGTCCTGCCACTTACAGCAACTAAAGACTGATTTTTAAGACAGTCTAACAATGCCGGTACCTTTGGCTGCCAAGGAATCAAAGTGCAATGACTCCAGAAAAAGATCCCCTTGAGTTGTTTTGCTTGAAGCATTAGAGCAGCTCTGAACATAATCCATTTTCCCCAATGTGTCAGTACTGCCTTCATTTGCTGAGTATCAAGTTTGAAACAGACATCTAAGTATTCCACATGTGTAAGAGTTAAGTGGGCCACGTCGAGTTCCCCTAATCAAACACTTGTGTCCTTTCGGTCTTTTCCCTATGGTCAAGTCATTTTCCACAGCTGCAGTAGTCAGTGCAACCAAGCAGAGCACGGCGGCATGCATTAGTTCATTCCATCACAGTCCACACCTGGCTCTCCGGCAGAGCCTGAGCTCCCACTGTTGCCATATTGCAGGGTTCCACCAAGCCCTCTGCATGGAGGCTTCCCCATAATGCAACACAGAGACAATGTGAGGACACAGGCTCAGCAGTCATCAGGAGAGAGTGTTTTTAACTCCTACCACTTGCTTTCTTCCTTCCCGCTAGCACTGATCCCTACTCTCTAAATCCTGCCCAATACTTGCTTCAGTGAGGAACTGTAATATCGTTGCAGCATCTGCAGGCGAGTTGTCAAACCATGTGCAGCAGTGTCCGGGAGATAGTCTTAACCCTGTTTTTTTATGTAACCACAGTAATGCAAAATTAAATCAAGTTTCCTCCTGAAAATATATGAGGCATGTTTTGGAAGAATTATTCCGCTACATTACTTTAATGCAGTGGCGGCATCTCTTAAAACCCTTGTGTGTATCAGGAGAATTCAGTTTATTGCAGAACGCCCCCATTCTCAGACTGCAATTCCAAGTGAATATATTCAAAAACTCTCCAAATAAGCAAATGAGATTCAGAATAAACGCTGAGTTTCTCAGTGCCACCCAGGGGTATTGTGCACAGCTGTCTAGCAGAAAGAGTTTCGTGGGTGAATGTGTGCACGGAAACAATGGCGCATGTTTGTCCTTGATTGAAGCCATCGCTTTCTAAAACTGTCATGCTGTTCTCAGCTGACTGAATGTCCCCACGCCCTCCTGGAAATCTTGCCAATCAATTAATCGCTGACCTTCGTGATTCGCACATTCAGACCTTTTGTAGGAAATACAACCTTGGTCGTGTAAGCTGGGAGAAGCCCAACAAAAGCGTGGGGTGACATTGCCACTTCATCTTATCGAACACCCTTTTACAACTGCGGCTTAGTCTCCTAATGCACCGGCCTACACAGTGAGAAGAAGCTTTGAAAAGAAGATTTTCCCAAGATGCATTGTAACCGAAGGTCGGCCAGACAATAGCCTACTTGTATATAAGTTGTGCGCTTTTCAATTTGTATTTCTGTTTGTATAACAGTGACCTTTGCCCTGTGGTCTTAACCAAGTGAGTTCATCTGCAGGGGAGTATTTGAAGGCAAACGCAAAGGAACACCAGATTATATATTTTGTAATGGCTAAAGACAGACTTGTCCTTGACCAACTTGTTAGCAGAGGTGACACACTCATGAACACAGTTACAATGAGCACAATCATTCCAGAACCAATCAGTGTTCCATCTTTTGTCAAATCCTTGAGACCTTTAGGACCTTCACAACGAGAGTTTAAAAAAGCCTCAAATAATGCAGTGCACTGAAATCAATTGGCCCTGGTCACTCAAAAATCAATGAGCCTTTTAAAAAGTTATTGATGACCTGTGCTAAGATCATGAGAGACACAGTCATTGTGGCAAGGGGCTGTCATTGAGTACATGGAATGTGAAGTCAATTGTGACCTTCACATTTCTAAAAGGTGGAGGATAAAGGGGTTCTCAAGAAAGATTAGACTCACACCTCTGTTTTCGAGCAGAGCTGAAATATTATCTCTCTCTCTTTCTCTCTCTCTCTCTCTCTCTCTCTCTCTCTCTCTCTCTCATGATGTCTCACCACACAGAAGAAATGGGTCTTGGAGAGAAAATTCTAAAATCTCCCATGAACCTCATCTCCCCGAGCTGCATATGGCTGCTCCCTTGACGCATTGTATTAATTAGGAAAAGACTCTGTCAGAAACATTACTCTGACTCTGTAACTTTAATGACTTCAACCTCAGCACCCAATCTAATTTTAATATTGTTTTATTTTAATTCGTACTTAATTGAATCGGAAATATACCAGACAATCCCCACCGGCATCTGTCCACCTTGACTGAAATACTTTTACAGAGATTTTTTTGTGAGAAACTGTTTCTTTCTTTATAAATGTTGAGCTACTGGGAGCTACTGTTCTCGTAATGAGCTTTAAAACTCCATTATGCATTCTATTTCTGGGCTCATCAAATTGGCTTAAAAAAAAATATCTTGAAACCTGAGTCTTGTCAATGTATCTTTTTAAACAACATCTCAGGGTAGTTCTACTCTCTACTCTACCTACCTACCCAACTATTTGTAAACAACATTCAAGACAAATTGATTGGTGAAACTAGAAAATCACTAAGAATAAACTGCACTGCCTGTTTTAGCAATTGATTCACTAAAACAATGTGCAAATTAGATAACAGTTCAAATGGCCCAAAATATGTGCAAATTGCAATCCACAGTTCCCTGTTTTACAGGCAGCTTTGAGTGCTAGTTTGCAAAGGTATACTAGCACCACACCAGAGTAAACCACACAGCTGAATTGGCTCTTTAACATGTATACAGTGTGCTTATTTTGATCGTACACCTGGATATATGCCCAGTTATAATTTATTTGATCAGGCTTTGATAAAATACTTTTATTGAAATTGCATTGAAAATATACACAATTATCTCTTTATAAAATTATGTTTCCCTACATTCTTCATACAGCACAGCATTAAAAGCAAACGGTTTTGTGACAAAAACTTAAAATGGCTCAGCACCATTTTAGCTGTTTATTTTTTTGCCTGTTAAAATTTGAGGTTGGTTAGCGGTAAGATAAATATGTTGGTGCTGAATTATCACATGCTGAATAGGTGTACCTATTTAGAGTCAGCCACACCCAATGGGCTAAAAAAGCAATAAGGTTTGCATTTAAATGTATACATATAATTATTTTAAAGACATAAAATAATAATTAAAATATTTTTTCATCCCATGACTAAAAGCAGGTAAGATGTATACAATCAGAGTTATAGAAAAAAATAATCCTGACTCTTCCTGGCTTTATAATGGCAGTGAATTAAAACTGTGTCCATACATTATAAAAAGCGCTCCACATGGTTCCGGGGAGGCTAATAAATGCCTTCTGAAGTGAATTAATGCGTTTGTGTAGGAACAAATATCCATATTTAAAACTTTATAAACCATAATATCTAGCTTCCGCTAGCTGTTATGCATGCATACAGTACATGAGAGAGTTACGGTCCAGCGGATGATATTGGCATTTGGAGTGAATGAGTGAGTGAGCGAGCGAGCGTGCATGCGTGCATGTGTGTGTGTGTGTGTGTCCCAGCAATAGGGTTGCACAAGTTATTGCCCTTTCAGTGCTGAGTGGCGTCAGAAAGGACATTCGGAGTAAAACCTGTATCAAATAATGGGCCTTATTCGTATTTTAAAAATGTTTACATGGCACAAAAAAGTATGTACACCTTTCGCATTTGCGCAATATACTGCAGCAAAACCTGACTCCATTTTACATGAAAATTACTCTGAATTTACTCATATACTTACTAAAGTTTCATGAATGAGGCCTAATGTGTGGATAATATGATGACCCCTAATGGAACCAGCTGAAGGGGAAAGAGGGAGAGGTGAGCAGAGAAATGTAAATGTAAGAAAAACGAAACTACTGAATCAACTGGTGTCAAAAGCATATAAGCTCACCGCAGATCATGTACTTCTATATATCTCAGTTTGGGATAAAGGACAACTGCATCACTTTATGTATGTGTTCCTGTGGCTCAGTGGTAGAGCATTGTGTCAGCAGCGCAAAGGTTGTGTGTTCAATTCCCAGGGAACACACATATTGACCAAAAATGTATAACCTGAATGTACTGTAAGTCACTTTGGATAAAAGCGTCTGCTAAATGCATAAATGTAAATGTAACTGATTAGCATAATACACACTTTCAGGAACATCATGCTCTCTCTCACACACACACTACATCTCCCTCAATTCGGGTTGTAACGATATGAGATTTTGACGTTATGATAATCGTCTCAGAAAATGACACGGTATCAAGGTATACGGTATTAAACAATCAAAACAGGGTTTTTGGTTGAACAAATGTTTGGAAGCATGTGTTTATTCAAATGTCATTAATCAAAAACAATCAAGTAAATGTAATCATTGATTATATATTAGGTTAATAACTTATATTCATCATTACTAATTCATAACTATTCATAAATTCTGGTTTGAATTTTTCTGGATTCTGTACTTTTATGATATTCAAAAATTGTGGTAATGAAATTAATGCATATTGCTTTAACGATTGAATTAATGTTTTAAAATGTAATCAAATGAAAATAACTTTTATCCTTTTATGTTGTCGTAAAGGGCTGCATAATATATATTTATTAAATAAAATTGAGGGGGAAATTATATTCTGTAAATGTTTCAAGAAATTATTATTATTATTATTTTAGAAATAGGCTACATAATAGTACAGTCGTAATTTCTGTCAATTTCTTCGGACTTTTATTTTGACGGGTTCTAGTGAAGAGCTTTGAATATCAGTGTATTTGACAGTGGTTTTCTCAACAACAACAAAATGAAAAAATGAAAGGATTATTAATTGTTCTCTCAGTATCAGGGAGGCTCTTAGTGTTTGTGTTCACGTCTTCAGATAGTGAGACAGCAGGTGCTGTTAAACACTATGAGTGGCGCCAGCACGCATACTTGCGTATGTTTTACACGACACTAGGGCTGTAAGATACCAACATTTTTTGGAATCGAGTCCGATTCCAATTCCTGGTTCTGGAATCGATGGGATTCGATTCACCTATTGTTTACTATTCTTTTTCGATTATTATTATTATTTTTTTTATTAAGGAACCTAATCTTGCCATGACTGCAGGATAAAGGTCATAGACAGCATCCTTTTCATAATATGAAGCTTTATTTGTAAAAAAATAACGATACATTTATATAGCTCTGATATTTTTTTAAAATTGTAATTCTGTCTGCTTTGCCCGTGAAATTATAGCTCACTGCTCAGCAGGGAGATGCATTTGTTGCATGAATTGAACAAGACATGAAGTGTCTAAATTAAATGTGCACAGTTCAGCTGAATTATGAAGTTTACCATGACTGTATGCTTTGCACAAAATTAACAAACTGTACATTGAAACAAAACTAGAACATTAACAATAATACTGATAGAGCTCGTGGTTTATCTGTCAATCAGATGTGCTCTCAGCCACTGATATATAATCGTAACATTTTCTTTTAGAATTATCATTGGCTGAACGAATTTTTATTTTTATTTTAGATGGAAATAAGATTAAGACCCTCAATCACGTCATGATCTATTCTGTTGTGCAGCGCTCAATATTGTGGACAACAAGCCAGTTTCACTGTAAAATAAACTCTGAATTTTTTTTTTCTTAACTGCTTAATAAAAACTATATATCCGAAATAACTTTTTCGTGGAAACGAATCAGACTTCTAATCACTTTTAGCGAGCATGAGGTGACGGGTAATACAAATATAAAAATGAAATATATATTTATATATAAAAAAGAATGATATTTTATCTCAACTCTCGTAATTACGGCTTTTATCGAGCATGAGGGAGGTGAATGTGCTTCTCAAACAGAAGGCTGCATCCTCAAATCCAGATGACCTCAGTAGGCTGTACCGACCGACTCATTTCCTTTCAATCTTTGGAATCGACTCTTGATTCCTGGCGCCTCGGAATTGATTATTTTTTTAATCGATTACCAGCCCTACACGACACAACACCGCTCATTGACAGAGAGATACGCAAAACAAACAGATTATATTTGTATATAGCAGTGTTTTTGCGCTTTCATAATCACAGACACTAGACCATGTAGTGATTTGACAGTTGTTTTTTCATCAATCCATTAAGTCACGCATTTTATGTGACATCTGCATTGTAAATGTATTATCATTACTGGATTCTGGGATTCACTCCACATCATGGAAATCATAAGGCTTTAAACCTTAAGTTATAAATGGGACATATTATCTGCATGGTGTCAGACTTTGTCTCCCTCTGCCTTGTGTTTCCTTACCCTTATGTGCCCATATTTGGTCCGTCCTGTTCCCCTTCATTAGTTGATTAGTCTCCGTCTGTGTCTTGATTATGTCCCAGGTGTTTCCAGTTATGTCTCCCTTTATATAATCTGTTCTGCCCCATGTTTCCTGTGGATTATTGTTAATGTCATGTGTTTCAAGCTTGTTTGGATGTCCTGCCCGTGTTCCTGTGTCTCCGCCGTTTGTTATAATCCTCGTCTCCTCGTTCCTGGATCCCCGTGTGTCCCGTGACACATGGAAGGATGGTGTTCTGTAATATAGGTAAACATGTTTGATGTGTTTCCTCTTTTGCAGCTGCTTTTTGACCACAGTTTTTGTGAACTGTGTCTATCCTCGAGGACAAATAATTGTCCGTCTTTCCTATATTTGAAGTAACGTTATTCCCATACTGCCAATTTTTATTTATATTTTGACGTGGGTTAGAGATTGGAGATAACGGCTTCTGTCTCTGATGTTGTCTCTGCTGTACATGTGGGTGGACCAAGAGAACAGTTAAGTGGAAAGTTGTTGCCTAGGTACTGGTGAGATCATGCATATTTAATTTTCTCCCAATACTGTAGATAAGCAAATGTACACGGTATGATAATCGTACGTATTTATATCGTCATACCAGTATATCGTTACAAGTTTCCCTGTTTCTACCAACATGAGGAAGTGAGAATACTGTTGTTTTGACAACAAATAAATATAAAATAATGTGTGTTAGTAATTTGAGTAATAACTTCAGGCAATATTGTGTAAAGTAACATATTATTTCAAAACCTACAAGGTTTAGCATGGAGTAAACCAAAACTGCTTGGGAAACTAACATGTTGATAATGGTAATGCGAGTATATATTGGACAATACAATATGAACATTTGTGTATGCCTGTGATGAAGACAAGCCCACCAGCTCGTCTTCGAGGGGGGAATGTGAGTCCGTGAAGGGATTTAAAAACGATGGCTCACTCGCAAAAGCACTCTCGTGCAAGGTGGAATTTATTTACAGTGCCAGAAAAATTGTCCACAGTGAAGAATATATAAAAAAGGGAAAATAAACCTGAAAGTAATCCAACAATGATATGCTCAGGTAACAAACAGGTATCCACCATATACGGAAGGGGTTTGGGTTTTGCTGAGGCACCGCAGTAGCACTCTTGCGTCGACTTGGAAAACAAGTCCTGTCTTTATGTTTGGCCTCGGCTTATATAGGCCAAACCCCGCCCCTTTTGTTGGACCATACCATTTACAGGTAAGACTAACATTTAACACACAAATACCACATCTATTTGTCATCAGCTATACTAGACGCATCTACTTGCACCAGGAATCTCTGAGAGAAGTCTGGACTCTGCAGGACTGGGCTGGAGCACATCTTTTCTTTTAAGCTATTAAAAGCTGTCTCACAGTCATCAGTCCAGGGTATAGGGTTTGTCACCATCTTAGACAGCAGGTTGGTCAGAGGAGCCGCGATGGAGGCGAAGTTTGGCACAAATCTCCTGTACCAGCCCACCAATCCTAGGAATGACCTCACTTCCTTCTTTGTCTTTGGTTGGGGGCTCCTTCGAATTGCTTCCACCTTGTCCACCTGTGGTCTCAGCTGTCCGTTGCCCAGGTGATACCCCAGATAGTTCGCCTCTTGCCTTGCCCACTCACCCTTTGAAATGTTCAATGTCAATCCTGCTTCCTCTATCCTCTTCAGGATTTGCTGGAGATGTTGAAGATGCTCTACCCAAGAGTTGCTGTGGATTACCACGTCATCCAGGTACGCCGCCGACCAGTCTTCACATCCTTGGAGTACTCGGTCCATCAGCCTCTGGAATGTGGCTGGTGCCCCGTGAAGGCCAAAAGGAAGGACCGTGAATTGGAATAGTCCTAGAGGTGTTCGGAATGCGGTGTAGGGTCTGGACTCAGGGTTGAGGGGTACCTGCCAGTACCCCTTACACAGGTCTAGCGTGGTGATGTACTGGGCTCTTCCAATCTTCTCCAGCAGATCATCCACTCTTGGCATGGGGTATGCATCAAACTTAGATTGGGCGTTGAGCTTGCGGAAGTCGATGCAGACATGCAGGGATCCGTCTTTCTTGGGTACGATCACCATTGGGCTGCTCCATTCGCTCATTGAAGGTTCAATCACTCCTAGTTCCTTCATCATCTTGATCTCCTCCTTCAAGGGTTCCACCAGCCTCTCAGGCACCCGGTAAGGACGTTGACGTGATGGTGATGGAGTGGAAAGGTGGATGGTGTGATGGGTCAGCTCAGTCCGTCCAGGCCTCTGACAGAACAAAGCAGGAAACTGGCTCAGGAGGTGCTGCAGTTCTTTCCTTTTGGAGTCTTCTAGGTGAGTTAGACTCACGACAGACGGCTGTCGCTTTGCATCCTCTGCTTCCTCTTCCTCTTCCACCTCCACCTTCCTTACCAATAGTGAGGTTTCTGGTCCCTTACCTGGTGGCACCTTCCACTCCTTTAAAAGGTTCACGTGGTAGGTCTGCCTGGCCTTGCCCTTGTCTGGATGATGAACTTCATATGTTACTGGCCCCATCTTGCGGACCACAGTGTATGGCCCCTGCCATTTAGCCAGTAGCTTACTCGTTGAAGTTGGCAACAGGAGTAATACCTTCTGCCCAGGTTGAAACTGTCGTAGCCTGGCGTGTTGGTCATACCATCTTTTCTGCGCTTGTTGTTTTTCTTGTAGGTTCTCTTTAGCTTGTTCTCTGTACTGCTCCAGTCGATCTCGCATCTCTAGCACGTACTGAACGATGCCTTTCTCCTCCTTCTTGGAAGTAGGTTCCTCCTCCCAGCCTTTCTTCAGCAGGTCCAGGGGTCCTTGTACCTGCCATCCATAGAGGAGCTCGAACGGTGCGAATCCCGTTGACGCTTGGGGTACCTCTCGGTAAGCGAAGAGAACAAATGGTAGCCACTTGTCCCAGTCTCGTCCTGTGTCTGCAACGAACTTCCGAAGCATGTTCTTGAGAGTTTGGTTGAATCTCTCCACAAGACCGTCCGTCTGCGGGTGGTAGGGAGTTGTTCTGATGGCTGTAATGCCCAACTGCTTATTCAGCTGCCCCATCAGCCGTGACGTGAAGTTCGTTCCCTGGTCCGTGAGTATCTCCTCAGGTATGCCGACTCTGGAGAAGAGTTGAACCAGGGCATGAATGATCTTAGGTGTGGTGATAGAGTGGGAAGGCCTCAGGATACCTTGTGGCATAGTCGCTGACTACCAGGATGTAGCGATGTCCAGCACTGCTCTTTTCCAGCGGCCCCACAATGTCCATGGCAATCCGCCTAAAAGGTGCAGAAATGACAGGGAGAGGTTGCAGGGGTGCTCTGCCCCGCTGGGACACAGCACCTGTCTTTTGGCAGATGGCACATGTGTTACAGTGTGTTTGTACGTCAGTGTATAGTGTGGGCCAGTAAAATCGTGAGCTAATGCGTGCGTATGTTTTCTGTTGGCCCAGGTGGCCAGCCCATGGAACAGTGTGTGCAAGGTGCAGAACAAGAGGACGACAACAAGATGGTACAATTAAACGCATCACATCACTGGTTCGCACATACAACACACCATTCACCACAACATATTCTTCATTGCACAGATTTGATGGTTTGTCACCCTCCGCTTTGACAAACAAAGGTTTCAGAGTTTCATCTTCCCTTTGAAGTTGTGCTATATTCCCTGGGACCTTCCAGCCATTGACTTCAAGACCCTTCACTGAGGCATCCGAGGCTGGGGTACCCAGGTACTTCTCCAGCCGCCGTTGGCATCGTGGCTTTTTAGGGCCTTTAGTCCCGCCCTGCAGCAGACTACTATCCAAGTCTGGCAGTGGCTGCAGACCTGCCCTGGCCTGAGCTCTCGTAAGAGCAGGACATGCCAAATCGACCGTGGTGGTGGTAACAAAATGTTCAGAGTCTTTGATGGTGGGCTGCAAGAGTTCATAAAGCACTGGCAAGTCTCTTCCCAGAATAATGTCAGCTGGTAAATTGTCAACTATGGCAACATTAAGTAAGTACATTTGTTCTTGTACCTCCACCATTACCTCAGCTCGTGGATACTGCTTTACGTCCCCATGCACGCATTGAACAGAGGTAGTATTCACATAATTGACATTATTTACAAAACATGGTTTCAACAATGACAGAGAACTCCCGGTGTCCAAGAGGGCTTTCAGTTCATGTCCATTAACAATCACATCATATACATTCTGACTCTCCCCCACAGAGTCAAAGTCACTGTCCCCAACTCTAGGCACATAACAGAACCCTGTAAGTTTCGCTTTGCGAGCCGGACACACAGCTGCTTTATGACCTGGCTGCTGGCAGTAAAAGCAAAGCCAGTCTTTGGCCATGGACTTTGAACCTTGTGCATTGTCAGATAGTTCAACACGACCCCTTTCAGACCCAGAGTTATTAGGAAAGCCACGTACAATACCTTTGAGTGGTTGAGTACGAGGACCACCGCGATGAGCATTCAGGTACTGCTGTGTCAAATTTGCTGCCTCCCGTCCTGACCTCGGCTCATGCTCTCTCACCCATGTACGTGCGTCGTAGGGTAACACCCGAAGAAGCTGTTCCAGGATGATGGCCTCGCCGATTTCCTCTTTAGAGTGCCCCTCCGGTCGCACCCAATGCTTGTACAGATTCTTTAGCCGGTGGTAAGTCTCTGTTGGTGACTCTCCACCTGGGACTGTAGTCGATCGGAAGCGCTGACGGTAGGTCTCTGGAGAAATGTTGAATTTCATTCAACATTCAACAGGGAAATCATTCCCTCGCCAGCTGTAGCGTCAGAAGTGACGGGCTTGGGCGGTGGTTGACTGGACTTTGGGGAGACTTTGGGAAAACTTGAGGCTCCCTCCTCATCCTCCGTAGTCTCAACCGTATTCCAGGCTGCCTCCTCCTCTGACGCCACCTTCACTTGGGATCGTAAACCCGGCCTGGGTTTTCTACCTTTCGGCGCTGTCTTGCGAGTAGCCATCCCACTGCTGCCACCAAATGTGATGAAGACGAGCCCACCAGCTCGTCTTCGAGGGGGGAATGTGAGTCCGTGAAGGGATTTAAAAACGATGGCTCACTCGCAAAAGCACTCTCGTGCAAGGTGGAATTTATTTACAGTGCCAGAAAAATTGTCCACAGTGAAGAATATATAAAAAAGGGAAAATAAACCTGAAAGTAATCCAACAATGATATGCTCAGGTAACAAACAGGTATCCACCATATACGGAAGGGGTTTGGGTTTTGCTGAGGCACCGCAGTAGCACTCTTGCGTCGACTTGGAAAACAAGTCCTGTCTTTATGTTTGGCCTCGGCTTATATAGGCCAAACCCCGCCCCTTTTGTTGGACCATACCATTTAAAGGTAAGACTAACATTTAACACACAAATACCACATCTATTTGTCATCAGCTATACTTAATCACTTATAATCACTTCCGATCCATATATATATATATATATATATATATATATATATATATATAATCCATTAACACATAATACATTTAACACATAATTCCCACACTTAAATACACTCAATAACACCTATTCATACCAGACAATGGTTTCGCCAGCTTCCGGTTGCCCTGCGCGGCGCGACCAAGCCAGTGATGTCATAATCGGCCGCCGCTTGTTTGTTCGGTTTGGCCGCCACGATGTTTCCCGCCGGAAGACTGACTACGCCCACACAGACAAACATCACAGGGACGGAACGACCCAACAAGTGCGGTGTAAGTGTATGAAATAACCGGGAAATTAATATGGACAAAGGAGAGTGCTGCAATGGGAGAATGTCCATGTGCTATCAGGATTGCGTGTGCACCCGCTACTCTGATAGCGTCAACAGAGAGGAACGGTACGGAGAATGACTGAGGTAAGTAGGCGGGTGTGTATGTATGTATGTATGTGTGGGTATGTGTGTATGTGTGTGTGCGTGTCAGTGCTGCTTCCCCAGCGGTGGCAGCTGATGTGACTCCCTCACAATGCCACTTAAAAAAAATAATAATAAATACATTTATAATAAAACATTTGTTTAACTAGAAATTGTGGTTGTATATCCGTGTAGTAAAAATTGTGTTCAGCAGTGTTTAGTACAAGCCATGAGTGAAATGGGTGACTTGCAAGACTTTAAAAAAGGGCAAATCATGGGAGCCTTACAGAAGCATCTGTAACCTTAACAGCCCAACTGTTTGGTGGATTAACAACATCATTCTATATGATTATGACTGAGTACACAAATCATGCCAAGACTTTATCAGTGAAGAAGAACAGTGGGTTAAAACCTGTTACGAATCCAGCGTCCCGCCGGCGGTACACCTAGTGGTGTTACGGGTAAAGTCGCCAGACACAAAAACTCAAAAAACAAAAAGCTGAACATGTATCCTTGGAAAGCTGAGATTATTGCGATCCGAATTACGCATTTTGCAAACATTTTAAGATACAATCAACACAGCAGGTACAATCAGTGTCTTTGTCAGATCACCAACAACTAAATAAACTACAACAAAACTGAAGGAACTTACATAAGAAGCCTCCTGATAGTCCACTGATCCATAAAATTTCAACAAAAATTGTGTTGTTACACTGTAAAGGGTCCAGGCTATCGAATTCAGTGTAAAATTTAGTCCATATCACATGCATTTGTTGATAAGCATCCACGGAATTTAGTAGTATCATTTCAAATTAGCCAACGGATCAATTCTTCTGCGTTTTCTATAATGTAGTGTGTAAACAAAGATTGTTTGTCAAAATGGCCGCTTAACTCTGCCCTTTTGATGAACACCGTATTTGAGCCAATAGGTGCATCTTAGAGGGGTCTACAGTCAGCGGTAACCAAAGAACGTCCAGCATTGGACCAATCCAATCTCATTAGAGTCTGCAAATGACTATCATATCTGATAGCCAATGAGCTTCGGAACATATGGATTTGACGGATTAGGATGTCAGCTCATGTTAGCATGCTCAAACGTTTGTGCGCAGAGATTACGGTGACCCATGCGTCGAGTGCGCAAACATGCGCTCCTGGAGAGTTTACGAGATAACGATTTTAGATTTGAATAATGGCCTAATAAAGAGAACGAAAATGAGAAAAACTAACTTTTTGCACTAAGAAGTTGTTGAACAATGTGCTCGGCGTGACAGAGATTATATTTTTGATGAAGAGAGCGATGTTTCATCCATTAAAGCAGAGGGGATGTTTTTGAATGGAGGATACTTTTTTGGAGGCGACTTTTACTTTCAAAAAGTGTTTTATTACATTATATAATTATATGTATATATATAATATACATATAATTATGCATTGTATACATATTTTACAGTATAATTTGAGGTATGTGTTTGTTTTGAGATCTTTCTGCTAACTTCCGGTGTGAGTTTGTTTGTTTGTGCTCATGCATGCTATGTGGTTTATGAGGTGACAAATGTGTATAATGACATAGGTATGACAGTTATTACAAGGATAAGGTTATTTATGAGGACATATTCAGTGTCCCCATAATTCAAAATGCTTATTAATCATAAAAACATTTTGACTATGGAGAGTCCCCGTAAATTACACAAATCAACAATGCATCTGCATACTGAATAACATCGAGGATTGGTTGATTTTAGTTCACTCAGAGCAGATGATGGCTTGACATTGAGATATTGTGCTCGCCCACATGAAAGTTTTAACTAAACGCCAAGAAAATTTTGCTTTTTTTCATTACAGAGAACCACTTATCTAGGTGTGGTGTGGGATTCGACTGCGATGCAGGCAAGCCTGTCCCCTGCTCGTATTGAGTCGATCCTCACGGCAATCAAGAGAGTGAAAGAAGGCCATTCACTTACTGTCAAGCAGTTTTAGAGAATGCTGGGTCTTATGACAGCTGCGTCCAATGTAACATTATGTTACCTGCTGTACATGAGACCCCTACAGTGGTGGCTTCAAGACCAAGGGGTTCTCTCCTCGCTTTCAGGGTCATGAGACGATGCATATGTCTTAGAAATGTGGAAACCTTGGTTCTTGTGTCAGGGCCCGATTCTGGGAGCTCCTTGTCGCCATGTAACGTTAGCAGCGGATGCATCCCTCATCGGTTGGGGAGTGGTCATGAATGGCCACCCTGCATGTGGTCTGTGGAGAGGCTGTCATCTGACATAGCACATCAGTTGGCTGGAGATGCTGGCCGTGTTTCAGGCATTGAAACACTTTCTCCCAGACATAAGAGGTCACCATATGTTGGTGCGCACCTATAAAGCACATCCTTATATTGTACACAGTGTATTGTACATACATTATATCAACGACCAGGGAGGTCTGCGTCCGTGCCCCTTGTACAAGCTGGCACACCAGATCCTTGTGTGGTCCCAGGACAAAATCCTCTCGCTGAGAGCAGTTCACATCCCTGGGCATCTCAGTGCTCAATGGGAGAAGACATCCTGTCGAGACAGGGGCCGAGGCCTGGGAATTTATAATTCACCTTGAGGTGGTGAAGCAGATATGGAGAGTATTTGGCCAGGCTCAAGTGGACCTCTTTGCGACTCAGGAGACATCGCAATATCCCCTCTGGTTCTCTCTGACTCCTCCAGCTCCCTGGGACTGGACGCTATGGTGCAGACTTAGCCGAGGCTTCGTCTGTACGCTTTTCCAATGATCACTCTGCTCCTGGGAATTCTGGCAAGAGTGCGCTGGGACGAGGTCAGCCTGCTACTGGTAGCACCGTTTTGGCTGGGCCGAGTATGGTTCTCAGAGCTGATTTCTCTTCTTGACAGCTCTCCATGGGAGATTCCTCTCGGGAGGGATCTCCTCTCACAGGCGGGAGTCTATCACCCCGCCCAGAGCTGAGGAAGTTGTGGGTGTGGCCCCTGAGGGGGCACAGCTAATAGTTTCCGGTCTCTCAGCTGAGGTTGTTGAGACCATCCTCCAATCCAGAGTTCCCTCTACGAGGAAACTGCATGCCCTGAAGTGGAGACTCTTCACTTCATGATGTGGAGACCGCCAGCTTGACCCAGTCAACTGCCCAATTGGTACATTTCTGGATTCCTTAATTGTATGTGTCCAGCAGTGTTAATTTTGCAGGCATTTTTGATTTAGTCTTAGTCTATATCTTGAGAGGAAAATACGTAATAGTCTTAGTCACATTTTACTTTTTCATAGATTTAGTCTAGTTTTAGTCAACGAAAAGTCATTCCATTTTAGTCAACTTTTCATCATACTTTTAGTCAAACTGCAGTTACCAACATTTTATTTTGGTAGATATTTGATATGTAGTATTCAAACAAAAATAGTCATTAATTATTCTCTCTTTAGACCAAATCAATTAAGCTTATGAGAAATTTGAATCAAGTACTGAATTAGGAAAAACTGGAATACATTTTATTTTTTTTGGTAGAGATACAAATTAAAAATGTTTTTCAGATACAGTAAGTTTACTTAACAAGTATATATTTATTTAAAATATTTTGTTGGTTAAAATTGATGACACCGATAGCTATTTCATTAGGAACGCTGTCCCTTTAAGACATAAGGTATGCATGTAACACTGACACATATTCAGTTTTCACCCACCTGTTATACAGTACACTCACTTAAGCCATAACCGACTGTATTTACGTGAGATACTCTACGCGATTTGGACAGCAGACATTTGGACTGCTGTGTGTGTATTTAAGCAGTGAGTACTGAGAACTGATTGCGCTGAATGAGAACTGAAAAAGTGGAGCGTGCGTGAGAGAGCACTTCTATCAGCAAGATTCCGCCTATCCCACCTTTAATCGACAACTAATTGTGACTGCCGGGAAAAACGGGACGTCTGGTAACCCAGTTTCTAAGCCTTCAGGTGCTCAGACCGTTGTTTCAGATCGCTAGTTCTTGTTTTGGTAGCCTATCCATCCACTGCGGTTGCTATACTGAGACTAGATATGCAAACGCCTCTTATCTAATGACAAAGATGCACATTTTGAAAGACAAGACAGTTAACTTAGCCTATAGGATGTATTTTGAATGTCTGGCAGTCCTAAAATTACATTTTTGTCCCGTCTTGTCTCGTTAATGTAGACACAGCATACATTTCGTCATATTTTTTACAATCAGATATTAATTTTAGCTCGTCAACGTCTTGTCTTAGTCACAGAAAAAAGGTTCATTGATGGATATTTTTCATCCTCATTTTCGTCAACGAAATTAACACTGGTATCCAGTGCGAGCACTGGCCACAAACGTCCATAGAGCTGTCCTGTGGAGAAAGGCAGACCAATTGCTTGTGTGCTATGGAGCACATAAGAGGGGTCTGCCTGCTAAGAAGCAGACCCTCAGTCAGTGGATAGTCGATGCCATCTCTCTGGATTATTTGTCCTCTGGTCTCCCCTCGCCTCTGGGGGTCAAGGCTCACTCGACTCGAAGTGGGGCAGCCTCCAAGGCCTTCCTGGCAGGTGTGTCTATGCAAGACATCTGCAACGCTGCGGGATGGTCCATGCCCCTAACGTTCGTGAGGTTTTACAGCCTCAACAATCGAGCTACTTCCGGGCTCTTCTGTTCTCTCATCTGAGTATCACTAGGCAGGGATTTGTCAGTATGGCGGCATGGGCATCTCGTTCCCCTAGCGTTTCCAAATCAAGCTCAAGTTCCTGGAAGGGAACGTCTCAGGTTACGTATGTAACCATGGTTCCTTGAAAGGAATGAGACACTGCGTCTCAATGCCACACTTCCGGCATCCTTGCCAGCGCTTGCTTCATTCCTAGAAGCTGACGTCGGCTCCGACGCATATGCTTTTAAGCTTCCTGGTCGTTACGTCACCCCACCCGTGACGTCTCGCCCTTCCATTGGACTGATTACACATGTGATTTAGAGCGTGGTCGCGCTGAAAGCGTTCCCATAGCGTTTCCAACGCAGCGTCTCGTTCCCTTCAGGGAACCAAGGTTACATGCGTAACCTGAGACGTTTTTCTTCTTCTTCTTCTTCTTTCGTATAATCCCAAACAGCAGACAAATATGTTGTCACACCTAGCAATGGATGACCAATACACTTTATTTATCTGCTTAAGAGATATGGTTCAGACCCATGGACTTTAATTACAGGTGATAGGTGAGTGCATTATTATTTGATGAGTATTGTATCATGCACATTGTTATGTAGGTGTACGTGGTGCATTGATAATACTGTGGTGTGGTGTGTAGATGTCCAGCATTTGTACAGTTTTGCTGCTTTGGGCGAGTCGTAATTTTAGAGTGACGTGAATGAGCATAGTGAACCGTGTATTGGCTGATTACTTTTACTGACCATCTAGGGAAATTTACTCAGAATTTAACCCACCCTAATCTAGCCTACTGTTGAAATTGTTGATCAGCCATCATTGTTGTTGAGAGCCTGTGTGCGGAATAATATGTGCATTATATGTGTATGGCTGCGTTAGCTGTAACAGAGATGTGTAAGATGTGTACATGTTGTCAGGGTGCGTGAGGAGAGAGATGAGGCGAGGACTCAAATGCAGGAGAATGTGTTTTAATAATAAAATAAAACAAAGATAAACAAAAACCATCCCCAAGGGGAAAAACAGGCAGGCAGGCAGTGAACCACAGAACAGACAACATGAAACACACACGACTTAAATCAATGGATCAGCACAGGACTACAGACACCAGGAGGCTAAAAAAGGGAGACAAACAAGGGTAACGAGGGAGACACAGGTGGAGCAACAGAAACAATGATTGGGTAACAAGATGGGAGAGGACAGACAATAGACAGGGGAGCACATGGCACCAACTACAAACAACAAGCCAAGTGCTCAACATACAGAAACATCTGGTGGTCGATCATGGCAAACCAGCTGGATCGTGACACAAGTAGTTTACATTTGCTTACTGAAGGCCCTGACTGAAACCCCACGGTACGCCACTGATATTAATAATTATCTAAATGTTTTTATAGTGAGCATATTATCATCTACAAGCTAGGCCTCTGTGTGCACAGCCATGTTCGTTCACAATGCAGTGAAATGTGTATCAAAGCAATTATATTTTTTAGTATACTAGACCATCCACTTGTTGTCCCAAAAAGACAAAAAATAGTGACTAATGAATTGGGAGAGAGCTCAAGTAGCCTATATAGCTGCCTAATGCAGTCTTTGTTTGACATGCATAAAACTTGCATACAACCGTGTGGAAATTTAAATGTCTGTACCATTGAAAGCATGGTATTGTGAGCTGAGAAAGAATATTTGAGCAGCTGTTTCATGCATATACATGACAAGCGGTTTGCCAGCCCTTCTCCTTACAAACAATGTTGTGAAAGCAAATTCGATTTTTGCAGTTTGCATTCCGTCATATGCTGAAATGTCAAATTACATTAGTTTGATCATACAGTCCTCTCACCAATTGGATGATTCATGTCTGGAAATCCGGCAGCCATATCACCCTGCAGCCAAGACTGGTTGCCCACTGACGCTAAGCAGGGCTGAGCCTGGTCAGTACCTGGATAGGAGACCTCCTGGGAAAAACTATGTTGCTGCTGGAAGAGGTGTTAGTGAGGCCAGCAGGGGGTGCTCACCCTGCAATCTGTGTGGGTCCTAATGCCCCAGTATAGTGACGGGGACAATATACTGTAATACAATATACTGTTCGGATGAGATGTTAAATCAAGGTCCTGACTCTCTGTGGTCATTCAAAATCCCAGGATGTCTTTCGAAAAGAGTAGAGGTGTGACCTCGGCATCCTAGCCAAATTCACCCATTGGCCTCTGACATCATGGCCTCCTAACATTCCCCATATCTGCTGATTGGCTCCATCACTTTGTCTCCTCTCCACTAGTAAGCTGGTGTGTGGTGGGCATTCTGGCGTTCTATGGCTGCCGTCACATCATCCAGGTGGATGCTGCGCACTGGTGGTGGATAAGGAGATACCCACTGACAATGTAGAGCACTTTGAGTGCTTAGAAAACAGAAAAGCGCTATATAAATGTAATGAATTATTATTATGTCAAATGGTTAATTTCCTAACATTAACATTTCTCACTAAAACTTTGCACTTGTCCTTTTTTATTTTCAAAGGATCTTCTTCAATGCAATTGATAAATAATAAACTACTGATACAATAATACAAATAATGTACTTTATCCTGTTTACTGTAACCTGATATGTTTACATATGATATGTTTGCTCCATTTACATTTATTAATTTAGCAGACATTTTATCCAAAAGCGACTTACAATTGAGGAATACAATAAGCGATACATTATAAAGAGGCAAACAGACACAAGAAGTGCTTGTTCAGAGCAAATTCTAGCCAGACAGTGAGAGGTAAAGGGAAAGAGAGCAAAGTTAAGGAAAGAGAGTGATGTCGGAATATATACGTTTTTAGGTGTCGCTTGAAAATTGTCAGGTGGATGGTAAAGTCATGCTGTAGAGTTGTAGAAATCATGCTGTAGAGATACCTATCACATATTTTAATAATCATTCAAAATCAGATATCATTCAAAAACTTAAATGCACAAAATTGATCCTGTAAGAAATGTTTTGAAACTGTGCATTGTATTACAATTGAAAAGGTAAAACCTTTTAGTAGTCTCCTCCCCCTATAGTGGGTGGTGTCATGTTTAATATTACATAATTTTTTTGAATTTATTCAAAACATTTTCACATTTTTACAAAACATGTATAGTTGGAAAAGTCTCATGGTTCCATATTTGGTAACTTTTAAACATAACAAAAACAATATATAGAGTTTTGGGTGTCACCCAGTGTTTTTTCTTATTTATTTATTTTTTGGTATAACGCCTAAACAAATTTTTGTGATATCAACTTCAAATTTGGAACATAGTTAGACACCTGTCTTTGATTTAACAGCAATTTTAGACTTCAAAACATTTTGTTAAATATTTATTTTTATATGAAAAAAATAGTACAGTACTATTTCTTTAAAGTAAACTTAAACTTCTATAGCTTTTTACACTTTCTTTTTTTTCGGGCAAACCCATCAATCAGAACATGGCAAGCCGAAATGGCGGCCACATAGATTCTGAGAGTACCAGGACATGTGCCTGAGGACATTTTCTCTTCCAGGAACTCCAGCACTGAAACAACTTGGCAGTGAACTGGGTCTACATGCTGTCCCATACACCAATTTTCGAAAATGTGCCATTTGAAGGAATAACTTCTAGTGGAGGGATTCTCCTTCTAGTGGATGACTAGCTTTGAATAGTCTCGACTGTGTAGTCTGGAAGCCCAGCATCTCTCAATTGGTCCTCCTCAGGGGCAAGACATGAAGGTCCAGATCTCTCCTGACCGGAATCGCCCACAGCGAGCCGTCGAGGAGGGATATTAGATCTGAGAACCATTCTCTGGTCGGCCAATGGGACGCCATCAGTAAAACCAGGACCCCTGTTGACGGACCTTGGCCAGGACTCCCGGGAGCAGAGCGATTGGGGGAAATGCATAAAGACCCTGTCTAGGCCACGTATGGGCCATAGCATCCAGACCCAGGGGAGCTGAAGGAGTCAGAGAGAAGTAGAGGGGACATTTTGCTGTCTCCTGTGAAGCAAAGAGGTCCACCTCTGCTTCGTAAAATCTTTCCCAGATTTGACTGACTACTTCGGGGTGGAGTTTCCATTCCACATGTGTCACAGTGTCCACATGTTCCATTCCACATGTGTCATACATTCATATGCCCGGTGATGTAGTTAATCGTCCTGAGGGATAGGAACTTGTCCTGTGCCCATAGTAGAACCTGCTGCGCTAGCCTGTTCAGGCACTCGCTTTAGGACATGGTAGCCTCTCAACTGATGGAGGAAGTATTTCAAGTCCCGAAATAGAGCCATAATTTTGAGGCAATTGATGTGCCAATCGAGAAGATGGCCACTCCCAATCTCTTGGGCTGGCCGGCCATCCAAGACCGCACCCCAGTCTATGAGGGAAGCGTCTCTCATTAGCATCTTGCGATGACAACACGGACCTAGAGTTTGACCCAAAGTCAGAAACCGGGTCTGAACCAGATAGAAAGTGTGCGTAGCCCCTGGCGCATAACCCTTATTTGCCTCTGGGGATTGGACCTTGGATGAAATCCCCTGGCTCTGAGACACAACTGAAATGATCTCATGTGCAGGAGGCCCAAAGGTATTACCGTGGATGCAGCTGCCATGAGACCTAGAACCCTCTGAAGGTAATGAACAGTAATTATCTGGACTAACTTGATGTTCTTTAGGGTGTATAGAATGGATTTAACGCGAGCCCGAGCTGATCATGCTGATCATCGTCAGGGATAACTTGTGCACACGGTGGCAAGCACCTCCTAACTGATGTACTAAACATGATCTACTTTTTATGAATTACAGACACAGCAGCTCATGGTGACCTTCTGTTTTCTGGTTTGTTAAAAAAGATGCTAGCCTTCATGACCTTATGCACATAAGTCTCCAGCACATAATGCAATGTGCTGCCCTGATGTGTGCTCTGGTTCGACCAAGCAGAATCACTTATCAGATAACTCTGAGAAAAATTTGGAATGAAAAGGAAGCATCCCTAAACATTCCACTCTGTGACCTGAAGTTCACTTTTATTTTGAAAACACAAACAATATCGTCCTTGCTTCTGCGCTGCTGTGAATGGCTAAAACCTCTTTTGTGTTTGCACTTTTATGCGGTCCATTGAATGCACAGATGAAAAAATCATCTAAGTTCACCTTGATGTGCTGAGCGATGCTGGGCTGTGAAGAGGCTTTTACTTGATATGATTCGTTTGCCGCCGAGAAAGGGAAAAAAAATGTACTGCGTTATTGAACATTATTGCAAGGTAACTGAATAACAGAGGACTCATGCTCTCCGAGTGGTGTAAATAAATGCTCTAAAGTACCTCAATACTACACAATGTCACAAGAAACTGCTTTCTGCTGTAGGCATAACATAATTTACAGCCGTAGAGGAATTTTGCATTGTGGAGCAACGGAATAGCATTTTGTGCAAGATGATACAATAACTAGAGTCCAGGACATGACCGGAACTATTCCACATTTATACTTGCAGATGAAAAAAAAAAAAAAAGTAGTAACTTATCTTAACCCTGAAGAAAACTAACAAGTACACAAAAGGACAGAGACACGAGTGTCATAAAAAGAACATAACACTGGACATTTTGTGGTGGTATTGAACTCATGAGATGTTCACATGCTCACTCACACTGTATTCAATACAAAGTCAGTGACACATGTGTATATATATATACAGCAAATAAAAAATATACAGAGTTTTTAATGTATGATGTTAGTCATGCCACGTCTGTTCTGAAAACGAATCTGTTCTGACCATTCAAATTGAAACATGTCTAACAATATAGATGTGGTTTGGAAAAACTGGATCTTATAGGTGAATTATTCTCACTATTCAGAGCACTACTCTCTCATGACATACAAAATACATCATCATTATTTTATTTTTACAAACTACATGTTTATATCTATAAAGTTACTAATACAGTGTTATTTTAGGATCACTGAGATCATTTTTAGCAGTAGTATGATTTTTTTAAACACAAGGTCTCATTAGTTGATGTTAGTTAATGCATACGCTAACATTAAAGGGATAGTTCACCCCAAAAAAAATGATGTCTTCATTTACTCACCTCCAAGCAGTTCCAAACCTGTATGAATATATTTGCTCTGTTAAACACAAATAACCCTTTCTTCATATTCTGAAGAATGTGGGAAACAGAGCAGTTCTGGGGCACCATTGACTTCCATAGTATTTTTATTTCCTACTATGGAAGTCAATGGTGCCCCAAAACAGCCTGGTTACAAACTTTCTTCAAAATAGTTACCTTTGTATTCAGCAGAATAAAGAAATTCATACATGTTTGGAGCTACTTAAGGTTGAGTAAATGACAGAATTTTCCTTTTTGGGTGAACTATCCCTTTAACTTACAATGTGCTACACGTTTTTATAGTATTTTCTAATCTTTTTTTATGTTAGTTACTGTTCATTGTTAGTTCATCGTCCGCATATATTTTCGTTTTATTAAGCATTTCTGTTTTTTTATTTATTTCAGTTTGTTTTCAGTTTCAGTTAACTATAAGAACTATAACTATAACAATTATTTATTACATAAACGTTTTTTTAAATATGTATTTAATAAATGTATTAAATGTATTTGTGACTTTAAATTAATTTAAAAAATGCATTTTAACTTGCATAATGTTTGTTAAAAACAAAACATACTGTATAAATAATGTATGTTTTTATTGCCTGTCTGAACCAAGCCTATGTAACACTGAAGAGATGATTGTATGTATTAATTATACTCTACTAATCAGTAAAGTACTTGCTAATCCTAACTCTACTCGTTAATTCTACTTAATTATGGGTCATTCTAACTTTCTCCAAAACTCTCAGCAAACCTTTTAAACTTACAGTCATGTCCTGTCTCTTATGGGACACTATATCATATACCTCTCTAATCATGCCCCTTTCTTGTTTTCTTCATTGTATTTACAGACCTTTGGCAAAAGGTTTTCAATGTACGACCACATGCAGCTTAATACTGTTGGAGATACTGCCCAGGTCTTTTTTTCATGTCGGTTTCTCTCAGTTCCAGGAAATCTCCTCTTGATTCTCATTTGATTAACTAGGATGTTATACATTTTTCAAACTCCTCACTAGTACATTCCTCCAGGTATTGAGACAAATCCAGCAAGTGACCCACAAAATAAAAGACAGACCTCATTCCTTATCAGCTCTCTTTCAGTCATACATTTTATGGATTGGTTTTAGCCCACTCTACAGTGAGGACACAAACGCTTTTGTGTCCTCTCTTTCTTTGTAAATTGTCTCTGCATTGTACATGAAGGCCACTTTCATATATTTCAGTATAATATGAAAGGCCTTCAAAGATCAATATAATGACCATTAGCATTTCAAAGGTCTTTGCACTTCTTGTAGGGCTTTAGCACCGGCAATATCTATGTCGCAAGATAATACTCAGACTTCAGTAGTGCATGTAATCCATTTCTTTAAATAAGATCACTTAGGCACATTTTTCCTCAAGAGAGACTTTGTGCAATAGAACAATCATGCTTAGTAGTTTGCCTAATGAGAACGCTTTTTTATCAGCTGCATGCACACAAAAAAAATGTGTCCTCTAGTTTGCTGCTTAATTTTGAGTGTGTGACACATCAGTTGAACTGAAAACCAGTCAAACCTCAGCAGTACTGAATCAATCTAAACTTGTTTACCCACCAACGTAATTGAAAGACTCATATGAGCTTGCTTGGATGGCTAATCGGGTAATTATGTAAACCCGTGATTCATCTTAAAAAAGTTCATTGGTGAGAGAGAATGATATCTGGAGGCCAAATTATATGCAACCCATTGCCCCAAGGTGTCTGATTTAGCAACATCACTATACAGACACAAAAAGCACCCTATAGCACTTTATTTACTTTAATTGTTTTTTTTTCAGATATTGTGTTTATACTTCAATATACCTTTTATATGTCTATTGTTGAATAAAGGGTAGGTTTAGTGATAAGTTTCAGAATGACTCAAAATATTGCAGTGATTATGTATTTGTGTAGTCCAACCTGGGAGTTAGCATCACCCTGGTGCCCTGGAAAAAAGCTTAATAAGATTTTTCCATTGCTTTTCTGATTTATTTTGCAGAAAATAAGCTGACCAACTAATCTTCATGATTTTTAAATGTTTTGTTTATCGTGATAATGCATTTTTAAGCCTAAAAGCGATCACCAGAAGTGAAAAAGATAAATGTAGGCCATAAACGAACTACACAATGGATGCCTGACTTCAGGATCACCACCGGGGAAGCTTCCAAAAGATCGTTAAGTCTTTATTTGAAAAACATTTTCCCTGAGAGTTTAGATTGCAAAAGTGTGATCATAAACAGGAAATACCATCAACTAAATTCAACAAAATGATTGTTTTGTACATTTGGAAAAGTGTCAAACTTATCATATCAAAAATGACATTATCAACTGACAAAAAAAAATGTATAGCCTGAGTGCACTGTAAGTCGCTTTGGATAAAAGTGTCTGCTAAATGCACAAATGTAAACGTAAATATAATTTTAATGATAAAATGTGAATATGCATTTGTCTACACACTCAACTGCTCAACCTCTGTGTTTTTTGTTTTTGTTTTGTCTTGAGCTGTTAACAGAAAGTAGGTCATCTCATTTTATTCACCAGCATTGAGAGTGTCAGGGTACTGAATTGAAGGCAAAATCTCCATTATTTTGCCCCTTTACTCATTCTTTCATGGAACAATTCATTACTTTGAAATTGTTCTAAAGCTATCTTTTATTCTCAGCTGTAAGGCCCTCTGCTTGTTAGTGTAAAATTATCCATGCAGCACATATTGAGTGAAAATGTTCCTTTTGAAAATCTCAATGTACAAGTGCAATTCATTCAAGAGCTCTACAGAGTCAAACAAAGAGAATAGGGTTTAACAAAGCAATTATTTTACCAAATGGCCTTATCCAAGCTAAAACAATAGCAATAGTGAAAGCAAAACAAATCAAACACATTGTACCATCCTGGTAGAAGATATAGTAAACGTTTATGGATGCTGTTACTATATCATGTATTTAAAATGGTTGGACTATCTGCTTAATAAAATGTGGTATAGTGGTTCTAGTCTCAATGAAACAAGTCATTTCCTGCTCTGTTTATCTTGGGGGAAGAAACACAGTAGCCTATCCATCATCATTTGTGTCAGGTACATCTACAGCTAAGCTCATCCAATCACATCTAGTTTGCCATACTGCACAGGGCTGCTAGTGCTGTGGATATTTTAAGCAAGAACTGCTGCATGGCACACACCTTCAATACATTTTAGATAACCTTGTTGAAGCTTGCTCATTTTAAGGGGACAGAGTTAGTCGCTGGTCACTGGTTTGGCAAGAATATTGTCTATGTCAGCTCCTGCCAAAGAAGATCTAATTCCCAGTTTGTGGCCTCTGGTGCAAAACATTATGGGCACCAATTGTTGAATTCAAATGTCAAACCATCCATGTCTCCTGGTGCATTGGTCCTTGTATCATGATGAATTACTGTTGGTGTGATGGGGCGAGTCTCTATGCAGGACATTGGTTGGTGGAGTAAGCGAGAACAGTCTAGGAATTCCAGAAACCTAAGGTTATACTGTACATCATCCACAAAGACTGAAAGTTGAGATGTTCTGGTTTAACCATTATCTTCAGGCTTGGGCAACAAGAGCAATGCAGTGTTAGCATGAAGGAGTTAATATGTTGGAAAGCCATTTCACCTACAACTCATCTTTGTTCACCTTCTGAAGGTGAAGTGTAAGCTGGATTGATGCCAGCTGTGTGGGTTTCTGCCAGTCGGCTCACATGAAAAGCTCAGCCATCAGACGAGTTATGGGGAATCTGGGTTGTTAAACTTTATTCCTTTAGTTCTTCCAGCCTGCCATTTTGAAAGATGTCAGCTGGAGTTTTTCCATTTCATTCCAAACCTGTAAGTAAAAGTATTTTAATATTTTAGTGCTGAGCCTTATAAAAAAAAGTGACTCATGAAATGAATATGGGAAGAGACAATTGTTTGAATAGAACAAATGGCAGGATTTCACTGATTAAATGAGCTTCAGAAAATATTGTTTTACTCTGCTTTGCCCTAAAAGATGCTTTGAACTAATTTAGCAGTTTGTTAACTTCCCCGATCCAAATTGCTAAAAACAATTCCATCACCAGTGGTTTTCAACCTTTTTGACTCAAAAAGTCCTATACAACATTTGATGGCCTCCCATATTGGCTTTGTTATTTCCTCTAGTATTTCTGCTGTAATTAAATCAAAGCTGCTTGCTTTATTAACATAAAGTGGAATATATATATATATATAAGTGAAATAAATAAATTATATTCCTGCACATGGCCACTTAGGAAGTTTGCTAAGGCTTCCTAGTTAGGGACCACTAGTTTAAAGCACCTTTAAAACAATGTGAACAAATTGAATAAAAGGAGGGATTTGATGCATGGTTTTTGTATGAACCTTTCCAATCGAAATTCATTTGTTAGCTCATTCGAGAAAACAAACTCATCAACACGTATCGGGCACATCTTAAATGTATTGACCCAACAAACACACTCTGATTAATTCCCTGCTGTTGGAAATGAAGCCTCTACAGAGTTTGTATAGCTTGCTGTAGAGATCCCAGCAGGAGAGTCGAGTACCATGTTTATGTAAGCATGCTTGCTTCAGTATAGACTTATACACGTCAGGTAACATCATCTTCACTCACCTGCCCCCAACCAATGGTGTATTTGCACTGTTAGGAAACAAATTATAATAGCAAAGTGAGGGACTGGTGTCTCTCATTTTGCACTTAAAAATGCATCGGGGTTAGTAATATCCAGAATGAGAAACCCCCTACTTGGCCTTTCTATCAGAGAGCTTGTTCTTAGTCTTGGCAAATTGACTAACTTGTTTGGCTTTTCCTCTCACCTTTCCTCTTTCCCATTCCCCTGACAACTGCCTATAAACTGAAAGACTGTTGTTATGGACATGTCTTAGACAGAAATTGAACCCAAATGATGCCAACATGGTCAATTAAAAGTGAAGATGTTAGCAACTACGCATGGAATCAATACTCATTTTCTTTCCGCTGGAGATCCCTCAAACTCAGGTTTGGGCTTTTAACATGTCAGCTGAATTTCTTCTTATATTAAAATGAATCGAATATTACAGTGAATTGGACTTCAGCTGGACCCCAGAGATCCATGGCTAAATGACTGGGTAATTAAGGAGGTGTGAAGGGTTTAATGAAGACATAACAAAATGTAATTAGTTTCAAATCAACCACACTTGATTGAATAGAAACTCTTTTCACATAGAGGAAAATATTTTTCCACTCAGTTTGGGTTCCTTTAAGGTAGATCTTTGGACCTTGCAGTTGAAGAAAAATGTCAGCCATAGCTATAGCAGTTAGCACTAGTAATATGCATTTAGTCCCAGCTTTAGCTTTAGTTCTGGTGGTGGTTGAGGAGATTCATCCCTTCTATGTAAAGTACTTTGAGTACCCAGAAAAGCACTATATAAATGTAATTAATTATTATTATTATTATTATTATTATTATTATAGTTCACATAAATTAGATTGGCTTTGAATGTCCAATTAAAAGGGTAGTACATTATTCATTTTAAATAAACAAAGTGTTCAAATTCAACAGCTTAATTTAGGTCCAAAACATGCTCCTACAAATACATATTTGTGTGCACCATTGATCACTTAGCAAGCATGGACCATTTTGTGTAGTTTTTAAACGATTTCCAAAGCATACAACAACAAAAAAAGCTTTTAACAGTTATACATCACTCCTTTTTGCACCCGCATAGCTTCTGATTCAATGCACTTGGGTGTTACGTCACATCAAAATGCAAAATCATCCAGCATCTGACCGCTCTGTCAACTGTGAGGTTTTCCTATAGAAAAAACTACTAAATCTGTGGCATTATCGTTTGCTCCATCCAATACCTAATTTACCAACAAGTTACCAACTTGTACTCTTTTTTTTAGCAACTGCAATTGAAAATGGCACAAATTTTATCTTCAGCATTAAGTTCTTCCCTGAACAACTAACACTGGAAGGGTTTTATTTTTGTATTATTATTTTTTTGGGGGTCAGATTAAATTTGGGTCAGATTCACTCACACACCTTAGCATGAAAAATGCACTCTTAGAGGAGTTTTTTCATTATTTTTATTTTTTTCTAAAAGCCTGTCAGGATCATGCATTCAAACATACAAAGGACAAATATTTGACATGACAGCAAGCTGTAATTTAAAATTGAGGATTATAATAAATACATACATGTAGAATGAATAATCACTGATAATGCTATTTAATGCACTGTGTTATCAATTTGAATAATCACAGTACCTGGTTTAACTGTTTTGAGGAGGTGGTTAGAGAATAATATGCAGGCTTTTGCACAAAAAAAACACTGAGCAAAAAGTCACAGCTGTTTGGTGAATTCACCTCACAGAACTTATATAAATATCTGCAATATAATTTTGTATTATTGATATAAATGGTCAAAGTGTATGGACAATATATGGTTACTTGGAACAGAAAACAATGATTTCAAGATATAACTGCGATTGTATTGCTCTGTAGGCTTGCATTCTTTTCAATTTGCATATTGAAATCAGTTTGTTTATGTTTTATTAGCATTCAAATCATGCCAGACAGGTCTCTGGGTAATTTCCATGTATAGTGTCAGGTAATCTGAAATTAGCCAAACCGCAATGTGAAGGAATCAAACAATATCCGATTTGCAATTTAAAAAAACAAGTAAATATGCAATATTTATAAAGGATTATTTACTCCCACTAATATTTATGGAATCCAGTGACATTCTAGGTGCTTGGATTGATTCTGACAGCACAACCCTGCCAATCTAGCCCACATGCTAATTTCAAAGGCCGTTAGATCAGATCAGAGCAGTTCAATAGTGTGTTAAACACCCACAAGAGAAAGTTACAGCCTCTTCATCAGATGTAACACCTATTTTTGGACATGTGGACTAATGGCAGTATGTTTCAATCGTTTTTTTACCAGCTTGTCAAACATTTAAAGTTCCTATTATAGATCAGGAAGTGAAAGCGATATAATTTGTTTTGTGATAAGCTCTCCTATGGCTTATTGCGTAAAACTTAATTACTATAAAGACAACAGCTTGCACAACAAAACTTATTTTGTTGGTGTTCAAGATTAATTAAACACATAAATAAATACATTGTCCTAATTATTTTAGTAGAGAATAATAAATAAATAAAATAAAAAACCCAACCCAATAAATATTATGGGTAACAATTTATTTTAAAGTCCAATTTTCACTATTAACTAGTTGCTTATTAGCATGCATATTACTATCATATTGGCTGAACTTTAGTATAGAAATGCCATATTCTGCATGGTCATATTTTAGAACTTTTAATCCTACACCATAGAACTTCATTACTAATAAGCAGCAAATTAGGAGTTTATTGAGACAAATGCCATAGTTAGTTAATAGTGAGAATCGGTCCCTAAACTAAAGTGTGACCGAATTATGTTTTGAATTTTAGTTTTGAATTTGAATTTAAGGAATTTTAAGGAAATCAAAGCGCTTACCATGTTTATTTTAGGGTATTGTAATGATGAAAACATTCATTAGCTCTAAAAATTTGTACAAAATAAATCCAAAATGAGTTTAATGCACAGGAAATTCCCAAGAGGACACAAAAGCAGTGTTATACACATATCGGCTTAATCATCTCCAGCTTCAGAAATGAAAGAGGTGTGAAATGTATTTGAAAAGTGGCAGCCGATGATAAATCTAGATTAGGTTACATTTTAGATAGCAGATCTCAAAATCGTCACTGGATGATGCAACAATCAAACTGAACCATCACATTAGCTGATTAAAAAGTTGCATTAATTTATTGTAGCATGTCGGCTCGGATAAAGAAAACAAGAGTTTTGCAAATTGATCACTTGTGTTCAGATACTCTTTCCTTTTTTGATGAAAGTATGTGGTCAGTGGAGCAGATGTGGTGTTAATTAGCCATCCTTCCACTGAGATGCTGAGTACATGTAGTCTAGAGCTCAGGTTAACCATTGTCTCAGTTAACAGCTGTGAAGAAATACAGATTATGAAGTGAAATTATGTATGTATGTGTGCGTGTGTGTGTGTGTGTGTTTTTTTATATATATATATATATATATATATATATATGATAAATCTTATAATAAAAGACTATTGATGAAATGTATTTACAATAAAAGCATTATTATTCTGAAATAGTATTATTATTATTTATTTATTCATCTTAAGACAAAACTAGGAGGCCAAAAAATGAAGTTGCAATGTTTACTCATTTAATTCTTAGAACTGTGTCTGTTTAAACCTTGTGTATAATGTCCAAAAAGTAATGAAACTTTTTAATTACATTTGCCCAACAATTAAAATGCTGATTGCACAGGAAGTTAAGAACATCCCTGAGGCACTTTAACAAACTTCATGCTCAATAAACTGACAAGCATCTTGAAAAACGGTTGGTGAAAAAAAAAAAAAACACTGACAAAAGCTGCCAACTGCCAATTAGAACAGTCAAACAGTTTGAGTCCATTAACCAGCCGACTCTTCCCGACATCCTGTTAAAAAAAAAACCTGAGATAAAAGAGACTAAATCTCTCCCACAACTCAATCATTACAACAGCACACAGACACCAAGGTGACCTTAGGCTTCAATTTTCCCATAGAAACGTTGATAAACACTTCGTCATTCCACAAACATGAGTCATGAAAGAGTAGGAGGGCCAAAAAAGCGTTGTTTGTTTAAATAATAGAGTGAGAGCCACAGTCTTGTCAATTCACATTGTCATGCTGTCAGGCCAAAACCCACCCCTAACTGACAGCCCCTGACATTAGGCCAGCTGAGATCAATCGTCTGCTGTGAGGGACAAAAGAAGCGTAACCTTTGTAATTGCAGTCATTAGCCACGTAGCTTCAGCGCTGAGATGGTGGCAAGCTCACGGTACATGCCTGCCGTTGTCTGGAGCCGTAATGAAGAGGGAAAACCGTGGGATCATAACTTTCCGTTGCGCGATGTGTGGGGGATTTATGACGCCATGGCCCATTTTCAAAATGGCTGAGGAGGAAATATCATTAATGTCAAGGCAGAGAGGCTTTCAGTGTAATGGACAGCATCAACTACACTTAAGCATCTACGGTAGCTGTTTCCTAGCGCTCGGTTCACTTACCACAATCAAATACAGAGAAATACAGACATGGGCAGTGCACAAACTTGTAAAACCTTTGTTAAACGACCCACTGCTCTGTGGCTAAAAGGTGTAGTATGCAAGGTGGCTGCAGATTATGAAGATTATACAAAGAATGTGAGAAATACTGTATACCATCACTCCATCACTGTGACTGAGACACTTGAACAACTATTGAAACTCCTGAGATGTGCTCAATTGTATGCCTGCTTATAATGCTCTCCTCCATTATTTCAGCATCATTAGATCAATAACTTCCCTCACTATCTATAAGAATTGCACCTTTCAAAACTTTGCATTGGAGTTCTGCTGCTGTAGTGGACATTCACTTTAGCATGAATATCTTAAGCTAATAAGAAACTAGTCAATTGTGAGAATTGGTCCCTATACTAAAGTGTTCCCATGAATTCATCTCAAAATAAAGGTAAAGTGAAATTAATGTTTACACATCTATTCTGAGAGTGAATCAAAAATGTTTCACTAGTGTATTTGAATGATATTGAAAGTATGAAGCCACTGATTTCTATCTCGTCAATCCATAATTGGAAAGTTAGTAATCAAATATTAAGAGTTTTAACCTTTTGTTTAGGGTCAGTGGATGCTTGAGGGAATTCCACGGCTTCCACAGATTAATAGCCTTTCAGATTCATTACATGTATAAAGCTTGCTTGTCAGGACTGGTTATGTTTTTTTTACATACTCCTTAAACACACTTTATGAAGCATGACAAAATGGCTTTCTTTTAAGAAAGAAAAGTTTGTCCAACTGTTGCATTAAACTCTCTAAAAATGTGGTAATGCATTTTGAATTATTTCTCAAAGGCATTCTCATGATCGAATTATTCCTAACACTGTGGGGGATGTCGCCCCTTAATGGATTCTCCCAGCACTGTGATATTACCCATGTCATTAAATAGCATACAAATATGCAAATGTATGAATGGCTTCACATATACCGTCAGAAACACAGACTGGTTGGCCTGCATATTCATATTTTTAGAGCAGAGTTCGGACATCTTCATCTTACATCTTCATCAGAGAGCCCACGCATGGGCAAATGAGTCTCTTTATGAGGATGTTCTGTAAGAGACTGCAACTGGAGCTGAGGCAAATGTCAGTAAAAAGAAAAAGGAAAAGGGGAAATACTGGAGCAGAGCAATTCATATCACACCCACTGTAAAACTGCAATCTGTGTCACGGGCAGGCAAGAGGGACTCTGGAAGTGCAGAGGAAGCCGGTAGAAAGGTAGAAAATAATTTGATTTTCGATGGGAACCGCTGCGGCCTTCACTATGATTTACTTTGTTCTCACTGAGGAGTCAATTACATAAAGAAATCACAGAGTTAAATCAGACAACTCGTCCCAATCAGCTTTTAGAAACAATGGACTAGTCATGCTTAGATTCAGTCGAGCCACATTTAACCTAATGATAACATGGTCTGTTACCACTCCAGTAGGGGCCAATTCTCACTATTAACTAGTTGCTTAGCATGTATGTTAATAACATGTTGACTGTTTATTTGTTGGTTACATATCCTGCATGACCATATTATATAACCCTAATCCTACCCAATATCTAAACTTCCTTACTAACTATTAAAAGGAACATATTAGATGTGTGTTGAGGCAAAAGTCATAGTTAATCGTTTGTTAATAGCCAGAACTGGATATTTATTTCTTTTGAAGCTTGTAAATCACCACAATGCATCATCAAAATATTATTTCTGCTTTATAATGCACCTTATAATCAGTTTTAAGAACTCATAAATAATTCTAAGTACAGTTGTAATACATTGTAATATGTGACCCTCTCTGTGAAAACCCATCTAAAGTCATTTTTAGGAGATTTATTTTTTTTCTGCATAAAATCATGCTACATAATGTAAAAAACATTCTGTGAAATTATATTCTTGGTATCTTTAATATTGACTAAGTAAGGCCATGTCTCAGGCCAGGGAAATGAATGCTTGTAATGAAACTTAGATGCTCGTTATCTAAGAATTCGATTTTTAGACTTTAGCCTGGTTTTTACAGAGAGGGTCAAATATTTAGATGACTAGTCAGCTTGATGATAAACGCTGTATTCTTTCTGTTGTAATGTATTATAATATAAATGTTGATAAATTATACATAAATAAGTTGTATTGTATTTTATAACTCTGGTGAGCTATTTCTGAAAAGATTTATGGATTGCAAGGTGCATAAAGCATTCAAATGTCTGCTTAATGTATATTCAGTGGCCCTACAAAGCATTTGTCATATTTTAAAATGTCTGAATGGCATTGCATTAGATAATAAAATATCAAAGATGCATCTTCATGCAAATGCTTTCCTCAGAAGAAACTTCACTTTTCTGAGCCATTTTTGCAGTAACATTTGAGCAATTGGTGTCAAGGTGATTTTCTGAATATGCATACTTCCTACTTTATATACTGTTGTATGCAAAAAACTGAATCAAACGATAGGATGCCTGAATACAGTATTCATGAAACCGAATACCTGAATGACCTACTGTATCTGCCGAGATTCTGTAGTGTGGAACCAGTGGACACTTTTCTATCCCACGAGGCCACAAGAATTGAGGGGCTGTCAGATTTGAGAAGTTGAAAATAGAAAAAATATAGAACTGTGGGCTGGGGGATCTTTTTAAGAGCAAGTGCTGCAGGCACCAATCAGTTTTTCTTTGTGGTTAAACAGTACTTGTTTTTTGTGCAATACCATTATTTTATATATATATACTTAAATGTTTAAATATAAATTATGTTATTTGTATTTTGTATATAATTAAACAGATACACTGTAGAATGTATTTGGGTGTATGAAATGTGTTTTTCTGCTATGTTCTTTTTGGACATGAGTGTTTCACTTCACAGATCCTTTTTATCAGCTCACTGAAGAGAAAGGGAAGGTTAAAGTGTCTTTCTGAATAGCTGCTGCTGGGCCAGTACTGCTATTACTTGAAAAAAAGAAAAGGAAAGATGCTGTCTAGTTGAATACACACTCTGAGCAGACTAGACATTAACAACAGAGAGCGTACAAAGGTTTCTGCTGTTATTTGCTTGCATGCTAAATTTGATTTTTATCAGTAGCAATTTATTTGCTCTTCAGAAGCACCAGAAATCCAAAGGTCTGTAAATATTTATTTCACCTTAAACTATTTGGTGTCTCATCTTTTAATTAAGGGAACGTTTAGAAGAGATTTAAGACAGGTACTCTAAAGCCAACAGGAAATCCCTCACAAACTATTTTAGCTTTGTCACATAAATATGAATTTTCATGTTTTTATTATTTATTTATTTTTCTTCTTTATTCTTCTTCTCTAGGCCCAGAGTAAAAAATAATATCACACTTCAGTCTAATAAAGTGTTGTGTGTTCTTCTCTTGTAATTAGCCGACAGTCTTCTGAGGTATATGGCTGCTAATTAGCACCATGCTTTTTTGCCGTTTCTAAGCTGTTGATAGTTTGCCGGTGTTCTTAAATAAGTGTGCTCTTCCTCTAAACTACAGACAGCTAATCAAGTCTCGCTCGAGACTGCTTTCTCTAAAGATAATTGCTATAAGGCTCAGTGATGAAACACATCGCCACCTCACTGATCTGGAACTAGTGCTGAAGTTTCTCGACAGCAACGACAGCAAATTCTAGGACTGTGTAACAGACCCCACATACATTGCTATCCTTAACATCGAGCTCTTAGATAAGAGTCACAATGGGCACTTTGCAATACAATCTCAATCTGTGATTACACAAAAGAGACCTAAATCACTTTTGTATGAGGTGTTGGAATACGGCAAACAAATGTGGAAAGGAAAAGCCCAGGTAATTGTGAGGTCTATCTTTGATGCCAAGGGAGAGATTGTCAAAGTACTATGGAAATGTAATATCCGGTTGATAAATCATTCCTCGCCTCTGGTGCTCAATCACTGTGGATGTGGAAGACAAAGGCAAGATGGTTTCCTTTCACTGTTCTGCTAATTTAGTAAAGCGGTAATGAATTTCATCTCATCACAAGAGCTAGAAATATCCCTCTCTCATTTCCACCAAATGTCTTATGCCAGGGGGTTTTCAAACTTGTTGATAACAAGGACCCCCAAATATAACAATTGTCAAGGACAACTTTTTAAATATATTTGTTTATATATATTGTTACAAATTCCTGATGCTAAAGCAAATTATTCAAAAAATGATCTTGTAAAATATTTATTTTCAGTTAAATTCATATTTAAATTCAATTCAGTTTAACATTTAGATGAGAATAATTGTAATTCAGATAATGCATCATATATATTTAAACATTTATATGTATAAATAAACCTCTCTATCTATTAAAAAATTTGCATTTGTTTTACATTTCTTACAGATTGATTTTGAGTTTCAATACATTTAAGTATTAAATTAAAATAATGTCTTCAATTTAAATTATACAACTAATTCTGATTGATATAAAAATAGTTAATAAATATTATTTTAACATATTAACTTTGACGCCCCGTGTCAAACACTGAACAAAGTGAAAGTGT